>JARYHS010008074.1:136290954-136521542 GCA_031002005.1 Vandiemenella viatica
ATACATGATATACATCATTAACTCCACTCGTGACCATCAATAGTCGCACAATATTGTTAATTACGCAAGCTTTCAGTCCATCATTTTTTGATATACCTTCCATCTTTACGTCGGCAGTAGAATACAGAAGTGTAATGTGTAAAATTTTGCCATATTCACTAATGAAGTTGATTTTCAATCAAATACTGAAAAAGCTGGAATCTAACTTTATTTATAACTTTTTTTTAAAAAAGGTAGGAATGTTCAATGTTTTAAGGATCTTTTCTTGGTTGTAGTGAGAGAAAATCAGTTTTCTTTCGCTAAAATACATCTACAATTTTTTTTTTACGAACGCATATCTCACTGATTCCATCTTATGCTACCGGCAATATTTATTTAATAATTCTTTAAGTTCATGTTTTTTTTTTTCACGTTCTGTAGGTTCAAAAACAGACATGAGTAGAACCGGATAACAGAACATTAGGGCAAGTAGATTCGTTAAATTAATACTAAAGTAATTAATTTTGTGAATGTATTATGTGCCATGTAGCAGACAGCTGCATCCAATGGCTCTGTAACGTTTCCACAAATTTAAATCCAGTGCAAAAATAATTTTTTGTATTAAATTTCTTGTTATTTTATGTTTTTGAAGACGAATGTAATACATAAATTGTTTCGTGTCCTACCTTTTGTTCAAAACTAACATTTTGTTTGAAAGCGGTGACTTTTTTACTAGTTATTGACACTAAATAACTCTCAAATGAATTTAAAAAGTACAAATCAACTAATTTAATGTCTGTGTAATACATTTGTTGCCTTACTGTAATCACTAATCAAGTTTATGAAACGAATAAACTGAAATGTATTCCGTTTTTTGTGGGTCGAGTACGTGACAATTTTTCACAGTAACATGAGTGTACCACCTACCGGGTATAGGACTGTCTTTGCAGTTGTGTATAATTGGTTGAATAATTCCCAGGAGGAAATTTAGCGATGTGCGATTCAGGTCGTTCGGATTAATATGAGCATGGTAGTACAAGAGATTAGTACAAGGTAGAAAGTCGAGGATTGCATTAAACAATTTGAGAAACTCCAAAAAAGGTTATTAGTGCCCTGTATTCAGATTAGTGAGGAAAGCCCCCACTTCTTCATAATATGATGTATTGCCTGAAATAAGCATACCCGGACTGCAAGTAGTTTTTCACCTCCGTCGAGGTGAAGCTAAGAGCCTCGGTGAGGTGGTGCTGTGTTTTCGTGTTGACACCCTGGAGGCGCCTAATGCGATGTTTATGCGTGGCTACTTTGCAAGCGGCTCTCATGCGGGCGGCTTTCTTACTGAGCCACTGTGCTTCCCGCTAGCTCAGCACCCGCGGGCGCAAACCTCTCCTTCGTTCTCTTCCACCTAGTCTTCCTTTACGCCTTACGTCTGCCAAATATTCCACTGTCTGAACTTTGATCTCTTCCAACCCAGTTCTGTCTCCATCAGTCTCTGCTAATGCCGGGAAAGACCTTACGAAAAGACTTGCTACCTTCCAGGCGATAATGTTACTATACTCGATAAAGATTTTCTTCCTCCCTGTTTAAGTTAAAGTGATAAAAAATTACTACCTAAGTAAATATATGTTCTGGGATGTCATTCGAACTCCATTTCCTTGTCGCCCTTCTCTGTTTTCAACAATAAGGATCAATTACAATTTTTTTTTTTTTTTTTACCAGTGTCCACAAATATCTATATACACTTGATCTTCCAATGTTTTTAGCATCATTAATTGGATTTACACATGTACCATATGATAGCAGATCATCATATATTACTAATTATTACCTATTAGTATTGTTTATTTAAAATAAGGGATAATACCGTATTTTACACATTACACCAATAATTCCATTCCAGTACATTCCAGTTAATTACTGACAATACTTAACATTATTTATTTAAAAAAAGATTGAAATGTTATTGATTTAAATTTATAAGCTATGTAACTATACCATAATAATACTTAACAGGTAACTATGCCAGTCCCGATATTGATAACTCTATATAACTAGATCTACATCATCAATTGTAGTCAGCTATAGACCCTTTGTTTTCTTATTGCGATCTTTCATTTCCAACGGCAAATGAGTTAAATGAGTGTCTTTCCTGGAAGTTTGGAAGATTTAAACCTGTGGCGGTGGCCTGGTTGAAGCACCTCGATGTCATGTTATAGCGATTAGGGCTGGCGAATGTGTCGAAATAGTCTCACCACCTGACAGCTGTGGGCCTTATTAGATCAAATATATATATATATATTTAAAATGTTGTTCTATAATTACAGTATAATTATTGTTGAGTTTTATAAATTTCATGTAACATCAAATATAAATAAATAAAAACAGAGATAAACAAAAATTTTTTCCATATTCTGCTTACAGACTCTGGTGGTTCCAAATATACAATTTTTATCTCTGAATATAGACACGGAATAGTGAGAATTATAAAAAAATAACAATCCTTTTATTTGTGGAAGTTAAACTTATTTCACACTTAATGAAATGCATTTGAACATCATGACTGATAGGATAAGATTATTCGCGATGTATCTATGACTGCAAATTGGATGTAAACAAGAATTTATTAAATCTGTCGGAAATATTGGTTAATTAAGGCCATCCAATACCACCAGTCCGATGCTAGTATTCTAGAAACACAATATTCTTAATTCAACATGGCTACCAACTATTCTGCTTGAGAAGGAAGAAAACCTGGCATCTCACATAGCAATTGTGTCACATAAAATCTCTAAGGATTGGAATTTCTGTGCCCTCCGGGGCTTCAAATTGTATGCGACTGTGGTTGGGTTGAAATTCTGCCTGGCCCAAAGGAAAATGTTACATAAATGTAATAAATTAATTCGCAATTTCTTTCCGTCAGCAAGATTAGCTGCCATGTAAAATTACAAACTTTAATAGTAAATAGTTTTGGCGGTATCGTGTACTCATAATTCTACGAAATATTTTTATAGTATAACTTATACTGAAAGCTGATACTGGTGCAATAACTTCAAGCTTATAGTTTTGTTTGGTTCTCACTTACCCAATTATATTCACTCAGACTGTTAAGCTTTTAATATCTTTATTAGATTTCTCGTTATTTTTAGCATTAGAACTATTATTATTCAATTAATCATATCGCTTTAAGATTAATCACTGCGAACTGAAATAATTTTGAGTAAAATATATTTTTTATTAAGGAAAATAATTTATTGACAATAAATAACAGACTAATCCTGTGGAAGTTTGAATCCCGAAAGCATTGATAACGCCCACCTAGTTCTGGCAAATCCTCTAAGTACAGTTCAGCAGCAATGTGTTTCACTTAAAATTTGTTTGCATCATTCAGAAGCAATCATCGAACCAGCATTAAATGGCTACCAAAATCGAGTTCACTCTGTCGTAATGGATTTTCCGTTCAGTATTCGTTGACAGCTATGGCGTTATGTTAATTTGTCGACGGCATCCGTACAAATGGAACAGAACCAATGCACGTTTCACACGCAACGCCAATTGGAGTAGCTGTTAGCTGGAGTTGTCGATACGTGCGATATAATTGGGAAACAGGCTTAGAGATTGTTCGAGTTACCAGTTACATATAGGCATTGATGGATGTTACATTTAAATGTGAAACTATCATGAGATTATCGTCCTTCACTTGGCGGCAGTAGATACAAATCAGTCTTCAGTATGCGACAGTGCGCTTGAGAATAAATTCTATTATCATATGATATGCTACCCATTATATTTTATACTTAATAAGTCACATATCTTCATGTTTTGTCTGATACTTATGCAGTTATTCCTGAAAATAAAAAAGCTCTTTGAATAAAACTTTTATAACTTTTTTTGGTTTTTAAATTAATTGTGACAAATCAAAAAGTTTATTTCCATCTATTAAATAATAGTTTTATTGATTACTTGTAATTCTTACACTAAGCGTGAAATAGAACGTTTAGCTAAGTGTTCGAGAGGCAAAGCAAGAATAAAAAATCAGTGATTTTCCTCGGCTGAAAAATTGATGTTTTGGTGTTAAGTATACTAACCTCTAAATTATTCTGGATGAAATCTAGTGTCACAAGGAAGATGGTATTTTTAATAAATCATCTTCTTTTCATGCCAGTTTTGCTATCGATAAAATTCAGTAACATCCCTGTACACGAAACTGTGACCTAAAATCAGTTATCGTTTCTTATATAATACTAACGTAATGCAACTATACTTTAACGTTATTTATTTATTTCGTATCAAAATACATTCAAATTTAATAACCGTATTCTTATAAAATGTAAGTGTATTTACCCGGGAGTACTTATGTAAATCTACTAGATTATTGTTCTTAAGTTCTCTGTAAATAATTTAAAGTTTAACGGGTTTGTCCAATATTATTGTAAGAAGCTATAAGCAATGATTATTGACAAGGACACTAGTCCAAAATTTCTGGCTCAGTTAAAGTTTTCATTTTAGTTTTTACGACAGATCAATCCATGAAAGAAAACGTTCATGGTGATCACCATACTTTGAGCTAAAGCATTAAGTTAAATTCTAAATATTTAGGCAACAACCATACAGCCAGTAAAGAAACATGCATGAATTACTACCACGTTTTAAATAATTTCTGTTAAATCTCTTGCCAAGCATTGCTTTAATAATCTAAGTGCAATTCCCATAATCGTTCTATAAGTTATTTACTTCTTCACAACAGTTCTTGCAAGTCGATGGTTTAAAATGTCGTTTGATAGTTTCCTTTCCTAATGGAGATTACACATATGCGTATCCAGCTTTTCGTTCAACTACATTATTATCCCCAACATAGTTCACCGTTGGAATATGACAGTCCTTTTATTTGACATTCAAATTTGTTTCGGCTTCCTTTTAATCGTAATACATGTTGAACATTTGCTAAAAGTCAATTAATTCGATTGAAGTTGAAGAAAAACATTGAGATACCCTCTATATTGTATTACAATTTTTTAAATACTCTTTTAATTTGTCATACGCTTCTTAACTTGACTTTGAAGTAAAGAATCAAGAATGATTTTTAATAACACGTTAACAAAGAGTTTGTCGTACGCTTAATTAGAAATAACGCCGCCTGCCTTGACCGACTGGGAGACAGATGGACGTGTCCGATTAATGCAACAGCTCACCAATTAGCCCCTTCAGTTGTCAGAGCTTTGTATTACTGATTTGTGTGTGGAAGTGTTGAGTATCCTAGCTCCTGGATTGTTAGCGCTCTGTAATTTCTCATTACCACAATGTGAAGCGAGTTCGACGTCTGACGTTTTACCTGAGCGCTGGAGCTGTTACAGTTATTTCAAGCCACGTTATAAGGGACAATCATTCTCAGAAATACACAAGTTGTATATACGATGCAGTGCAGTATAATATTCCCACTGTAACTTATAAGTTTAATGTTAATTTAATATGACGAACGGTTATGCAATCCGTCAACTATTTCGTTCCCGTTCCGACGCGCCGTCTGGCTGCTCATTGCTTAGTGAGCTACTATCAAATAGTTGAACTGTGTATAAAGTCTCCGGAAATTTTATTAGCATATGGTAAATTAACATAGAATATTTTGTATTTGTAGTGAAAACTATGAACCGATTATGCTTATGGGGTGTTAATTTATTAACCCGTAATCAATAATTACTAAGATTATTGTTTTTTCTGTAATTAGCACCTGATCACCCTGTAACCTCCATAAAATTAAAATGTAACCAATCGAAGACGAGCAAAATCCAGTAATTAACTTTCTCGTAACTCTGCAGATCTTATGACGACGTGGCCCTAAACATGTCGTCTTTTGACCCAAGTAAACAGAGTAGAGGTCACTTCTTTAAATATTATAATATTCAATCGTCATAAAATATCTCAATCAACGGGTCGCTAATTCTATAGAAATTATAACGCGAAATTGTTAGCATGTACTGTCAACTGTTTTAATAACCAAACTAAAGCACGCAGACACTCGATACAAAGAACACAATTACAACACGTCAATTCTCGAATAATTAACACATTCATATATTACTACTGCGACACTTGCAGCCCAAAACATACAGCGCGCCTTCACACACACATATTTTCCTCCGTTTCTTTTTCTGTCTCACACCAGACCAAAGATTTTCTATCTTATGTTTTCAAAGATGTTCTTACACTACCCACTGTGTCTGGTAAACTGTGGATTTCTCGAGCTTCGTAATTACATTATTACAAAAAATATTTACATCATAATGAACTACACTTAACTAATTTTTTAAACTGCTTAACGTCTCTTAACAGCGAGGTCTTTAGAGACGGGAAAGGATGGGGGCAAGAAATGGGAAAGAACTCGGCCATGGCCTTTTGAAGGAAGCATCCCGGCATTCACCTGGAGTGATTTGGGGAATCCATAGAAAACCCAAATCTGGATGCCCGGACGGGGATTCGAACCGCCGTCCTCCCTAATGCGAGGCCAGAACGCTATCCGTTTACACCACCACGCTCGGTACACTTAACTAAATAATATTTACGAATTAATTAATTTCGTAATTGGGGTGGTAGCATATGTTACAACCCTAGCTATTTTCTATCTATCTGCTGTCAAGTGCCTACAAAAATTGTGCCTTCACGTAGTTTGAGACAAATTCACCTGAAAAGTTATAGCCTACTCTGCTTGAACAGAGGCTTTCCAACGTCTTTTGTCCTTTCAGCACTGCTCTTTTCCACTATTTCTCTGGCATACCTAGCTCTTGGTTGTCTTTGAACCAACCCTGGATACTGAGTTGTAACGTCTGAAACAGACATTCAGTACGAGGAGGATTCGATCACGAGTACAAACATATTGATTTCCATCTGAGGACGTACTGACAACATTGAGCTCAACAGTGAAGATAGTATATGATTTGAAAATCTGAGGGAAGAAATTCCGACATCAGAGGACATATTACCAGCTTGTCCGATCATTAAACAGAATGAAATATACCGTTTAAACGCACACTAGTTTATCAAATACACCTGCAGTTTTGGTTGTGATTACATCAATGAGACAGGTCACATTGTGGCAAATACACTTAAAGAACATATCTACTAAAATAAAAAAAAATTAAAAACGTTAGGGACAAATGCGCTGTGATTCGGCATTCCATCAACGCATGGCACTAGACAAAATTAAAAACAAAAAAAACAACAAAAAACCGAGGCTGCTATGGAGAGAACACCAGTCGTGACCTAAAAGAGTGAAGGAGAGCAGCAGAAAATTTAAACAAAAGCAACAACTTTAAAGAAGACAGGTACGTACATAGCACAATATGACGTTTGGAACTAGTTACTAAGTAAACAAGCATAGTATCACTGATGAAGGCTGCAGTATGTCCGGCAAAAACTCAGAAGAACACATAAAATACTGGGAAATCCCGGTGAATAAAGTCATTGTTAACAAAGACGGCCGAGAAATCCTAAGAAATCATATTGCTGGTTTTCTGAAATCACAACAGGTGAATACCACAGCCAAAATACTTCCAGTTATTCCCTCCGGCTTTAATGATCGTGAAGTCGTCGATCAGTAAAGGACTAAAACAAGATTCCGTGCTTACTGCTGTTTTCCTTGCAGTTTTATAAGGGACTCCCTTACGTCACACGCCGTCTTCATGTGTCCAATGTGTTCCTCCACTTGTCTAGTCTCGTTGCTCCAGTACCACTCCTATGAAATTTCATATCCCTGGTCTTCTTCTCTTTGCTTTTGCGCATCTAAGGACCGTGAAAAGTAATCATGTGCATTTCCTTCGATGATTCTTTTCTTGACTTTTAACATTCTTCATCCTTTCTTGAGACAGGTGTTATTAATTATCCTTACTTTTCTCCTAAAAACCCTTGAAATTTTATTGCTCTGTCAAGTATTACTTCTTCTGTTATTCCGATCTCTATCGTATCTTTCTTTATTCCTTGTATCCACTAATCTTCATTATACGATTTTACTTTTCTTTTATCATCCTTGCTTCTAAATCCATCAAATAATTTCTTTCAAATTCTGTGGAACTTTCCCGGTTGTATTGAGGCTGGTTATATTAATGTGCCGTGATTTTCGGTTGGCGCTGTGGGGGTGAACCTATCTTCTACCGTACGGCACCCCTCTCCCTTACCTGACACCCCGTTGTGGGGGTTCCGCACTGTGCGGTGGTGAGAGGTGGGGAGGGGGGGGGGGGTTAGGCGCGCCTGATGTCAGTCTCACGGCCGGCAGTTAATCCAGGCCGCTAAATGCTTAATGTGTTTACCCGCACGCCGCTCTGCGCATTTGCACTGTTTTACGCGGGATTTGGCGTCGCCGGGTCGCGAATTGTCAGCGCGGGCTTAAAGCGTTAATTTCGCCGGCGGTGAAACAAAATGCGCTGCGGCCCTAATCGCTTTAATCTAGGAGAAAGGTTTGCTCTGTACATCAGCGATATCACTGTCACCGCGCTGTAACTTTTATTTTGTTCTAATTTAGCGGAAGACCCGACATCCAACTGACACTAAATATTGCTGCACAATTTAGAACCTGTGTAACCTGATACGAGATATTACCTTAATGATAATATCAACATCTCTTGGAGGCAATACAACAAAAATCTTTACGCACTGGTAGTGCCTAGACATGTTGAAAATATCGGTATTTTAATCTTAATCGTATATTTTGGGAAAGCTATGAATTTTCCGAATTTCATACAAGAATCAAGTACGACTTCATTCCTCGACCATCATTTCCAAAACTCGTTCGTTTCGTACTTTATCTGTCCAATTAATTTTCAGCACTCTTCTGTAGCACCACATTTCAAATGATTCGATTTTCCATCTGGCTGTATATCCTTCTCGTATGATTCCTAAATATTGTGTTCGCCACGACTAGTTTATATCTTTCACAAAATTCTAACAATTTGCTTCCTCGCTCATTTCTTTCTCCAAAACCAAAACTCCTTACAGTATTTTCCTCTATTCCTTCTCTCACTACCCATTCCAGTCACCCATCATTACTAAATTTTCCTCCCTCTTCTAATATTGGATTAATTCTCCAATTTAAGCATATATTTTCTCTGTTTCATCATTTTACTGTGACGTTGGCATGCACTCTTGTTCTAACGTGGTTGGGACGGGCTTAATTTCTAACCTAATCAATGTAATTCTGTCACTAAACTGTTCACAGTAATTGACCCGTTTCACTGATCTCTTATTCATTACAAACCCTACACCATTGACTCCGTTGACAACTTGTATGCTAATTATCCTGTATTCTCGCGACCAGAAATCCTGTGCGTCCTTCCATTTAATCTCAACAACATCTAATTTAAGTCTTTCCATCTCCTTTTTAAGTTTTCTAAACTACCTGTCCTATTCAGACTTCTAACATTCCACGCTCCGACTCGTAGAATGTTTCTATCCATTCTGATGACTCCTCCCTGAGCAGTCCGCACCCGGAGATCCGATTGGGGGACTATTTTACCTCCGGAATATTTTACCCAGGAAGAAGCCATCATGATATATGTAATTTGAGAGGATAACATATCCTCGGGATACCCATAGGGTCTTTAATGCAGTGGTTTCCCGTTTCCATCTGTATCCCCATGCCGTTGATCATTTCTGATTCATCCGCCTTTAGGGGCCGTTTCCAACCCTAAGGTCAAGAAGGTACCCTGAACCACTCCCCGCTCTTCCGCCCTCCTTTCGGAGGCCGTTGGCAATCAGTGGGCGAATCCTTATACCGGGAATCTTTCAGTCGCCAGAGTCTTTGGTCCGTGCAAACGGGGTGCACCACGTGAAGGTTGGAAGAGGCTAATATACCATCTCCCAAACCCCTACACCCCACTTTTACATATAATTACATCTTCTTCTTCTATTTCACTTCAAGCTTTTGGCATTAATGTTTGTTCTGCCTTCACTTTGTACTATTACACCATGTCTTCCTAAGTCTACCAACACCTCTGCATCCCACTGGTTTGTACTGTATCCCCAGAAATTGAATCCATTCTTTCATTAGCGGTATGCTGCCTCCATAACTCTGTGTTCCTCTAACCTTTTTTTATATTTTGTATATCAAATTCTTCCCGAATCTCTTAATTTCCTATAAGGTATTGTTTAGTGCAGCCTCTTAACTTCCTAAGAAATGTCATTTCCGCCGCCTGAATTTTACTCATATCTTTAGTCATCCAAGATTCACTTCTTATAGAATTTAATTTTTCTGTCTTTTTTTTCCGAAGTGTTCTGTTTACTGTTTCACAAACTAATTGAAATTTATTGATCTTTTTTATGTCATAATTAAACCTGTGATTTGTAATTAGGTGAAAGACAAATGCAATGCTATATGACGATCTGGCAGCTACACACAGTGAATCCTGGGAATGCAAACTATCACCTTCCTGCAGCATGAATAATGGAAAGCAGTGGCTAACTAACCTACTTGTTGTGTTGCTGAGGACACGAGCGGGTCACTCAGCCTGCAGGGCTTAGCGGGAAGCGCCACCAATCATTGATGAGCTCCGTGGGAAGCGACGCACTGGCCATCAGTTTCCGATCCCGGGCACTGCCCACCACACACACACCCCACTTAGCGTCCCAGTGAGATACAACTTAAAGACCTCTCCGGGGAAATGCGCTGCTCACACCCCTATCGGTTTTTGTTTCATCGCAGGGTCGAGTCTATACCGCCTCCACTGTTCGATAAGCTGCTGTAGGGATTCCTTTTTCTTCTCGAAACACTCCGTCCCGTTCACTATAGCTGTTTGCCGTCGTATCGAGTCCGAAGAAGCTCCAGAAACTCGCAACAACTTCGTAGCGAAGTACTGAGAAGTGTTGGAATATTCTAACGGAAAAAAGAATGTAAGCGGAGCTGTGAAACCGTATGTGAAAGTCGTTTGTTTTCGTTCATTGCTCTAAACTTAAGACATAGAAAAAAACTGAGCAAACAATTATTTTGAAACAATACACTGGTGTTATTTAGCTAGATGCCACGCTGTTTTCCTTATCCTTTAACATTTTATGAACAACAGGTTCACGGATCTCTGTGCAATATATCTGAAATATCGCTTCATATATTCTTTTATTGAATGTTTTTTTTCCCATAATACTTAATTATCAGAAGTTGCAGCTTGCGTACTGACAACGCATTTAAGTAGGCTCAAGTTTTCAACTTTTTCAATTATTATTAGAGGCCTTGCAGTAAGGAAATCTTGAGTTTGATCCCCAATCTTGGAAATCCAGATTTCAGTTTTCCATAGTTTCCAGGAATCATTCCAAGTGAATGCTGGGACGGTTCCTTCAAAACTTCAAACATAAATGATTTTTTAAATATTTATTTTGTAAGTGTAAAGAGTTCTGGGTATCTTAATATTGCTAAAACAAATTTTTACACACAAATTTGATAATTAAAATTGACAGAAATACGTATCCGTGTGTTTGTAATCCGACTTAGATAAAGAACATTGCCGCAGTTAGTTTTGTATGGAGACGGAAGGCAAATTTCTCGCCGTTCTGGACGTAGTGCGGTAGAACATTCACAAGCTCACGTAGCTTAATAGTTAGTAAGGATCTTAGTCAAATCCGCTTCCACCCCACAAGTTTCCTGTTTCTACTGGTTCTTCGAAACCAATTTATTTGTTTTAGGTAGTAGTTTTCAAATAATTCCGTGGGTAAAATCCATTCACCACCCACTCGCAATCTCTGGCTCTAACAAACCTGATTTAAAACGAGTCATAAAGTTATTACATTACCGACAGCTTTTAAAGTTTATTCTCTTTTGATAGCTGTTCATTATTTGCAGTTATTGGTGAAGTTAATGAGTTAAAATCGACATGCAGTCGATAGCTGCACTCTGCACTCAATGAAGACTTCAGATGGAAACTAAAAAATCCAAAGGACCAGAAAGGGATTAGAAAGTTTCTAAATGAGCTAAGTATGAACTCTTATATTAAACACTGTGCTCTACTTCCTCACTGGCTCACCGACTGATATTTACAAAATCTAATCAGAAAGTACGCAGCACACAATGTTAATTACATGACTGGCAACTATGGTATCACCTTTAGACTCAGAATATGTAGGTCTGAATTATTATATCCCAATTACATAATCACTACAAAGCAAGTTCCCTATAAATGATCACATGAAGTAAACACTAATCAGGTTTAGCAACGCATTCAGCAACGCAATCCTCTCATTCGTCTGCAACAATTTAACATCACTTCCTGTAGCGATATCTCAAGCAACTGTCTGTCTTTACTCTTCTCAATGAGCTAACATTGCTTCATTGGAACCATGACAAACAATTTAAATCTTTATTAGGGCTCTGCTGAGTCTCAACTAACAACTGGTGTAGTTAATTAGCTCTCAACGCCTCACTACAACTCGACGACCATTGTTGACACAGAAGTTTACACTGGATCTCGGACAATATTCTGATTCCTCAAGAATTCTGACGGACTTGCCGATGAAACAAATTAATACTTGGCCGCAGTTCACCTAACCCTGGATCATTACCTTTTTGTGACCAACAACTACTTTCTGATACGCCACACGAATTGAGTCTCCATGCAAGACGATATTCATTTCTACTTCCATTTCCACTCCGGTAATGTTTGAAAATCCCACCATCGACTGCAATACACTTTGCAGCTCTCATCGTAACAGTAGGCGTAGCTCTTCTGAGTAAGTGTTGCTGTAGTTTTTTGAGGGTAGCAGTGTTTACAATGCGAGCGAATAATTTGTCTCTTGTGTTTACTTTTTCTTTATACACTTCTTTTTTCAACCTTTCTCACACACAAAAATCTAATGGGGTTATATATACTATTCCAGCAACTATATCTCCATAACGATTTTTTTTTTTTTTTTTTTTTTTTTTTTTACTGCTTAACGTCTCTTAACAGCGAGGTCTTTAGAGACGGGAAAGGATGGGGGGCAAGGAATGGGAAGGAATTGGGAAGGAAATCGACCATGGCCTTTTGAAGGAAGCATCCCAGCATTTGCCTGGAGTGATTTGGGAAACCATGGAAAACCCAAACCTGAATGCTCGGACGGGGATTTGAACCGGCGTCCTCCCGAATGCGAGGTGAGAACGCTAACCGTTACACCACCACTCTCGGTATAACGAATAGAAACCGGATACTTGTTTATAGGAACTTTTTTTTATTCAATATTGTTCATACTACCACCTTCAATATTCGTCATTCCTCCTGAATCACCTTGTACGTTTTCTCACATTCCTCGATCTGGTGCAACTTTGCCGACGTGGCTCTTAGAGGTGGTTCATATACTGAAGTCCTTAGAGCGACATTTTTCCCTACGATATACCCACCCCTAACATCTGCGCTGATAATCATATAATGGTTAAGGCCCTACAATAATCCCAAGTAACTTCACTCGGCGCTGATAATCATATAATGGTTAAGACCCTACAATAAGCCCAAGACTTCACAAACTTTGGGAGTACAATCAACCGACATAAGTTGATAATTTTCTCTTTTTGCAGGCAAAATAAGGAAGGGATTTAGTAGACTTTCCAGGAAAACGGTGTAAACAGCATATCGTGGCATCATTGCAGCTCCAGACGTCCGCTTGCTGTCAGAGCAATTATGCTCCAGGGATTTAGTAACTTTGTAGGTTTCGGCCTATTGTATAATTTTATCGTGACCACCATCTGTTCTTCTTTTTGTCTTGGTATCATAGTTGAGTAACTCCAATGATTTTTAGGATTGTGATGAATTACTAACCACAAAATAGATACATATGTATTATTTATATTAGAATACCATCGCAAAAAATTATAATTTTATTTCAGTGTTTCTCATCGAGTGTAGTTTGAGTAGGCATGTAGTAATAATGTATTCAATAATGAAATATTAAATTTTGTGAAATCGTGAGATAGCTGTCAAATACACCCATCCTAAGTTGGTGCTCTGCAACATTTTCCTTTAGTTGTGTATTTATTGAATATTACCTCAGATAGTCCTTATCAATGTGTTCCTCCCCCCCCCCCCCTTTAATTTTTCAAACGTATGACTGACAAATCTGAATAAATTTCAGGTAATGTATCATAATGAGAACTTTCGATTGTTTTCGTTCAGATAAACTGACATTCTATATAGATTTTTGCGTTAATCAATCACCACGATTCAATCGGGTAACATTATTACATAAGTATAACAAATGTTTCGAGGGAAAGAAGTTGGATTTGTAAGTAGTGTACTCATTTCAACGAAAAAAAAATTGAGAAAAATTTCGTGTTCAATACAAATTAAATGTTGAAATATCAAGTAACTAATAGTATTTATTTAGTTAATTATTATGTACACAAATCCTCAATATCTCAATACTCTTATTTACAACTGTTTTTCAGTATCACTCAAGTATTATTGCAGTATAATTTGCCGGTTGATTCCAATGTGGTGCTGCTCGTTCGTATGAAAAGCTTGAGGTGGAGGGAAGGCAGAAAATAAATGCACACAGGCTTGTAGGACACGAATAAAAACATATGCCAAGATCGAATATAAGTTATATTAAAGTACAGTTCTTAATCTTCAATATCATATATTTATTTTTCAACATAGTCACCGTTAAGAAAAACGCATTTCACCCAACGTGTAACAAGTTTTTTATTTCATCACTGAAAATTTCTTCCAACTTTTCTCCAGTTCAGGATTTGACCTCATCGTCCGAGGTGTAATGATTACCCTTGAGTAGAGGAAAAAAAAATAAAAATCGCAAGCCGCATGATCGGGGTAGTAAGGAGGGTGTGTTTCTCAGAGCCTCTGTTGCAGCGTGGTACCCATGTGTACAGATATTATGGTATCCCCGTTATTCAATAACGAAGCAGACAAGTTCTTTGAATATTCCAATATGGTTTGCGATACGCTTATGAGTGATTCGCCCGTCATTTTGAATGAAATTGTCGATGTTTATCGTCTGTTGCAATGATCAGACGTCCACTGCGTTTTTCAACAACAATTATGGCTTTTCCAGGCTCACAATCACGAAATTTTACAGCCTATCAGTTTACAGTAGACCTATCAACAGCATCGTCACCATAAACAGCATTAAAATGACGATGAATCTCAGTAGAGGTCACTTTCCAGCAGTCAAAAGTTTTATAACAGCACGCTGTTTAACTCATGTCTCCATACTTCCGCTTCCCAAAATACAATGTATGAATTGAACGACTTCAAACCTGATGAAGCCTAAGAATTGGACTGTAATGGACTTTTAATCCGATCTTGATATTTGTTTTTATTCTTGTTCTACAAGTATTTCTTAATACAATGTATGAATTGAACGACTTCAAACCTGATGAAGCCTAAGAATTGGACTGTAATGGACTTTTAATCCGATCTTGGTATTTGTTTTTATTATTGTTCTACAAGTATTTCTTTTCAGCCTACTATCGTAACAGTGTTTCCGAATCTTATGTTACGTATGCCGGCGATTTTTTTGTTTGTTTTTATCTAGTTCTTGGATGTTTTTATGCGTCTTTAAATTACCGAGCGTGGTGGTGTAACGGCTAGCGTTCTGGCCTCGCATTCGGGAGAACGGCGGTTAGAATCCCCGTCCGGGCATCCAAATTTGGGTTTTCCATGGTTTCCCAAATCACTCCAGGCAAATGCCGGGAAGCTTCCTTCAAAAGGCCATGGCCAACTTCCTTTCCATTCCTTGCCCCCCATCCTTTCCCGTCTCTAAAGACCTCGCTGTTAGAGAGATGTTAAGCAGATAAAAAAAGTACCAACCACAACACTAAAAATATGAGATAAAATAATAAAAAATTATGAAGAAACCAGTGCCCCCTTAACCCGAGGATACACATCCAGTGACTACGACGTATTACATAATAGTTGTGTCGCCAAGTGCCTTGCTGGTCGCTGGTCGGCAGTGGTTTTGGTTGTGCTCCCCATTAGGCTTGTGGGTCGGATGGGCCGTCATGTCCGGCGACGCGTCCAGGGATCTAATTACCAACTCTGCTTCGCCCGAGGCACACGAAGGCACTTTGGCAGTGTCCTAATTTGGTGACAGCGTGCTCTTGCCTAAGGTAGATTAGATACGGCTTTTGTCATTAAACCTACAGAGAAAAGATTGTTGACAGTTAATACAGCATGATTATAATCAACACACAAATTTGCCAGATTGTTTTCGTAGCTTCTATTTTCTATTTCTCTCTGACTTCTGTCAGTGTCTTCATATTAGAGATGCCACGAACAGTGATTTTGCCGGATACCGAATATTCGGCCACGCTCTCGGGTGAAGCGCCGAATATTCGGCAGCCGAATGTTTGGCAAAAATGTGTACTGTCACTGCTATGAAGCCGTTCGTTGGCTCACATACTGATACTAATATCGCAATAGAACTCACTGCCATTGCAGAAACATGAAATATTCCTCATTGTAAGATCCATTTACTGTCCCTGACAGTGGAACCAACATGGTAAAAGGTGTACGAGTTGCAGAATATGATTCTGCCAAGTGCTTTATTCATTGACTGCAACGAGCTCTTGAGGAATCGGTAAAATCTCAAACGGTAGCTGGTAGCTGCTGCAAAACGAATTGCCACCCATTTTAACCACTCTGGTATTGCACAAGAAAAGTTGAAATTAATTCGGCAAGAACTTGACTTGCCAAACCGCCAACTAGTACAAGATGTAAGCACTCGATGGAATTCCACATATTATTTAATGGAGAGATTATTAGAACAAAAGCGAGCTGTTTCTTTGTGCATAACTGATCACGAGTGTTTAATCAATTTAACACCTTCTCAGTGGCAGCTAATGAAACAATGTATCAAACTCCTGAAGCCGTTCGAGGAGATTACGAGAATAACCAGCTCAGGTATTTCCTGCATCTCTGAAGTGATTCCGCATATGTTCACATGTTGAAATACCTGGGGTAGGAAGAAACTGCATATAGAACACCAAATTAATTGAGAATGAGAACTTCACTACAAGCAGAGCTTGAAACACAGTTCAACTTTTATGAAAATGATAAGTATATAGTTTCCACTTTTCTTGACCCGCGTTTCAAAACCAGTTTTCTCTGATTGCTTCAAACGAAAAGAACAAAACAAAAAATTCTTTCAAAAGCTCTGAAAATTAATTGTGACTATTCCAGTAGTTGGCGGTGATGATTCTCATTCGCGTAGAAGAAAAGATAAATTAATGAAAATGATGAAACCACTGAAATACATGAAAGATGAGATTGATTTTTATGTGAAAACTGTTCGCCTTACAAATGGTGGTCAGCAAACGCTGAACGGTATCCAAGACTGATAGAATTCGCTCGGATTTACTTATCGTCTCCAGGTAGTACGGTATATAGTGAGAGGCTATTTTCATAAGCAGTTTATGAGGAAAAGCGCAACCGTATGCTATCAATAAATGCTGATAAAATTGTTTTCATACATCAGCACTTACCGCTGGTAGATTTTAAGTATTAAATGTAATAATTTGGAATTAAAATAAATACATTTTTGGTTAATATGTGAGTTTTCTTTTTTCATGATTTGGTATTCAGTATTCGGCTAAGTAGTACGCAACATTCGGCCGAATACCGTATATGGAAAAAAGTGGGCGAATAGGCCGAATACCGAATAGTAGCCGAATATTCGTGGCATCTCTACTTCATATCTCTACCTCTCAAAGTACCTGCGCCTTTCCTGTACCAAACATTTTGGCGATAATCCTACTTAACGTACAATTCACCATCCACATTCCTATTCTTACACGGAATTCAACACTCTGTAGGTCTAACAAGTCCCGACAACCGTATCTGGCCATCCGCTTGAATAAAATCGCTTTCTCATTTCGATTGTTCAGTGAAGCATAAAATTATGTGGTGGAGTCTGCGGCATTAAAACTTCCTTCCGTCTCGAAATGACGCCAGCATATGGATACTCGTTTAATTATACAGTTCTATATTCTTTAAAGCCCTATAGACATTTCAATTTGAAAATTCACAAAACTGAATCTAATTTCTTTTCTATCTTTCTACGGTCGCCACACTGGTCCTATTAGGGATCTCTCTCTCTCTCTCTCTCTCTCTCTATATATATATATATATATATATATGATACTCTATCCACGTTGATGATAGGTACAGTATATTTATTATAGTCGGTTTATTTTTTATAAGTTATACATTTTACCGGATGGCTATCAGTCATGAAACCCATATTTATTTTTCCAAAGATTACGGAATCGACAAGTATGAAGCATATTAAAACACATGAGCTAACAGTTCATAAATAGAGTGGCGCTCCATCGCGAGATCGTCCTCTCTTATCTTCTCTGCTCGACTGTCTTCCTCCGTTCTCAGAGCAGCGATCCCAACCGTAGCACACTTAACGAAATAAGCCTCTTGTATTGTTACATTCATTCTTCGAGTGTTGACTGTAGTGCGTAAGATCTCAGGTTACAAATGATTGGCACAATAGTAATTACGGTGCTTATGACGCGCGATCATGGAGGGAAATTTTTCACAGCCTTATAACATGGGAAAGACGTTTAGCTGTAGTTCTGATGGGATGATGTTAGCCAACAAGAAACTGAATATTCTCTTCTGTTGGAAAGAAGGATTTTAATTAGTGACTAGAGATTTTTTTAAAATGTTTTAGAGATTGCAACCTACCAACCCGATTTTACCCACGGAATGCAAAATTAGCAAGGCTTTCCCGAAGGTAACGACTTGTTATTTTTACTTTTAAATGCAACTATCAATCATTTAATTTCAGTGACTGTGTCTTAGCCTGTTATTATTAGTTTAATTTTACAGCCCGAACGAAACATATTATGTCATATTTTGACCTAGATTGTCAATGGCGATAGCTCTTAAGTTACAATATCAAAATTTCTGGCGTGTTTATACTGTCGTGTCTTGCCTTTTTCTTATTCTCTTACATTCAAATATTCGTCGAATAAGCTTCAATCAAAAAGTTTCCAAGTTGAGCCAAACACTATTTTTATTTCACTCTTTTTATACTCTATAACAAACTAATTAAAAATGTAACACAATTTTCTCGGGTGAATAGTCGATTTAACGGGGTCTTTACATACGATATTACGATGATTGAATTCACTATTTTCTAGTGAATTTGGTGACAGTGAATATCATTAGCTCGCGTAGTTACTCGAGAAAATTATATTAACTCTCAACTCCGAGGAAAACCTCTTTTTTATATAATTTCAAGTTTCACTTGTGCTTAACGTATTGTCCACCGGCATAATAAACTTTATATAATTCAATTTTTCCGTTTACAATCCAATCATGATTTATATAGCTTCTTCCAGGCTCCATACGCGATCTCACGTATCCTAGGCTTTCTGCTATTTATCTCCATTTTTGTCTTTATTTTTATGCTTTTGTTTCTTCTCCAAGGCTGCCGATCGCTCTTTGCCCAACTCATAAAGTATCGCTACAACTAGCCTCAAAGCCCGTTAAAAATGATGGGTTTAACGGAGTGTTTTGGCAATTAATCTCTTTGCCGCTGCTTAACGAAATAGAATTGTTGTAAAATAAATCTTAATGTAATTTCTCGTCCCTTCTGCTGTAGCAAAAAGTTTCAGCATGGTCCAGGTTGCATTTCAGCCTTACCACAATCTCCGTTGATATTTCAGCTAGAAAATAAACGCTTCAATCACACGCCAATTAGTATATTCCCTGCATCGCATGTCAGTGTCATCATGCATCGCAATGTAAACTTGATCCATAATCTTCACGTGTTCTTACATCTTTCTTTCTTATTAACCTTGATGAAGATCGATGTTTTAACGGATGCCATAGCCTACATGCGATTGAAACAATCATCCAAGTGAAGAATACAAAACAAAAAAATCTTAACAACTTACATTATGCCACGTAATATCAGTTTTAATTGTGGTTTAGGCCTCATAGATCGCGATCAATTTAGAACTTCTTTCATTCAAACCAAGTAATGATTTCAGTAAAAAAAGTGATAATTAATATGCCAATTTAAATTAAATATATACTTTTCTTTCAGTGTTCTGGCAATTAATTTCTTACAAATTGATTAAATAAATAGAATTGATATAAAATAAAGCTGAATGTAATTTCTAGTGCCTTGCGCTTTAACAAAAGTTTTCCGTTGGCTTCCTGGTCCAGGTTACATTTCAGCCTAACCACATACCACGTTAAACTGGCGGATAGGGAAACAATACTTCAATCATAAGCATATTAATACACTTATTGTATCACAATTTAGTGGCAATAACGCATCGAGATTTAAAATAAATCAAAAATCTTCACGGGTTCTTCCATCTCCCTTTTTTGTCATACGTGATTCAGATCATTATTACAGTGGTTGAATGCCCAAATATGGCTGCAAAATGTGATCAGTAAATCCAAAGGAATTATAAAAATCTTAACATTTTAAGTCATTGTAGGCTACGCTATATAGATTGCGATCAGTGTGGAACAACTTTTCGCTCAACCGAAGTAATGATTTAAATCACAGGACACTCATGAAAACAATTTAAATTATCTAAAAAAAAATAGTAAATTACTCATAGCCTCTGCTTTAAAGTCAAGTGCTGGTTATAATAACAATCTAATCATTGAAAATTATAGATTTTATCTTACATATATCTGGCCAAAGATTGTAACGAATATTTTTTTATCAAACGAATATTAAATAAATACAAGCAAATTGTTTTGTCGATTTAAACTGAATGCGTTATTTATCTTTCAATTTTCTGACAATTAATTTATTTACTGATGCTTAGCTAAACAGGACTGTTATTAAATAATGTGCACTGCATACACAGAACAACATTTCTGTTCGTTAGTTGTGCCACGAAGGCGAAGAGCGTGACGTCATAGTGCGACGTTTATTTGACGTCACCGCGTGACAGAACGTGATCAAATACGAATTTTATAAGAATAGAAGATTATACAATCACAATTCACAAAAAACGAAGTGGATTCATTGTTTCAATTAATAGTTATTAATACGTATGTTTGTGCCCTATGACCTCTACAAGATGCAAAAGTACCTGCAATATAGCTAAAAAAAGAGCTTTATTGCTGATAATAAATCAGTTTATCTGGGGTTTTTTTTGTTTTTTTTTCGTACTTAACGTTTCGTGTCGTGAAATTCGATAAGAATTGGCCATTAAAAAGTTGCAACAAATAAACAATGAGACGATAGCAACTACATTTAGCGCACAACCATTTTTATTATCTTGTTTCTTTAAAAAAATATTTCGTGTGCCGCTGCTTCCCTATTATCAGAATGTTGAAAGACGTATAAAAGTACAATTATTTCACACTTTACGCTTTTTATCTGCGACACCAGCCACTTTCAGGTGTGAAGTATGGGCAGCATTTTCGCAAGGTGATACTTTTTGAGAATGGAAAGAAAAAAATTCTCGCAACTAGCGAGCCATTCTGATAGCGACGCGACCATTCACGGCCGGGAATGGTGGCGATAAGACCTATTAAAGTGGCGCTGTCCTGGGAATGATGATCTGCGATACGCTGCTCCCCACACCCCCAAACCACCCCCGTGTGAAAGCCGAGTCGGGGCTGCCGATAAGGGTGAAGGAGAGAAACGGCAGCTCGTCTTCCGGGGGCGTCCTCCCAGAAGACCTCGCGAGCGATATATTTCTCGTCCTATTCAATAAAAGTTTTCCGCGACATAACTCGTGTGTCTTCCTCTTCCTCCGCTCCTCGCTTGGCCTCTCTATTTCTCGCCCAGTGGCGCTGTTATCGCAGTAAATAGTCTCCTGGAACAGCATCTTGCGCGCTGATAGCGGCGCCATCTCGCAAGTTTATAATTATTCATCTTTGTCGGCAATCGCATCTCGCGGCGCGGCACGTATGGCGAGCCGCTAAGTACGTTTAGGCGCCGCTATCTCTCTCTGCGACCCCCTTTCCCCGCCCCGCCCCGTCTTTCCCTGGCGCTGTTGCTGTTATCTTTGCTTCAGATAGCGATGATTAATTTCAAGCTTGGAAGCGTCTCTCTTGTAATGGATGGCTGTGAAGCTCAAGGAAGCGGTACCGCTCAATTCCACTGTAATTCAAGAACAGCTGTTATGAGCTGAAAAACATATACTCAATTAATTTTTGATTTTCTACCTATTCTGTAGATCTTTTTCCATCTCCTACCCTACTTCGTTGTACCTACATACTGTGTAATAACTGGTCAATAACAAATCTCTCAGAATATTTTGCATGGCACTGTTTCTTTTACAGAGTTCCGTACAATTTAATGGTAAATATAATATTTGTGAAATCATTAGTTTGTCTCACGTATTCGTTATCACAACCTGTTAATCCTTTAGCTTAAAAAATTATGCGAGTGCACTATTACAGATCTTATTATTCTAAACCAGAAAAATCAAGGCGGCGGAAGTAACTATAGGGCGTTTCATGGGCAGATGAAAAAATAATTTCATGTTTAGATATTATTTAAAGTTCCACCTGAAAAATATTTGTAGTTTTTTATATTTCCATCATTTTGAATAACTAATTCTTGTAAAAAATCAAAATATATTTACCTTTTTTTTTTAGAATCAACTAACTGATTTCAGTTGTTTCATAATTTATTGTAAAATATAAAAACCTAAGGATTAGACGAAAACTTTGCACATTGTTCTACAATTTTCGCTAAAAAATACGAAACTACTAATGTCAGTAAAATAGATTTCTCAGTAGATTCAACAGAAAATTTCTGAATTCGGGCTGCAAATATTTCTTTACAACTTCTTGAAAATTTTACATATATTTCTAAGACAACAGAAATATTTGTCTTTCATTTACGAATGCCATTTGAAAGATGATGTAGAGAAACGAATAATTTAATTGACTCGCTTATTTAAAACTCATTTATTAATTTTTTAATGTTTCTACAAAATGATTTTTAGCGAATTCAATTTAATACAAAATCTGGGTTATGGAATCATCAGCATGAGAGAGTAACTCGCAATTGATGGATTTTTTTAATACAGACTCTTATATCGAATATACTTTCTGATAATTTATTTACCCACAATCAAAATGATTTTATCTTTTTTTATGATAATATACTGCTGCTTCTTCTTACGATAAAATTATTTGTGAACTTCTGTACTATTTATCATTTCGAAATGACGTTCGTTTATATTTTATCGCAATGCTTAATTATTAATCCCTCCCAAAGCTCCATATACAGGGCGTTCGCCGGGAAACGCAACCCACTGTTAGCGCTACAAGGAAGAAACTGCTCCCGGCGAGCGAGCGCTCAGTTTCCGGCATTGTTCGACCGTCGGCCGCGGACTATTTCATAATAATTACGCTTCATAAACTTCATAAACTTGTGTGCTAAGCATTTAAATGTGACGTAATTCATTAGCTTACCTTATAAAAGATGCTGGAAGTGTTGACCCTCTTGTGTAATGCACATTTCACATCTTCTGAACATATTTCGAGACACACGCTGCCCTAACTGACTTAATGATTTTTTGGGTGACTGTTCTAGTCGAAAAGCGATATCGTCAATTTTCTCCTCTATGAGAATACGGTTGACCGACAGTCTCTTTTTGTTAAAAAATGAACCCGTTTCTCTTACTTTTTTAACCAGACGCAGAATTGTTGATTTAGCTGGCAGTAAAGCGCCAGGAAATTCGCGACGAAATTTACTGCGACACTTTTTAAACGACTTCTTATTCACATATGTATCGTAGAGAAATATTCTTTGTTGCAAACTGTAACGTACCATAATTTTACTCACACTCAAACACGGTACAGATTAATAAGAGTATAAAGCCCCAAACCAGCCAAACCGCAAAGAAACGTTTATTCACAACACTGATTAATAAGAGACTGAAGTCACAAACTATCTACAATGCAAAGAAACCGTTCTTAACAATGTAAGGGTCACTGCACTGCACTGTTGGGGCAACGGAGGTGTTAAACAGTGCGGTGATTCACGGTGCCGTGTGGCGGAAACTGCTGGCTTGACTGACCGAGCAAGTTGCCGACGGCAACAGACTGGGAGGGTAGCGTTTTCCGGCGAACGCCCTGTATATAGATAATGAGTTTCTGTTTTTACTGATCTCTGCAAAGTGTAAACGTCCTAATATATATTAAGGGTTTAAACTTGCTCACTTCTGTACCAATGCCTAATACTAGAATCTTCTTTCTTGTTTCCTAACTTTAATCTACTATTTTCATTAATGACTCTTACTTCTACCATCGGTTGCAGTTTTTATACATAAATAACAAAATCCTCCAACTTCTTATATTACATACGTTGAAACTGGTTGTTAATGCAGTGTTATTATTATGCTTCATCAACAGTATTAACCTAACTGGATATGTGTCCCCTCAAATTGAACCAACTATAAATATACTTAGAATTAATATATTTCTTTAAAAAATTGTTTCTACTCTTCGTTTCCAATTAATATTTGTCATTAAAACAGCAAAATAATTTTCAGTTAAGCGAAAATTAACGACTTAATTGTGAATGTATTTAGCGTCTGATGAATATTTTAGTTAATTGGTCCATGTTCTAAATTCTTAAAATTTTATTAAATAGGCAATATTTAAACTTAACTTAGTCCACAACCCGAAGGTTGGTTGGATGCTCCCGAAGGAGGCATACTAAGCCATTGTGTCAGAGGTAGGACGGCCAGTTCCTTTCCTCTGAGACCTACAGTTTAACGTGGAATCCGAACCACGGAGCGTCCTGGCATATGATAAACACAAATCTAAAAAATCCTGCACCTACCGGGATTCGAACCCGGGACCGGAGCAACTAATGTTTTGTAAGCTAGCGCCTTAACCACTGAGCTACTTTTTTTTCTTTTCTTTTTTTTTTTTTTTTTTTTTTTTTTTTGACTACCACTATTATCTTTATTGAGAGAATAAATATTACATATTTACAATAATGTATCTTACTTGATAAACTTTGAACATTTGAGTCTTACTGTAGCTCAGGTTCACTGATTCCCGGAACCGCTCTCAGTACGCTTAGCCAATATTTATAAATATTTAAATACATGAAAGGTAAAAATCAGATGTTTGTAATAAAACTTAACATATTGATTCCACAAATAAGAGAATGTCGTACAGGATTTATGAATATGCAGATCATAAATCCTCTACCAGCAAATTCTCATACCAATTCTTAGGTGTAATCTATAATCATACATATTAATTCGGGCTATCCCATTTCATAGCTAGAAGAATTGTTCCCATTTTGGAAGCACTACAGCTACAAACGTACTATTCTCACACAAAGTTTTAAAGAAATTGTTGTTACCTCGATATGGTTGAAAGCTTTCATGACGTTTCATTTTTAGGGACAACTAGAGAGAGTAATTGGTTAACCAATTCACAGTCTGCCCCTGACCTATCAGTGGAGTGAAGCGCAAGACTTGCCGGCTTTAACGATTTATTTCCCTAAAACGTGAGAAACACTAATAATAAAACAATAATACCAGTGCCTCTGGTATGACATTACTGAGTTAAACGACAACCAGCATCATAATATCGAGAACAAAGTTAAAAATAATCGTAATGGATAAGGGTAAATAACTATTGTATTCCAGGTCAATGGAGATTCCTGGAAAGATGAGGGTTACATCCTCGGTGCGATCACGGGTTTTCTAGTTCCCTGATTTCACTTCAGATGAATTCCGGGATGGTTATTTATCAAAACCGCAGCTAAATATATTACGCCCTTTGTCCCCATTGACGGCCGCTACTAATCACCCCGTCTTCTACGAACCGTAAAGCCTTAATACAGAAAAAAATAATCAGACTGATAGTACTTGAATAGAAACTCCATAATACCGCGATGGGTTATAAAAATTCGTCAGTGTCAGTTTCTTCGGCTATCACTCAAGTTCAAACGAATTTAAAGTTGAAGTGAAATATAAAAACAGAATCTCTTATTATCTTGCAACGTAGGGAAAACACCGGGTGTATCAAAAATGATTGGTACATTTGAAAAATCATTAAAAACTAAAGGGGCTGCGATAGAAATACACCGTTTGTTGCAATATGCTTGGGACAACAGTAAATTTTCAGGCAGACAAAGTTTCGAAATTAGTTACAATTTTCAACAACAGATGGCGCTGCAGGCGATTTGAAAGCTCTGTCAGCTCACCATTCTGTAAGTCGTCTTTCTGCTGTAAGCGTGTGCTGTTCACAGATTGTAAGTTTGCTGTGAAAAAATGGTTTATTCCTTAGTATAATCGTACTTTAGATTTTTCCAGACTGCAGAGCCATCTGTTGTTGAAAATTGTAACTAATTTCGAAAGTTTGTCTGCCTGAAAATTTACTGTTGTCAGAAGCATATTGCAACAAACGGTGTATTTCTATCGCTGCCCGTTTAGTTTTTATTGATTTTTCAAATATACTGGTCATTTTTGAAACACCCTGTATGATGGTTTTGTTGCAGTGAAGTTCGTGTGATTCCTAGCGCCTATTTTAATACAAGCCGTTAAGACTGTTACGTGTATTACGTTATGTTATCTTTTTTTGTTTACAGGTAATTTTCACGTACTTTTATTTTCGCAGGAACAACATTTTATTGAGATAACTTTTTCCGACTTTATCGTAACTCCTAAACATTAACGCACTCTGTTTTTCCACAGCAAGTACTTTATCATATTCCACGGACACAGAAATATGACTGATACTCACGGAGCTAAGTGCGTGTCACTTATCGCTGTCTCAAGAGTTCTTAAACACTTCGTTTTTAAACGGGTTTGGAAGTATAATTTCAGTTCTGTATCTTAATTTATCTCTGAAACACACTTATTAGTTTGAGCACGCACTAGTTGTCCTCCTACCGAAAACAAATTGCTCTTGTTTCTGGTACTGAATGTTTTTCCTTCGTTTCCTGAATGTCTCCATTAGCTAAACACAATTACGAAGGTTTTCATCACATGATAAAATAAAAAGCATATGCGTTGACTCTCTACACCGCACGATTCACTGTAATCTGAATCCATTAAAATATTCAGTCCCATATATCTAATGGATGTAATGGGAAAGAAATCATGGTGCGTAGAATGCTTTGTGGCATCATATCATTGACAGATGAGTTTCTCAAAAACAATAGAAATCACGCAATAGTAATAAAAATAATTCCTTGTGACATTACTGGTTGGGAAGAGTAATTCAACAGCCGAGAATTTCGATTTGACGTTCATTCAGACTCTGGCATGGCTGATATTAGTATGATACATTGTTTTACGTAACACAAAAATCGTTTATAGTGACATTCTCAATACGTTTCCCTAATGATTATTTCCAGTGCTTTTTTCCAAATTAACCAAATTATCCACCAAATAAAAAAAGTCGCCCATTATGCTGATCCGAAAAATACATAAAAATATTTTAGTTACCAGTATGCTATTACCTGATTTGAAAAATTCTCTCTTTTAGGCCTGAACATATTATTTACATCTAAAACAATTATATGCAAAATTTGAATTCAAATGGCTGAAATAAAGTTAGTTACTGTTTGTTACAGTTACCATTCTTTCCAAAATTTCGGAACAGTTCATAAGCAACAAAAAAACATCATAAAATCTGAATAAGCTATTGTTATGAAATTAACACAAGCTATTATTATTATTGAATTTCAAGATAATTAATTTATTTATTTTTTTCAGTGGTATAATAAAACTTTATAGATTTGTATCCGTAGATTGTAATATTTTCACTTTGTCTTTCCGGATTAGTTTAGTGCCTGAGGACATTAAAAAACAGTACGGCGATTATTTGTTGATAAAGGTCACTTGATTAGAGTCACAATTCTAAAAGAAAAAAATCTTTATCCTCTCCTCTGTCAGCAGTGAAAGAGAAGACCCACTTTCAAAATTTTTGATCACAAGATTGTGTGCAAAAAACTGAATTATACACACACCATTCGATAGAGTTTATGATTGAATATTGAATTCTTAATGACGACTTGTTTGTCAAATAAGGTGACTGATCCTCGCGTGATGATTTAGCGTATTTCACAAGAGGAGAACGTTTGACGGAGCCTGGTTGGAGATCGATTCTAGAGAATGCGGGCTCGATCCCAGTTCCGCCCTACTAGGTATACGGTTTTCCACAATTTCCCAAAATTATTCCAGCTGAAAGTAGGCATGAGTCCTTCAAAACACAATGATCGAATATCTTTCTCAACATTCTGACCTACTGACCTTGAAGAGATATAAAGTACTAAGTAAAAGAAAGAGAGACCATATGTTATAGCAACTGGATCGCGAAATGCATTTAATGTTTTCGTACACTACTGATAACGTTTACAAATCACAAATAAATAAAATTATCAGATTTTTGTAGTATGCTGGAAACTGTGGAGCTTGATGAATGCTTCTAGAACCTTTTTTTTTAAATAGAAAATTAAATTTTGGGAGGAACGAGAGAATTGTTGATGATGAACAGTAAGACAATCTGCCTTAGCCTATGCAAAGTGTCCTTTGCAGCGTTCAGTTGGATATATTTCGAGAAATTATTGAAATCCAAAGCCGATAATCTTGATTGTTAGATGAGAAGCTACAATTAGCCCACGAAGCATGGGCCTTTTCTGTAATTGTGAGATAAACAAAATCGATCTTTGCCAATTTACCGGCTTTAAAATAAAAATGATTGAGCGTAATTTTTTTTTTAATCGTGGCCTTGAGCTTCACTATGTAGACACTTCGTTGCCAAAGAAAATAGTAAGCGTATAAATTTAAATACTCTAATTAAATTGTAACATTCCCACTTGTCAATGTCTTTAGATTGCTAGTTATTGACCTGCAGATTGTAAACTCTACGCTTGATGATGCCAATGTGAGTTGGGATTATATATAACTGATACTTTCGATATATCTAGTAATAGCATCTGAAAATATAATGATAATGATAAAACACACCTGGGGATAATTCCTTTTCCAGTCACATATTAATGCACCCGATTTTAAAGATCAAGTTTAATCGTATGGTGAAAAAGAATGCTCCAATTGAAGCTAGTAAAGTAGAAAAAATGGTCTAATCTTCTAAATATAATATGAATTACTTGATTACTTTTGTCATTTTCGAAGTCCAACTCTAATGACATCGTTTCTTTCCTGCGAGTTTCCGAATGTTTCCCAGAAAATCATTCGAGCAGCGGCAGTTCTCAGCCGTCCCGTTTGGGGTGACATAGTGCGGACGGCCCTTGTCAGTTTCCCCACCCCCATCCCTCTTTCTATCGCGACTGTTCCTGAAGATGGAGAGCGGCGTCGAGAACTCTTACGGCCGGCACTTTGTCCGCTGTCGAATTTCCGAATGTCAACCTCGACGCATCCACGCAGGAGGGCGCATGCTGAGACATTCTGCCGTCCCACTAAACGGCCTCACAGGCAGACCGAGCCCGTCAACTCGATTCTTTCACTCTCCATCTACATATTTACCACGCAATCTAGGGCCAGTGGAGGGTATTCCGTACACATCCATCTTCCTCCATTTCAAATTTACCAGTCCATCAAACAAAGGGGAAAAACACACTTGAATACTGCTTGGAATAATTTTCTAAAGACGCCTCCACATGTACTACAAATTCACTTTTCTTTTTGAGAAAAATCATCCACTCCCTCTCAGCGTTATGTTCCTTAGGCTTAAAATGTGTAAGAACACATGAGTTTTAAGAGTTAAAACGCACGTATCACTGTTATTATCAATTTCATGAACTGAGTTTGAGCTAATATCCCTGTTATTATTACGTACACGACGAAATACGCACGGGTACCTAATCTACTAGAGGAAAGTCTTATGTTGCCAACTGTTGGTGAAACGTGTCACCTTTTAGATCAGGGGTGGCCAAACTGCGGCCCGCCCAGAACATTTTTCCGGCCCGCGAGATTCTTCACACTTTTACAAAATATCTTTATTGTATGATGAGCAAAGTAGTGAAAACTAATGTAATAAAAATACATTATTTGTGCATCCATATATTTATTTTTAGTGTTATTATTTCTTTACAATGTACGTTTAGTATCATTATTATTATATTATCTATATTTACATGTAAGAATAAAAGTAAACACAATAATAATAACTTATTATGTTTCAATTTTTCACTCAAAAAAATGTCTATAGTGGATCTAAATCTAATATGGGGATATATAATTTCATATGCGACCCGAAGTTGTGATGCACTTCCAAAGTACCCGCAAGATCATTTGAGTTGGCCACCCCTGTACCCCTGTTTTAGATGTTCTGTATATATATATATATATATATATATATAATGTGAAATTTATGAAGTGGAAAGGGACCGTCCTAATATTCACCTATATGATAGCGGGAAATCGAGTCGGGATGTCCAGTAAGCTGGAGGAGGCTATGCTTGTTCCCGGTCCCGAAGTTTTACCCCCACAATGCAGTGTGTGTTGACTCAGTGCATTAAGCCACACTGGCGGATAAATTGATGTTTATTTTTATAAAAATAAAAAAATGCTGGTGTTCAGGAAACATAAGAATGCAACAATGGAACATAATCGGAAATAATAGATATTTCGCACATCGCAATATATATAACGATGTTACGAAGTAACATGAGTAAATAAGCAATTTTGAATTATATTGACTTCCGGTACATGATCTACCATTTATGAAGTTTTGTGGTCAATATGATACATAGTAGATAATGTGGAATCAATTGTAACATTTTTACGGGGAAGTTTCTGTTATACATCAATGACCTTCCTGAAAATTTATCCGACAAAGTTAAGAGTGTTTTATTTGCAGATGACACTAACCTGACTGTGCGTAAAACACCAAACAGTACTATAGAATTTAATGTAAATGAAGTACTTAGAGTAGTAGCAAATTGGTTTAAGGCAAATTCATTAAAATTAAATTTTGAAAAAACACATTATATTAGGTTTAAAACAAAAAACTATGCACAGCCAGATATATGTATAAACTATAAAAACAACAAAATCTTAGAAACAGAGAGTATAAAATTTCTTGGTATTAAAATAGATCAGAAACTCTGTTGGCATGATCATATCACTACACTACTGGCAAAGTTAAGTAGTGCCACCTTCGCAATACGAACACTTTCTCTAACAGCAGATCTAGAATTAATGAAACAGGTGTACTCCTCATATTTTCATTCAGTAATGTCATATGGCATAATTTTTTGGGGAAACTCTTCACAAAGTAAAAAAGTTTTCATAGCACAGAAAAGAGCTATTAGGTTTCTGTGTAGGGTAAAACCAAGAACTTCTTGCAGACAACTCTTTAAGAAACTCAATATTCTTACAATGTATTCTCAGTATATATATTCTCTCATGAGCTTTGTCATAGAAAATTTTAACCTGTTTACACCTAATTCACAGGTACACAGTTTCAATACAAGAAACAGAAATAACTTGCATAAAACACAAACATCTCTGTCATTAGTACAAAGAGGAGTTAATTATTCTGGGATACATCTGTTTAATAAACTACCTAATCGTATAAAACAGCTTTCATATAATAAAGATGTATTCAAACAAAAACTTAGAGATTATCTTATTGGCAACTCCTTCTACTCCATTCAAGAATTTGAAGAAAATAATTAATTGTACTCATTATGACGTTAGCAAAACTCAGTTGCAAAAATGTATGTTTATTATTATTTCTTGTATTTGTAAAATATGTATATATATACATATTTACTATGATATGACTCATATTATGTGTATATGTATCAACAATGACATGTTTCACATCCCAGAGGTACTTCCTCAGCAGGGATCCATGGAACAAGATTGATAAATAAATAAATAAATAAATAAATTACATAGGTCTCTTGAGAGAAGGACGTCTGTCTGCGACGTAATACCTATTTAATCTTTTTGTAATTATGGTGGACATAATTTTCGATGGAATTTTGAAACTAATTTACAAAAATATTTGGTAAAATACTCAGAATACTCTGCTTTACTTATACCGTAAGGAATTTTGCAGTTAACTTATTCAGTGTACGTTAATTATTTTGAAAAGAGTGCAATAGAATCAAATAAAGACATCGTGATAAATTTTGAAATGTTGTTTCATTTTGTCATACTAATCGTCTGAATGAAAGAAATACTTTATTATCAAAATACAACTGATCATCATGGCACAATACAGTTTATATTTGCTACGTTGTCTTCGCAGTCTTTACTTGCTTACGACCGAAGAAGGTGTTTGTAATCATTGTGAAAAATAAAAGTTAAACCAGCAATAACGATTTACATACATTTGATGGCCACCATTTCTTTCATTGGAAAGAACATCCAATCATTTTTTGTTTGAGCTTAAACGCTCTTTGTTCAAAGAAAAGCCACACGACACAATATCACATGAAACGCGATAGCAACAAAGAATTTGAAGCGGAAATTTTCACGAAGTGACGGACCGTTAAAAAAAAAAACTTTTCTGAATAATGTAAATACTTTTATAAATTGTGTTAAAAAGTTAACTGGATTATTGTTTGCAGATATTGAATAATCGAGAACAGGTAAATGTATTACTCAGTTACGAAAGCCACTGAATCTTAATATTAGTACAAGCTATTCCTCTATTAAGCTTTAATTATAGTAGCGAACTTTATAAACCTCAATGCTCCATCTCGTGTTACTTTTTCCCGTTTAATAGTACTTATTTAATCGTTTAATGTAATTCCGTTTTTTATTTTATGACAATATGCTTCAATTCAGCATGGTGTTGCTTTTCTCGGTTGTGATTAAATATTTTGTTTTCCACAGTTATTCTTGTAACTATTATTGTTTCACTTACGATGATCACTATTTTCTGGTTACTTATAATGATGAAAGGAAGTTCAATATCCAGATCTACGAATTTAAAAACTTATATCATCATGCAAACCATTCGAATAGGGAAAGCTTTCTTTGTAACTTATTGTCTGTATGTTTCATGCTGTCAAAGCAACCTTCTTCTGCAAAGCTCAACGACCTTGTATGATGTTTGGAGAAGCTAACTTCTTTTTTCAAATTTTATTTATTAGCGTCTTGGCTTTTGCTATGTTCTTATAAAAAGTTCGTATTTATTTCTCATCGCACTGATAAATCCTAAAAAATCATCAACTGTCAAAAAATTATAGTTGTTGGATGATTTAAATCGGTATTGGATTTTCCCTATCACAAATCGATTATTGGTTTTCCTGCAGACGCCTCCATACAGGTAACAGTTGATCTCTGAAATTTGTGTTCTACTTTGACTTACTGACCAGTCGTTGTTGCAATTCTCTCAGAATATAAAAGCGAGCCGTTTCCCAAACATATGCCACATTTACCGACACAAAATTTTCTTTTGAATCACTTAGCTTCCAACCAACAACCTCAGTTACCCGTTCTATTCTCAGTAGTCCATACTATTATAGCCAAGTCAATTATGTGGTCTGTTGGTAGTCTGGTTTTATCAGCGAATTGCAAGCCGTTTAAAGTGTCTAAATTCTCCAATGTTTGCTTCCGTTCGTTGAAAGTGTGCGAAAAGTAACTGCTGATCTCTCATTTCTAATGAGTTGGTATGCAAGCTAATCGGTTAATTTGACGGATTAATCTTAGGTTCAAACTATAGATCTAGAGCAGTGGTACCCAACAAAAATATATCTTATACTTCATCTATTTTTGAAGAGGAACATTTGAAAGACCAAAAACTCTTAACAGCTGAAGAAAACTCACTAATAGAGCTATCTTGTGATTCTTCTTTAACGACAATTTTCAAGGAAAAATCCTTAATTTCCTTCTGGATGAATGTACAAGCAGAGTATCCAGAAATCTCTAAATTAGCTGTAAAGTTCTTGATGCCGTTCAATACGACATACTTGTGTGAACGAGCTTTTTCTACTATATTGCTGTTGAAAAACAAATACAGAAATAAACTATGTGTAGAAAGTGACTTAAAGTTAAAATTAACCAGTGTTAACTATGATATCGATTCCCTCATCAGTAAACACCAGTACCAGAAATCTCACTGTTTGTGAAGTTGTGTTTTTGTAGTAATTAAACGTATTTTTCATTATCTTTGTAATAAAGCGGGAGGCAGCTGCACAAAGCATCGCCTCATCGAGTTGACGGCTGAAATTACAGGATTGGTTAAATCTCTATTTGGACATTAAAATGCCACTGATGTGCTAAGTCATTTCTTGGTGGAAAACTCCTACAAATCCCATTCTAGCGGTTGACTGGTAAGTTTACCATTGTGTTTTCCTGCTGCCAGTCTTCCATATTTTCATTCATTTGGGTGCAGTAAAACACAATGATAAATCTACCAATCAACCATTAAAATCGGGTCTGCAGGTGGTTTCCATCAAAAAGCGACTTGGCAGACCAGTTGCATTTTAATATGTTGATCGAGTTTCTTCTAATCGTGGAATTTCAGCAGTCAACTTGATGAGGTGATGGTCTGTGCAACCGCCTCCCGGTCTATAATATGTTTGTTGTTTTAGGTATTATAAATTCTTGTTTTTGTTGATAGTATATGCTTTGTACGAAAATTATAGCATATCGAGGTCATATAATAGTTCCCATTCTGATATTTGATAGACTCTTTAGGTGTGTCGCGAAAAATTTTTGTTTAAAAGTGTGTCGGGTACCAATAAAGGTTGGGAAACGCTGATCTAGAGAAATGTCTGTGTTTAAAACGTAATGTATGCATGATTTAAAGTGGTAATTAATTTCCATTGTTAAAAATCTAAGTTCATAATAAATAATAAATTGCATCAAACCAGTCAAAAGACTGACGACAGCAAAAAAAAAAAAAAATTATAATAGTTCTCTTTTTACTAATAGATACTTCATTCTCATGCTGTACTACCTGTTCTAGTCTTACCAACTTTTCTATTTTAAATTGTTCTGTCAACGATCTTTTTACTCAAGCGTGAAATTCGGGAGGGTGCAAGGGTTTAGAGTTCGGTTTTTTATCATATACCGAAATGACTCCAGGTGATTGTCATGATGGTTCATTCAAAAAGCCATTGTCATTGAACTGCTTACCATTCCTTACCCCCCATACACCCAGGTTCTAACGACCTCGGCGTCGTAAAGCCCTGGTAAAACAAAGTTCTTTTTACATGCGTTAATACGCAACATGATAACACGTGCTAAAGCACTCAACCCATGGATTGTTGAAACATGGAATTAATCAACCTGCCATACATGTCCTCCACCGGTCGGTCAATATTCTTATAAAACGAATCTATAACCGTCTCGATTAACGAATGGTTTCTTGACGCCAAGATAGGCCAATTCACTATGGATCGAAATGTCCTCCGTTCGAATCCCGCTCACAGTTATGTTTTAGAAAGCACTGACTAAGTAAGATTTTTATATCCGAAGTATTCAGGAACGCTTCCACGGTTCACATTTAACGTTAAATTGTAGTTCCCTTTTAAAAGGTATTATTACCGAGCTCGGTAAGAAAGACTGGGCAGGCGGCAGAATCTCTAACAACACTTCCTTGGGACCGCATGCAATTATTGTTATCATGAATATTAATTCCCCAAGTTCGCCAGCCTTTTTTATATGTTGGCAAACACTCGTGACCGAGGATTAAAATGTCTCTGGGATCATTAAAACTGATATTCACATCGGGCAAATCTATGTTATGTTAATATGGACAGGAACTCCTGGTAGTTTGCAATCCACGTTAAACTATACCGTACCTGTCCTGCTCAATTCAAATCGACAAGATGTATACAAGGCGATTGCTATTTTCCTTAGTGAAGCAAACATCAAATTGTAATGTATTAAACACCAACACTCTTGTGTATATTCTGTATTAACCGAATTAAGCTCCTCTGTTATGTAAATAACTATGTACAATCCAACCTTGTTTAAATCTTTTAAATTGTATAAATATAACAATAAGAGAGGAAGTATACTTCCTATTATATATAAAAGCTCAAACGGCATTAATATAGATATTTAGGGAAATATAATTAAGAGCCATTTAGTTAATAAATATAGTTAAACATTATATAAATGTAAATCACAATTACAGACATGTGTCAACTTACAACGAATTATGTAACTTTAGTATCAAGCTGTAAAAGTAAGTAAAGATAACAAGCCTGAAATGTATATAGGAATTGTAAAACTAGAAGATGGCTGTATGGTCGGCAAGACCAAAGGCCAATAAAAAAAAAAAAAAAAAAAAAAGTTAAACTATAGGTCCCATTCATCCAGGTTAGCTTTAGTGGCTACAACAGTGACACACAGTTGGTAAACTTACAACAAATCAACACGGATTTCGGAAGGAAAGATCATGTGAAACACAGCTGGCCCTATTTACACTCGACGTAATGAGAGTTATCGATGCCGGTTCACAAGTAGATGCAATTTTTTTTAGATTTCCAGAAAGCCTTTGACTCTGTGCCACACAACCGCCTTTTAGCGAAGCTTCGAGCGTACGGTATATTGGATCAGCTTTGTGAATGGATAAAGGATTTTCTAACTGGTCGGAAGCAGTATGTTGTCGTTGAAGGAGAAAGTTCTTCTAATCTAGAAGTTACATCGGGTGTACCTCAAGGATGTGTAATAGGACCACTTCTTTTCTTAATCTTTATAAACGATCTCGGAGACAAAGTGAAAAGCCTTTTTAGATTGTTTGCTGATGATGCGGTTATTTATAGAGAAGTAAGAAATTTGGCCGATTGCTTAGAAATTCAGCGCGATGTTATTTTGGCTTGGTGCGCTGAGTGGCAACTTACTCTAAATTGTAAAAAGTGCAAGACAGTGAGCATAACTAACAAAAAGAATCCAATTGTTCAGAAATACGAGTTAAACAATACAGTTATTGATATGGTCGATTCTATGAGATATTTGGGAGTAACAGTACAAAGGAACATGAAATGGGACATATAAATTAATTCGTTAGTAGGTAGAGCAAATTCTAGGCTGCGATTCATAGGTCGAATCTTGGAAAATTGTAATGAACAAACAAAGGAGATAGCATACAAATCTCTTGTGCGTCCACATTTGGATTATTGTTGTGCCATTTGGGACCCGTTTTGTAAGGGGTTGATCGAAAGTATATAGAAAGTACAGAGAAGAGCCGCTCGATTCGTTACCGCTTGCTACAGTCCTTATGAAAGCGTCACAGAACTGATTAGTAGATTAGGTTGGGAGTCTCTGGTAGATAGACGACGCACGTTTCGTTTAAACTTATTGGTAAATATGCGTACTCCCACTTTCACTTTTGAGTGTAGTGAAATACTTCTTCCACCAACCTATTTGAGTCGGAAGGACAGGAAAGAAAAAATTAGAGAAATAAGGTGCCGGACTGATTCTTATATGAATTCTTTTTTCCCTCGGACGATTAGGGATTGGAATGCACAACAAAAAGATTAGCTTTGGTGCTGAGCACCCTCTGCCACCCACAATTTTGTGAATTGCAGAGTATATATGTAGATGTAGATGTAAAGAACTCTGACAGCTGTTCATTAAGATCGTTCGAAATTATTATCATAACCACAACAGCCGATTCTATACGAATTCGCAAAAAGCTGCAGCACCGATCTCTAATTATATGCTGATCGCATAGTTTTTATTTGCGCCGTTGTTACACCCCATTTCATCAGACGCGATAGCCGTGCAGTGTGCCACGCGGATAAAGCTCTGTGTGCGCCGTGACACATTGTATCCAGCGTCGCCGTTTGCAAGAGGCGGACAAGCGTAACGAATGTAAAGCCGAATCCCGGAAAAGCCGGACTGCGTCAAATGAGGCAATTGAATTGCAAACATGCTGCAACGGCGCCGTCTACATGACGGCTGAAAAAGCTGAGGCTTAAAAAGCGCACAGCTGAGCTGGCAGAGCCGCGTCGCGCTCGACCGAATTTACAAGCGAAATGAGAAGTCAGTTGACCGAAACAATTCCGAAAACTCCAACAAACGGCTTGCTATTCCTGCCTGGAATCAACTAGTTAATATCTTACGAGACTACAAGGCAAATCAAACAGAGGTAAGCTTTTTCCAACACTATGCAAATCAGGGAAATGATTGTTGGTAACAGCAGTAGAACCAACTTATATGTGGGCTGAAAACAGAAAATTAAAAAAACGAATGCAGTGGTCATTTGTTTCAGAGAGAGGCAAAAATCCCAGTCAGACGTTTAACTGGGCATTTACCATTCAATTAAAAGTATTATGGCTTTTGTATTAGCAGCAAGATCGTTGAACAAGAGAAATTTCAAGAAAGGCTTTACTTTCTGCTGAGTTCATTTAAGTAACTATACGAAAGGTGAACAAATGTAAATTATAATTTCAATTTAATGCCTCATAAAACAATAAAATGGCAAATTTGGTAGCACCCACTGATGGTATGAAGCCATTACTACTCCATTTCAATCGTTGAGCTGTCAGTTAGCATTATTATTTGTTGGTGGACAAGAGTGTACTAGAAGTTCTTTGAATTACGCTGCAGATCATATTTTTTTTTGAGAAAAAACTATCCAAAATCTCCAGAAACTTTATCTTTGCTATGAATTTTTTTTATTAAGTTATCGTTGGCGGACTTCAACATTTATAAAAGGAATTAATCTTTTAAATAAGGTTAAAATGGAGGGTGAGTATGGGGATGTTGAAATCCATTGCAACTAACAATACATGGAAGCTGGCTTCAGATGAATCGCCTCGATGTGATACAAAACAGAACTGCCCAGCCGGTTTCCAATTGCTTCTCCGCGCAAATGAAACACTGCCACATCGACGATCAAGAATCACTTCCGCATAGTGACAAACACCTGCTGCCGACAAGCAGAGAAGCACCCGATACCAGCAGTAAACATACTTGGCCGATATGGCAGTGACATCAACTGGAATAACAAGCCACTGGTAACCTTATAGGCGCAACCACTATGAAGGCATGCTAGACACGAAGTAAATATACCATAAATTTCTTACTAAGATCTGAAGGCAGCGAATAGCAATGATGTCCGAAAAAAAAAATAATAATAATAATAATGAACCTTCTAATTTGACAAAACGTTCTCAGATATCTGAATTATCAGATAAAACATTTTCAAATTACACATCCATAAATTCACATTCTGCAGTGACAGATTTAATTCACGCAGCGTCCGTCTGTACGTGGGAAGGTACAACCAGAAATGTTTCTAGTCATGCTGACATGTGCGTAATATTTTGTGTGAGTCCATAGTCTTTTTTGAAATACGTGAATTTCGTAAACAGATAAAGACATTAACACTTATTTGTGCCGGTGCCCACACAAATGGTGACACTTTTGTTTACTATGGAACGTCTCTTATTTTCGTAACTGTACATACAATGAGTGATACAGGCTAACGTAACAATAGCCCCATTAGTTAGACAGTATCATTACACTGTTGGCGATATGGACATCCTTAGAAGTATTAGTAGTATTGATCTAACAATTAACCAATGGGTGCTGTGATGATGACAGATTAACTGTAAGATTATTATAAGAAAAGCACTAAAAAAAAATACGCGATATTCGAAGGTTATTAATATTTTGCTTAGAAATTTGTCAATAAATAAAGAGCCTCGCATTTTTGAGGACGCGGGTTCGGATCTCTCTCCCGGCCTCCACATTTGGGTTTTCCATGGATTCCCCAGATCACTCCAAGCGAATGCTAGGATGCTTCCTTCAAAAGGCCATACCCGAATTCCTTCCCGCTCCTTGCCTCCAGTTCTATTCCGCCTTTATCGATGAGGTGTAAAGCCATAAGCAAAAAATAAATAAATAAACAGAAAGGCAGAAGAATGGGTTAATTCAGATTTTCTATCTCGGGGTGATATAGCCAGTATGTCGACGACCGTGTGTAGTCGGAGGTAAAAATCTTTACTAAACGGTTTTATAGCTAGCCAAGTTTACAAATTTGATTATTGAACAAGTACGTAACGTGAAATAACTGAATATCTGTTGTGGAGATCTACGACATTTTTAAACTTTTTTAGTGTGTTCCTAGACTATTTTATGAGTGATCATCTCATATACCTTTCAAAGAAATATAAAATATGAGTGAAAATGACCACATTGTAAGCGGTGGGGATTTTAAAACTTTAGCCAAAATATTCCTTAGCTATGTTTTTATTCAGTGTACCAATGATTCTTACAGCGAAGTACTTTCAGTGTCTATGCTGAAAGTAACTTCATGAAACTAATTAATATTATTCACTATCAAGAGTTTTTTTAACTTTCTAAAGTCATAAATGACTATCTAATTAACTGAGTCAACACATTTTCTGAAATTATGTTACTATATAACCTTAACACATGAATTCTGGAGAATTACCTAACACAGTCACAAATTTAAAAACAATTTCAGCGGTATTAAGTTTTTCGGAAAATACAGGCTGTCATTAATGTTTGCTGTCTGTGATCCTGGATGACATGACAACAATTTACGAATTTCTGTTGTACCTTCTTTTATAACCGATCTTTTTCATTTAATTTTGATTAATCCTTCAAAGTAATATCTAATGAAATTTGACGTACTATTTCATTTATAACACCTCTCGTTTTCGTTATTAACATGATCTTTACAAGTGTCACACGTCTGCCTACTGATATAACTTGTTATGTTCGGGAAAAATTGTAATGGGTAGCAACGCCTTCGAGGATTCACATTATTATTTGTTAGCTGACATAAATGCTGATATGTTTATGATATTTTTCATTGGGACAAGAAAAAGGTCGAGCAATAAGGGTAATTGAGAAACACAACTTACACCCGCGGATTAGAAGATATTTAAGTCGTTAAATAGAATTATGATATTTATTTATAATTCAAACGTATGTCACTAACATTTAAAAAAAACAATGAACAGTCCTATCTGAATATGGAATATACGAGTGCATCCTTTTTAAGTTGTTCGGTGTTGAATGATATGTTGCGTGGCCGTGCCACTGTGTGGTACTCCTGAACGTAGACACGACCGCGGTACAGATAATGGCTGTGTCTCGCAGGTGGCAAGCGAGCAGGCGGACCCAGGGGACAGCGGCCGGACAAGCGATTACGCGAGCTGATATTTACACTGCTGTCTCAATATTTACCGGCATTTTGCGCCTGTTGGACCAGATGTTTTATTCAGAGAGCAATGAACGTACAGCATGGCGCGGATCGCAGGACCGAAAGATACGCAAGACCCACTGTGCGTAGACTTTCCTTTCCACCAGTAGGCAGGGCGGAGCAAAACGTATTGATATAATTGTTTGTTTATATTCTTGCTTTTTCAGATTATTGCTTGAACCTTTTTGATTGTTTCGCTGATAGTTTAAGTCCAAAACAGTTAGAGTGATTGATTAATCATGGATTATACTATGTCACCTGACAAATTTATTCAACCAGTTTGGTAACTGTTATTTCGATCAGAAGAGATGGTTTGAATTGCTTTGTAAGATTTACTTAGAGAAGTTGTTGATATTAGTTAGGTTTGCAGTTTCGGTGAGAAGCAGTGACTGGTCTAAATTAGTTTTAATCATTGAATTGGCCTGTTAGCTTTGTTTCTCTATTTTACTGTTTTTTCAACATATTTGATTTACAGATCTTATCGTTATCTGAACAACTTGTCATTACATCAGTGCAACGTTACAATGATTTAACTTTAGATTACAGGTTTTACAATGGTAGCATCTTTGGGACTTTACTGCATCCTTTGCATTGAGTTTTAGCTGATGTTAGAACTTATTACATTTATTTTATTCACTAATGATTAAATCTACAATTATTTCCACCCTATTTGTACTGTTACAATATTTACCTAAAACCTACTCCCAAACCCATAACCACATTTACTATTTTACAATAATATCATTACGCCGTTCTAGATCTGTGCGTATCACATTACGGAATCCCGATTTCTTGGTTTAACATTCCTTCAGGCAAGATATCAAACTTCTCCAAGACGCCTAATCAGGAAAGTTAAAATCTAGACTTCGTGCTGATAGTGTTTTAAGAAACCATATAGACGCATGTACTATTTTCAGTGAGGAAGTAAACAACGCTGTAACTAAAAATAGCCATTCATAGTTATGCTATTGATGACTGTGAAAAAAGTTTACATATTTTAACTTTATTTCAAAAATGTAGAATAAAACAACTTAATTTGTAGGAACATTGCATTCACAATGCAAAAATGATCTTAACGTGTTAACTAATAAAATTTAATTACCCTGAAAGTTTTGACTTATTTATGTGATATTTACATCGCAATTAAATACTAACAGGTAAATCAAGCTGGGAATCAGATTATTTTCTAACAACGACCGGAAGACATTGCTGTTCTTATTCGGATGCAACTAAAACTTACAAGTAACATAGATATACAGTCTCATAACATAAGACGTTTACAAATATTTAGTGAATTATTGTTGGCGTTGCAACTCACTCCTCGTATGTTCCAACTAAATTTGTTCTGAATTTCTGCAAGGCTTTAAGAAAGCAAATTGCACGATAAATCAGTTTCCTTGTGGAAAATGCATGTATTCTTCTTTGAAAGCTGAGCAACTTTTTCCAGTAACGCATCTATCGCGATTGTTCGCTGCTCTCATAATCTGCATAAGCACTTGAGTGTCAATAACTTCCCCGACTATACGATCATACTCATTGCGATACGCTTTTAAATTTATGAAGTTTATCATTTCTAAAACAAAATTATTCGATACGTCCCGTAGAACAGTGATACGAAAACTTACAACTTACATTTATGTAAGCGCAGGCAACACTACACCACCGCGATGCAACCATTAATCTTCTCTGGAATAAGGTTTGAGATACGGGATGAAAACGTCTAAACAACGCCTTTAATCTGTTTAGACTCTTAAGAAAATATCATTTCCAAACAACTGTTGCTACAGTTTATGGATTTGCAACTAATGAGAAATTTTCTATTACAGGTAAATACCGCTCTCTGTTTGGTTCCACCAGCAATCAAATGTAAGTAATTACAGTATCTATTATCATAGAAACATTCAAAAGAAACGTATATTAACACATTATTTCACATTCATTGGTTGTATTGTTGCTACCTCACAAACAATAAAATTGAAAATTTTATTATGTTTGTTACAAAAAATATAGCATCATGGCATTTTGATAACTAATGAAAAACAATTCGTCCATGTCTTTTTTCGTATTTTTCTAAAAAAAAAAAAATAATAATAATAATAATAAAAAAATGCAATTTAGTTAGTGATGAATCCGTAAATAATGACATTCTGGCCCGCGAATAAGGAAACCACGAATAAAGAGGTTTGACTGTACTATAACGTTCAAATTACTTTACGATATATCTAAATTGAAGATAAATGTGCATAGATCCCCATTTACATTTTACTGCTCCTCCAATTATTTTATTTTTAATTTTTTCGCTGATAAGTTCCCCTGCAGGTCGAATTGACCACTTTGGGAATCATTGCACATGAAATGTTTCCCGAACAAAATCAAAAACATTCTAAAATCTTCTTACTCTAGAAACCACAGTTAACAATATCTCTGTGATATGAGGTGCTTCTATATACCGGTAATGCGATCACTCCTTGCCGACTCCAGGGAAGCCGAGCTTCTCGACTCTGAAATATCGCATACCCATGACCTTCATTGTTTATAATTATGCCATTTACGGGTTTAAATTCGAAAAAAATGATGTCTAAATCAATTATGTTACGGAGGCGGAGAGCTTAATCTTTAAAATGATACCTCCTTTATTGATTTTGGTTAAGTATGGAGGGATTAAAAAAACACCTTTCAAAAATAAAGTACGTATATGACAGATGTATTAGTTGTCCATCCACACATACAAGTTGAGCGGGCGAGTCTAAGCCAGCTGGCGTTGTGCTGTGAGCGGAGGCCACTGGTCCGGTCGGACGCAAACAGGGGACACAAAAGGGACAATTAGCCGGTGGTAATTGGCGGAGGGTGCGAGAGATGGGGCAGGGCAGCAGGTGGAGGCGGTGCGCGACAGCTTTTGATGTGTGAGTAGAGCCTCTAACCTGCAGACCCTTGCTAGCAGCAGACGCTCTTTCGTCCCGGGAGAGGAAACCTAATAAAAGAGACCATCTGTAAAGAAGTCCATTCCGCACGTCACGTTTTAAGCTGCAATAGCTTCAATTTAGCCGAGACGGCCCCGGAACATCTTCCAATAGTAACTCAGGCCTGGCCCATGGTACTACCATGCTCATATTAATCCGAACGACCTGAATCGCACATCGCTAAATTTCCTCCTGGGAATTATTCAACCAATTATACACAACTGCAAAGACAGTCCTATACCCAGTAGGTGGTACACTCACGCGACTATGAAAACTTGTCACTTAGTCGACCCATAAAAAAACAGAACACATTTCAGTTTATTCGTTTCACAAACTTGATTAGTGATTACAGTAAGGCAATAAATGTATTACACGGACATGAAATGAGTTGATTCGTACTTTTTAAATACATTTGAGAGTTATTTAGTGTCAATAACTAATAAAAAAAGTCACCGCTTTCAAAAAAAAAAAATGTTAGTTTTGAACAAGACGTAGGACACAAACAATTTATGCATTACATTCGTCTTCAAGAACATAAAATAACAAGAAATTTAATACAAAAAATCATGTTTGCACTGGATTAAAATTTGTGGAAACGATACAGACTCATTAGAAGCAGCTGTCTGCTACATGTCACATAATACATTTACAAAATTAATTTCTTTAGCCTTAGTTAAACGAATTTGCTTGCCCTAGCGTTCTGTTATCCGGTTCTACTCATATGTCTGTTTTTGAACCGACAAAATGTAAAGAAAACACAAAGAATTATTAAATAAATGTTTCCGGCAGTATGAGATGGAATCAGAGTGATATGCGTTGGTTAAAAATAAAAAAGAAAGGGTTTGTGGATGTATTTTAGCGAAAGAAAACTTATTTTCTCTAACTACAACTAAGAAAAGCTCCTTAAAACACTGAAAATTCAAACCTTTTTTTAAAAAAAAAATTAGTTATAAAAAAGAAAAGTTCAGCTTTTTCACTATATGACTGAAAATCAACTTCATAAGTATATATAGCAAAATATTACACATTTCACTTCCGTATTCGACTGCTGTTGTAAGGTGAAAGGTATATCAAAAAATGATGGACTGGAAGCTCCCGTAATTAACAATATTGTGCGGTTATTGTTGGTCACGACTGGAGTTAATGATGTATATCATGTATTATGTTCTATTTGTGGCATCAAGTTATTCTTGTAGGCCAACCTCTTAGTCCGATCTAATGCTAATATTACTCCTACTCCTGCCGCAGGTAGACGGTAAAAAATTCTCACCGAAGTAAAAAAATTAAAACTACAATCCGGGGCAAAAAAAAAAAAAAAAAAAAAAAAAAAAAAAAAAAAAAAAAAATGCCAAGCATCAATAGTGGATGGGTGAAATTTCACAAGTTGATTCTAACGCCTAGTTTAATGATGTACAGCTGTCTTTTTTTAACGTGTAGGTGTTGTTTATTGATTTAAATGCTTCAAGGAAGTAACAGGACAGTTCTGCGACGCGGAAAAATGTTGCCGAACGAGTAGTTATGAGCTGGTAAGTCTCTAACACTATGGGTCGCTCAGATTGGCCGATGCCGAGCAGGAAGATTAGTGGCTAGGATGCGCCCTGTCTCACGGAAGAACGGTACGCGGTTCGAGTCGGGCTTCGGGCACGAGTGGTTTAATGAAGTGTTACGTTCTCCTCGTGTTGCCCGTACATCGGGAGACTAACAGCACATGATTCACTGATTGGGAAGTTGAAATAACAGATTTGTTGCCTGGATAGATTAAATAATCCAAATTCCTTTTCGTCGTTATTTTTTCAGTAGAGTCTTTAATATATCTTTTGTAATGACACGATAAATAGTAGCTGTGTAAGAACAAATTTAGGTCTCACTATTTAAGTAGGATCGATTCCACGTTCACTAAAGTCATTCTGGGAACTCTACGAAAACCGAAGTCTCGATGGCTGGATCGTGAATTTAAAATGGTTACTACTTAACTTCGATGCAAATAGTTATGAATCACCTACTACGTTGTGATTTATTTTCATTCCTGTATTTGGTTTGAAAGTGGAGCTCAGAATTTTTTATGATAATAAAACCATAAAAACAAAGAATGATTCCATGGAATGCCTAACTCAGTCTTTTAACTAAGGAATGCTTGGAAATGTTTTGATACAATTTCAAAATCGTCTGCTTAGCAATTGTTGAATGTAATGCAATTAAGACCTCTTTGTATCTGTAGATTTTGATATACTGAATCCTGTGTATGGTGATGTATCGTTAAAGTCTTAATTATAAACCTAATTAATTTCATAACCATGGAATTTGTAAAACTTTTAAACTTTTCATAAAAATCGCTTGTAAAGGTTTGTAGTGTCAGTGATCATCTGTTTTATATTTATTTGAAACACTGAAAGAAGTACGCTTCAGACTGGAAGTAAATTATTAATTGGTATTCAATTACCTAAACTAACCACTAAAAGATTTGTTTTCCACTGTCTCAGAAGATCGAAATTTGATACACCGTAGTCATATTAACCAATAAACATTTGAAAAAAAAGAGGAGCGCTTGTATACGAATCTTACGTTCAATTTATCTGGAGCAAATTTTTGTCAGTTACCAAATTACAAAAAGATTTCGTCCCAAGGTAAAAAAAAAAAAAAAATAATGGTAAAAGAACTTGCTAAAACAATGATTCTTGCTTTATTTAAAGTTTTGGATAGAAAAAGAAATATTGTGTACTCCAGTAAAGATTACGTGCGAGATGAAAGACAACATTAATGCGGAGCAATAAACTGTAATACAATTTTATAATGTATCACTCTTACTCTCTACAAGTGGATGTGTGAAAAGGAAATTGTGATCGAAAGCAGATATATGTTTTGTTGTTTACATAGAGCATTAAACCGCTCAGTGTTTCCTCGTCCGAAATTCGTTTCCTGCGACGACATTCTAGCTGCTTTAACAGCTCGCAGTGTTTAATCTCATGGAACTGTGTGTTTGTTATGATACGCTGAGAGTAGCATGCATTATGTCTCTGCGCTAGTTTCGAATAAAACTAGTAGCTAAAGAATAGTGAAAAATTTGATAACCGAGGACAAACAATTGAATTTTGTAATTACTGTAGCAACATGATGATGACTGATAGCTACGTAGTATGATTAATAATCGTTTTTCGATGTTTGCATAGTTATATTATATACTCAATAATTCTGAGTGATTTCTCAGTAGCTGCACTGTAATCTCATTTCTGTTATGTGGATTTTTCGCGGTGCAACTACGACAGTTAGACTCAGATATTTAAGCAGTAAAACGGTTTACATTCCTACTTACAGTTGCAGTGTTCCGTTAAAAATTTTAAAACGTGGCTTGTAGTCTGTTTTAAAACCTTCTCAAGCCAAGCATATTTTATGCCACCAGAAATTATCCACCACAATTATTTGACGGTATATTGCAATGCCGGAGCGTGATAGGTGAGCGGTAACGTTCTGGCCTTACATTCGGGAGGACGCAAATTCCAATCCCTGTTCGGTCATCGAGATTTTGGCTATCCATGATTTCACCAAATCACTCCAGGTTAATGTCGGGATGGTTTAATCAAAAGGCCATGAGCGAACTTCATCCTTGCAATAAGTACTTTCCCGTCTATAATGACCTCGACGTCGACGTTACATATGAGTTGATGTGTGATACTAAAAGGTTTCACATTTTGAAGCTTCCCTGATTTTGAGATCATTCTTGTTCTTGTTCTTCTTCTTCCAATGTAGTGTTAGACCAGGTGGGCTGTTACAGTCTCAATATAATTCTTGTTTTGAGCAAATGGAATCATATACAGAGAATCACTCAAAACAGAGTCAATAGTTATGCCGCCGTATCACTCTCGGACTAGATAAAGAATGAAAAAAAAATCATTAATTTTAAAACTATAAATAGTGCCCGTAAGCTCACGGTTATTTGAGAAAGAACAAGACACATGATTTTCAGGAGAAGCCTTGTATTCCAAAAACCTTCAGATGATAGATAAGAGATCCGTAGTCAGGTGGGAGCGATCGAGTGGTACCGAGTTCGAATCTGCACAAATTCATTTTTTCCCTCCTTTAACATTTTGCTTAATGTTTATTATTGAAAATATATACTTTTCATTAGTCATTACCAACGGTTCCTCACATAAATATGTTTACAGTAATATAGACCACAGCAAATGTGTGTTCTTTAAGAAGTATATTTAACTGAAAAATGAAAGTTCAATACAAAGGACTCGAGCAACAGACTACAGAGCATATTCCAAGAAGCTTAACCTCTACCAAAAATCCTCTTTTCTGTTGTTCCTCTAAAACTATCAATATTAGGATCCTATTGACTAATCCAGAAAATTACTCATTTTTTGATTGTTTTTCCATTCCTGCTAGCCCGCCGAAAGAGATACAGAGCTATAAGCCTAGACTTCAATATTTTTCTGTTTAGAGAACTCTGTTGCGTGGTTCCTTCCAATATGTAGAAAGTGGTTTGCCAGAGATCGCGACCATACCTTATCAGTGTATATTGACAACTACGACAAACTTTTACTCTTCTATTTATCACATCCTAACGTTACAGCCAACCTGTCGTAGCTTGAATGAGTCTATTTTTTGCTCGGTTACACTGTAGCTTCAAATAATTTTCAGTACCTTTCTTACATTCTCAGACAGAAAGAATATTTGTATGGAATTTATGGGCTTATTTTATACACAATCCCGACAATAAGCTTTAAAATAGGTGACGACTGATAAACATTCCAGCACTTGTTTCTCATTCAAAGATAGAGTTGAATATTTGAGTGAAGTAACGTGTGACTTATGTCTGGTAGCAGAGTTCAGGAAAGTGAAAACAAGTTATTTATAGAAACGAGGAAGAAGGAAGTTCTTATTTCCGCAAAGCGGAAAGATTAGCTAGTGACCTAGCATTTAATCATTCCTCGGGATAAGTTACTAGTTGAACAGACTCTTGGACATTACTAATACAGGACTGACGAATTTCCTAATTATGAATTGTGAGACACCTTCATTCTTATCGCTGAAATTAGGATTTTGGTATTTGTTGAAACAAATAAAACTAAGTACTCTAAAAACTGGAAATAACTCTTTAAATCACACAGGTCGTCCTAAATTATAAATGAACAAACTTTTTACCTTAGTAGGAGTGGAAGCCTTTGGAATCTAGGATCAATTCTTGTAATTCCACATTAAAATAAATGACTTTCTCCTTTCGTTTTCTGTCTTCCAATGGGTTGGTTGTAATCCTCTATACTGTAGTTCTGTCGCGATCTAATCGCTTCGTCTCCGCAAACCTATTACAACAACGCGGTCTGCTTTATATAATTTAATCTTCGTTCCTCAACTATTCCCGCCACTAACAGATAATCCAATGACCTCCTGAACTGTGGTAGTACGTCGAGTCCTTTTTTTTTTTTTTTTTTTTGCGGTGAGACCTTCTAACAAATTGCTTTCCTCGGCCATCTTATACAAAAAATGTTATTTCATACTTCACCTGTCCGCATGCATGTGACAATGTGCGCATTCTTCAATGACGATACATATCGGTAATTAAAATTGTCTTACTTAGCAGGTTCTCTACCGCGACGCACTGTGATCGATCCATGCTGCGATAGCAAGATTTTCTGGATGCTAACTGTATTGTTGTAAATCTGAGGTTGTTTGATATTTGATCTTTCAAGCTATTGTGGTTTAGATATAATCTGCGGTATATGATCCTATTAGTTTTTTTGCCAATGCACAACGCTTAAACAAGCTGTTTTTAATGCAAGCTATTATTCATATCAGACCGATGGGATCAGGACATATCGCAGGGTTGTCGGAGTTAACTGGCAGAGGATTGCCCAAGATCGTGCGATTTGGAGAAGACTGCTCAATTTATATCTGAAATAATGACTTTAAGAGACCACATCAGAAAATGATTGAACTGACTAATAATGATAATGATTATTCATGTCCATTTTATTCTATCACTGGGTACTGTAGTCTGTAAGACTTAAAATTTAAATTAATAAACAGAAAATTGATGAATGAGGAAAGGAAATGCTATACAGCCATATGTGTGGCTGTTAGCTGCCATCTTTGACAGTTCTCACGTGCTGGCGCTTTCAGAGTTCGGTTAGAGGTCTCAGATGCGGACCCGGATGTAGAGTAGCTAGCGCCTAGCTCTTGCGCTCCGATGGTAGACGGTTCGAGTTCGGCATCGCACATGATTGATCTTAAAAAAATAAAAAGTGTTATTTTCTTCTTGTATGGACTAAGACGCTTTAGCAATAGAGTAACTGCTTTATCGCTTAAATGAGAAAATTGCTCCTTGTTAGGTTTCATTTGAGTTATTATTATGTGTGGTATATTTCGCAAAGATGTTGATAAGGTTGGTTGACTAAGAAAGAAAAGGAATTCGACAACAGTATTTATAGAAGTAATCATTTCTCTGTTCGCCTGAAGTGATTACGGGATTTTATTTGAAAACAAAAATCTTGATTGCCGAAGGATGAATTTAACTGAAACTGTTCTCTTCCTAATGAAATTGCCCAACGTTACCCAGTTACTCACTAATTTCAGTTTTTTTCTGTAGTGTACTAGGTTTTCAGAAATATTTGCAACAGCTACATATGGGCAGTTTCTAAAGTTGTCTAGGCTTTTTAATCGCTGTTCGTACGTAATTTCTGATGGAGGTACGAAATCCTTTATCAAATAAAGTTAAAAACTCTGTTAGAAATTTCCTGGTAGAGTAATGTTCAGACGATTCAAAGTATAAATGTGAGACCATCCATGTTTATGCGGTACCCATTCTCTACTTTTTATCTTATGTATGAAATAAGGGGAAAAAAATTACTAACAATATAAAGCATCTTTTTATCCACTTATTAGAACTGTATTTGAAATAATAATTTCGATCCGTAATGACACTGAAACCAATTGTACTGGAGCCCATTAATATCCCCTACCTCCCCACGAAAATATAGAAATTTCTACGAAACAGAATACTTGTGAAATATTGCCATGATGTGTTATAATTCAGTGTCAGATATTAACTTATTGTTAGTTTAAAACCCTAAAAATTAATGACAGTTTATCACAGGGACAAGTGGTATAATAAGAAACTATGACTGGCTTGGAATGAGATCGAAGTAAAAGTGATGTTTTGAATGGTTTTAGGCTGCACAGCTAGAATGTTATACTGCGTCTGGAAGGAAGACGGAAGTTTGCAGCGTAATATTTACACATACACGTCAAGTGTTATCTTTCCTCTTTCAAAATCGCCTGCCCAGCTGAGACATTAATTATCCCGGTACCGTTCCGTCCGTAACTTAAGGAGTTAGGACTTATCAAATTTCTATAGTTGTGTCCTGAATCTCATTAGAACGTGTGAAATGTAGGACGGCCAGTTCCTTTTCTCCAGGACCTACAGTTCAAAGTAGGATCCTAGCCACGGAACGTTCTGCGATAGTTCAATTGACCAAACACAACTTGAACGGAGCATATAAATTTCTAAAGCAGGCGCCTTAATCACTGAGCTACCAGAATGCTCAATGAGGAGATACTTAAACTATAGGGTGTGTCTCGAGATTTCATTGCGACAAGTTCGTAATTACAGAAGGTAGTTCTAGAACCAATAATTGTTAGAATATTTCATCTTAGCTATTAATCTATAAATGAAATTCTTTCTGGTGGTTCTGCCACCTGTCCAGCCAGCATCGATAGTGCCTAATCGCTTGCGGTACACGTTGCTGCTACTCTGTGGATCACCGAATTAGTCGCAGGCAGTGAAGGATGCGCATCACTTTGCTCATGTGGTCGGTTTGAGCCAGAAGCGGGCATTTGTGGTCTTATTCATTCTTGTGGTCCTTACATGTTGTTCATGCGGCTGTGAAAAATAAAAATAGGCTCTTATGTAAAGAAATGGTGCCATCAAATTGTCGATGATTATCAAACTGTATCCGAAATGACCCGATATCATGAACCAAAAATTTATTTGGTAATACAATCGTTCAGCTTGGAAACACTGTTGAGCCTGTGTTATTATTTTTTTTTTACTATTGCTTTACGCCTCGTCGACTGCTAAGTTCATTAGAGGCGGGATGGGACTGGGGACAAGGAATGGGAAGGAATTCGGACATGGCCTTTTTGAAGTAAGCATCCCGGCATTCGCCTGGAGTGATTTGGGGAAACCATAGAAAGCCCAAATCTGGTTGCTTGGACGGGGATTCGAACCAGCGTCCTCCCGAATGCGATGATAGAACGTTAACCATTCACCCACCACGTTCGGTGTTGACTGTGGACGTAGTGCTTAACCACGTCTGTTGAGCAGATATCGAATAATAATTAACATCAAAACACCGTGCGTTCGAAAGATTGTTTTACTTACGTCACTGTTTTTTGAGGAACGTTGAAAACAATGTGAAAACAGCAGTCATAGAGTTACTAGCAATGAACTGGTAATCAAATTAAAGACTACAGAATAAATGAGTGAACGAGAACTTTTTATATCCCTATTTGTATTGGCACCTTTCCTGCATCTAGTTACTTATTGCAGCAAATAAAAAATCAAGGACTCTCACAGTATTTATTCATATACTCTTATGTGAATTGGCAATCAACAAGCTTTTCTTTCTAAGGTCCCCAAACCCCCTACTCCACTACAAGATATATAAATAATGTCCGCCGTGTTAGAAGATTATGATATCACTATAGCAAAATCTTAAGGTCAAAAAAAGTCTATAAGATACCTTGCAGTTCTAATAATTTCACTGCAGATTATAGGAATAACTTTGATGATGAAAAAGCAAATTGTTATTAAAATTAGTATCATTGAAGCAACAGATCTTCTGTTGGCGAGTGTGATCAACAAAGTAAAAAAACAAACCAATCCATCAATGAGGAATTAAAATTTAAAAGGAAACAAACAATCGAGATGTGTTGAAATGTGTGGATCAAACATGTTTCCTTGATTCAAAAAAATTAAAGCCTCATTAACTTCATTAAATTACCTAATATTAGAACATATTGAGTTGAACATTTGCGAACCGTAACACGTTTAGGAACACTTAACGAAAGTCATTTTAGTGTTATACGTTCTAGATCTACATTTACTGTCAGCTAAATGGCAAATGTTCCGTGTTGCTGCTAGATGTGGCAATTTGCGTTATATTAACTTGGGGAAAATAAATTTAAACTTTCTATGTCTTACACATTTCTCGGGATTGTGGGCATTACTTCCATCAAAGCCAATGAACTATTTCTGTCCTTTTCACCTGCCATCTGCACTATTAAATTAATTTAATGACGGCTAAACATACAGTTGATGATTTTATTTTACTCAGTGGACAGACTTTGACATGTGACTCGACAACATAATAATAAGAAACACACATTTTAGAAGTTTGTGAATTTAGAAACCCTAAGCAATATTCCGACCACTGTCTGGGGAAAACACTGATTCAGCCGGACAGGGGAATTTGAATGAGGAAGGAAACACTTTAACCGGAAAAGGGAACGTGTAAATATTACGATAGTGCTACATAATTCCAATCTCATTTCGTACAGCAGTCTATCACTCAATCTTAACAACACTGCTTACAACATTTTTAACAAATTTTGTACCCCCGCATGATTGCGGCGTCTTATTGCAAACCAGATATTCATGGCATCACATGCAGTTCAATAACATTCATCGGTAACAGTGTTGTCTTCATTTGTAACTGATTCATGGGAATGAGAGCAATTCATAGGGTTTTGACCTTAAGATTTTGCTATAGTGATATCATAATCTTCTAACACGGCGGACATTATTTATATATCTTGTAGTGGAGTAGGGGGTTTGGGAACCTTAGAAAGAAAAGCTTGTTGATTGCCAATTCACATAAGAGTATATGAATAAATGCTGTGAGAGTCCTTGATTTTTTATTTGCTGCAATAAGTAACTAGATGCAGGAAAGGTGCCAATACAAATAGGGATATAAAAAGTTCTCGTTCACTCATTTATTCTGTAGTCTTTAATTTGCTTACCAGTTCATTGCTAGTAACTCTATGACTGCTGTTTTCACATTGTTTTCAACGTTCCTCAAAAAAACAGTGGCGTAAGTAAAACAATCTTTCGAACGCACGGTGTTTTGATGTTAATTATTATTCGATATCTGCTCAACAGACGTGGTTAAGCACTACGTCCACACTCAACACCGAACGTGGTGGGTGAATGGTTAACGTTCTATCCTCGCATTCGGGAGGACGCTGGTTCGAATCCCCGTCCAAGCAACCAGATTTGGGCTTTCTATGGTTTCCCCAAATCACTCCAGGCGAATGCCGGGATGCTTACTTCAAAAAGGCCATGTCCGAATTCCTTCCCATTCCTTGTCCCCAGTCCCATCCCGCCTCTAATGAACTTAGCCGTCGACGAGGCGTAAAGCAATAGTAAAAAAAAAAAAATAATAACACAGGCTCAACAGTGTTTCCAAGCTGACGATTGTATTACCAAATAAATTTTTGGTTCATGATATCGGGTCATTTCGGATACAGTTTGATAATCATCGACAATTTGATGGCACCATTTCTTTACATAAGAGCCTATTTTTATTTTTCACAGCCGCATGAACAACATGTAAGGACCACAAGAATGAATAAAGACCACAAATGCCCGCTTCTGGCTCAAACCGACCACATGAGCAAAGTGATGCGCATCCTTCACTGCCTGCGACTAATTCGACAGAGTCGCAGCAACGTGTACCACTAGCGATTAGGCACTATCGATGCTGGCTGGACAGGTGGCAGAACCACCAGAAAGAATTTCATTTATAGATTAATAGCTAAGATGTAATATTCTAACAATTATTGATTCTAGAACTATCTTCTGTAATTACGAACTTGTCGTAATGAAATCTCGAGACACACCCTATAGTTTAAAGTAGCTCCTCATGGAGCATTCTGGTAGCTCAGTGATTAAGGCGCCTGCTTTAGAAATTTATATGCTCCGTTCAAGTTGTGTTTGGTCAATTGAAATATCGCAGAACGTTCCGTAGCTAGGATTCCACGTTGAATTGTAGGTCCTGGAGAAAAGGAACTGGTCGTCCTACATTTCACACGTTCTAATGAGATTCAGGACACAACTATAGAAATTTGATAAGTCCTAACTCCTTAAGTCATGGACGGAACGGTACCGGGGATAATTAATGTCTCAGCTGGGCAGGCGATTTTGAAAGAGGAAAGATAACACTTGACGTGTATGTGTAAATATTACGCTGCAAACTTCCGTCTTCCTTCCAGACGCAGTATAACATTCTAGCTGTACAGCCTAAAACCATTCAAAACATCACTTTTACTTCGATCGCATTCCAAACTAGTCATAGTTTCTTATTATATCACTTGTCCCTGTGATAAACTGTCATTAATTTTTAGGATTTTAAACTAACAATAAGTTAATATCTGACACTGAATAATAACACATCATGGCAATATTTCACAAGTATTCTGTTTCGTAGAAATTTCTGTATTTTCGTGAGGAGATAGGGGATATTAATGGGCTCCAGTACAATTTTTTTTCAGTGTCATTACGGATCGAAATTATTATTTCAAATACAGTTCTAATAAGAGGATAAAAAGATGCTTTATATTGTTAATAATTTTTTCCTTATTTCATACATAAGATAAATAGTACAGAATGGGTACCGTATAAACATGGATGGTCCCACATTTATACTTTGAATCGTCTGAACATTACTCTACCAGGAAATTTCTAACAGCGTTTCTAACTGTATTTGATAAAGGATTTCGTACCTCCATCAGAAATTACGTACGGACAGCGATTGAAAAGCCTAGAAAACTTTAGAAACTGCCCACATGTAGCTGTTGCAAATAGTTCTGAAAACCTAGTACACTACAGAAAAAAAACTGAAATTAGTGAATAACTGGGTAACGTTGGGCAATTTCATTAGGAAGAGAACAGTTTCAGTTAAATTCATCCTTCGGCAATCAAGATTTTTTTTTTCAAATAAAATCCCGTAATCACTTCAGGCGAACAGATAAATGATTACTTATATAAATACTGTTGTCGAATTCCTTTTCTTTCTTAGTCAACCAACCTTATAAACGTCTTTGCGAAATATACCACACATAATAATAACTCAAATGAAACCTAACAAGGAGCAATTTTCTCATTTAAGCGATAAAGCAGTTACTCTATTGCTAAAGCGTCTTAGTCCATACAAGAAGAAAATAACACTTTTTTAAGATCAATCATGTCCGATGCCGAACTCGAACCGTCTACCATCGGGGCGCAAGAGCTAGGCGCTAGCTACTCTACATACGGGTCCGCATCTGAGACCTCTAACCGAACTCTGAAAGTGCCAGCACGTGAGAACTGTCAAAGATGGCAGCTAACAGCCACACATTTGGCTGTATAGCATTTCCTTTCCTCATTCATCAATTTTCTGTTTATTAATTTAAAGTTTAAGTCTTACAGACTACAGTACCCAGTGATAAAGAAAAAAAATGGGCATGAATAATCATTATCATTATTAGTCAGTTCAATCATTTTCTGATGTGGGCTCTTAAAGTCATTATTTCAGATATAAATTGAGCAGTCTTCTCCAAATCGCACGATCTTGGGCAATCCTCTGCCAGTTAACTCCGACAACCCTGCGTATGTCCTTATCCCATCGGTCTGATATGAATAATAGCTGCATTAAAAACAGCTTGTTTAAGCGTTGTGCATTGGCAAAAAAACTAAAAGGATCATATACCGCAGATTATATCTAAACCACAATAGCTTGAAAGATCAAATATCAAACATCCTCAGATTTACAACAATACAGCTAGCATCCAGAAAATCTTGCTATCGCAGCATGGATCGATCACAGTGCGTCGCGGTAGAGAACCTGCTAAGTAAGATAATTTTAATTACCGATATGTATCGTCATTGAAGAATGCGCACATAGTCACATGCATACGGACAGGTGAAGTATGAAATAACATTTTTTGTATAAGATGTCCGAGGAAAGCAATTTGTTGGAAGGTCTCACCGCAAAAAAAATAAAAAATAAAGGACTCGACGTACTACCACAGTTCACGAGGTCATTGGATTATCTGTTAGTGGCGGGAATAGTTGAGGAACGAAGATTAAAATATATAAAGCAGATCGCGTTGTTGTAATAGATTTGCGGAGACGAAGCGATTAGATCACGACAGAACTATATAGAGGATTACAACCAACCCACTGGAAGACAGAAAACGAAAGGAGAAATTCATTTATTTTAATGTGGAATTACAAGAATTGATCCCCGATTCCAAAAGCTTCCACTCCTACTAAGGTAAAAAGTTTGTTCATTTATAATTTAGGACGGCCTGTGTGATTTAAAGAGTTATTTCCAGATTTTAGAGCACTTAGTTTTATTTGTTATACCAAACTGCTAATTTCAGCGATAAGAATGAAGGTGTCTCACAATTCATAATTAGGAAATTCGTCAGTCCTGTATTAGTAATGTCCAAGAGTCTGTTCAACTAGTAACTTATCCCGAGGAATGATTAAATGCTAGGTCACTAGCTAATCTTTCCGCTTTGCGGAAGTAAGAACTTCCTTCTTCCCCGTTTCTATAAATAACTTGTTTTCACTTTCCTGATACTCTGCTACCAGACATAAGTTACACGTTACTTCACTCAAATATTCAACTCTATCTTTGAATGAGAAACAAGTGCTGGAATGTTTATCAGTCGACACCTATTTAAAGCTTATTGTCGGGATTGTGTATAAAATAAGCCCATAAATTCTATACAAATATTCTTTCTGTCTGAGAATGTAAGAAAGGTACTGAAAATTATTTGAAGCAAGACTCAAGTGTGAGTGCTACAGTGTAACGGGGCAAAAAATAGACTCATTCAAGCTACGACAGGTTGGCTGAAACGTTAGGATGTGATAAATCGAAGTGTACAAGTTTGTCGTAGTTGTCAATATACACTGATAATGAATTGTCGCGATCTCTGGCAAACCACTTTCTACATATTACCACGCAACAGAGTTCTCTAAACAGAAAAATATTGAAGTCTAGGCTTATAGCTCTGTATCTATTTCGGCGGGCTAGCAGAAATGGAAAAACAATCAAAAAATAGTAATTTTCTGGATTATGAATAAGATCCTAATATTGATAGTTTTAGAGGAATAACAGAAAAGAGGATTTTCGGTAGAGGTTAAGCTTCTTGGAATATGCTCTGTAGTCTGTTGCTCGAGTCCTTTGTATTGAACTTTGATTTTTCAGTTAAATATACTTCTTAAAGAACACACATTTGCTGTGATCTATATTACTGTAGACATATTATGTGAGGAACCGTTGGTAATGACTAATGACAAGTATATGTTTTCAACAATAAACATTAAGCAAAATGTTAAAGGAAAAAAAAAATGAAATTGTGCAGATTCGAACTCGGTACCACTCGATCGCTCCCACCTGACTACGGATCTCTTATCTATCATCTGAAGGTTTTTTGGAATACAAGCTTCTCCTGAAAATCATGTGTCTTGTTCTTTCTCAAATAACCGTGAGCTTACGGGCCCTATTTATAGTTTTAAAATTAATGTTTTTTTTTCATTCTTTTTCTAGTCCGAAAGTGATACGGCGGCATAACTATTGACTCTGTTTCGAGTGATTCTCTTCATATGATTCCATTTGCTCAAAACAAGAATTATATTGAGACTGTAACAGCCCACCTGGTCTAACACTACATTGGAAGAAGAAGAACAAGTACAAGAATGATCTCAAAATCAGGGAAGCTTCAAAATGTGAAACCTTTTAGTATCACACATCAACTCATATGTAACGTGAACGTCGAGCTCATTAGAGGCGGGAAAGTACTTATTGCAAGGATGAAATTCGCTCATGGCCTTTTGATTAAACCATCGCGACATTAACCTGGAGTGATTTGGTGAAATCATGGATAGCCAAAATCTCGATGACCGAACAGGGATTGGAATCTGCGTCCTCCCGAATGTAAGGCCAGAACGTTACCGCTCACCAGTCACGCTCCGGCATTGGAATATACCGTCAAATAATTGTGGTGAATAATTTCTGGTGGCATAAAATATGCTTGGCTTGAGAAGGTTTTAAAACAGACTACAAGCCACGTTTTAAAATTTTTAACGGAACACTGCAACTGTACGTAGGAATGTAAACCGTTTTACTGCTTAAATATCTTAGACTAACTGTCGTAGTTGCACCACGAAAAATCCACATAACAGAAATGAGATTACAGTGCAGCTACTGAGAAATCACTCAGAATTATTGAGTATATAATATAACTATGCAAACATCGAAAAACGATTATTAATCATACTACGTAGCTATCAGTCATCATCGTGTTGCTACAGTAATTACAAAATTCAATTGTTTGTCCTCGGTTATCAAATTTTTCACTATTCTTTAGCTACTAGTTTTATTCGAAACTAGCGCAGAGACATAATCATGCTACTCTCAGCAACAGTATCATAACAAACACACAGTTCCATGAGATTAAACACTGCGAGCTGTTAAAGCAGCTAGAATGTCGTCGCAGGAAACGAATTTCGGACGAGGAAACACTGAGCGGTTTAATGCTCTATGTAAACAACAAAACATATATCTGCTTTCGATCACAATTTCCTTTTCACACACCACTTGTAGAGAGTAAGAGTGATACATTATAAAATTGTATTACAGTTTATTGCTCCGCATTAATGTTGTCTTTTCATCTCGCACGTAATCTTTACTGGAGTACACAATATTTCTTTTTCTATCCAAAACTTTAAATAAAGCAAGAATCATTGTTTTAACAAGTTCTTTTACCATTTTTTTTTTTTTCCTTGGGACGAAATCTTTTTGTAATTTGGTAACTGACAAAAATTTGCTCCAGATAAATTGAACGTAAGATTCGTATACAAGCGCTCCTCTTTTTTTCAAATGTTTATTGGTTAATATGACTACGGTGTATCAAATTTCGATCTTCTGAGACAGTGGAAAACAAATCTTTTAGTGGTTAGTTTAGGTAATTGAATACCAATTAATAATTTACTTCCAGTCTGAAGCGTACTTCTTTCAGTGTTTCAAATAAATATAAAACAGATGATCACTGACATTAAAAACCTTTACAAACTGATTTTTTATGAAAAGTTTAAAAGTTTTACAAATTCCATGGTTATGAAATTAATTAGGTTTATAATTAAGACTTTAACGATACATCACCATACACAGGATTCAGTATATCAAAATCTACAGATACAAAGAGGTCTTAATTGCATTACATTCAACAATCGATAAGCAGACGATTTTGAAATTGTATCAAAACATTTCCAAGCATTCCTTAGTTAAAAGACTGAGTTAGGCATTCCATGGAATCATTCTTTGTTTTTATGGTTTTATTATCATAAAAAATTCTGAGCTCCACTTTCAAACCAAATACAGGAATGAAAATCACAACGTAGTAGGTGATTCATAACTATTTGCATCGAAGTTAAGTAGTAACCATTTTAAATTCACGATCCAGCCATCGAGACTTCGGTTTTCGTAGAGTTCCCAGAATGACTTTAGTGAACGTGGAATCGATCCTACTTAAATAGTGAGACCTAAATTTGTTCTTACACAGCTACTATTTATCGTGTCATTACAAAAGATATATTAAAGACTCTACTGAAAAAATAACGACGAAAAGGAATTTGGATTATTTAATCTATCCAGGCAACAAATCTGTTATTTCAACTTCCCAATCAGTGAATCATGTGCTGTTAGTCTCCCGATGTACGGGCAACACGAGGAGAACGTAACACTTCATTAAACCACTCGTGCCCGAAGCCCGACTCGAACCGCGTACCGTTCTTCCGTGAGACAGGGCGCATCCTAGCCACTAATCTTCCTGCTCGGCATCGGCCAATCTGAGCGACCCATAGTGGTAGAGACTTACCAGCTCATAACTACTCGTTCGGCAACATTTTTCCGCGTCGCAGAACTGTCCTGTTACTTCCTTGAAGCATTTAAATCAATAAACAACACCTACACGTTAAAAAAAGACAGCTGTACATCATTAACTAGGCGTTAGAATCAACTTGTGAAATTTCACCCATCCACTATTGATGCTTGGCATTTTTTTTTTTTTTTTTTTTTTTTTTTTTTTTTTTTTTTTTTTTTTTTTTTGCGCCGGATTGTAGTTTTAATTTTTTTACTTCGGTGAGAATTTTTTACCGTCTACCTGCGGCAGGAGTAGGAGTAATATTAGCATTAGATCGGACTAAGAGGTTGGCCTACAAGAATAACTTGATGCCACAAATAGAACATAATACATGATATACATCATTAACTCTAGTCGTGACCAACAATAACCGCACAATATTGTTAATTACGGGAAGCTTCCAGTCCATCATTTTTTGATATACCTTCACCTTACAACAGCAGTCGAATACGGAAGTGAAATGTGTAATATTTTGCTATATATACTTATGAAGTTGATTTTCAGTCATATAGTGAAAAAGCTGAACTTTTCTTTTTTATAACTAATTTTTTTTAAAAAAAGGTTTGAATTTTCAGTGTTTTAAGGAGCTTTTCTTAGTTGTAGTTAGAGAAAATAAGTTTTCTTTCGATAAAATACATCCACAAACCCTTTCTTTTATTTTTAACCAACGCATATCACTCTGATTCCATCTCATACTGCCGGAAACATTTATTTAATAATTCTTTGTGTTTTCTTTACATTTTGTCGGTTCAAAAACAGACTTATGAGTAGAACCGGATAACAGAACGCTAGGGCAAGCAAATTCGTTTAACTAAGGCTAAAGAAATTAATTTTGTAAATGTATTATGTGACATGTAGCAGACAGCTGCTTCTAATGAGTCTGTATCGTTTCCACAAATTTTAATCCAGTGCAAACATGATTTTTTGTATTAAATTTCTTGTTATTTTATGTTCTTGAAGACGAATGTAATGCATAAATTGTTTGTGTCCTACGTCTTGTTCAAAACTAACATTTTTTTTTGAAAGCGGTGACTTTTTTTATTAGTTATTGACACTAAATAACTCTCAAATGTATTTAAAAAGTACGAATCAACTCATTTCATGTCCGTGTAATACATTTATTGCCTTACTGTATCACTAATCAAGTTTGTGAAACGAATAAACTGAAATGTGTTCTGTTTTTTTATGGGTCGACTAAGTGACAAGTTTTCATAGTCGCGTGAGTGTACCACCTACTGGGTATAGGACTGTCTTTGCAGTTGTGTATAATGGGTTGAATAATTCCCAGGAGGAAATTTAGCGATGTGCGATTCAGGTCGTTCGGATTAATATGAGCATGGTAGTACCTCCACAATACGCCAGCTCAACTCTTTTCTCGATGCTGTGCGTTATTAAACTGTATGTGGTAGTTACGTTCCTTCTTTCTATTTGCTCAAAGATTTCAATAATATACAGCTGTTTTAGTTACAATATAAAAGATTTCTTTTCCCTGTTCTTCCTTTTGTGTTCGCTCCCATATTACCTCTGTATTTCGAAGTACATGAGATATTTCATATACGAGTACTATATTTAGAGGTCTAGAGTTGCTTATTGAAATGAATGGTTTTCTGGGGGGGGGGGGGGGAGGGGGTGACGGCGAGGGTTAAGCAAGAAAAAGACATTCATACAACAAAACTAGACAGAACATACATTTAATACTAAAACTCATCAGGCAAACGTGGCACTTTGACAAACCAAACTAAAACGCTGCAATACCATATGTTGTGACGAAAGGCTGGCGTACATTTGTAATAATATTGGTTTCCTGTGGCCTTCTGGCGCTGGTGAAACATTTGCAACCATCTGTGTAATTAGATTTCGTCATAATCGCCCATCCCAACACGATACTTTTACAGGGTTATGTGAATCTTCTTTGTTGCGTGTAAAACTAACCCCACATGTAGAGTACTAAAAAAAAAACCTTCACCAGGGATAAGGACCGGCTAAGAACTTATCCCAGCTGAGACAATTATTTGAATTGAGGATTTTGGCAATAAAGTAAATTACTGCGACTGAATAAACAGACTATAATAACTTAATTGGATTTAGTTTACGATCCAGCAGATCATTATTCTTAATTTAACTAACGGATTCATGGCAAACACAGTGAACAAAGCTTACAAGATTTGCAGATATATCATGGCAATGAAAATTCCGCTGTTGAATCATATAGACAGATTTCTAAAAATTCCATTAGATTCTCTGGAAAAGAGGATGGGCCTCTGAAAAATATTGGGATTCAAATGGTTAACATAAAAAATACTTTATACCTTCGGGTGGCACATACGTCTCAAACATCTTCTTATATGTATTTTACCTCGAAAAAGATATGAGTTGAGAGATTTGTACAAACTATTAGAATATACAAGACATGGGGAGTTACTGACACCAATTATGACATAACAAAGTCATTTTCTTTCTGGAATACCAAAACGTCAGAGCGAAATTATGTATGTCTTTCACCTACTGATTTACGGTAACAAGCTTTTCGAGGGAATAAGTTGAGCTTCTGAAAATTACATGTGAATTCTAACATTGAGGCACAATTTAATATGCAAATTAATGCTTGCGTTATATGTGAAACTGTAATGGCGAATCTCAACAACTACTGAATATCTGCATTGTATAAGGGCGAAGTACTCTAATAAGCAAAAACTAAAAGGAGAATATATTTGGTCCATAATACGGAAAAAAATTACAAATGAAGTTATAGGAATTTTAACAAGTGATCTGTGGAGAATAAACTAAAATATTTGTCATGGGGAAGAATAAAACCGAATAATTCAATTTATAACTGCCACAGTTAAGAAGAATTGCCATTTGAGGGGGATTCCCTAAAAAACTAGTGTGACTGAAGAAATACTAGCAATTGTAAATGGGAGGAAACATTTCTAGCAAAGGGATTTATGTGTTTCTGACGACCCCTGTATTTACCGGTTGTCTGCGGTATTAGACTACATTCCTGATCCCATTACGGCGCACGTGAAGTCTAGATGTCCGGCTAAGCGATCACGCTCACCTAATGATCAACAAAACAGCAGTTGTAACTCCATCTTCCAATTTTAGCGCAAAAATGTAAGGCTATGCAGACGTATAACGTTTTAGATATTTCATACAATACGTTGCCTATTTTCTACTCTCCGCTTCTTCATAATCCTTTTAACGGATTGCAGTTTTCTTTCCTAGCGCAGTCCTTCAGGATGTTCTGAATTAATACTTCTAACGATTGTATTAAATTAACTATTTTCTACTTATTATTAATGGCGATTATTCCTTTCCAAATGACTTATTTTAGCTTCGCGCTATGCTGAAACATCATCCAACACTGGTTAAAGACAAACGTTTTCTTAACAACGATGCTGACAAAATTATATTTGCCTGTATAAAAAATTACCATCCAAGTTTATTAAAGCCACACCAATCCACATTTCTGTTGTGTGATTATAGTACAATCAGCTATGAATAATAGTAGAGCGACCCTACAATTCTTGAAATTCTCAGTTTTATGAGAGAGAAAGTTTTTTTCTTTCGTAAATATTGACAAAAATATATATCAATTTTTTTTGAAAGCATTTGTTTTATATCTGTATTATATTTGTATTATAAACTGTTATTTTTAATAGGGCGTCTGAGATAAAACAAACAGCCGTGTGGTATGTATGAGTGTGTCTATGTGGGTAATGCATTTCGCTCAGCGCCAGGCACCTGAAAGTCAAAACACGTTCCTCGACAAGTGCGTTAACGATTACTTCGTAATGAACTTTGTATTTTTAACGAAGCTAATAAAAACATTTCCATAATCTGCTGACGTAATTACTGCGGCTACGAAATTTACTGCGCAGCTGTCGGTGCCGCGAAAAACACTTCGCATCCAGCGCGGAACGTTGGCCGATATTCGGTTAAAACACAAATCCAGCAGGTCACTGAAATGTTGCGGCGAGTAGAAATGTTACTGATTGATTATTTACACGTTAAATCGAACCAGTATCTCAATTTTTACGGCTTTTTAATTTCGGAGACACTTTTGAAAGAAAGAAAAATATTTTAAATGATGTTATTTTATATTTCTCAATCCATTCTATTAAGAGACATTACAAGAAGAAACATGCTGTCGTTACAGGTAATTTTTAAGTAAGTGTAAACCAACCATCAATAAATATCGGTTTAACATAAAACATTTATAATTATTATGAAATTTTGTATGTGTGTAAAGGTTCATCATGGTAGTCTTTCTAATAGGTCACTCCAGGTTCTACATGGACCCGAACGGTTGCATTTTTGTTCCAATCAGTGTTTAAAATATTACTCATTAATATTCAACTACTGAGTTTTCAAGTTATAGCAAATCTCACTTAGAATTAAACAATGATTATTTTCTAATTACTTTATATTTTCTAGCTATTATTATGCTATTATTGAATGTTGAGGCGTATAACGCCTATAAAACAGAAGTTTTGAGAACCGTTTTAAGATTGAAGAGTTATGTTATCGACGTACTGAATGTTTAATATTATTTCGTTGCTAGAACCAACTCTACAGCAACTACTGGTAGCGTCATTCCACCTATTACTTGTGCAAGGCCCTTTCACAGGAGCCACAGTAGCTGGAAGTTTGCTGAAACACACAAGTCTTTATCAACTGAAGACGACCGCAGAGGAAGCAATCGATACGTCGAGTTTATAAATCAAAATTCGGTTACGTAAACGCAAAGAGGTCTCTGAAATGACACGCGAAGAAATTCTCCGTTCTTAATGGACCAATATTCTTTTCAGAACCACCCTCGCCAACTGTAGCATATGATCTTAATGTGGAAAAGATAGATATACATTCCCGCTGAGATTTTGGTTATATATTGCTACTAACGCCCTCTATCTGGGAGCAGAAGGGCATTACTGAATGACGAATTTAATGACGACTTTAGTAAAGAAGTTTTTTAAAACCTTCTTAAAACTGTCGTGACCATTAACCGGCTTTTCTACAAACATTTTTGCTTCATTGTTTTTTTTGTGCTTAGAAAATTTTATTTACCATATTTGTATGATTCAAATTATACCTAGCACACAGAAAACATCATTTCTGTTAATCAATTCTGTGTTATTGTACACCTAAAAAAAGTTCCTTAAATGTTCCTTAAACTTTGTTTAAACTTTCTGAGACACTTAGGAACTGAATGATAGTTCATTTTGAGTTTATAATTCAAAAGCACTTCTTTTCTCACAATGTTGATCTTCAGGAGGTTTACCGCACTAAACGATACTAACTTTACAGGCGAATAATAGCTTTTTACACTAGCTTCATTCACTGATAAGGCTTAGAAAACATTAACGACTGCATTCTTCAGCGAACAAGTATTCCTAAATTCACTATACGAAACATTTCAAGACTTTTATCTTCTCTGTAGTTTACATCAAAGTGGAATATGTTTTATTGTTTCTAATGGATAACAATTTCTTTTTGTAGTTTTGAAGAATATTTCACAATAGAGATATAGATGTACTTGTAACATTTTACTCTCATACATCCCGTATCATGTACGGTGGTAATTTAAAATGGACTATCGAACTGTCCGATGTTGATTTAATTGGACACCCACTCAATCATTACTTACCCAATAGTTTTTAAAGATATCATTTGTTCTACTTCCTACGGACCGTCATGTCTCCTACTGGGGTTTCGCTCCTACAAAGTCATAGTAACGTATTTTGTCCCACGCTGGTTTATCGTCTCTACTTCATTACCTTTGTTTCTCTGCCTCCCCCTCCATACACGAGTATTTATTTCAGGGATCATTTACGCTGATTTGATGACGAGCCATTGCGTGTGTATTGGTTCCCCGGGAACACTGTTACACCCGTCCCGTCGTTACTTTTCATTGCGCCATAAAACAGGTTTTATTAGCGACGAGAGGAGATCTCCTTAAACGTCGATACCGGAGGAGTGCAATTTACAATTTGTATTGCTGGACTTCCCCGTAAAAAAGACTGCCCCAGCCCACTACAGTATATTTACGGCTCTTCCAAGAAATACAACCTCTTAAAGAAATGACAAGAAGGCGGCAAGCATGGGCTGAGGCAAGCGATGTTATTCTTACGAAGCAGGCTTCCCTACGGAAATGAAATACAAACAAACATGCATTTCTGTATCCCGGATAAGCCGTAGAATAAATAGACAGTGTTATTTCCGAAAATTGCAGTGAGCTCAGATTTCAAGCGTAAGGGTGTCTGTGGATTAGGGTATCGTAAACTCGGGGAGAAAAGCGACATTTATAGAAAGCTGAAAGGGCTTTAGAAGATATCTTTATGTGCTATGATTTTATATGCGGTTAAGGAAACTATACTGTTCAGAAACAGGATTCATCCAGCTAAAACTTATGTTGCATATCTATGGATTCAAATCAACGATTTAAATGTTCAAAGCACTAATCAATATTTATTTATCATGTAGAAAACATTTTAACGCTTGAAGATAAATTTAGTAAGATAGTAGTAATGTGGATGAAGTGACTCGACCATGATATATATCAACTTAAATTGTGATATACGTTCTAGAGCTTATTATTCTTGTATTCCATCTTCATAAATGAGCATGCCTCCAATAAAATATTTCTGCTTCAGTTTCTTATCCATCTTCGTTTTAACACTGTGTTTAGAGGTTCTTTTTAGCGATATAAATGTTTAGTCAAACAGAAATAAAAGTCAACCCTTTCCGGTATCAGTCTCACTGCATATCATACTAGCTTATATATACATTTGTCGTTTTGTACTGACAAAATAGCTGATTTATGGTTATTTTAGCTGTGTAAATATTTATTTTTCAAACATTTAATTATTTACTTTCATACATAATTCGTAATTCTGATTATTTTGCTCTGGTATTTAATTTTCTCACTACCGATAGCATTACACGAAGAATGTCATTTTCATGCTTTTATTTTTTTCGTCCGTGTATTTAAACTTCGAATATTATCATTATTCAACCTTTTGTAAATAAAGCTCATCATTTCTCCTCTGCAAATATTTCTGTTTGAATCTTCCCCACTGAACAATACTTTCTTTGTTCTCTTTGTCTCTTTGACACCTGTTGCAGTGCAGGCACAACTATACAGTTGAGACAGTTTAATAATCCTGGTTTTAGATTATCAATACCACTCAAGTGATGTGTTAAAATTTCCAAGTTTTTATTCCTTCATAAACTCTTTTACGTTGCAGCTATATTAGTTTTTACATTAAATCTGTACTCTATTTTTTTTAAAAGAATAATACGTTTTATTCGTTACACAAATGACCTCTGTAATTCAGCAAGTCAATAAAGAGGCTCCTTGTTAAAACAATGTATTACGTCAAAAATAAAAATTTGCCGTGAAAACATAAATTTTGGCCAAATTATCTCGTGGAACTAGGTTTTTTCATTCATTCCGTGTTTGATTCTTAAAGTAATATGAATCAAAGAAAGATTTATCAGATAAAAGTGTATATACAACAGATATTAGAAACTTATATCACACATCTGGATGCTTGATACTCCTTCTTTACAAACTTCAAGTACAATCTTTTAATAAGTCTAAACTAAACGGTCTTATGTGAATAACACGATTGAGATTATTGTTCGGATCGTCCAAGTTCCCGACCAGCGTGACAGTGCAGCATACATGCAAGGATTGTATTATCCTTTTTAAAAAAACGGTCACATAGTACATGAGACTTGAGGTAAGACGAAAAAGCTATTTTTATACATTTTACAAAACGGTTGCTATTCACAAATTTGGCTCAGTGCAGTAAGGTTTGACAACGTTACGTGCAATTAATTTGTGATAATATCTCAATGATGGTGTATTGACCATGAATATTACGGGTTTTCAGTGTCATCTACGCGAATTCACTTAAAGGATTGATATATCATAAAACCCCTCCCCAGTTCCATCAAATGTCTTCAATGATTGTAGTGTTTATTAAACTTTAGAGCGCTGAAGAAAGGAAAAACTAGTTATTCCTGATCTAAGACAACATTAGAAAAAATGAAGAAGTGAGCTGTCTTACTTCGAGATGACGAGCCTTAATAGCATAAATCTCTGACAACAAGAAATCAACCATTTACGATTAAAAGACTTGGGATATTAAAATATGATGTTGCAGATTTGAAATGTCATATACAAAACTAACCAGTTACGCGTAAAACCGAATTAACAACAAACTTATGTAATCGCAAATCTTCCATCAAAATGGGGTGTCCACCACAGCTGGAATGTTCCTGCTATGCTCCAATGGTAGTCAGTGTCATCTGCGTGTGAGAAAGCAGCTGGCTCTGCAGGGTTTGCACACAGCTCTTTGGTGGTCCCCGATGTCTTTTGGACGGTCGTGATCTGGGACCACTCTGCGGGTTCGATCAGTCTGGGATCAGTGCGACCACTATCAGGCCTCCAAATGGCGCACACCCAACTTGTTACAACAAGCCAGCCGGCCGGTTCACTCAGTGAAAGCCGATTGACTCTAATCAGGAAGTAATCTGCAGGAACTTCGACACGTGCCAGACGGACTGATTAGGAAAGGGTAGATCGATAAGGCTCTGATAACATTTTCTCCACACTCACTTCGTAAGTGAAGGAGAAATGATGCTGGGAAAGTGTCACGTAGCGGATGTACGCCGTGCAGATTAAAGATCCAGACTCTTAGCTCTGCATCCAGTCGGTATCAGATACATTATTACTATTCTGCATAAATTATGTTTCAATTTAACCAACGATTTTTCACCTGGACTTCATTCGCACTACAGAAAAATATCAGGAACTTGTCCACTTAAAAAATTCCGTACTATCACTACTTTAATGTCATGGAATTGGTTCGCGTTCTATGGAATCTTTCGTGTTAAGTGACTACCGGAAACTATAGTAACCTATATATCAATAGGAAAACTTTGATCTGAACCCGTTGTTTACAATATATCAGGATCTATCCTTACGGATCTTCCACCACGTAAAGTAGTAAAAATACCGTTATCGCTTGATTATTTGGAACTGATTTCATTTCGGTCTTTCCGTTTTATACTGTACGTCTGAAATGCTGAGGTATTTAAAGTATTTTGGCTCAATAACTGTATCTGAAGTTACACAGCTTCTGAACTGACGATTATATTGTGACAGGAGATCAAATACGGTTTATTCGAATTCTTTATGTCACAGATTTTTCTTAGAAGCTCATCTACAACCAGTTATAAGTCACATCTGCTGAGAGTAACAGAGTGGGTAACAAGTAATGGCTAACTTCAGATACATCGCAGCGTAAATGATTGGGAAATAAAATTGCCATACAATTAATACTTTAAATTGTGAGGTACGATATTAAGAGGCGTTTTGATTATTTATGGTATTAAATATATGTGGAATTCAAACACTACAGTACCTGCCTCATATGCGTTACTACTCCAATAATTTTTGTATTATTATTTAAAAAAATAGTACCTTGTTTTAGAAATACGTGGAAAATATTTTCAATCTTGATGTATTTCCTTCAGTATTCTATATCCACTTCACAACATTTCTCATACACAAGCAATGTATCTATAGTTGCACTTACTCATGAAAGACTCCTGTTTTTATTTGCGTAAGAATTTTATGCTTTTGGAATCGGTCAGATGTTCGCAGTAGTTTTTCCATTCTCGTATAGAGTTATACTTCAAAAATTGATATATTTCATAACCTATATTCTCTTTAAATTATATTATAGGTTAGAATGGACTGAAATTAATAGTAAGAGCAAATATTACCATTGATGAAGCATTACTATTAAGTCACGGTGCTCAGAATGATTTGTTCAGGTTCATATCGAAAACAAGAGTTTCTACAATATTTTGAATCTCTTACAATAAAAATCCGTGCTGCGAAGTTTCAATCTATTTTTCGAGTGCTTCTAGATGCAAAAATGTTTGAAGCTTCAGAACAAAGTGACAATAGTCCTTTTCCCCCAATTTTTCCACAACAATAGCGCATTTTTTTTTTTTAAATAGATCCTACTGGTATTTTGTCACTATCTGGTCAGATAGTTTTCAGCATTGTTGGGTTAATTAATGTTGCTAGCATTTATCAATTTACGCTGAAAAAGTAGTTGTTAGCGATATATGACCTTTTTTAAGCAACGTTAGACTAATCAGTTTACACGTCTGCGTATATATCCAATCACGATTACAGCAGATAAATGTAACAACTGCGTGACAGTGATCTGTTTTATGTTAGTATTAAAGTTACAAATTTTCCTTCTGTATTTTCTGTTCAATCAAATTAGGTAAATGATTTTAATGCTACTGAAAATCAATTTTGGTTTGTGATCTATTGGGGGAAATTTAGACAGTGTCTGTGACGCCAGGAGGTACAAAGACTAGGTTTGTTTGTTCAGCAGTAAATTCCGAACGAACGCAGTACTACACATACACATATACTATTCACCCCTGCAGCTGACATGCAACGAGTTGTCGTTGCGCCTAACCTCCCTGCAGCTCGTAGCGCACAGCAGGTGACAAGCGACGGGTTGTCGCTGCGCCTAGCTCGCCTGTAACCCGGCGCACACATGTGCCACTCTGCTGCTCCGTGTTATGGCGTCCAATTGTTTTTCGCACGTCAGGCGGTTCGGCCTATCATTTAATTTAACACACTGCACCCAGATAACAAAGTCGTGTGAGCGTGCGTGTCATTGTGAAATTCACGGTGGACGCACATGCACGCGAGCCGCGTTATTAAAAATTTCCGCTTTCGAAATTCGTCGGCCGGTCCGCTGCGCGCCATCACGTGCCACTCACTGCTGTGTTCGCACCACTGTGTGTATTTCATTCTGTGATGAAATCAATAAGAAAACTTCCTAGTCTGAAATGTTTCTAACCAGTTATTTTATTCGTTCCAAATCATCGAAATACGCAGCTATTATTCACCTACAAAGTAGATTACATTTTTATGTATATAATTTACCTTCCTAATGTTAAATAACGTTACCATCATTATGTGAAATGTAGGGATTTTTGGGTTTTTTTGTTGATTTTTTGGTTTTTTTGGGTTTTTTTCTGCATATCTGAGAATCACAGATGAATGTGGTGTCAGTTTTGTGACACTTTCGTAATGACGGCAGCAAGTTATCAAAAATCACGTGGCTCTTCTCTGCACGTTCTCGCTATAATTAATCAGTGCAGTGCTATTTGAATCCCATACAGCACACTATCCAAATGAAGACGCCTAAGAGTTTTATACGCTATTTCATTTACAGCTACATTACAGTTCTTAAAAGTTCGACCTATGAATCACAATCTACAATTATGTTTTTAACAACTGAGGATGTGTGCTAGTGCCGTTTCATGTGGCTGTATATTGTTACGTCCAGGTACTTAATATTCCCAAGCACCCAATTCATTACATTGTACTCGTGGCTAAGTGGTATCTTTTTAAACGTAATGGACATTACCTCATGCTTCTTCGACTTAAGCTGCTTGGATTTAAGCTACAGTTTACAAACTGTATTAAAATAATTTCTACACAACGTTCAGCTTGTAAGCGTATTTGCTTTTTTATTTTACCCCTCTCTTAATTTCGTGCTGTTCGTATATTTATTGCGAACATACGTAGCTTCAATCCTCTTCTTCTTGGGGTAGTATTTGCCACTCTTTATCTAATTCGAAGGGAAATGAGAGCAGAGGAATAATCACTTTCAACAAAACACACACCGTCTGATTCAATAAATTATTTACAATCGATATTTCACTGAAAATACTTCCATTTTTCCTTTCTTTTACTAACTCAAACACTTGCAAGTTCACAATTTTTCATCGCTTACTTTTCTCACACATTTATTCTACGTTAAGCTTTTTACTATAATTCTGTTTACTGATAGCGAATAAAATGAGGTACTTCCTTTTGCTTTCTCCGCCTAATCTTCTTCTTGCGAACCACCAACAAACATAGATATCTACTTCACCAACATTCATGGTCAGAGATGCCAGAATATTATCTTAAATTCATGCACTACCTGCTTCATACTTTCACCACATTAGAATTAAAAAGAAAGTTGGATTAAAAAAATAAAGAAAAATAAATATACATATATGTAAGGAAACCTTGTTTCCTTACAAGCCTCACAACAATCTGCACAATCCCACACGGGTAGCTATATAATCAAAAAATATTATTTAATGGTTTTTAGCATTGATATCAAGACCGTTTACAAACATCAGAAATAGAAGCAGTCCTATTACGTTTCCGTGCGGAAGATCAGATTCGGTTTCTAGACTTACAATCGCTTCTCGATAACATACGGACAGGACTATCCAATAATAGAATCTCGTATACATTCACTCATCAGTTGCGGTAGCGAACACTACGATCTTCGTTAATAGGTGGTTGTGATGTGTATATCAAAAGCTTACCAGGAAAAAAAAAAAAAAAACCTAATAAACGCGAGTTATTCATTCTTGCGGTGAATGGACATTATCAGATCACGAAAAGCCTCGATTTTCATCATGGCATCAGTCTAATGTTTCCACTGAGTAGTTAATACAAGGGATTGACAGTTCCTAGAGCAATGGGGGATCGTAAGTGTTGCCATCTGCCTGCGATTCGTATAACTTATGTTTACTGTGATATGTGTATTTTTGTATGCGAAGTTTGTAGTTTATGAGGCAGAGATGGGGACAGCCTAGTATTCGCCTCGGTGACTGCAGAAAACTGGCCGATAGGCGGGATTCAGGACTAGAACCGCTGCTATTCAATGTGTTGTAGCAAATAATTTTTACATAGTAATATTCTTTACTAGAAACTCTGACGACTCCTGGCCCAGATTGTTACAAAAGATGCCAATAACCACAATTAATACAGCTGATTTAAATGAGTTGGCAATTGAACAGCTCGTGCGTATCACAGCTTCGCAACTCAGTTGGTTGCTCCAGAAACGGTCCATCCAGACTAATCTCTTGAGTTTCTTCTTATTTAACACAAGCATATGATAACATTTTCGAAATGTAACTGTATTGTTGTATATGTGCGTGCGTTGTTTCGTTGTAAGAAAAAAATTATCACTGCTCGTTAGGAAAGCAGCATACAGGAGACCCTTTAGGCACCAATAACAGACAACCATACATTTTCACAAAAACGGTACTATCTGCTTTTAATTTGTTATAATAGACTGAAATTATCAATACATATTAAGAAAATAAAAGAACACCATTTCTCTAGATATACTTAACTTGATCTTATCTTCCTACAGAAACAAAAGGGAGAGCACAATTAAAATAACTATTGATAAAAACATCATATGAAAATTCGAAAAAAATCCTATTCCTTTAAAATTCATCCAGTAAAGACCTGAGTTAGTGATGAAAAAGTTTAATTAGTATCTTATAAATCCACTACGGATGATAGTTTAAATTACAACATTTTTTCTTAGTACTTCGTGTCACTAAGCTTATAATTTATTGTAAACATTACATCGTTAATCCAGATAATTGCTTTAGGAAACATCAAGTTGTTATGGACGTGAAATTTCATGAACTTTCCAAGTAATTAACTTCCTCAAATAGCGCTTGAAAACACGAAAGTTTGTGTTTCTTAGCAGCAACCCACGAAACTACATCACCGTTTATAAACATTATTTTTACAACCTCTGAAATTTCTGCTAGTTTGTTTTATCTCCTTACGTTAACTGTGAGACTTTGTCATAAGTTATTAATCACATCAGCGGAATTATTCAAGTTAATGAATCTAATATACCCAGCATGAGAATACCTTGTGCATATGGTGTTATCCACTTTAATGAAACTTCCTGGTGGCTGGACGTCAACTCGATAACTCGGAAATCTCTAGCGAGCCCAAGTATACCCGAATCATTAGTCATACTGGCATCCACAAGAGTCACTGGGCAGAAAAAGAAATTTATAGTTCGAGGCAAAGATTAAAAAATTACGATGTGACGTACTTTTAAATTTTCAAGAGCTTTTTGCTTGTTTACAACGACTAGTTGCAGAAATTCAGAGTATTCCATATTTACGCTGCATTGTCTACAGCAGTATTAGAGCCCGATTTCACAGAAGATAATAAATAAGGAAGTTTATTAGAAACTCGCAAGGAATTTTACACGGAACGAAGTGGTAATTCGTTACTGAAATTATGATTAGAATTTTTTCCATAACACAAACAAAATCCATCATTTAAAGTCAAATACTGTTAATTAAAAACTCCGAAAATCTAATCAGAGAAGTTTTACTGAAATTACGAAAACTATCGTTATTCGTATTTCCTTACAAGTCCGAACAAATACCAACTATAACCATAGGTGATTCCGTCATTTTTAAACTTCTTCAAAACTTTTAAGGGTACGTAACTAACATCATGGATAAGTATCATACAAACGTTTTACCAGGCGTGGTGGGGAAGCGGTAAAACGCGGTCCTCCCATTTCGGAATACGCAGGTTTGAATCCCCGTCCAGCCATCCAGATCTGTTTTTTCTATGGTTTCTCCAAACACTCCAGGTATATTCCGGGATAGTTTCTTCCAAAGGACATCACCAAATTCCATCCCGTTCCTTGTCATCAGTCCTTCCCCGAAACTGATGACTCCTACGTTGACGAGACGTAAAGCCATAAGCAAAAAAATAAAATATACAAACGTTAGCATTTGTGAGTTCCTATCGTATTACCTTCTAGAAACATTTCCAGAAAAATCAAGCAAATACATACAAATGTTTAAGAATAAGTCTGCCGGATTTTTTTGGATAGTGAGATAATGGTAAGATTTAAATTAGTCAAATTTACTTTAACTCTAGATTTTTTTAGATTTAATGCTTACGATTCTGTCTAAAGTTTTAGTTTGCTAGCAGAATTTTTTATTATTTTTATCTAAAAATGAGTTAATTCAGGTATTATCGTCCAGCTTCGTTTAAAAATAAAATTGATGAATTATGTAGTGTATTTTTATAATTTATAATATCAGCTTCACGAGATAAATATAGTGTCACTCGTCAAGACTACGACCATGAAAGACATTCAGGAACTTATATACAAAAACTAATCCAGATGGCAAAAAATTATTACATAATAGTTTTATGTGATGTTTTAGAATTCCTCAAATTTTATGATCCATACTAGAAGTATTAAGCATGAAAAAAAAAACTTAGGTAAATACTGGGTAAGGTAATTATTGTATTGCAGATGCAGTAATCATGAATAATTTTTGGATTTAAATCATCATTTGTTGCTAATTGAAAAAGTAAGGTAAAAAAGATATTTAAATATTGTTAGTTTAAATTGTGGTCTTCCTCGTTTCCAGTGAAATGACGACATCATATCTACATATTTGGGTTACTTAAATAAAAATTTCGTCCCGTCATTAATATTTTAGGAAGTCGGATTTGAGGATCATTCTTGACTCTTCATCAGTCAGCTTGAAAACCATTAATATGTTTGTAGACGCTTACGTCTGACAATCTTACATCGTAAATGTGATTCTTATTTTTCTCAAATATGATTGTTTTAGTCCATATTGGGTAAAAGGTTTGAGAATACGGTTTTTTAACTTCCAAACCTATGTGTCAAATAGAATCAAACGTTGCTGATGAAATCTAAATATATACAGGGTGTTACAAAAAGGTACGGCCAAACTTTCAGGAAACATTTCTCACACACAAACAAAGAAAATATGTTATGTGGACATGTGTCCGGAAACGCTTACTTAGCTCATTTTAGTTTCGTTAGTATGTACTGTACTGTATGGACCAATTCCATGGCCCCCACGCTCTCCTGACCTCAATCCTCTTGACTTCCATTTATGGGGGCATTTGAAAGCCTTTGTCTACGCAACCCCGGTACCAAATGTAGAGACTCTCCGTGCTCGTATTGTGGACGGCTGTGATACAATACGCCATTCTCCAGGGCTGCATCAGCGCATCAGGGATTCCATGCGACGGAGGGTGGATGCATGTATCCTCGCTAACGGAGGACATTTTGAACATTTCCTGTAACAAAGTGTTTGAAGTCACGCTGGTACATTCTGTTGTTGTGTGTTTCCATTCCATGTTTAATGTGATTTGAAGAGAAGTAATAAAATGAGCTCTAACATGGAAAGTAAGCGTTTCCGGACACATGTCCACATAACAAATTTTCTTTGTTTGTGTGTGAGGAATGTTTCCTGAAAGTTTGGCCGCACCTTTTTGTAACACCCTGTATATATATATATATATATATTAAATGTTATTGCGACCTATTAAGCAATGCTGAAAACTTACGCCTTCATTTTTTTACCAGCAACAAACCTCAAATTATAATTATAATTTGAACAGCCGTCATAGCAGTGAGTTGGGTACACGTGTTAGTAATGCCACCTTCCTCCCCTGCAGCGCGCCTGGTGGGGCGGTATTTTCACTTGTCTGGAGCTGGTTAATCCTCGTCGACTGCAGAGAGCCGGTAGTAATCTCGTGCACGTCGGCGGAGGAGATTGTCGGGATTACAGACATGAATAATAAAGTATTATCTCAGTAAATAGCTGCCTTCCGTTCTCCTCTCGGCGAGTTATTAGATTTTTACGCCCCCTAGGAAGCGTGGTTAGGACGCTGCCATGTGCTGGGCTGACTGCAAAGCGTTTAAAGAGCTCTGCTCAATGCATGGAGGACTGTTCAATGTGCAGCGTATATTGAGAAAACGCAGTTGCTTTAGTCATTGAAGGAAAGATAAATTACTACTATCAGCTTTACATTACACAATCTTCAATCAGACACATATAGGGATACTACAAAAATCGTTGAATGGCTTGTTGAATGACCAGGTTGTAAATCAAATCGAATCTTACAAAATTTCGGCATTAACTGTTTCAAAAGTTATAGCATTTCAATCTCGGCGGAAGTCGTTAAAATATCACCAGTACTTTGTTACGTAAGAATCCAATAATTCATAATCCTTGTTCAGATGGCCAGGATGATCGGATATAAACCCTCAAAAATACTAACAAAATTTTGCCCGCAGCTGTTGTCGCTTCAAAAATTACAATAAAATTTTCAGAACGAAAACTTTGTGATCCATTAATTTAAAAGTCTATGAGAAAATAATTCCTTTACAGATTAATTTCGTTTACAAATAAATTTCTATAACTGTTCACTGTTTCAATAGTCTGCATGCAATGAAATCAATAGTTACCTTTCCAGCATCATTTCATTACGCCCATACTACTTACAGTAAAACCGAGTGGTGCGAAGGACACTTCTTAAGGATCAGTTCGCCATAACATGGAACTAACCACGCCGACTGATCTGTAATGCGTGGATCAAGAGATCCGAATGCAGAATTCTACCAGCGGAAATTGCACCTTAAGGACCTAAAACGCTGTAATGGAGATAAAAAATTATTATATATAAAACTAATTCTTTGCTTTATAATAATACACACGGAGTAACTGTTCGAAGTACAGAACAAACAAAAGAAAGTGGGAATTTATTAGTATCTCTGTAGATGTTTAAACTAAGTAAACTCTTATCATTCAACTAAAGTAGAACTCAAAGAAACCAATCCGTCGCATAGATTATCCGTTCATACCTGTCTATATTGTGTCCTCTTTCGTTACCACCGCAGGTCTTTGACTCAGAAATGTTTATAAAGCATACATTTGCCCGTACGCCGAGGCTAAATCAGAAGTTGTATATCCCCTGGATCGATTAAAGCACAACAGGTAATATACAATTGACTGCATCACAGTTCAATACTTAGTCTTTGCAATCAAGCTGACAATTATCTGCTATTCCAAACAGACTTCCAACTTCACCAACAATCATTTTCTAAGAAATATCCGTCCTCTCCTGCAGATAGTAATCCAATATTTTTATTCTGTCTAACACTATCCCATCATAATTTACTTTGAAGATATTGGCACTGACTGATTAAGGCATACAACTCCAATTCATGCCATTTGATCCTGAAAATCCAGCCTATATTATATTACTGAAATTTGTCTCTCCATAACTAAGGTAGCCGACTCTTCACGTAGACTCTGATTGAAAACTCCCGTAGGGGGTTGGGGAGTGTGTGCAGACAGTGTATCGCCAGCTCAGGCAATGTGACTGAAACTACCAGCAAACATGTGATTCAGTGTGCGTTCTTTAAAATTTCATTAAAGAAGTGTATATTTCACTTTTGTAACGTTACGACTGTGTTTGAAATTTTAGTTTTCAAAATATCCTGAACAGAGATCACAAGGGAAGTAAAACATTTATACCAATATTTTAGTTACAAATATGGTATACCGTCAGCTTTTGTATTTTCTGCTCCTAATTTTAAACCTTTCATTCCGTATGTTTTATTTCAATATCTAGGCAGTAATTTAAGGAAATTAAGCAAACGTTACAGAAGTGTATACCCAATAACTATTAGTGGAGGTAACTTTAATAAAAGTGAACAAAATTCAATTTGGTGTTTGGAAATAATATTAACCGTGAACTTTATCACTCTAAGCATTTCAATTCGAGTGAAAATTGTTTGATTGCAAATTCTATAGTTAAAGGTGTAGATTATTGCTTTCGGCCTGATTAGGTTGTAATACGTATCTATGTTTATTCCACGCTTTAATCTATTAACATTCAACTGCAATAGTTTCACTTAATACGCCAACTCGTAATTCAATTACATACGCTGAAACTGGTACTCATCTAACCGATTTCATATTACAGGATTCGTTTGCGCAGACCAATATTTTCATCTGATGTATAAAAACATGTTTAGAAATACAAATTTCACTTTATCGCCTGGAGAATTATTGTATTATCTCAAAAAACTCTGTGAAAATTTTAAACATCAGACTTCTTTCCATTTGGATTAATTCATGTGATATCTAAGAGCGATAACTTAAAATTATGAAAAATGATTGGAGTGAAAATACTTATTAACAAATTAGTGGGCGTTTTAACATTTATTATTGTTTGAAATAAATATAAAATTCTATTCTTAAATAACTGATAATTTCTACCAAAAACAATTATAAATATCGTGTGGATGAGAATGTCGTGAATCGGATAGTACTTAATTAGCAAAAATAATTTCATAAAAAATAAAAAATCTTTCAAGTTCGTAATAATGTTTTTAGTAAATTAAATTTAGAACACAATCTGTATACGAAACCATAACCCCATGTGACTATCTATGCCTTGACGTATATTTTCCTATTACGTTTTGACCCAGAAACCACAGACTGAAGTGCTAAAATGTCTTAAGAAATCAATTTTTAAGGGAAATAGTGGTTACACATATATAACAGAAATAATTAAAATAATATAGGAATGTTGGGTTAATTTATATCTAACTTTAAAATACTTAAAATGATATCCCTTCAAAATTTTCTAATTTTCAAAAAATAATTATTAATAACAATTGGAATGTAAAATTGTATTATTTATTCATAACACGGCTTCCAGCAGTAGTTTTCACAGTGAATCGATACCCAGTTTCTCCTGTAATTGTCTCCAGTATTTATTAATCATATTTCAAAATTTACTCAGAAAACAGCGAAGTCACTTGGAGCAAGTGGGAAGTACGCACCACGGCATTCATAAACAAAGAAAAACAGTTATCATTTACAGTTTTATGCATATCATAAATATCAAAAGGAACTGATTACTTCTTTTATCTCTTTTTTGTGTTCCATGAACTGAAACACGATTATTAAAACTCAGATATATTTAGCACAGTTTATTTTCGTAAATAAAATTTATTAGAAAGATAGAGCAGCGAGTATCGCGAACAGCTTGCTAGCTGTGAAATCTTTGATCTAATATGTTTTATCCTAATTAAACTGCTCTCGGACTTCCAACCGCGTATACATGTCACATTCATCGCATTTTTTGAGGTGGAGCCTCAAGCAGTAAAGATTCCTTACTCTGGTGACCTTGATAGAAGGCATGGTAGATCAGAAAAGAATAATCAATGCTCAACGCAATTTCAAATTAGTGAGTGGACTCCTCTCTACGACACCCGTTGCTGCTCAAACTGCTAGTGCAATCTTCCGTTCCAATAAAATTTATTCCAGCATCTGTATCTCCAAATCTAATGGAAATCGGACACATATTTATGCTAACTTTTTTTACTCAATATTGTTCATACTACCACCTCCTTCAATATTTACCATCCTTCCTGAATCACCCTGCACAATATTACAAAATTTTAAATGCAATATTCAATTGTGGGTTAACGAAACACGTAAATTGAAAAAACTGTTTTTTGTTTTTTTTTAGATCCCTGTGATTGACGGATAAACTGACGAACAGCTGGACGGAGAGACAGCGGAACGTCAGAAATAATATTCCGTTTCTCGTTGGAAACGAAAACCTAATGACTAACCTGACCAAATTGTATGTGGATCTCAAAACAAAGTAATAACTCTATTTAAATCAAGTACGGTGATGTGAATACAATTATTTATCCAAGCACATCATGCAAGAAAAATATCACAGTAACATAATACTTAATTGCCGTAATGATCACGTGATTCCAGAGAACTAAGATAACGTTGCTGATTGACTATCACGTTATATTACAATCCACAGGTTAAATACCAGACTACAAAATGCTTAAGCCCTCTGCCTCATATAACCGCCTGCAGTTGGTCGGCTTCATATGGCGCCCGTGTCTCCTGTTAGACCTTCAGCCAACGAACTGCGAGTCTCATACATGCTATCATGACGTCACGGTGCAGCAGTATAACGCCGCACCACCAGCCTTAAAGTGGATATTTCCAGCATGGACGTGGTGGAATGAAAATTCGAGGAAACCCAGGCTCGTAGTTCCCTCCGAATAAACTCGGAATCATCAGGGCCTTTTTTATTATGATTTCTGAACGCAGACGAAAATGAAAGCTATGCTCGTGAGACTGGTGCAATATCCAGCACCGTGCCTACAGCCAATAAACAACACCGTGCCTCTGCCTAGCGCGTGGGTGTTATTGCGCTCGCAGCTGGTACAGTGGCAAGATGTCGCTGCACACGTGACCTCGCCTGGTATTACAAGGGAGTGGACACGTCTGGAGGCAACAAGTAGCAGTTGTGGATCTCGATTCACTACACGTTACCTACCTTTTGTCTCTCAAACAATAATTAATAGCCACAAAGCCCGTGAAAAATGACGGGTTCTGGCAATTAATTTCTTTTTAGTTGCTTACCTAAATGGAATTGTTATAAAATAAAGCTCAATGTGCTGTAATTTCTCGTCCCTTGTGTTTTAGTTGTCAACTTGTTCCAGGTTGCATTTCAGCCTAAACACAATCTCCGCTAGAAAATCAAAGTTTCAATCAAAGTTTCAGTCACATGCGAATTAATATGTTCTCTGCATCGCATTTCAATGTCATCATGCATCGCGGCATAAACTTGATACAAATTCGTCTTCTTACATATTTCTTTTTATTATCTGTAATGAAGATCGATGTTTTAACGGATGACAAGCTTACATGCGGTTGACATAACGACCCCACTGAAAACGAAGGATGCTAAAAATATATTTTAACAACTTACGTTATTCCACGTAATATTAGTTTTAATTGTGGTTTAGCCCCCATAGATCGCGATTAATTTGGAACTTCTTTCATTCAAACCAAGTTATGAATTTAGTTAAAAAAATCAAGTGATAATTAATATGCCAATTTAAACGAAATACATTTTGTTTCTTTCTTCATTCCTTAGCAATTGCTTAAATAAATAGAAAAAAATAAAGCATAGTTTAATTCCTAGTGCCTTGCACTGTAACAAAAGGTTTCTGTTGTTATCCCGGTCCAGGTTGCATTTCAATCTAAACGCTAAACTTGCCGCCAGAAACGATACTTCAATTACACGCGAATTAATACAAGTTCTGTATAACAATTTAGTGGCAATAACTAAATCAAAAATCTTCAGGGGGTTTTTATACCGGCCTTTCTTGTTATCCGTGATTCAGATCGATATTACAACGTTTGAATGGCTAATGTAGTTACATACGGCTGAAACATATCATCAGTAAAAGCAAAGGAAATTTTTAAAAAAATCTTAACAACTTACGTCATGCCAGGTAATATTAGATTTAATTGTAGTGTAGGCTGTATAGATTGCGATCAGGGTGGAACAGCTTTCGTTCAAACAAAGTAATGATTTAATTAACAGGACACTAATGAAAACAATTTAAAATATCTTTTAGAAATAATTTACTTATGCCCTCTTTAATGTGCCGGTTATAATAACAATCTAATAATTACCAATATTAAAGGTTTTATCCTACATATCTACGGCCGAAGATTTTAACGAATACTTTCACATCAAACGAATTTTAAATAAATATAAGTAACTAATAATTATTACGTCAATTTAAACGAAATACATGGGTTTCTTTCAGTGTTCTGACAGTTAGTTTATTTACTGATGCTTAGCTAAATAGAACTGTTATTAAATTACGTCTCTAACCTTGAACAATATCTCCAATCGTAAGTCGAGCAAACAAAAAGACGAAAAGCGTGAAGTCATAGCGCTACGTCATGGCGTGATAGATGACGCCACGGATGACCAAAACTTGCGATTTAAAAGTATAGATACTCATGGGGGAGCGTTCATAATCTACGTGGCTAGGTCCGGGGAAATGGGGAGAGGGTTGAAAGCTGCGCTGGGCTATGGGGGTCCGTGCCAAGTCACGTAGCTTTTCATTCCTATCACTTGTCACAGTTAAAATGAGGTTCAGAATACACAACAGCCTGTTGATGTTTATTTGCGTCATTTAATTATCTTCGTTTGTAATTTAGATATTGTATATACTGGCAATGCCACGCATGCGTTTGACTGGAATTTATAGCGTTAGTTTTACCAACGAGTTTTTATCGTCCAATGAGTTACAGTGATGTCGAAAGAAAAGTGACAGAATTGCAGCAAAATAAAACAAAACACGCAGCTCTTCTAAGTTTTTCTAAGCGGCAGGTATAGTTTTTTTCCTATTTTACCAATTAATGAACAATCATGAATGAGATAAGGAGGTTTTTAGTAACACCTCAAGGAAAATGGTTCCCTGATTTTACCTGAGAAAGAAGTTTTCCCCAATAATTGATCATTTGCGGGAGTAGTTATTGTCAGCATTTCATTCAGAAATTTATAATTATAGGAAAGTACATAACGCAAACATCAGTTGTGTTCGTTATATGCGAAATAATTTTAAGAGAAAACAGTATAAAATTTCTTCTGGAATTTGTAGGGGAAAAAGCTAAGTGCCACATGGGTAAAGCGGGGCTACGTGGGGGGGATTCGAGAAAGGCCAAAATTGAGTTTATCGATGTTCCCTTACCGTTAAGGCACTAACTGTAGTAAAATATGCTGTTGAAAGAAGGAGCTGCAACAATAATGCAAAATTAACGATTCAGAGTAGATACCGTATTTCCTCTTTACAATTAGCTTTTTATTGTCATCAGTCTGCCGATTGGTTTCATGATATCCTCTATCTCTTCCCGTCTTGAGATAACCTTCTGATCTCAAGAAATGACTTGCAACCTACTTCATCAGTTATGTGGTTTAGATATTCTAATCTGTTTTGCCTCTACAATTCGTTCGTTCAGCCGTTCTTTTCAGTTCAGAATTCTTGCAAATATGCTAATCAACCATAAATTCTGTTGGAGAACCCTTGAAATATCACCGATTCATACTGATGAGCGGGAAGAAGGAGATAAGTCCTTGATGGGTGAAATTGAGCTTGAAAAAATGGAGAGGCATGAAAATTCCGTAGAAACTTACTGCGCGGAAACTTGAAGAATCGTAATAAAGAAAGTAGGAAGTTCAAGAAATGAGGGCGTAATTTTTCTAACTGTATTGCCAGTTTGTTGAAGGATTATCCCAAGAAACAGAAAACAAGAGTTAGGATTAGATGGGATCTTTTTTGTGGTACACGAAACAAGATAACGATGGTCCAAATTCATCGTATAAATAGAACTGGAACTAAAATCATAATAAAGAGAAATCGCTATATACATTTGAAACGAGAAGCCCAAAGGCGTAAAAAAAAAAAAAGTCTAGTTAAGGTACCTGCGACTTGGTAATGTAAGCTTTACAGTGATAAATAACGTTACGCTACAATTAACACGTTTCGGTGGAGCTGTATGCAAATAAATCTTACAACAACCTATTTAAGAATTCCTAATGTTTTCGGAACTATTAAAGTTGGATGGATGTAACCAATGTTGTTAATCTTTCATCAGAATTTAAGGTAATTGCGAGTGCTTTTCATTAAAAGATATGATACTTTTCTATTGATAATCAAATAAGTTAATTGAATTTTTTATTCCATACGATGATATCAAAGGTTCATTGTTCTGTATTTCATTTGGAGACATATTGGTCTGAACAGAAACTGATTAAACTCGCAGGAAATGTCATAATAGCCTCACAACAAAAGAAATATGTCGTTAGACTATAGATTTTTAATTTTGTTGGGTAACAATACTCGTACCTGACTATGCGGTTACAGCCGGAAGAGGACCAAGGACAAAGAACGGAAAACAATTGAGGCATGTCCTTTTGAAAGAACTATCCTGAAATTCACCTAGGAAACTATGGATAGCCGATATCAGAATGGCCAGATCCGCTTCCTTCTGAATTGCATGCCAACCTCGGTGGAGTACAGTTGTCCAAGAAAATTGACTACCTGGTAAAGGTTGAATACAGTAGGGGAGCGAGGGGCTTGTTGTAACAGGGGTAAGTAGTAACAGGCTCTTTTCACTAGGATCTTAAACATTATTAGCGTATTTCTTTGACTCGATTTGACCTATAAGCCGCGCAGCATCATGTTGCCATAGCCAGTGTCCCGCCGGCCGGCGCAGTGAGCAGAAATGTGCACGCGCTTCACTTTTGCCAGGTAATATAAAATTGTACTGTCGTAAAATTATGGTTTGCGTTATTACTATCGACTAATTTCAAACTTTCTATATCTTATTTACATTCAAATTTATCTATCTCTGATAATGTGTAACAGTTTTTCAGATTGCTAAATTGTTTAAATAGTTATCTTGATAAATGTTAAAAGTCATACCATGGAGTTAGTTGTAACAAAATCCCGGGGCTTATTGTAACGTGTTACAACATGCCCCACGTTATGATGTAGATACCTACTTATTTTGTTTCCTTCTAGAATGAGGGTGTAAAAAAGAAAGTCATAGCGGACAACACAAAGCCAAGAAGTGTACGAGTTAGCGGCAGCTGAAGTTTAAAAAAAAAAAAAAAAATGCAGTATTCGAAAAGCTAGTCAGACTTTCGGATTATGTCACGTCTCTCTTTATAGATACATAAAGAAAAAGAAGAATAATGAATGTTTAAGAGTTGGTTATCTTAAGCCTAGACAAGTGTATTTAAGTTGATTTTTTATAAGAATTACGTAATACCTACTTTAGAAAGATGTCAATTTTGTTAACAATAAACAAAGAATAAATGATTGGAGGTATTGTTGTTGTTGTTTTTTTGTCGTTACTACTAGCCCCAACCACGAGGTAAGTTGCAACACCGCACTTCTTCTAGAAAATAATTGATTGTAAAATAATGACCAATAGTTATGGTATTATTTTTACTTGATTTGGTAGAGGAAGAGTTACAGCATCCATCCATCTTTATTTAGAAGCAATTTAATCAATGGATCTCAAGATATATTAGTTTTCATGAAAACTGTTACAACAAGCCCCTGGCTCCCCTAGTTCAAGAAAGGTGACGAAAGGTCACAACAGTTTTTGTTCCGGTTTTCGCTGATTTACTTAATGAGCAATGTATCTGAATAAATTTGGCTGAGAAATGATAAGATGTTTCGATTATAGATATTAATGAGTATTATTAGGGTCTAAACTGAAAGTTAACGAGGAAACAAGAGGGAGAACTTTGAGAGAACTAATTTAAGTAAGCCTGAACAGATAATTTGCCTAATCGGAGAATTATAGAAGACGATGCCTTGTTAAGGAATTCTTCAGATATTTATTCAATCGTTACGGACGCAACAAATAAAAGCAATTTGGATATGTTTCACGTCTAAAAAATCATTAAGTCTTCCTCTTGTGTGTGTTACTGACATAGCAGCAAATTTGTGCGGACCTATGTAACTCTTATTTTGCTTGTGCTGGAATTTTGCTGATCGGATTATGACAGCGGCTTCCATAGTGAGCGGTCCGAACTCCTGAATTATTAACAAAACTGTAGATGACACACACTTCTCATAAATGTCTCTTCTACGACATCAGAACGTTTTCAATTTGATTCCACGTTAGTTATAGCACATTCACTAAGTTTATCTGAATGTTATCTTCGGGATTATAACAAACAGCAATAACATCAAAAATCGTAAATTTTCAGACAAAAAAGAAATGTTTCGTCATTTAAATTTGAAAGACACTACCGAGATGATTTTCTGTTTTTCACATGGACGCGGAATCTGCTACAGGAAACAGAACCCAACCGCATCCATTTTATTAAGGCCAGCCTTGAGGAAACCTGTTACAGTTGTTATATCAATTGTAGTGTACCATGCCTAGATTTCTAGCAATATCAGCGGAGGTTAGGTAACGTGGGCACTATTAGGGCATATCAGGATTAATATAAAGGAGTACGTTGGGTAGTTAGACGGACGGTCGTCACACAGAAGTGGAGCATCGCAGCATCGGTCCGCCCCGTGCCCGAACCCAGGACCTCGCCACGGACCAAGCCCTCTACTCTGCTCTAAACCTCTTATCGAAAGAGGGTAGTGTATTGGACCGTTGCTGTTCATTATTCTAATGAATGACTGTATTGATAAGATACGTTCAGAATCTAGGTATTTTGTATATGATATATTGGTATGCAATATGATTAAAACAAATGAAGACTGTGAACAGCTGCAGGGTGACCTGGGTAGAATATCTAAATGGGTTTGTCAGCACGGAATGAAGATAAATGCTAGGAAGAGTCAGCTTATTAGGTATACAAATAAAAAACAAAGGTTAATTGTGATTATAGGGTGGCGTCAGAATTGCTTGTTGAAAGCTTGAAGTGTAAATATCTTGGCTTAACATTTGATAACAAATTCAACTGGGCAGAGCACATTGGGCAGGTAGGAGGAAAATGTTACAAAATCCTTCATTTACTGGAGAGGGTGATGAGAGGATGTACCAGAGATATTAGGGAATTGGGTTATAAACTTTGGTCAAACCATTGGTTGAATATGGTGGTGTAGTTTGGGACCCACATTTTGATTATCAAGTATTGGAAGGTGTGCAAAGAAGAGCAGCTAGTTTTATTTGTGGAAATTATCGCAAGGATCCAATAAGTAACTGATATGATAAAGTAGCTGAATTGGGACTCATTGGAGTGAAGGAGGAGGGTGAAGAGAGTGCTCGGAATGTACAGGGCATATGTTGGTGATGGGGCTTGGAGGGATATTGGTCAAAGAATTATGAATAGTGAATGGAAGGGGAAAGGCGACCATGACCACAAGCTTGCGCTCAATTTCATGCGTAAGGGAGTGGGAAAATTTTCTTTTATTGGTAAGGGTGTCAGGGACTGGAACAAATTACCAAGTGAGGTGATGAATAATTTGCCAAAAACGCTCAAGAAAATTAAAATTAGTAAATCGGAAAAGTAAATGGGTCAGGAATTTAACATTCCAATTATAAAAGAAAATTTAAAATAATATATATAAAAAGGGGTAATTAGATGATTAGAGGGGAACTGTCACTGAAGTGTTAGCTCCATCGCAATTAAACTAATAATAATAATAATTCTGAGAGCATAGGAACGCGACAAAATGGCGACGTATCTTGCTAAACTGTGACATTAAGTAGAAAGCATACAGCACTAAGTATAAAAAATTTAATATAATGTAACATGTATGACATATGGAAAAAGAACAATCGAAAGAAATTAAAGGAAATTTCAGGTTAAAAAAATTAAATGATCGAAGCCTGAAAGTCCTACTAAACGCAATCTGTGGTTTCAACAACGCATCTGTCAGATGTATAAATAATTTGTGGTTAAGCGACTTCACCTTGTATTGTGTAACGACAAATGATTATTGACATAACGTTGGAAGTGTTGAGATTTACCAATTACGTAGAAATACCAAATAGACTTAAATAAAACGCATCTTCATTATTTCGCTAAACAAAGGCAGTAGTCAAAAGAACTATTTCACTTTCTTTTAGTTTGAACAGTTTTTTCGCTACAGATTCGTGCCACTTATGAATACTGTTAAGCCAGCTGATTGGCGCTGGATTATTGTGATGAATCGAGAAATAGTTAATTGGAAACACTCTCAGATATCTTTATAATCGCTGATGCCGACAGGTTTGAATGACATCTGTCTGTGGCGGAATAGCTTCCATATTATGAAGATCTGACACTGTTTTATATTCATTTTTGAAGTGAAAATTCTTTGAAATTGTAGGAAATTTTTATAAAAATTGTTTTTCACATGAGCACTTAACGGTACTTTGTTTGTTCCAAACCAAAACTATATTTTATTGAAGTCTCTAACGTCCTATTAATTGTAAACATCTACGAGATTGTATTAAAGCCATTTCCGCGACACCAAATATTTGTTCTTTTTTTTGTAAAATCGCGTTTTTTTTATGGAAGATACCTATTTAGATAAACGTGAATAGCAAAACGTTATTTACATACAAATTTTCATTCAAATCATTATAACTGTTTCCGGGATAGAAAATATATACAAAATTGCTTGAGTTCATAAACCTTTCTGCGAGATATGAATCTTCTACAGTTTTCCTAACTTTGTGCTAGTAACAGGAAAATTTATTCAGTGATCCTGTAGGAATCTCAGTCATGAAGAAATACCTAGGACAAAACTAGAAATTAACTTTGCTGTTAAAAAGCTAAAATATTATGGCGAAAGATGATAATGATGTATTTTTACTTCTATAAAAACTTTTTTAGAGATATTAATGCCAACAATAAATCTATTGGCGTTTATCACTTTTATAAAATAGCTGCTCCGAAAAGGAAATCACATTTTTGATTCAAACCCGTGAATGTTACGTATGATAACATAAAGGTGTTGTAAAACAACAGAGCCTCTGGCAGGAGATCTTTCTGTTTATATTGTGTCTTCCCTTTGAATACTTCCCGCGATTGCCTTAGGGCAGCACTTCTACGCTAGCGTACCTCTCGCTTAACACTTGAGTGGCATGTCTCATATTTGTTGAAATCGTAAGTGTAAAATCAATGTTTATCAGTTCTAATTCACGTATAATCTCTCTTGTGCATTTAGATTCACAACTTGATAATTTTATACATGAACAGTAACAGATTTATGAAATTTCTAATTATTTTGTGAAAAATATTGTAAATAAAATAATAATTAGTCGTGTTGTATCCATCTAAAAAAAGTTATTATTTATTTAAGAATTGTCAATAGACCAACAACATTCACCAAAAAGTTGCTTTTAATCTAACTAAGAAGACACAGGACAAAATAATTTAAACTGCAACATCAAAAATTAATAACTGTATTATCTCGATTGATGTAAATCAATCATTGTAAACTCAATGAAAGAGGCTTGGGCTACAATCTACAGGGTGTTTCAAAAAAAAATGTACGTATTACAAAATATTCTTTTGTCCAAATTATCGATCGCTGCGCCCCGGCTCGGCTATTGGAGAAACGAATACATAGTCTAGTTTATTTAATAGCCGCTAGATGTCAGTCGTCTTGTGTTATTCTTGGTAAACGTCATATGTTTAAAATGGCTATAAATAATTTTGTGTTATCGAGTTTGCGAAGTGCAATTCCGTGATTACAGTGCAAAGACGTTTCATGTTGAGTTACCAAATGCATCCTCCGAATGGGTGGAACATTCGTAGATGGTATCGACAGTTTGTAGATACCGGATGTTTCTGAGGCACATGTTGCATGAATTCAAACTGCTTTCCAACGTAGTCCTTCTAAATCAACTCGTCGTGCCAGTCGGGAGTTACAACTACCTACAACAACAATTTGGCGTGTTTTGAGACGTCGGTTGGTTATGAAGCCGTACAAGAATTGAAAACAGTACAGCAGAACTGGAACTTCGCAAATTCTATGCGTTTGGGATCTTTTTTTATGATAATGGAAATTCTGTACGATTACCATCACTTCCGATGCAGCCACAAATGATAATGAAAAGTTATGAGATTTTCTTATTACGGTGTGGTACAGTACCCTATTGGTAGAGATAATAAGTATAGAAGAGATATAGTAGAATAATTTTGAATGTTACCATCTAAATTTAGTGAGTCCCATATTTTATATAGTAGAATATCTTCTTCAGTTTGTGATCAATTCTTACCCATATTATACGTTCAATTCTTCCCGTCTTTATTTATAACTCATTACCACTCATTCCAGTAAGTTTTTAGTTAAAAGCATCACCAATGAATAATTTTTCTGGTGTTTATAGCATGTTTCGTTTCTCACTTTACATTTTTAAATTATTTCATTAAATATTGTCTTCCCCACGCCAAGATGCTTTTTATTAACTTATTTTATTTCATCACGTGAATAGCCGCTATTAAAAAGTGATCTTATATTGCCTGTAACCTCTTCGTGTCTTAGAATCTTGGTACAGAAGTTTACTATAGTGTACGTTGTTGATTGTTCTTGTATATGTTTTTCCAAACCACTGTATTACATAGTCATTTGATAGACTGTACTTTTGTATATTTAAATACACCACTCATATGTTTTTGAACCTATTCTATGGTTTTACAAATGATTATTATTTTTTCTCAAATTTCTCATACCTCAGACAACTAAATTTAGGAATTTGTAAAAAGGACAGTATAAACTTTCTTTTTTTATCCTCCTTTCCTGCATTTAAAAAGAGAATAGAAATAAATATCGAATAAACGTGGAGACTTACTTCATCCTAGACAGAGTTTACTATTAATTAATGGCATCTGTTTTATACGTTGTGTGTGTTCCTTCTTCTACCTTCCTACTTAAATACAGCATTATAATCTCAGGAACAGGCCTTTGAGTATCAATACACGGGTTTGTCCTCATGGTGTCCTAGCAATGACCAGGTACAGATTAAAAGACCAATACAATTAAAGAATGGTTGCATACGGTTACTGATGGTTACAGTGGATGGTAAACTGATTTTCATGAGAATGTATTAGATATTAGAGGAGAAAATAAAACATTCAACTCAATTTTACAAAGATTTCAATAATCTAGTATTTTAAATAAATATGTAATAAAGTAACACTCAATACCTATGTGGGAAAAAATTATCTGAGAAGCTATGATATGCCAAAACTGAATAACTATTTCCAAGACAAAATTCTCTTTCTCGCTCCATGATGACTTCATATAATATTTCTTAATAGATTCATGTGAAAAAAATTTCAACAAGTTAGATTGAAAACATAGTTTCACTTGAAATATTTCAAGGTAAAATAAATTACGCAAATTGGAAGGAAAACTGCTTTATAACTCATATGACTCTTTGAGAAAAAAATTATTTTGTTATCTTATAGCGAATGAGGATTGGAACAGGTCATAAATGTAGTATACATTTACTTACGGTTACTGAAATCCTTGACGTTTTTTAGCTTATTATAGGTGTAGTGTAGTAGTTACAATAATAGGTAACATTAAGTAGGAAACGATTTACATAGTTTCTTATGTTAAAATCAATTATTGGTAATATTACTTTAAAAATAATACAATATACTCTTTCACATCCATATTAATGTTGCCATATGGATGAAAGTTAGCAGATATTCTATCGTAATGCTAGCACATAAATATAGAAGAAAAACCATTTTAAAAGTGTGAGAGAACAGAGTGGAAAGAAGATATGTAAGACTACTGCTACGAAATATTTTTTAAAACAAAAGAGATACGGGAAGCTAAATGAAATTACGAGTAAAATTCAAGGGCACTCTCAACTTTTAAATACTCCACTGTATATCAAGATTATAGGAGCAAACTTTTAATTGCACCTGTAAATCCATTGTTGCTTGCATCGGCTTTGTATGAAAAAATTTTCAGCTGCGAAAATTAAGCAATTTCGAATTGTAGTTATTTGTATGCTATTACCTGCTCCCTATAACGGCAATAAATTGTACGAAATCATTTGCGGCACCATTAAGTTTCGGTAACTAACTACGCTTTAAAGCAAACAACTTCAGTCGCAAACCGGCCAAAGAACCTTGATTAGTATCTGCAAGAAAATTAGCTGCAGTAAAATACTCGGCGTGTAAACACTTAGTTTGGAACGTCGATAACAACTTCATAAACACTACTTTAAAAGTTCATCGCCAATTATCCAAACCATTTCCTGACTATAAAAGACGGAAATGTAACTGAGTCCGTGAAAATAAACCTGTAAAATGTTATGACCACAGGGAAAGTTACGGCAGGCTGATGTCTGGTGTTTAACTTTGCGTCAGTCTTAGCGAGAAATGGTGTTTGTAAAGGACGGCGCCATTAACTGTAGGAAGCGGCGCTTGGTAAGGGAAAAGCTCATTCGCGTAATATTGTTAAAATAAATTAATTCTCTCGCCGTATACTGTTGGATAATGAATTATTCTCCAACAACGTACAACGAAGGTACGCACTGTCTCATACAGTGTTTAAACTCTCGTAACAGATCTCAAATTTGACGTAAACTCTTGCATGTTGACTTTATTCTAAATGGCAGCTGTACAAGTTTTACAAACATATCAAAATCGTCTTTTCCCCTTAAAAAGGATATTATTCAGATACACCAAATTTCTTTCCACCTGAAAAAGATTTACAAGCACTATCACTATGGCATAATTTCAGATTTAAAAATATTTCTATTTAGTAATTCGATTTTATTGTGAAAAAGTGCAAGAAAACACTTTAGATGCAGCTTATTCTTTACAGATTAGATAAATATTGTAGCGAATAACACTAATAAACATGTGTCCCAAAATAAATTAGAATTGTGTTGAGTTTCATTGGTACATTTAATCGGAAAGTGGTGGCATTTCTTTGAAAAGTACTTTGAGTGATAATTAGAGGCTATTAATTTAAAATCTTGTGTTCTCCCTTTGCATTGTATCTGTTGTTCGACTGCTGTGTGAGTTTCTTGGAGCACGATGACAACAGTTACAAGGATTTGATCTCCCAAGGCGACAATGGAGAATTATCTGATAATTGTGACTGTGGAACCACCTTACAGACAATCCGTCAAATCGTTTCTGTCTATCCTCTTCGGGCCTACAAGGGAACAATAGCGGAAATACACGATGCGTCCATAAGTCCAGTTGACTGTATAAAAACATTAGATCTAGATACGAAATTATAGAAGCTTGTGAAATACATATTTGTCTTCATCAGTTGTGTATCTTGTTAAATATCATACGATAAATCAATAATTGAAAAGTTACATCCAGGGAACTGCTACCAGACGGAATCAAAGTAAACACAGAATTTACAAACTGGATTTCCTCGTATAATCAGATAAGTAAATAAGGTGAAAACCTTTTACAAGTTCACCATATGATTCTTATACACAGTTCTTAGCTATGATTACTAGCAATTGAGTTCCAAATTTAAACCCAATAACGAAGAAGAAGTACAAAACTCTCCTGAATTGTAAGCTGTTTTATATACACACAAATTTTATGACATTTGTATTAATTAAGTTATTGTTGACAGTCAATAATGAGACGTGAAGTTAATCATTATCTCTTAGTGGTCGGTATTCAATTTCCAGCAGTTGGTTAAACATTTTGTGTTTAAAACTATTTGTCATATTATTTTCTTTATCGTTCTTGAAGTACTAATGTCCTCTGTAACTTCAAATATAACGAAAGATACGAATTTATCAGTTGCGTAACAATTATTCAGAACAGAACATCCATAAATTACTTACTATGGATGATTAATATGTTAGTGGATACCAGCATTCAGTCCTTCTATAAACATCAGACACTTCACACCTATTAGAATGATATGAGATTTTTTAGTATTATAAAAATACAAATGTAAAAAAGTAACCAAATTTTACTTTCAGAAAAAAATGCTCATATAACGGAAAGAAGTTATCATATTGTCGACAATAGCGCATTAAGTGCTTCTGAAATGATCTTTCATCAAGCATGTGCGTAACACGTTATTTATAACGCCAAATTTCTTATCCTGCACCGGGTACTAGGCTTTACCACGCTCAGATAAGTGGTAATTATTTACGAAACTATCACCCTAATCTCTCTGAATAAATGTTTCTCAGAGAGAGATAAAATAATAGGATTAAATATAGTCCAGGAGAGTTATATTCTTCCCGATGGCTATTGCTATTCGTGCATCATCACTATTATTGTTGTGATATTTCCTAGATGTAGTTTTTTGAAATGAAAATGTTCATACCTTTCTTTCTCAAACAAACTTATTCATGTTTCAAAGTTACAATTATCTTTGACACCGTTATAGATCTGGTATCTTCTGAACCTTCTTTCTCTTTTTCATCAACCATTACCCCCAAGCAGATGTGCTAGGAAACGTTTTCTTGACAAATTACATGTCCATTTTATCTTTTCCTGCGCTACAGCTTCCATTCTTTTCCTAGTTATTTCTAATCTCCTCATACTTAACCTGGTCCTTTTGGTTTATTCCTTTTATTAATATATATATATATATATACCACTATCTCAGTTTTATGCAGTCGTATGTTTCAGATATACATATGCGATTTAGTAAAGCTACTTTCCCGTTCTCCATAAGTTAATTCAGATTCATACTACGTAATCCAGCGATAATTCTTTTGTAACATCTAAATACAGTACTATTTGTCAAATTGTAGAAAAATATCACAATAAATTTTGAAACGTAGCTTCTTTCCAGGGAGCACAACAGTAAATTATAGTTAAATTCTATTATAAATTGTTTCCATTGTTAAAAATAAATCAAAATAGGCGGTGTCGTATCTTCATCATTTACTGTAATATTGAGATTAATACTGATGAAGTCGTAGCTGCTCGAAGATTTAAATAACAGTGCAAGCTTCCATACAGCAGAAATAATAAAAGTTGCATAATTTTAAAAAAAAATCGGAAGATAATCTGTCTACCTCGAAACAGCTTCAAAGAAGTTATGGTGGCAGTTTTAAATATACGCCATTTATGTGGATCTCTGATGGTGCAGTAATTGCATATAAACTTTACTTGACGTCAACAAATACATTATAGGCCTCACGCCAGTATTGATATGGAAGTAACAAGAATTTTAATAATTTTTTAATAGACGATGCACTTAGTATGACGAAACAAAACACTAATCGGTTTTCTTAGAACTAATTCCAGGAGCAAAAGAATGAGACTGCTTTGAGAAATGTCCCTAACCGCTCCCCGTTGTTCAATAAAACCGCGATGCTGTGTTTCAGCTTATTAAATAGTCCTCATCAGTCTTTGATCTCTCGTCTTGCTACTGCTACAGAAACTCAAAGGGCATTTCAGACGGAAAAAAGTTAATGATGACGGAACCGGTTGGCTTCGGTGACCGATAATGATCCTCTAGGTTGTTACCCATTTTACCACAGTAGCGGAAAATCATAATAAAATTTTGAATTATAACTATATCTATTCGATTTGTTGTGGTTATCTGTAAAAAGATTTTTCCTAAATTAAATCTCCTTTCGCTAACAAATTTACAAAAAATAATGTGCCAGTTATTTAATATTATAATTCCCACAAGCAAACTAATTTTTCAAATATTTATGATATCTCAACGATATATAACGGAGTTTCAGTAACCATCGCGAATAGTATTGAGATACTCAAATGAAACTGATCAGGATTTGTCTTTACCGTTTTACGAAAATCATGTAACCCGAATAAACCTCAGCGAAATTACGAATTCTTTTTCTAAATGAAGAAATGCCCAAATGTTCTAATAGTGGAACAATACTGAACCTTGGATGTTGCTTAAAACAAAAATAAGTTAGCTTTGTACCGGAAAAAGGCATCATCCAGCAAATCACGGTCAGTGACCAAATTAATCAAAATACAGAATAATTAAATTTTAACTTCACCCTTACACCGTCTGTCCGATTGTCACAACCTCGTAAAATTAACTTAGAAGTTTTTATTAGTCCTTAATACTCCAAAAACGATTAAAAACTTATTTTAAAAAAAATCATAGGGTCGAAAATGACTAAAGTCCACGGAGAGTGTAAAGTAAGGAAATGTTCTCAAATAAAAAAAAATTAGAAGTGGCAACCCATCACCCACAAATATATATATATATATATATATATATTATAATCCCACAATTTGTACGAGTTTTTGGTGGAAACACATAAAAAAAACAATTTACTCGTCATTTCCGGAACTAATCGTCCAAAAATTCTTTCATAGTGATCATTGTGTGGTTTATGCTTTTCGCAAACTAGCTAACTGAGTAAGTTTAACTAATTTGCTTCTTTACTGAACAATTTGTTTCCATAGAGGATTTTTTGAGTTGTTTAATAATTATACCGCGAAATTTTTTTAAAGAAATTGTACCAATAGTCACTACATTTCTTTTTTCTTTTCATGGTTTTATGCCTAGTCGATATCGAGATCGTTAGAGAATGGAAAGGACTTGGGGGAAGCAACAGGAAGGAATTTGGTCATGGCATTTTAAAGGAACCATCTCGCCATTTTCCCTGAATGATATGGGGAAACTATGAAAGACCCAAATCTAGATGGCCATACGGAGATCCGATCCTGCGTCCTCCCGAATGCGAGGCCAGAGAGTTACCACCCATATCCCTTTACGACTCTTTACGACTTTTTCAATTAAAATTTTCTTCTATTTGATTACTATGAAGCATTTTGAAGACATTTTGTAAAATTAATAATTACTTCTATTTTTTATGATATTTCTCGGGAAACAAACCGAGTAATAATATTTATTATTTGTACACAATATTTCGGTGACATAAAAATCGGTCGCCATCTTCAGATGGAATAATAGGACTTGAAGTTTTCCTAGAGCACGTTGCTTAAAACAACTGAGATTTACGTCACAGAAATATTATTTATAAATAACAGTATTACTCGGTTTGTTCCGAAAAACATTCATAAATAAACAACGCTGAGAAAAACTGCGTTTATTTTTACATCTATTTTAAAAATCGATGTTTGTTGTGTTACTGATTTTTTAAATTGTTTTTAGAAAATAATTTTTTAGCTAATTCAGTTTATTAAGGGGCACTCGGTGCAATAAACTTGCCCGCACTTGTTAGAGAAAAATATTTGCAGTAACTTTGGTTCAATTTGAACTGATAACATTACACAACAACTCTGATATGGGATTATTAATTCAACTTTTTTCATGCGGCTGGCGAGATTCCACCTTTGCGGCAATATCCCTAAAATCTAGCAGTGCAGATTTTTGGAGTCAGCGCATCTCGGACGCCCTGCGGCCGTCATACGAGACGTCTACACAGGAACCGCTCTGCCCTTCTTTTATGCATGAGCCAACTTAGTCCCGGGCACTACAAGGCGATCTTCTTGTTAGAGCCTCGACGGTCGGTCGAGTGTGAAGACCTAAGCGGAAAAGGGTGGTGTGAGAGGAGGTCGAGAAATGCAAGTTGGAGGGCTGCGGTGGGTTAACGGCACTGACCAATCGGACGGCGGGATGGGCAGAGGTGGCGCATCGGATGTGCCCCCGGGGAGCCGGCCGTAGAATTGCAAAGTGTGGGATCAGGTGAGGAGCTGTAATGTGCTGCCCGGAAATGGTTCTGTTCCCCATCCTCGCGGCTGCACATTACACGCTGGAACAGCCCAAAAAGAAAGGATGTCTGGTCCTCCTATATGTGTGACTTGGTCGTAGACAGCTAGGAATGTGGTCGTTGAGAAGCAGTGGAACACGCCATCAGACGTGAATTTCATATCCGAACAGAAATTCATTCCATACTTATCTAGAGTTCCCATCGCAATGGAAACATACCACCACCTCAATTAGTTGCTAATGTAAATAAAATTTCGTAAAAATCTGGTATGTAAAAATTTCTTTTTGTGTATAATGAAAGGATTGATGATTTTCGTATCTTTAGCGATGTACATTTTTTTTTTTTTTTTTTTTTTTTTTTTTTTTTTTTTTTTTTTTTGTATCCTGGTCTGAACTATTTATAATTTGTTATATTACATATTTTTGTATATTTTATGCGAATATATACTTGTAAGAGTGTAATAAGTTCTGACCATTGATGAGAAATGGTAGGTTAAAAACACAGTAGTTTAGCAAAGAATATACGACGACAATATGTCATTCAGCTACTTGCTTCCAACTTGACAATGCAACAATAGACATTCACAAAACGAGCAGGTTGGCATGGCAGATGAGCAGTGTCCTGATTCAGGAATACTAACTAGTATGATTAAAAAGTAACGTCAAATCAATACACTAGTGTATAGGACGAAATTATGTTGTCTCTTCTGTCACATTTGAAGTATATCCAGCTGTCCAACCGGGGATCACATTTATTATGATAGAGAAACATAGTTACCAAATAAAAATCCAGCACCTCTTGTTAGAAAAAAATAGTAAAGACACAATATTTGATACAATGTTGAATAGTGTATATTAAGTTTTATCCTCGAATGTATCATAGTGTTTTGTCCCCATTACAAACATAATTTTTTTCGATGGAGTAAATATGAGTTTGAGAAAAAATCAACATTAAATTATAGTGACGAAGTGGTTAGGTGAAATTACAAATCCTTAAAAATATTACACAAAGGAATTTTATGTTCTAATTTGTCGCAAATGAACGATGTTACACAGTTCAGTGTTACGGCAACTCGTTTAAGACATTCAGTACTTAATAGATGATTCACTTACGTTTTCATTATTTGGTTTCACATTCATCATCATTTATTCCCATAGATTCTATGGTTTACTGTCAAATCGTACACGTTTTCGTCACTGCAGGATTAAAATAAGTAAAGCGGATTAATTTAAGGAACACAAATTCAATATAGAGGTCACATAAATTTCTGTGATGGCCATGGAACTTTTCTCATGTCAGTACTTACATTTTGATATAAAGTTAATCCGCGTGCTAAAATAATTTACATTATCCGTTTCCTAGCTACTGAGCTAATCAGAAACTCTGCAAAACTAATGCGATTAACTAGAATAATGGAAAACACAAAAACAAAAAGTTTGTATTATTATTAGTAACGTGGTTTATTGAGCAGAAAAAGCGGATATTCGAGAAAATGTTTTTGTAGCGTTGGTAGTTAAATCTAATTTCTACTAACGTTCTCAAAACAAGTAGGCCTTTTCTTTTAAAACATTTATTCAACGGCACGGACACATTATAGTTGTCAATAACATGTAAGAACTGATAACGTATATAAACCAATCAATTTAAACAAATCTAATTTCAAAATGAGAACTATTATATAAAGCTGAGAAGAACATTTTTATCTCAGCATAAAAAAATAAACATTGATCCAGAAGACATGGCTAATTCCCTCTTCCAAAAACAGTAAATAAACACTTTTTTTTGTTTTACTTACGACTTACGGCTTACGCCTTGTCGACGGCTAAGGTCATTAGAGGCGGGATGGGATTGGGGACAAGGAACGGAAAGGAGTTTGGCCATGGCCTTTTTGAAGGAAGCATCCCGGCATTCGCCTGGAGTGATTTGGGGAAAACATGGAAAACCGAAATCTGGATTCCCGGACTGGATTCCCGAATGCGAGGCCACAACGTTAACCGTTCACCCACACACGCTCGGTCTAAGTGTGAAGTCAAATTTAGCAGCTTCCTAAACGTGTATCAAGGTAACTTAAAATGCTACTAGTACAGTATAAAAGTCTCTGAGGCTATATTCACACTGTAGCTAATAGTTGGACCCATTCATTTCTAAAATTGTAGCATCGCATCTTTTGAATATTTCCATGAAGATTCTCTTGTATCAGTATACAGTGTGTTTGACGGAATGTATTTTAATAAAAGAACCAACGACAAGATTTCAAGGATATGACGCTACTACTGAGCTCAGCTGAAATTTTAACGTCCCTGAATCCGGTTTTCTAATATGCCAGAGCTTTGCTTTGTTCATATGATGTACGCTAAGCCACTACCAGATTGGGATACCACTTTACATTCTCGGCTCTCTTAAACCGGTACGATTCTGAATTAGATAAAACCACAAAGAGACAAATACGCGAAAACTGTGAACCAGGTAATGGTAACTGGAAATTTATATTTTATTCCATTCTCACAAACAAACTCCACGTGACAGAGACGGTAAAACAGTTGCAGAGCTGGACGTAATCTAAGATGTTTAGATTTACTCAGAAATGGATAAGATGTCAATTTTACATGGTAATTTTACTTCTGCCCGATGCTAATTATATAGCAGCGTCTTAGATTGTGCCTGATGTGAATTCTGCCTAGTTGCGTTTATCTCGAAGTTTGAAACAGTTGCACTTGCATTCCTGGACGAAATGGGTGGAAACTTAATAACAACTCACCTGAAATTCTAACAACTTTGCGGAGTGGGGTAACTTGTATCACGCCCAGATGCCTCTCGATTTGCCGGAGCGGCTGCTCCGGAACAGATCTTCAAGATCCGTGGTTTGTGGCGCGCGCCTTGAGGCAGGCAGCCAATCCAGCAGGTCTGCTCGGCGGTACGGCCTCGCTGCTGTTTGCAGAGCGCCAATTAGCGGTGCCGGAAAGCTAATCCCCGCCGCATAGCAGCAGACTCAGCCAGCAGCCATAGCGCGCGGTTACACAATTTAGCTCTCTTATCAAATTTATTTTATGTCTTTGTGTTGGGCTTAGCCAAATGAACCGCCCTACCTCACCCCTCTGAACTACGTTCCGTGCTATCACTTGCATCCCTCCTCACCCCTAATTCCCACACCCCTACTACCCCATCCCTCCACCCCAACCTCACCCAGGCCGAAACCTTGGCAGGACTAATTTCAAAAAATAAACCGGTCCGCTGCGCTCCTTCACGGATCCTTTCTTAATTCGTAAGATTGCAGCAGGCAGACCCTGGCAATTAGCCGTGGTGCCCGCTCGCTCTCCGTTTTAATATTGCGGCCACAGGATGCGGCTAATAACTCGGCAACTTTATTCTGGCAGGGCGCCGGCCGTTAGCCGCAGCTGGGGCCACCCACACTTTGTTTCGGAATCCCGGCGTCTTCTGAGAATCCTCTAGTTCTTCCAATGTAGCTGAGAACAAATTACAATAATATCTCATATTTCATAAGCTGAGATACGATCATGCGTTTCAGAAATACATGAGACTTTTTTATCCTTGTGTCCTCCTTACAGACACACATCCTGAAGGCCACTATAACATAACTCGTACCATGCACCGCAGTTATAATACAGGGCGTTCGCCGGGAAACGCTACCCACTGTTAGCGCTACAAGGAAGAAACTGCTCCCGGCTTCCGGCATTGTTCGACCGTCGGCCGCGGACTATTTCATAATAATTACGCTTCTTAAACTTGTATGTGCTAAGCATTTAAATGTGACGTCAGTTGCGGATCAACAGTGCCATCGTGGACACCCTGCAGGTACCAGTTGCAAAATCTAATCCTAGGCCCCTGGTCTATTTCTGTAATTTTATGCACCATAATTGTTTTGTACGGCTTTAAGTGAACTAGCTTTGTTACTTTCCAAGCTGACGTCTTAGATACGCCTTCCTGCGCCTGGGTGACTGTTCTAGTCGAAAATTGATATCGTCAATTTTCTCCTCTGTGAGAATACGGTTGACCGACAGTCTCTTTTTGTTAAAAAATGAACCCGTTTCTCTTACTTTTTTAACCAGACGCAGAATTGTTGATTTAGCTGGCAGTAAAGCGCAAGGATATTCGCGACGAAATTTACTGCGACACTTTTTAGACGACTTCTTCTTCACATATGTATCGTAGAGAAATATTCTTTGTTGCAAACTGTAACGTACCATAATTTTACTCACACTCAAACACGGTACAGATTAGTAAGAGTATGAAGCTCCAAACCAGCCAAATCGCAAAGAAACGTTTATTCACAACACTGATTAATAAGAGACTGAAGTCACAAACTAGCTACAGTGCGGTGATTCACGGCGCCGTGTGGCGGGAGTTGCTGTCACCACTATCCCAGCAAGTTGCCGACGGCAACAGACTGGGAGGGTAGCGTTTCCCGGCGAACGCCCTGGACATTATATATCCGGCCATCAGGTTCTCGCAGTTTTGCGTTCCACCAAAATTAATCACTTGTTACTTAAAATTATTCAGATGAGGTTATTTCAGAAGTAATTAATTATTTAACTATCTTCAATTTTATAATGGACAAACATCGAATTTATTCTCCAAACACTACTTAGAAATATTAAATCCTACCAATGTTAATAGACAGAATGAGTTCACTCAAGGCGTGTGAGAAAAGCTATTCACCACAGAATTTTCTGGAATCTAGAATGGGTGCCCATCAGTTAGATTGCAATTTTGATTCAACTGTTAGCTAACTCAAATAAAACTTTAAAGAACTTAAAGAAAAAAATCGTTCATTGTCAAGTTACAGCTTAACTATCTAATTGTTAGTAATGTTCCTAAAAGCATTAATATAATTAATAATTAATACAGGAAATTAAAAAACTATGTAACCCACATTGAGCATGATAAAGTGAAAATATATTAGTTCTGGCATCGATAAAAACCATTCAATACTATAAAAAAATGGTAAAGGTCATGGAGGTAGAGCTCAGAATTCCCACTACAACCATTGTCACTAGAATGGAAATGACGCGGTCAGCGCTACGCTCCTGCCATTCCTTACCTTCCAGTGGAGTTTCCTCCACGGAACTCATTGGATAGCAGCTGGGTGGGTCTCGGGAGCCGTTCCAGACGTTCAGTTTCGAGGAAAAATCCTCGGCTTCATCGGGGATTGAACCCCGGTTATCTGGGCCGCAGTCAGACGCACTACCGCCTAAGCTACGCGGCCGCCTATCTATACTATATCTTATATATAAAAATCAATGTTTGTTTGTCGGTTTGTGGGTTTGTTCGTCTTCTATGCATTCCTATACCATTTATCAGATTGCAATGAAACTTTGAAGAGTTTTCGAGTGTGCGTCTGCGAAGGTTCCTGTGAAAAAAAATTCCAAAAAGTAACCCCCTATTCCCCATAATTTAGGCAAAATCACATTTTTATCCGATTTAGATAGGAATTTGTACACTTATACTTTAAAACAAACATAAAAATACTGCCTGCATATGGTTTCCGAATATTAATCCCCTCGCCCCCTTTCCACCCCCATAATTTTTCACCCCATAATTTAGGCAATACCACATTTTTTATCCGATTTAGATAGGAATTTGTACACTTATACTTCAAAACAAACACAAAAATACTGCCAACATATGGTTTCCGAATATTCATCCCCTCTCCCACTTTCCACCCCCATTACGTTTTTACCCCATAATTTAGGCAAACCACATTTTTTATCCGATTTAGATAAGAATTTGTACACTTATACTTTAAAACAAACAGAAAAATACTGCCAACATTTGGTTTCCGAATATTCATCCCCTCTCCCCCTTTCCACCCCCATTACGTTTTTACCTCATAATTTAGGCAAACCACATTTTTATCCAATTTAGATAACAATTTGCACACTTATACTTTAAAACAAACAGAAAAATACTGCCTACGTATGGTTTCCGAATATTCATCCCCTCTCCCCCTTTCAAACCCCATTAGTTTTTACCCCATAATTTAGGCAAACCACATTTTTATCCGATTTAGATAAAAATTTGTACACTTATACTTTAAAAAAGAGAGAGAATTTCACAAGAACCCAATCCCTCTCCTCTCTTTCCACCACCTTAATTACCCCCTCTTCCCCATAACACTCCATAATTTAAACAAACCCGCAAACCGTTCATCCGATTACGGTGAAGCTTTGGTGAGTTGCCAACGGGCTGACGGAGAAGGTTCCTGTCAAAAAGAATAATTAAAAAACCCACCCCTCCTCCCCATAATTTAGACAAAACCGCATATTTCATCAGATTTCAATGGGAATTTGCACACTTATACTTTGAAACAAACAGAAAAATACTGCCTGCATATGTTTTCCAAAGCGCATCCCCTCTCACCCTTTCCAACTGAAAATGAATGAAACAGCAGTTTAAAATTTATATGTAAATATTTTTTCATTTAATCTATGTGCCTACTCAAGTCCAGCAATAGTGAAGCATTGCCGGGTCAGCTAGTGCTTAGTAAAAAACAATTAATACTTAGTAAAATTAATTACCCAGTCTCATAGCCATTTAGTGTTATATTCAATTCATATATTTTGGTTGAATGTTCTGTTATAGACTTTGCCCAATTAAATCATAAAAGTTACATTAATCAATTTATTTAATTAAAATAACTATGGAATCAGGAAAAAGGTCAATGTTTCGTTTCAAAGATCAGCCAGATACAAATTCAGAGCGGTTAATACAGAATAAATTAATTTTTTTCTCATGCCACAAAGTAATACGTGTGCATCCATATTACTTCCTGTTTACAAGGGAAGGTATTCAGTTCGGAAATCGGAATCGTAGAACCATCAATGTGTATTACACTTCAAGTATCTCACCCTAATGAACTTCGCCCTTGTTGGCCATCCTTTACGAGAAATCGGTAATTAAAAACTGTGAACTTTTAAATCGATAACCTATATCTACAGGGAATGCACATACATTAAGGAGGTCAAATAATTGCATTGCTTAATGTTTCTGTCACTATATCATATATTGTAATATTACCCTGTTATATTTTGACTATTTCTTTAACACCTTGCAAAAGGGCGTAACAAACGAACAGCGTACTTGTAAATGAGATCAAATTTAAGCTGATTTTACAAATTATTTTCCTCTCAAATCCTAGTTTAAACATTGCAAATCATTATATTTTCTGGCAAGTAAAAATAAAATAAAAAATAAATTACATCTCACAATTTTAACCCGAACGATTGAAACTACGATCTTCTTGTAATATAGTCTTCGCGGGTTTTCCGCCGTATGTTGTTGAAGAGAGACAACAACGAGCTTTCGGCGGCTGGCTCTGCCGCCATCTTCAGGTTAGATGTGTGCTGCAGGGAGTACCAGCGCTGCACTGTTGTTGTCTCTCTTCGACAATATACGGCGGAAAACCCGCGAAGACTATATTTCATCGATACGCCGTGAAAGCCTTCGTTCTACGATCTTCTTTTTCGTGACATATTGTGTAACTGTTAGTTTACCTGTTTTTGATTTTATCTGTCGTACAAATCGTACATTTTCTATATAAGACTTTTCGATTGATTTCCTCACTTTCATTTAGAACCGGTGAATCAATTATGGTTCATTTCCTCAACAGGACTTTTCTAATCGTAATGGTAAACGCAACCCTGAATGACAAACAAATACTCCGCCTTTAATGGTTTCAAATACGTTCTAGATTACAAGCAGAAAAGAGTAAATTTCACGTCGTCTTTCAACAAAACATTTACTCTAGTATTATTAAATATCTTAAATTTAATTTTATGTGCAAGCTTCATGGTTTTCAAATTATTTTTTAAATAAGAAACAAAACTCTATTACTATGTCGATTTTCATAACTAAAATTTTGCTGTTTGACAGGTATGTTATCAGTGTACATTATAAGAGATCAACAATCATTTTGGCGGGTGTTTCCTTAATGTGATTTCCTTATCATTTGCACAGTTGTTATTTGGAACTACGTGCCAGATGACACGTACGTTGCCAGTTGTTTTTAATGGTTTGTCGCTATTCCTGAGTTTGGTGCAGTTCTCAGAACAATGCAGCAGAGTGTGGCCATTCACTGTACGGCTCGCCGCACGCCGCCTGTTGTTGCCGGCACCTGTTGTCGGACCGGACGCACAGTGGCTGCAGTCTCGCCGGCCACTCCATTACGGACATTATGGACCGGCCAATCCCAGCCCACTCCTCCCACTGCTTGTCACAGGTGCGGCTGTGTCCCACCCTCGGACATCCGACTACGAATTACTTTGTTCTCACCATACAGGGAAGCAACGCGAACTGAATAGAGTAACACAAAAATATCTCGTATTTGGCTGTAGATGGTTGTATATATTATTGCACTTTAGTGATAATAAATATATGTAACGTCTTAAGTGACTCTTTCAAAGATTGTATAACAGGAAAATTAGTTAGTATATTGAGTTGTCGGTTCGAAAAACAAAGGAAAATTGCTTGCTACAGCAATGTAAAATGTTACTACTTCATTTTGTTTCATCGTGTCGTGTAAATTTAAAAGTGTTGATGTGTTGATTGAATTGCTTGATAAACCAAATTAAAAAAAAAAGACATCTGATAACTAAATGTGAAATACTCATTTAAAGTGGGATGTAGCGAACAATGAGAGGCTTCTGAGCTCTATCCACGATGTTGTGAATCTATATTCCAATCGATCTTTTAATCAGAGGGTTAATTCGCAAAGCTTTTTGATACAGAAATTGATTTAAATGTTTCCAGTACCGTCCAAAAGACATTAGTGGCAACGGGTCTTCTTCATTCATCGGCCAGATTCACTTATATGGAATATGAAATAACATGAAACACATATGCAAACATTGTTAAGGGCATGACTCGGAATTTAGTGTTTCCAAGAGAAAAAATTAATATTTTTAAAAATAGCAAAGAGATAGGGGATTTAGAGACAGTTTTCGTTCTCACGCTGTCGCATTAATTGTGATTAATCTCCCAATAATGTGACACCGATCGGAAATAAAAAATAATGGCCCCATAAATCACTATAATTGTGACAGCATTGGAACTAAAACTGTCCCACAGTCTTCTTTATCTACCTGCTTGTGTGCATCTGCGTAACTTCCTTCCTATTGATTTATAATGGCATTATAAATACGATGACTACAATATTTTCAAGATTTTTTTTCTGAAATTGTTGTAGTGCTTCAACATAATTGTCGACCAGCTACATTTCCAATGACGAAACTTGAATCTCTTTTTTAAACTTCTATCTAGTCCATCTGTCATTTAATTAGACGTTTTTATAATTCTTCATAAAATTAATATAAACGACACAAAAATGTAGAAATTTCGCATTGTCAAAAAATAGTAAATTCTTAGTATCGAGTAAATTCCAACAGTAGTTGATCTGTCAGTCACATGAAACCGATTTTTTTTTTCCTTACGGCTTTAAGCCTTGTCGACGGCTATGGTCATTAGAGGCGGGATGGGACTGAGGACAAGTAACGGGAATGAGTTCGGCCATGGCCTTTTGAAGGAAGCATCCCGGCATTCGCCTGGAGTGATTTGGTGAAACCATGGAAAACCCAAATCTGGATGCCCGGACGGGGATTCGAACCACCGTCCTCCCGAATGCGAGGCCAGAACGGCATGAAACCGATATCAGATATTTGAAACTTTGTTTGTAACTTATTTTAAACATAAACTAATTAATAACCGCATTATTCTTTGGGCAAATCTTGGTATCCGATCTGTAAGAAAGTGTCAAAGATTTCCAGTGCTAACATACGTAAATCTAGTTTGGTGGGTGAATAGTTATCAATCGGTCCTGGTATTTGTGAAGACGCAGGTTCGATCCCCGGCCCATCCACACGGTCTTCGGTCTTTCACGGTTTCCCCAAATTATTCTCGGAGAATTCAAAGCGCCTTGTCCAACATATCTCCCGGATATAGTGACCTCAAACGCCGACACAAGTAAAGCCTGCACCAGCATCTACGTAAAAAACTTATAGCAACAATTTTGTAAATAATACTGCGATCAATGCAGTATGATTAAACGAGACTGGATAGAGAATAGTATAACACACATGGCACTGTTGCCCTGAAGACCCTGTTGGGAGTATCAGTCGCCAAGTGACAGCTTCGACTGGCCGACAATTCCGCGTCTGACATGGATTTAGAGCCACGGAGCGTCCTGAAGTATCTCATATGAACAAAACAAAATTAATAAAAATTTGAGGTCCAATTATCAAGACAAGTTTCTTAGTCATTGAGTTGCCAGGAAGCTCGTTGGATAATTAAATTAATAGACTGTTTGAAAACTGCATTTATAATATTTTCTTCTCTATGACGATTTTGTGAAAGAGCCTGCGTGAGATATTGATTGACAGTTTCAAAACATTGTAACGGGCAGTCTGTGAGTTAGGGCATAAAACAGGAATTTTAGTAGTTTATTCAGTGAAGAGTATTGTAAGCCACTTGTGGAGAGCACATCGAGATACGTACGTGAGCAAAACCACTGAGACAGAGTGCAAGGCTGCAGGCATGTCTAGTACATTTCATCAACTCATGGAATAGCGCATAAGAAGCTTGTAGCGACGTGGATCCTTCTATTCTGTCAGCAACCACGTTGAAGTCAAGAACCATGCGTCGTGGCTGTGACTATGCTTGCACGTAGAATTGTCTGTGATTAGTTACTGTTTGGGCATTCGGTTAGATAAAGAATTCTTTGACACTTAAATAATTTATCCAGTCTGAGTAACATGAAAGTTGTTAGCCATTCTTTGTAATAATCATAGCATCGTAATGTAATGCCTTGGTAATTGTTGGTTGCCTCGAGATGATAATGGTTATTCAGTTATTAATCTTAGTAAGCTATGTTTCAGTCATTTGGTTGTTTGCGTATGAAGATACCGTTCAGTCATTTTGCAAGATCATGATGGTATGCCTGTATCCAAGGGATCGGGTATATGTTATTTGGTTCCGTCGTAAACTCAGCAAATGATGCGGATAATTGTATAGTTAGATCTTTGTTATTAAAAACTTGTTTAACCTTTCCATTATGTTTTAAAGTCATTCGAGACGTTAAGTGAGAACCCGAATGATTTTAGGAGTGTGCCTGTGATATGTTGATAAGGTAAGATCTAATATATCATCTCCTCGGCCACTAAACCGGTCACCCTGGTGTCAATTATGTTATCCTGACAAATAACGTCTCGGATCCCACGTATAATTAACCTGTTATAACTCGGAGAGTAGATGATAATGTAACAGCTTTTCTTGAACCCCTCTAAAATATATAATATTGCCCCCAAAGTGGACTGCAACCACCTCTATCTATTACAAATTAGCACAGTCGCTACACGTTTGGTGATAATTGTTCACAACATTGTATTTCTCTAAAATTATACATATCTGTTTATATTTCAATACAACTTTTTATTGTTCTTGAAACTGGCAAACCGAAACGTAGATAGGGAATTTTCATCGAGCCGTCGTTTCCTGGTTCAAGCCTAGCACCATTCCTTCGTGACACAGCTCTGCGCGTCTCGAAACGGTCCGCTCGTTATGTTTTCATCGCCGAAAGCGAATATTTTCCTTGCGGGCGACCATAGTTCCTGCAGGAGCGATAGCAGCACAGCGCGGGGCAAAATTGGAAACGGTTATGGTTACCGCCCGTGCGCTCGGTATCGGAGACGGCCTGTAGTGGGCAAGGAGGCCCCAGGGAGTCCCGGCAAGGAACAGCGCCACTCTGATAACAACCAGCCCTAACGCACAAGAAGTGGCTCGCGAGCATTAGCAAGAACATTAACAGCCCTCTCTGCTTTCGCTTCGATCGCAAATAACCGGCGCCACAATTATCTTTCGTTTCTACTGGTTAGAAAGAGCAGTGTAAATTATCTTGGTGCTCCAGGCGATTGTGGTGGGCTCGTGTCCCAGAGACGAAAGAAATTTCCATAATTCGCTACGTGGCTAGGAGAGTTGGAAAGGTGGTTCTGTACGGTTTCTAATCTCTGGATTGTGTATAAATGGATCTGTAGTAAGGTCATGTGGCAGTGATAGTGATCATCTTTGGCAATAACAGGACTTGAATGGCAGCACGATGTTGCACTCTCACAACCATTTCAGCCTCATAGACAACATGAACAAAAACTTTCACAGATTGCCAGGAAAGCGTTGCTCAAACAAATTAGTTTGAATTTAAGATGTCTCCATATAGAAATTTCAGAGCTAATATTTGGCGTAGTTCAGATCTTGCCACCTTTGCGTTATAACCATCCCGATTACAGTTTTTGGTGACATTTTGTGACATATCCTTAAAAAACAAAATTTAAAAAAAATTGCCCACTGGATCGGGGAGGTACAACGGGGCCGGGCACGCGCCCAGGCCTCCGCGAATCGGACATAAAGGTGAAACTCGTAAACTAAATATCTCGCAAACACAAAGTACACTTATCATACACAGAACATTGCTACACATTTCACAGACGGAGTAACAAATCGTCACTTCCCCCATTAGTACATAATATAAAATGCATAGAATAAAATGCTTGGCACCAGCAAGGGCATGCGGCCGTAAAACCAAAGCTCCAAGTTTGACCATGGCATCGATAAGTAAAACTCATCAACAATAGCCGACCGTTAATGTTGGGAAAAGCTGATGAAGAAGAACCACAGAGAAAATCAGATTCTAAGCGTTTGTTTTCGAGCGTGGTGTGTTTCCATGTGATTTTCAAAATGGCGTTACTTCGCTTATTTTTATAATCTGATATATAATATAATCAATGGATAGAAATACCTGCTGATGCGTCTAAGCGACCAGAAGGAAACAGTAATAACTAACTGCCAGAGTAAGTTGAAAGTGGCCGGCCTCGGTATCGTAGGGGCTAGAATGCCTAGGGTCGCCGGTTCGAGTCCGGCCGAGGGCATGGGTGTTTATGTGTTGTATGTGAGTGTTCTTGTCGTGTCCGTCGTGTGGTATGTCTAGGATTACTTGAAATATAATATATGCAATGGAGAAATTGGAAACAGTGTATGAACTAAAACGCTTACTTCAGCTGGCTGTATGGCCTAAGAGATGCCAAATGCCATTAAAAAAAAAAAAAAAAAAAAAGGTTGAACATGGAGTAACAGAAGCAAATGGAATAGATTGATGAACAATTTTAATGTTTGTATGATTATTAATTGAGTGGTGTAAATTATTTGCCACCTGCATTCATTGGTTGTCTACTTTTAGACAGTCTCGCTGAATTCTTATTTAGCAATAGTAATGAGTCTGGTAAAGACGATACCTAAATTAGTAAGTCCTAAATAGAAATGGTTGTTGGGAAGACAGTAATTAACTATTTTTACTGTTTGAATTTCTCGTTGCTCTGCTTTCCTTACTTTAGTTTTAATAACCTACAATTGAAATCATCTCATCTTATATTTTAAGAAAATGAGTTAAAGTGCCATTCAGAATAATGCAACAATCCTTCTTAATGACCTGCTTTATGGCCGAAATCGTTAAGAAACGGTGTCTGTGACTTACTCTCAACTCGGGGTTACATGTTTCGATTTACGGTGGTGAAAGTAATTTTCACAATTCGATACCAGTAGGTGAGATGGTAGTGTTAAATCTGGAAATTCTCCGCTCTGCGTGTGCATGAGGGTATGCTAAACTGTTAATGGAAATTCGTCCTTCAGATGGCTTAAGAGAAGAAATATTCAATAACACAGTACTAAAAATTTAAACCTGTTAATTTAATTTATCATAGTCAATTACTCACATACAACACGGAGGAAATGAAGTCTAACTGTGGAACTAAGTTTAATATGACTTCTACGCCTTACCCTAGTATCCTTCGCTTTGTGGATCGTGTCATCTTACAAATCGAAAATTCTTTCAGCATTGTTTTCACACCACAGCATCGCAGTATAAAGCATTACTAGAGTTAACGATGGGGTTGTTTAATTGTTATAATTTGTAATGTATCGAGATTTTAATTTTCTGTTTGTGCGAAGGAAAGGAATTAGCAAAACTTTCAATGCACTCCGAGAGAAAACAGAGGTGGCCGCATCACGTGATCAACTCATCTGACTGTCTCATGTGATTGGATACAAATATCGTCAAGATTGAATGGAAGAAATTAAATAAATACAAGAGTGTTTCATTGAAACGTACACAGTTTGGAGATTATGTTTATATGTGCAAGAGTATTCTAATGTAACTCATCACTGTACTTGAAGCTGCCACAAGAAACGTTAAGGTTGATAAAATTGTACACTTCTGGGTTTTTAAATAAAAATATCCCGGCTCGACCGGAGAATTTCATGCTCTGGAAGTAAAGAAAACAATTTGTTGGTATTAGAGATAGTCTCTTATTATTATTTATTCGATATAAATAATTATGTGACTTGTCTAAATGTAGATGTCTCGATTTCTCTAATTATACAAAGTAATCTCGCTCCCTCAGTTCATAAATGACTCGATAGCAATATAATTGTAATAATAATTCAATTTAAAGAATAAAAGAAGGTACAGTTAACCGGTACACTTCAAGTTGTAATCAGTTATTCATGATATGGTAACTAGATAAGGATAAACCGGATCATAAATAAAACTTTTTTCTTAAATTTATAAAAAGAGATACACACATGTTTAAGTCTATATATTAGAGGAAAAAACGAGGGAAAAGCTAGTTTTTAAAAACAAAAAAAAGTTATCGAAAGTCATAACACGGGAAATACTCGTAAAATACGAGCACCTTGTCTCAAATTCTCCATCGGAGAAAAGTAATGTGACGTAAATTACGTAACTGAGAAGATGAACTCATAAAGATTGAAAGATTGTATTTAATGTTACAGAAACATGCTCTGTGAAAGTAACAGTCACATTGCTACCAGATTGAATTGATAATATGTGTAGTATTGCTGTTTTATTATTTACTGCCATCATTCATCCTGTCATCTGTTGACTACGTATCCGCTGATTAGTGAACGTTCTGTTATATAGGCTCACAAAATAAGCCGTGCGTAGTGCAACAGTAAAAAAAATTTGGAAGCCAGTTCAGATGCTAATTGCAGTGGTAGTGTTCTGCTATTGACCAGCGTTACCCAATATTTAATGCTGCAGTCATATATGTTTCATTCGCCCTGTTGACTGTTTGTGCAGTAGGGAACGCTGTTAATGTTTCATTTCACGGAATATTTGCCGAGCACTTCATGCAATGATACTGTATGCAGGTCGTTTTGCGTAACTGCAGTATGAAAATTGTATCCAGGTACCGGTTCAAAGAACATGACTACAACTGAAATATTTTCTCGAATTTATACCTTATCGTATGTAAGTTTAGCGGAAAAGGTAACTAAGACTTGTATACGGTAACTAAAATGGCTCTAAAATTGGATTTATCCTCACAGCTGCTGAAAATTAAAGATGCAGGAAGCTTACTGCACAATGATTATCTAGGGAGGAGGGAGTGTATCTCTTCTGAAATGTGAGTAAAGATACCGGTCTGTTGATATGACCACACAACCATTTTTCTGGTGTCAATAACATCGTAGGAAATACGTTGATATAACATCACTAACCTCCTATATACCGAGAACAGATACATCCTTCAACTTGTCTTCTTAAAGGGAATTTCAAAATTTCTATAAACTGTTTTGTTCACACAATCTGTTACCAAGAAATTCAAAGCGTCCAAAATAATCATACTGATGTGGAATGAGATAGTAGTATGAAATGGAAGGCATTCCTAACGTATATTGCCGGTTTTGAGAAAAACTAAATCTACAGTAAATTTTACCCTTTTGTCCTAAAGATCATCACTATCATCATTGTAATTATAAATATCCCCACGATTTTTCCTGAAGTTTTTAACACAACACATTTTTCTCTCCTTAAATTACGTATTCCGTGCTACAACGGCTACATCAATGCATTCAGTGCAAATCAGTTCGCCTTTTTTATAATATTAAACTTCAGTTTTTGGTTTCCAAAACTTAATATTTCTGAACGATATCATGTGATTATGTCATAAGAGAACGAATAACAGTATTTGAAACTCTTAGGTCATGTAATTTCAAAACAGAGCGGTTAATCATGTAACAGTCTGCTTCAGTGGAAGAAATTGAAAAAGATCCTGTGATCAAATCGGAATAGTACTTTCATACCGTAAAGTTGAAACGGTGTGAATGACATAGTCGTATTTCCAAAAAGTAAATACAAATAGTTGAGCTTCCCTCATTTTTTTTTTTTAATTTGAATGGATAGATAATTATTTGAAACATCCAACACATTACTATTTTACTTTAACCTTCATGTTCAAGGACATTCAGTAGATAACTGTTCGCAGATTGTTCAATTGTTGCTTTATCCGAACCACATTTTTTTTTTCAAAATTCAATTAACATAAGTATAATTTTCAAAAATTCACCGCTGTCCTATGACGACGGAACCATCTATTAAAAGATTTTCTTACCGATACATTTGATATTCTGCGAAAAACACATAGAAATGTGCGAAAAAGGAGCCAAAAGTCAAACAGTACCGCTTATCGCGTAATGCATGCGAGAAAGAATTAACGTCAACTTATTCCCCACAACAGTACCGTTGATGCATATTAGTTTATCTGTTACCTAAAATGTGTATGCAACTACGAAACAGTCTTATTTGACAACTGCCTGCACCTATTAAAATCACATCGCTATACAGAAAAAAGCTGTTACTGTACAAATGATAGTAATAAAGATTGTTTATTGATATTTATAATAGTTATATTCTATTTACGATCATATTTGATAAATCTATGCTGAACACACCTGTATCACAAAACTTTGTTTTTAAGTTGGTGCATTGAAAATTAAGGGCTAAGATAATAAAATTTTTGAAAATGTGTTAAACAACAGCACGCTGCTGATATGATAATTACAAGGCAGACAAACCAACTATAGTTGATTATTTGAGCCTTGGCTCGGTAGCATGGCAGAAGAACCAATTTATTAGACTTGAGGAATTTATACAGTCTCTCTTCTCTTCTAAGATCAGAAGTATTACCTCCCATAAACGTCATGAATAATATAAGACTGCTTAGATTACAGAATATCTTTAGAAATAAAAATTTGAATTTTTAAATAAAACAACAAAATGTATTCTGTTAGTAGCATACACAAGGAAATGAAATACAACAAATCCTTATTACATCGTCAGTAATACCAGAATGTGTCATAAAAATAATAATTCTAAAATAAAATGTATTGTGCGAATCCGTGTATCAATTTTACATAACGACTGTTGACAATTCAAAACAATACAGTATTAAAAACCACAAAGACAATCGTTCGAAAATACTGGGAGTTAGTTATATTGCTAACAGATTTCTCACGCTTGAGCTTCAACTGCGATCGAAATTAATTAAAGACAGCGGTGCCCAAGTTTACTGCTGAACACAATGCGGGGATAATAAGAATCCCTGCAGCAGCCGCATCCCCCTGAAGCCCTGCGCCACGATTTGTTTAGCCGGAATGAGAGCAGCGCGCGCTCCCTCTGTTCTGTCGACATCACACAGGCGGCGCGGCGTGTGAAGATTAACTGAGGGCGCGGGGGAGTGTGTCTTGTGTTCACCAGCCGCCTCGAATCGACTGGTTTCACAGGGCCCTAGCAACTTCCCCGTCGCACTTGTACTACTGGTTAGGCGCCCAACTACGTGTGTTAAGACACTGAGTGTATTCTTTTGTTATGTCAGCTAAGGCTCTTCTGACGGGTCGCCTCACATCCACTGCTGTGCATTTCCATCCTTTGCATTACACTATCTTTTCTATTCCCTTAATACATCAGTTTCCGTTGTCATCCTAGAAACCTTTTTCCTTCCCATATCAAATGATACATTTTCTTTTGCACCCTTTTATCACTGATCCTATTCACGGGTCTATACTACTAGAATCTGGGTTTGTCAATTCTGTCCTGCACAGGTTCCTCTTCAACCACTTTCATCACAGTATCATTCCGCAACTTTTCCAGCTACGTTGCACTGATCCTACAATCTATAATTGCTTCATTATGACATATCCTACTAAATAAAAAAAAAAAAAAAATTACAAAGAAATATACGTGCTACAAATCTCTGAAACTCAAATTCCCGATAATTCAGAAAAGGAATTCATAACCTTCTCACACGTTACTTTCACAGATAGGACGAAGTTCTTCATAAACTGATAATTTGACGAAAGTACATGTAGTTAAATGTTATTTAATTCAGTTTCAACTTGCCTGAAGGTCATCTTATGGGTTCTAACTACTGCAAATATAAATTTTAGTTATATAAGCTTCAATTAAATACTATTTTCTCTCATATTGTTGGTAGCAGTTTCTGTTAATTAGTAATGAAATACAACAAAATCTAATCTTCCTAATATGATCTTTATTAAATTAACAATACGTCTGAAATTTTAATGACGCATTTGATGATGTTTCTGTGGATTCAGAGTGAAATAAAACACAATCTTCCTAAAATTCCATTTATTAAATTAACAATAAGTCTTAAATGATAATAACGCATTCAATTAATTTATATGAGGTACTTTATCTACCATTATCAAAATTTCTACTCTCCAAATTTTACAACATATAAATTTGCCTCTGTAAGCATCTTATCGCATTTTTAATGCTTAATATAAAAATAAAAAACAAGATACTATCAATGGCAGAATATTACTTCATTTGTAGGATATTTTTTTATATTAAAAAAGAACTTAATTTCGAAGCAGCTCCCTCGGTTTTCACTATGATATGAGGAAGCAAAACTGTGAAGTGACAAGTGAATTATTACCAACGAGATTTTGAAAAAGCTCTAACGGAAGCTACATAGAAACGATCAGTATTTAAAAAAGGAAGCTTGACCTGGTTTCAGTGGCGTACGAGGTAGGATTAGGTATGTTTAAACAAGAAGTTGATAACCAACATAATATCGGTGATTCATTTCCTATTCTGTCTGTGTTTTTATCATTACCTTACAAGGAATTGTTTCTGTGTTTCAGGTAAAAAATCATCTTCATACTTCAGCTGCATAAAACAGCGAAAGGTAGATACACTTTTATTTAACATAATATTTTGTTAGTAACACTATTTTTGTTTCATTAGGAGATGTTAAACATTACATTAAGCACTTCTGTAGCACGTTAGCGTAATCATATTCCGAGCTCTATAATAACACCTATTTTTCAAACCAGTCAAGCTAATACATTTCAAGAAACCTGAGTAATGAAAATGTGCGTTGCAAATATTTATTCTGTGGGTATATTAATCACTTAAGCTTTTTTTTATTATTATTAAAATCGTTACCAGTTACGATAATCTAGTACATTTACATTGCTGGCCGCTGCGTCGATTGGCAATCAACAACAGCTGTATTTGCTCGCAGATGGGATTTTCGAAAATAGATTGATATTTGATCATATGCAATCATTGTGCTCTCTTGGTCTGCTTTGTTAACTATGAGAGTGTAAGCAACACATGGGTTATGTGTAGTTTTAGATCACCAACACGTAACAAAAATACAGTGTTTCTTTCGTATTTAAACATTGTTGATTTTTATTGAAACACGAGATTTTCTACTTATTTGGAAAACCATTACCTTCCAGTGAGAAAATATGGTTTAACTTGCTCGTAAAGTGATGGATACAACGGTAGCTGAAAATAAATAAAATAAAATATCCCTAACATTATTTAAGTGCAAGAAATACCACGTAACCAATAATAACAGCATGAATGCATTTTTTGACGTGAGTATGTCCTTCGACTCAGCTCTGATATGTTGTAAGGAACTCCGACCGTTACGTAATGGGGTACTCGTTGGCCATCAAACTCTATTTCTATAATGAAAGTAAAATTTTATATCATGCATAGCCACTCAGCTGACAAACATTATATAACTCGCCCTGTTTCCCCTCTTTTTTCAGCTTTGCAGCTAGGTTAATGATGCAGTGAGTTTGTGGGAACAGTTAATGTTCATAACCATCATGTACGGATGTATTATTCCAGCTCCAATAATTTTGTAATAAGACTATTTTCCCAACATTACAGGTCGGATTCCTTTAAAGAGTTATACTATCAGTGGCATGGTCAAATTTGGAACTTTGGTTTTATGGCCGCATGCCCTTGCTGACGCCATGCATTTTGTAGAGTGATTAAAAAAAACGTGGACATAATGACATGAAGATCTGTCATACAATAAGGATCAAAAATCGCATAGGAACAGAGGGTCGCAAACGCCTGTAGAGGCCGCTAGAGCCACGAGAGGGCGTTGCGATACAAACACCAGACCTCTCTCCCTTGGATTTTTTCTTGTGGGGATTTTTAAAAGGATTTGTGTATGAAACACTTGTTGAAACGCCGGAAGACTTGGTAGGAAGAATCGTTGCGGCAGCCGGATGTGTTCGAGATACACCTGGTATCTTTGGGAAGGTGCGCCGTTCCATGCATCGGAGATGTCGGGCTTGTCTCGATGCATCTGGCAAAAACTTTGAGCATCTGTAGGTTCAACGTTTGACTTGCATTAGTCGCATGTGAGTGAGTAATTATCAATAAAATGATCTGTAATGGTTTTGTTTCTTCTCTTTGTGTCAGTGTTATTTTAGACGCCCTATAGCGGCTCCGGATCGCAGTTGCGACCCTCTGTTCCTATGCGATTTTTTATTCTTATTGTATGACTGATCCACCATGTCATTTAGTCCATGGTATTTTGAATCACCCTGAATATCTACTGCCACGACATACTACGTACCAATGGAGGACGTGAATTGTTGCCACCTGTCTGTGAAACATGTACTCGTATGTTCTGTTTGTGTTAAGTGTATTTTTTGTTTGTGTAGTGAGCAGTTTATGAAACGAAAATTGTGGACACTGCCAGCATCCGCCTTGATGACTGAAGATAATCATCTAAAATCCGCAGGCAGGATCACCGGTACGTGGGATCTTGGGATCGTGCCCAGCCCCGTTGTACCTCCCCGATCACATATGTGTGTCCTCACCAGTGCGCTGAGCCACACTGACAGACAACAACACTCACCACTTTCCTTTAGCATGAATTGTACATGTTGACATCGACGGAATTTACACACAAGCAAAATATTTGTATTCTTCTTGCGTTACCCTCAGGTAACGCTTAATGAAATATTCAGTTATAAAAACACTATCCAGGAACTGAGTTGGAAAATCTTGCGCAGTAAACATATTCACCTGATCTTGTGCCCTCAGATTTTTACCATTTCCGCTCTTTATCGAACGATTTTCAAAGAACTTCATTTACGGATGAAATTGAACTCTGAACGTGGCTGGGCTGGACGAATTCTTTAACTAAGTAACAAAAAGTTACAAAACGGTACAGTTCGGGTCCGCGTCGTATTTTTCGCGAAAAATGTGATGATAAAATCATAAATGAGCTGGTTGGAAAATAGAAGTCTGGTCAAGAGAATTGTTGACACGTACATGGCATACATAGGGAAAGATTTAGAAACAGCGCGGGGAAGGGAACAGGTCACCGATAATAAATTAGCATTTGATTCCAAGTGCAGTATATGTAACAAGATAAGTAATTCAGTGATGAATACAAAGGATTTTAAAGTAAAAATGTGTATGAATCGTAAGTAGATATTTAGGGTAATTGCTACAGGGGTGTGAGATCGATCATAATTAATGAATCATAATAATAATGGAAAGGATTTAAACAAACAAAAAAAACACATGATTCATAAGTTGATATGTATGGCATAAACGGGTAGAACATGTCTGTACAATCTCGTCGGACAGTTTTTGTTTGGCTTGTGACGTCATCGAACTGGTGTGAGTGCATGTCGTTGCCCTTGTATTTGGTCGGCCCCAGAATTTTTAGATTTCTTTGTTTTCCTTCTGATACGAGATTTCTTCTAATTCGCCAATTATATAATTTCGAGCATATTTACAACTCATCTGAGACGACATCTTTATTGTTATAATTTTTAAATTAATAGCTTTGCTTATATTCCGACGAATATCTTTATTTATATATTTACACAACGCTAATTCAAAACAACCGCAGTCACATAACATGCACTCACACTAGTCCGATGATGTCACAGCCAAAACAAATGCTGCACGACGAGCTCATAGAGATATGCTCAACCATTACTAAAACATTATTAGTCTCGATGTTACCAGCGATTCAAATTAGACAGTATTTTGTAGCACAAAAAGGTTAGACCGACTATCGCCATACTTAAAGAGTGAATAGATGTTTTCGGATATAAAATGCCTGGAATAGTTTGGTTTTAATGAACATTACCTGGACTTTCGGCTTTAAGTTTGGTGGAAACCATACTTTGTCGCAGTTTTTTAAATTATTTTTATTGTAGAATTCGTAGATGAAAATTGCGTAATATGGTTGGTAAGTAAAGTATTCCATTCCGTTGTTCCAGCCCTAAACCCTTTATTCAAACCCTTTATTAAGTAGTGAGGTATGGTGAAATAAGCTTGTTCTTAACAACCCATACATACATGTTAAACGTATTCTCTAAAAGTAAATTAAATATAGATTGCCCAGTGCTTTGCCTAAGTTTTCTTAACAGTAGTATCACTTTGTAACTAACCGACAAAAGTGGAAAACAAATAAAATACAAAATACTTGCGACAATAATAGGTTCGAATGCAACACAGTACCTCAATTGCCTGCCTGTTCTCCTTGTGTGAATTTCACTTCCGTTTCTGTTCTCACGCTAAACGCTTTTCTAATTACAGGACGCCAGGGGAAGTGACTTCTTTTCTCGCCGTGTGTTCGTTAAAACATCAATCAGCGTTGACTTGACAGGCTGGCTCACGGGATCAAAGTTGACTCGCTTCTTGTTGGTCCCCTCCACACCTCCACTCCTCTCCCCCACTCTCCCCCTCCCCCCCCCCCCACTCCGGGGGTGGAGGTTTCTTTTTTTGTGTGTCGTTGCCAAGTCACCCACTCATTAGCAGCTAAAAGGTTTTTACTCCTCACGCTACTCTGCCATAAAGAATGGACTGTGGAACATTCAAACGAAGTACAGCATTTGCAGCGCTTTCGAAGTATGAAGCTTAAAGTGAAACCATTAATCATGAATTCTGAGGCAGCTCATGCGTTGGACTATACTTACATACCAAAAACAATAGCTAGAAGCTCTTTCAACTGCTATATTAAATTGTTATCATCGTATATTGATGGTCTTCTGAAATATAAACTTTTTCCTTTGATTTTTTAGCACAATGCGATAAATAAGTAGTAAGCGATGGGTATTTTATAGTTATCAGTGTACTGCTGGATAATGTTCTCATTTGTTGAGGCAAATCGAAATACCGCAAAGTTTTTTCACTATGAGGAAATTAATTTACAGTTATCGACATTTTGATTCTTTGCAATGTAAAGTAATTGCAATTATATGATATTATATTTCATACATCTCATCATATCTTTTGATAATAACCTCCACTGAACAGAACACAATAGTCAGGTGTTGGGGGGTGTTTAGAAGCCCTGCATTTTCTGGAGAGGGTGATGAGGAGACATGATGATAAAGAATTTGTATTCAATTCCTTGTTCAGACTGTTGCTTGATATTTGTGGTGTAGTGTGGCATCCACATTATGAGTACCATACGCAGGAACATGTGCTGTTGCTTACGAGAGAGGAAAGAGTTATATATGACAACTACAGCGGAGCTGATATAATTAATAACTTCGTTGGGAGTAATTGAAAAGAACGGAAAAGAAACTTTCGGGAGTGTATAAACATATGTTGCTGACAAGCGTTGGATGACTTTTGGGAGAAAAATTAGGAGTACGAGGTGGAAGACGAGATAACCAAGATTGTAAGCTAAAAATTTATTTCAGGTATGAGGAGGCAAAACAATTTTAATTTATAGGTAAGGACGTAAAATTCTTGAATACATTGTAAAGTTATATGCTGAAAAAGTTACTGAGAGCTTAGGAAGAGTTTAAAGTTAAATTTCGTTTAGAGCAAGCACAGGTGACTAGGGAACTTGTAACTTGAACATTTCCTGAAACATAATTATTAAATTAATTAAAACGTCAATAAATAGTATGTGTCTCGAATAGAACAATAAAACATATAAATCAGCAATAAGAACTAAGACAGTGAATACAGCAGTTCTTGGTTACAATATTTGAAAATGGAGCCTCAAGTGTGTTATATTAAAATCATAAAACGTGTCACACGAATGAAAAATAACAGGTTAAAATAGCCGAGTATGGAAGAACTGTTACCGAAGCATAATTTGAGTAACCTTCGTTATTGTAAATCTCTCCTTGTTATACATTTTCTTTCGGAAATTTGTATCAAAGAACTCGAAGAAAGGAAATCGTTCATATTCACTGAATAACGGCAAATTTTAGCAAAATCACCTGTACCCCTTAGCAAACTATTCTGAATTTTATGGAAAGAGCAGTGTCCGATGCACATTCTACCAAGTAATTAGTTATATTAGTAACAAGACTTATACTTTTATATCTGAATTCAAAACAATAAGGATATCATGACTCAAAAAGTGAAAAGGAATGGGAAAAAGTATTTTATGAAGTTTCGTTAGACGTAATGCAATTTAACGTCGCATAGCCGATTTTTTGTGGAACTATTTTCTTTAGTCCCTAAATTGCATTCTCAGTTGGAGTTACAGGAGAAATTTATAGGAATACTTTGATACAAAGAAAAATAAAACCAAGTGAAACATACTCCATAAGTGCTGAACAAATCAGTGGACACGAAATAACTGTAATCTTGTGTAATGAAAACGTAACTCATAGTATATTTGCTAACACCTGAGTAGAAACATGTTTCATCCGAAAACGTTTATGTTGATTTGAATTTTTTAATTCAACAAGGTTAAATTTTGACAATAGTTTCAAGTAAAGGTGATATATTTTATTACCAGTCTATGACAGGAAAGGAAGAAAAATCAGAAGCAGTTACAACTGAATGAAAGGAAACAAATAACTCGGTTAGTTAATATTTTTTTCGTTGTCATGCATGTTTTCCTGCAAGTTAAAAACATTTTAATTTCCAGTAATCATGGAACAGATACAGTACAAGCAAAATAATAATTGAAATTAAATAAAGAAATAAGGGCGAAAATACATTAGACAGAAAGAACGAAACAGAAACAGCTAATGAATACACATCTCTCCAATGCAGTCTGTTACCCCTGACAGGGCGAGTAGCACGCGCGACAGAAGCCAATTGCAATCCCAGGCGGGTTTGAGATAATCAGGCACGCCTCTACTGGCTAGTACAAAACTCTACAGAATGCAGTTGTCTATGCAAATATTAATCCACACTGTCTGTTTTCTAGGAACCAGCGTTCGCTTTATTATGTTTTATAATGCTCCTTTTGTTTCTGGAAATTCGCGTCAGGGAGATAACAGCAGACAGCAAAATATTTAATTTATACTTACAGCAATGAGTATGGAGAACTGCTGTCGAAATATTAGAAAGGAACGTTTTGAACTGTGGTTACGTTTCTGACTACCCAAGCAGATTTGACAGATTAGATTAATTTATTTAGCGTATGATGTTACATGACACTTGTAAAATGTAACTTAACTACAATTATACTATAATTATGGTAGTAAAATATATTTATATACATAGTTGAGCTGACACTGCCCTCAGCTGCCAGGTGATGAGAACGCTACGTCAGGATAATTTGATGTCGGAATGATCCATCCAAGCCACCGCCTCCCGCGTTACCAAACTTAAATTTTCGAGAATTCCAGGGAAGGCATGGAGCAATGTGCAACACAGTTTGAACAACCACACAGCATTCGCCGTATGGTGAATCTGCCCAGGTGTGAAGAGGTGAAACAGTTCTTCCCGTGCCGCATCCAACACGATTCAATCTAACCAAACAGACCACGGCTGGTTGTATCTTGGAGGTTGTAAGCAAAGATTGCTGATTTTCACAATCCCCTGTGGTGTTGACGATACCTATTCCAGCTATCTGCAAGGCTGCAGGAGTTAAGTGTTAGACTGACAGCAGTGCTGCAGGCAGGGTGACGTGACTTCAACCGTGTTTCGTATTGCCCATTATCCCCGTATTAGATCAGTTGAACACACTTACGAATATTTAGTCTGCTACCTTTTACTTCAATCCCAACAAACTTCCGGCGTAACCAGCCACTAGGTTATAAATCTAAAGATTCTCAATAGTGGGTCAAAGGCTCTTTCAAAAAGGGTAGCTTTTACTAAAAGTGCAGAAAATTGTAATCAATAAAATACCAACAACGGCTCAGTCTAAAACAAATACATAGTCATGTATATCAAAGATACAATACACACCAGTCTGTAAGGCATAATTTTTAAAAACATGAAATACTAGGTACAGTATGGTTATATCAAAACAAATACATTCTCAACTTAGATTCACCTATTCCATTGGAGTTCTCAACACGCTACTAAAAGTGTTGCCAAACTCCAGTGTCTCCAGATCAATGTTTTTGGTTTATTGCGCACACTGAGTTGATTATTATTCAATTACTAGCTGATACCCGCGACTTCGTACGCGTGGATTAAGAATTTATTTGCCAGAATTGAATATAGAAAGTTGTTGGTAACGAAGGATTCGTCCCAAACAACAACGGCGTGATTCTTACGATCAAAAACAATTTTTAAAAATCTTTGCCTCCACGGAGATTTGAACTGGAGACCACGATCCAAACAGCAGTAAGCAAGCGTTTTAACCACTGAGCTACCAGACCGCTAAATGGAAAGGTGGTACAGATACCTACACATCCTACGCGTCTGTTTATCGCTGTCAGTAAATTATAAGACAACATCTATTATTTATTCAGAAAAATTTTCAACCAAATGTAGATATTATTTTTCTCCTTGTCTCAAAGGATAAGTGAGCAAACTTTCATCGAAATCGGATGAAAACTGTGGATTTGTATGAGGAACAAACAAACATTCATACATTCATCTTTATATAAAAGATTGTCACGTGTCTGATGAACCTTTTAGAAGATAGTTGTAGTTAATATTTACTTTCAAATGAGTAATGATTAATGACGAAAGCTTCCATAAAAATATGATAGTACTTCATTTTAATAGAAAGGTTGATTAAGAAACTTTATTTTTGTTTTTGTTACAACATCCCACCTTGCGAAAATGTATGATATTACTGGCAGTAGATCGAGAGTATAATCATTCAGGTGTTTTGTAAAACTCTATCATTTTCCCGGGGATTTATAAAAATCTCACACGTAATTATTAGCAAAAATCAAACCAATACGAACACAGGCCACGTGTAGTCAAAAGCAAAACGTCACGACGGGTGTTTTAGTGCGTTATATTTCTGATTAGATGCTTTCACTGCTGTTAACGTTGCGATTATTAGTATTTCTGAATGTACTGACTTATGTACACACTTTGACAATAAATTTGGCCGCCGCTGAAAAGTTCTATCACTCTTATTTTGCACAATCTGACATCAATGTCATCCTAAGCAACACTAACGCAATACTGGCTTGCCAGTATTGCATTACTGTTTCCTGGGATGACATTGATGTCAGATTGTGCAAAATAAGAGTGATACAATTTTTCAGCGGAGGCCAAATTTATTGTCAAAGTGTGTACGTTCCAAACCATTACCTTTCCTGATAGGTGCAATGCACCCTCCGCCAAACACTTTTAGTGAATCGCGGAGTAATAGTAATAGTAAACCAGTAATTAATAATCTGATACTTAGTTTTTGTTTCGTAAAATACGTGACATAACGAGAAGTTATAATTTTTTTATCAACTTTAAGTGATATTCCTCTGTAATTACTTGCTAATGGCGTCTACGGTTTGGTTGTTACTAATGGTGATGTTTAAATGGTAGACGTTATATTTATAAGATTTTAGTAGGAAAGTTTTGAGAAACTGACAACTAACTCAATATGGCCTGGAGGACTGCAGCTCTAGTGGCCATTACCCTAGCGCTGTTGCGATGCGACAGTGGCACAAGTTCGCATGACTTATTCATTAGACAGGTACCGCAAGTAGGTTGTACTGATAGCCACAAGGTGCGTTCCGTCTCGGCTGGGCGCGGTCCTAATTGCAGTATTCCATTAGCAGATTAGCCACGAGAGTCTGGACAGCGTTTCTCCTACCTCCCGCCCCCTTCCAACAACACTTTGCAGTAGACACCCAGTCCACTCGCCCACCCGCAAACTGCCGTTTCATTTGGCCCACCCGCTGTCTGGCGAGTTGCGAACGGGGGAGGGGAGAGTGCTGCGTAGTATTGAGTGGATTACGAAGAACCTGTGACAAGCTCACGATATAATTTCTAATTTTCAACATTTCGTACGGAACCAATCTGTAATTCTTCATATCCTACTCCATTAATCGATACTAATAAAACAGAAGTTTGGTCATTGCATCTGTCACACCTTTCCGTCCTTAGATGGCGCTTGAAAACGGTGTAATGGGCATACATCGAGTAAATGAAATAAATGAACAATTGTTAGTGTATTTTCAAGTATTTGTACGTTTTTTTTAAAAAATATTTATATCAATATTATTATTCTGAGTTTAATAGACAGCAATGAAAAGCGAGCCATATATGATATATACCTTAGAGATGATATAGGGAGAACAAAAGAGGAGGAGAACAACAGAAGACATTGAGGAACAATGATTAACAGAATGAAAATCGTAGCGGAGCTTGGAATAAATGAAAGATGTAACAGATTTTGAGAATAGATGTAACAAGAAATGTTTAGGAATCAATAAATGTTGTGTGTCACAAGGAAATAGATTCATATTATTTTACTTAAGGTAATGTGAGCTGTTTGAATAAGTCGTATGTATTTCGTTTAAATTCACATATTAATTACTAGTTTCTTATATTCGATCGACATAGAAAGAACTATGTGCATTACCACAAAATGAAAGTTGTGACCGTTATTTGATATCAATTCTGTTTACAATTGTCTGAACACTGTACTGATCCCGTAATTTTTTATGATCGTAGAAGCTACGACTTAAACATTAACGTACATGTGATGCAGTACTACAAAAATATGATAAATGTTGAGTGTATAAGATACGAACTGAACACATTCTGTAAATTACAGATTCAGAAAAGAAATTATTTGTGTATCGTACAAAAAAGGAATAGATATATTTAGATTGACTAATCTGTTGGTGAAGATAACAGCAAAAGTGAAAAAGCATGGGGTCTTTTTGAACATAGGACGTGATGGTCTTGTGGTGATGAAGTAAGTATAGCAACTCAGTTGAAACTAAATACAAATCTGTATTTCCCTTCCATATAAAAGACAAAATGAGATGGATAGAAATACGTTTCCCAAATTTCTTTATATTTATACTTGAGGCAAATAATTTATTTTTAATAGTCTTATTTTTTATAATAATTTCTCTTCGTATTCCGATTTCTGAAAGACCGAAAGCCGTCGAAATAATTTTCTTCATGGAACATCCACAGTAACAGATTCCATTACGTGAAGATTTATAACACTGTAATAAGTTTTCTACTGATGAGCAGATGCCAGTTAATCATAGCTATTACCATCGTACCATTCCTACAGCACATCCTCTCAACAAATTTCAATTCATTGCGAAAGACAATTATTTCATCACAAATTAAATTATAATTTTAATAAGTTTAAATTTTTTTAACAAAAAAATTTGAAGTAATTAAGTGGCAAATAAATGGTTCACCTAAATATACGCTCCAGAATACCAACACGAATCATTCATACAGAAAGTTATTATCTATAATTTTAATTTTTGACATATATCCGCAGTAAAAAATGGGTATTGTACAGTACAAGTACCTAATTAAATTCTGCATGTACGTGTTTGTGGTACTTTGTGAAACATAACCGCTGATTTACGTCTCTGTAATACCAACTTTGGTATTAGGTTCGCTCTTAACTGAACTGATTTGACATCTTCTCCTTAGAGTCTCGTCAGTTCCTGACATATTTGTTGCAATATACCACCATCTTAATAGTTGATGTTGGTACTAATTACAACGAAATCGGCATACTGGAGGTTTGTTGAAATTGGGCAGAGGTGAGCACCTCATCCCACTGCTGCATCACAGTCAAAAAAAAAAAAATATATATATATATATATATATATATATATATATATATATATATATATATATATATATATATATTAACAACTGTGACATCTACGATTCTGAAACTTACTGGAGTTTATTAAAATTCGATTTCTTACCGTATTTATTATCGCCTGAACATATAACTGTTTCATTTTGGTGTCACCAACTCCAAGGGGTGCTTGCTACCTCCAGACTTATGTATAATACAAACTTTGTTCTGCATATCACTTACAAATTTCTTACTTTATTAATGCTCCCAGCACTAGATGGATCGTACAGTTTAATCACCTTCGGTATTACCTGAATACTCTTAAATAAACTCTTTTTTTCATATAGAAACAAATGTAGACTAACAGTTCCTTCGTCACCGTACTTTCATGTCTTTGCTATTATTTCAACTTCAGTATCGTATCAGTTAAATCAATTAAAATAATCACCACTAATAAAGTGTAGCCATTTCACTATACCGGCTATTCACATATTTATAGTTTTCTTAGTTTATGATTGAATGATCCAAATATATAAACGACGTCAGTAAAAAAGTCGGCTTTTCGAACAGCTGAAAATTCGAAAAGTTGAGCTCACTATGTTTTCTTCCGTTTCACATCCTCCACAAATGTAGCTCTCCGCAAAGATGATATATTTCATCTCAAATAAAACTTAGTAATGATTGTTTCTTCGGTAACTTCAAAAATGTTACTATGGTGTCACGGTATTATGGTTTTATTTAAAAACAATTAAACTATTCTACTATTTTCTAACGGCAGATAAATTATAAAACTGAACCTTTTGAAAATACAAATAGATTTTCTTAATGAGTGTAATGTAACAATACTATCCGTCCTTTTTCTTTATTCGAGATATAATTTTCATGTACAAAGAAATTTTCGAAGTTTAACTGCGTTTATTTAAATAGTATTCTAATTTTTTATTTAAATATGATTGGAAGAGAGTTCTGCTACGTACATGGAAGAGAAAAGTCAGGCAAAAACGAAACTCAAACGTACCTTCGAGGGAAACTTTTAATCTCCTCTAATCTTCTGATTCCGTTCCAAAGATATTCATGCACTTTGTCCTCTACGAGTAGTAAAAATATATTTATCGTTAGTTCTAGGGGTATCAGTAACTTACTAAAAGAGTTCTTTGTAGATTAGACTGTTCTTTCGATAAGTTCATTCTTTCTTGGTTGCAAGGCACAAGAAATGCGGTTAGGGGAAAATTTTGAGAGAGTTATGTTAGATAACAATCTGCAGTACTTAAGTGAAGCGAGCAATATGCTTCGGATAAAGGTGTATTGACGGAACGGTTTGCTTTTCTGTCTGACAACCCTATGCTGGTTATTTCCTGCAATCGCTAGGATATCTGAACACCATTTCTGAAAATGCAAGAACTCGATCAGAGTTAAAGACGGGATCTGTCTCCAATTTTCCTAATAGCTGACTGTGAATACCAAGATACGTCTCTGAGCAGCTGCATAAGTTCTTAACGTTTGGCCAAAGTAGAAGAAGTAAAGCGAAGAATCTGGAACCGGAAATCTTCCCTTCAATTTGCGTCCCCGTTTTTTGTTATCTCTTGAGGCATGCAAAGAATATAGCAGCGCTAGGAGCGTAGATGGGAACAGCTTATTCAACAGCGTCGATTTCGTCTCTCCGTTATCTCTAGGGTGAAACTTGTGGGCCCTTCTCGGCTGCCGTTGGTATCTAGCTGGGGGAGCCCTCGCCTGACGCCTGTCGAAGACCCTCGACGTTAGCCTGAGTCGAGGCAGCCTGCAGGTAAGCCGGTAACGACGCCCGACCGACGCGCCTCATCTCTGGTAATGTGTGCGGCAGGTTGAGGACGCAGCAGGGGGGTAGTCTGGTCTACAGGCGAGTAATGACGCCGGCAGGAAATCACAGCCAGCCCGGCTGCCGGCTACGGTCTAATTCCCAATTTAGCGCCCTGCCAGATAAAAACTCCCCGGCCTCGCAAGCACTGATTATCCGCACCTCCAGGCATAGGGCACCTCGAGTGAGCACTATCTCCCGAGAAAGTGCGCCGGGTACCGAAATCACGGGCGCGGCAGAAATAATGGAGAGAGGTGTATGCGCACACCAAGAGAGAGGAAAAAGAATCTCCTTTCATCCACTTTTAATGAGATCCGTTGAAGAACAGAGTCTAATGGACGTTGCTTAAGTAGGCACAGCGTAGTCTTGTAGAGAAGCTCATCTGCTCACTGTTACCGTAACGCGAACCGGTAATAGGAGTGATATAATTGTGGATTTGAGACGAAGCTGATTAAGACTTTTCAACAGTATTTCTGCTAGAGTTGGTTTTTAGTCTAAATAACTCAGAACTTGGTGTTTTTCTATTGGTTTGCGAAGATTTACAGGTAATTTGTAAGATCGCCAGGTGATTTTAACTTTCACCCAAGTATGTACTAAATTTCTTATACTTTTCGGTAATAGGTAGTTTCTTGGAAAAAATCGCCTTCGATTAACTTTTAACTGGCACTTTTGTCCATCGAAACTCTCAGAAACACATAATGAACAAAATATCATGCATAATCCAAAGTTTTAAAGCGCATTACAAATGACCTAGCACTGTTCCGAGAAATGGAGCTGAAGTAGGCTTTGTAGAATATTATCGGCCACATTAAAGATGCCGACAGAACATTCTGGAGTGCTGACAGATGTTCCAAGAATAGAACTCATACAAAATAATTAGAACCGATACAAATATACTTGGACTCATAATTTTTTAATTAAAACAGAAAATATTTACAAGTACTTAAACATAAAAACCTGACATAATGAATCCTAAATTTTAAATATCTCATTCAAACAATTATGGCTTATTTAACACTCTTAATCACACCTAATCAACATTTAAGATACTGTAATGGATATTAATCAAGTTAAAAATTATTGAAACAATTTCTATCCATCAAAACGCTGCACATTTATAGGAAAAATACACAAATTTACAATTAATCAAGGTCTATTTTTCCTTATTTTTTTACTTATGGCTTTACGCTTCGTCAAAGTCGAGATCATTAGAGGCGGAATGGGACTGGCGACAAGGGACGGGAAGGAATTCGGCCATGGCCTTTTTGAAGGAAGTATCTTGGCATACGCCTGGAGTGATTTTAGGAAACCTTGGAAAACCCAAATCTGGATGCCCGGACGGGGATTCCTCTAGAATGCGAGGCCAGAGCTTTAACGACTCATACACCACGCTCAGTGTCTATTTTTTCAGGCACAAATTTACTTAATTTATAGCAACTTAATTAAGAGGTCTTAGGGTTGTTGCATAATGCTATAACTATCTACACGGCCATTAAAATTTCAACATTGTACAGTTAATAGGATTCCATCCTGGAATAAATTATTTTCTGTCACATGTAACTTCAGTGGAAGAACTAAGAACTGTTAAATTAAATGTCCTCTCCAATGAAGTAAATATTAGTAACAATCTTAAGCAGCTAATGAAATACAAATTCTAATCGAGATGAGAAGAAGGTAACGAGGAAAATTGAGATAAAATGTCTTCATGGTGGTGTTGCAGGATATTTTTACCTAATTACTTCGAAAAATATTTTAAAAATTAATTCACAGACGGGAAAAATGGTAATCACACATATGTGAACAGAAACCAGGTTTTAGTCTTGTCAATTGGATGATAACCCCAGTGAAGTTTGCACCTCCGAATTCACTTCTCGATTCATTGGCGGCAAAATCAAGCAGAATAGTAATTACTGGCAAAATACCGAGATAATATAGGAAGAACGATACATGCTGATCGACGTACGACTTCTAAGCTTTTCTAAAGTTAAAATCACGTTTGAAGCAGAAGTGAGATTAGTCGAGGGCGTGACTAAGAAACTCATTAGGAGGCTCCTGATGACGCTACGAAACTATATGTTGGAGACAACTTGTAAGTACTTTAGCGGCACTGCGACAATACTTTGAGACCTAAAGCAAAGTACTTTGAAAGAGAAGTAAATCAGCATTAACGTTAAAACAATAAATAATATTTAAGGTGGAATGGTAGAGATTTGTCTGAACAGAAAATACTATAAACATTATTATTATCTCACTAGATGAAATTTGACGAGATTTAAGAGGGGAACATGAAAATTATGGTACCGTCATTCTCTATAACCTAGCTGACTGACTTCTGATTATTTCAAATACTGTATTTTACATATCCTTGAATCATATAAGTGCAATTTATGAAATACGTTAATGGCGTTATGGTGATGTCTGTGTGCGTCATTTTTTCTAACAACGATAATAGACACTGTAATAGTTTTTCTATCACAAACTGATCCTTATCGTATTCTATGCTTTATACATTTTTTAAAATTATTTTACTTACTTCTTTGCGTTTATACGTATGATAATATATAAGCTTATTTATAAACAAATAGCAGGGGTAATTCTTTCAGTAAGCTGTTACAGAATTTTTGTTTACATTTAAAAACTATTGGCTCTCGAAGAAATATGCTAGTCGATACTTAGACAGCTCTCCCTCTAATAAACTTGGAATCAAATCATGATTCGTAGAGCTTCGGATTAATCAGGGATCCTTGTAACGCTGTAGTTGGCCTCACGCTAGGGGAGAGGAAGGGGTTTACAGAATAATTAGCCATGTCTGTCAGATGACACATTACTACCAAACACAGCTCTGTCGCACTTACAGAGAGCAGGAATCCGTTACAAGATGTCAGGCTTATATATCTTCCACCTCGCACATCAATGTTGGTATTGATTATCCGCAGTTTCGAATTTTTGGTTTAACAGCATTGTTTGTGCTAACGGATTTTCAGCGAAATTTATGAGTAACGACAATATACCCTCAATTAATGCTTTGGTTGGTGCTATCAGTGCAAAAATTAACAATAAAATACCTTATACAGTGGATTAAATCTATATATTTTGAGGCAGAAGTATGTCATAAGAAACAGATATGAAAAACAGCGAAATGAAACAAGCTTATTTGAAATGACACAAATAACGATGTATTCCAAACAATCGAAACGAAATCTGTGATCCCTAGTCCACAAGAAATGTTTAAAGATTTAAAGGGTATTGTTATAATCAGAACTGCAATCAGAACTGTTGAATAGCAATAGAACATCGTTAAACCAGGTTGCACTAGAAGAAAAAATTATGCTCGAGTCAATCGTACAAATATACAAATCAGTGCATCCTGCAAGATACATTCCGTTATTAGAGTCTACCTTGGTTGTAAGGCCACGCTAAAAATAATCTGATACTAAATTACGATCTTAAACATTTCTTCAAAATTCAAATTGGCACCATTACATGAAATTTGTCAAAACGTGTACACGAAAGTTCATTGCTTGACTGTATATTTCCTGTCATCACGAATCAAACTGAGGGATTTTTAAAAGAAATACTACAACGCAGTCGCTAGCCAACGTTATTTAGTAGATAAAATAGTAGTCTTCTAATCAGTTTCATTGTAATCATTCAACAAAATAATAATGGCGATGATGAAAATTCTATTGTTTCCTGTAAATCATGTAGGAACAGTAAAAATTATGTTTTTGATAATTCAAAAATGCGATGGAGTTTTCAGTTTCAATTACCATACAGTTGGATTTCGACGCATTACTTTCAAGCTGTTGAGGAATAATTTTCAGCTTCTTCTTCAGTAAGTTATTCCAATCACTGCTCAAAGAAATACTTTACGACCCTCCCCCCCCACCCCCCACTCTCCTCTTAAGTTTCAAATCAAAAACTATTTCAAATTACAGTCTTCACTTGCCTTTAACGTTTTTTCCCTATAATATACAACCGTACCTAATCACCATAATGTGCCCAATACATATCCACTAGACAATTCGTGAGGTTACTCTCTCCATATCTCAATTTGCTCTACGGTAAATTAAAAAGAGATATCCAGCTGCCTTCGCTTTCATTTCACCTCTCCTCCACCTTCAAAACTTTTGCATTATAATGATATATGGATCTGACCATGTATCTTAATTCAGTGAGATCTACAGGTAAATGTTGCTTTATTATTGCTGCTCATAAGTGCATCATGTGACAATCACTCTCCTAGGGAAACAGGCGTGTCTAAATCCCTATAACTAACTAATAGAATTCGGTTTAGACGAAGACTTTCACGGCGCATTGCTGATACGTAATCCTCACGGGTTCTCTGCTGGATAGTGTTGGAGAAAGACGAGCTTTTGGTGGCTAGCTCTGCCGACATCTTCTGGTCTGTTGTTACTACTGTGACAACCAGAGCTGTACGTATAGCTCTGATTGTCACAGTCGTAACAACAGACCTGACGTTGGCGGCAAAGCTAGCCACCAAAAGTTCGTCTTTATCCAACAGTATCCGGCAGAGAACTTTTTTTTTTTTTTTTACTTATGGTATTACGCCTCGTTAGAGGCAGGATGGGACTGGGGACAAGGAACGGGAAGGATTTTGGCCATGTCCTTTTGAAGGAAGCATCTCGGCATTCACCTGGAGTGATTTGGGGAAACCAGGGAAAATCTAAATGTGTATGGCCGGACGGGGATTCAAGCCAACGTCCTTCCGAATGCGAAGCCAGAGCGTTAACCCTGTGAATAATCGAATTCTATTCGTCATTTGAGTGCATTTTAAAGCGACTCAGTTGAACGATCGTCATTTAAGTGCATTTGGTAACCGACATATTGGAGATTGTATCCGTTTATTCATCAAAAGCTACGGCGTCTGTCGGCATTGTGCGAAAATCCGTAACATTTCTGTAAGATGAAAGCTTCACTGTTAAAAAGGAGTTGTATTATATTTTGTGCGTCAGGAGTGACCCGTGCTGACATTAAGCGAGACTCTTTCCTTAGTTGACATCCTCTTTTCATATTGCGTGGTACAGTATATTAGCAGGTGTTAATATGTGGAGACTTGAATTAAATATCCCCGTCTGTGAATTATTGCATATGGTCGTGTCTAAATGCGATCGTAATCCAAAGGCGGCTTATCTCATAAATTCTTCATGTATCCTGCCTAACTTCTGCAACTATTACTCCTTACTCTGTTTCACGTGCGTCTGCTCAATCTAGCATAATTTTGAACCACTTTCAGATGTTACAGAACCAATAGCATCAACGTATAAAACTAATGTAAATTAGACTCTGATTAGTTGTAATCTTCGGATTTCTCTTTCTCTCTTTGTCATTATTTGTCTAACAGATCGTAAAATTTGTCTCCTGTTGTTTACCAAATTGTCTCGTAACGATTCACTGAATGGATCCAAATCGTGTTATTTTGAGTAGTAAATCACCCCTCCAGCGCAAATGTAAGGGAAAAAACAGGAACCGCTGGCTTAAATTTATTACGAGTGATAAGGTAACGGTTAACGCGGCGGGGTATTTCCCCTCCTGAGGGTAATCCCATGTCGAAGCAGGCGGTTAGCAGCGAGTGAGAGGTGATAGTGGTAGCTAGGTAGGGTGACACAGAGAGAGAGGCTAAGCGGATGGGATTACGACCGGGTCGGCCGCTCCGACATGCCGGTTTAATTGCCTGGCACTGTACAAGTGGCTCCTAGCGTAAACAGTGGCGGTCAACGAACGTTATCGGCGGCCACCGGTGCCGTATTGGCTGACTGAGGCAGCCACTCGTAATACCATAAACACCGCGCCCAAGAGTCATATTAGCAGTGCACCTAGTCGCTTCGTTCAGATCCGATCAACTAGCGCTAATAATTTCATTTCTACGTTATGGAAAATGAACTACTAGCAACTTCTCAAATACAGATGAATAATGGGATTTCGGCAAATACTGAATTACTCTTCTCTGTTACTACTTCAAGAAGTCCAAGTGTTTGTCATGTCCGACTCCTATTCAGGCTGTGTTAATATCTGTTAATAATTACTTACATGTTTACTAACTGTACCCGCGATTTCGTCCACGTGGAATTTGAGATTTGTGCTGTTAATTCGCAGATAAATTATCAAAGAAACTTTGAATAGTGCCAGTAACTTCGTCACGTGGGGTATTAAAGTAAGGACATTCCTCTCAAACCGATTATGTCACAATTAACACAACACCAGTGGGGCAAAGAAACTAATACGATCCGTGAATCACGTTCAAAAATAAAATTCTGTTTCATGGAAACTTTTATCATTAATTTCTCAGGTTTCCAACGTCACAACAAAATGAAACCCTTTAACCGGTGGATGGCTGGCATTTTTCTATTTTGCATGTAACAAAATATTGAATTTAAATTACATATACTTACAAAATATAACGAATAACCCTAATTGTAATTTTTTTTAATACTGTGGATTATATTTAAAAACAAACTACATGTTATAACACACAATACGATTTACTTAAAAGTGTTAACCGTAGCAAACAACTACTTATCAAAGATAATTAAAATCTTTGCAACAAAGAAATTATCGTCAACTCGAATGTTTAGGTAGATATTTTCTTACACTTACTGTGTTTAATTATCGTATTCAGTTTTATTTTAAAACATCTACTACGTTTTAGAAAACTTATGAAATAAATACCCGTATAAAAAACAATTAATACCTGCAGTGTGTAAACTTCTGTAATCTATGCCTTTCAAATACAGAGTTATCTGTGGAATCGCGGTCAACATTACTTAATTGTAAATATACGAATTATACTTCAGCGTAACCTATCAGAATGAATTATGTATATATATATATATATAAATTTCTTTGAACATGGTCTTAATTGGTTCAGTTCACGCTTAGGATTCTATATGAAAAGATATTTAGCATTTGACGCTACACTCGTCACGAGATACGTAAGAATCTATAATAAAAAACAAACTTAGTTTTAAAATGATTTCCAAAATAGTACTATGAAGTGTATTCTCTTAATCATTTTACGAGCCAGTCTATAAATTTTTAAGTCCAAATCAGATTTATGAAGGTCCAAATCGTGCTCGAATTCTGGTGCGGTTTCTGGTCGTTGCAAGGAATAACATTGCTGTAAGCAGGTGATTTATGAATCCAATTTCCTACCATGTCCTACTATGTCTCATATGAATCAAAAGCCCCCTCAAGAATGGATTTTGCAGTTAAAGAAGTCTATTGTGATGCCTGTTACTTTGAACTAAGTGCGTGTGGAGTTGAGAGTATGTATATATTTGTAGTCACTCGTAAGGTCGTCTATCCTGCGTACGTATGGTGGCTGTGTATGACTTATGACAAGCAATCAATAGTACCAGCGATCAGGAGTTCAGTTCTGTTTAATTGATTATCCTCACCGGTAATATGTTCGCTATTCAGATACACATTGTACATAGAACACTCGTACAAAAGCTAAACACCTTGATGTGGCAGCTGATATGTTCTAATCAACTTCTTTGTTTTCATTGTAATGTATCTCAAAAAGAGTGCTATTGTGAAAACTATATTTCTTCTATTTGTTGTCTCGAGTTACCAACATGATCACCACATTTAATCGATATTGTGTTTTTCGATATATATATAGTGACTAGGAAAAATCTTCCTCTGTTCTCTGGTTTAATACGTCACCACAGTACACCATCGAAAATTTATGGGTACATTAAAATCTGAAATACTACTCAAATTAATTTTTTAACTTAAATAAATTTAAATTTTTCCATAAATAACAATCCACGAAATTTCTTTCAGTTTTCCTTTAAAGGCAGTAATATTTTTACGAGATTACAGACTTGCAAAGAGGCAAGTGACTGTTTTTACTCGACATGTGAATCCTCCTGTGCTCCAAATTATTAATCCGTCAGCTCTGTTGGGTGGTGTTCAAGGAATCCGTTTACTAATCTGCCGTGGCGATTTTTTCTTTAGCATTATGCTGTGGTGATTTTTTTCTTTAGCATTATGCTGTGGTGATTTTTTTCTTTAGTATTATAGTAATAGAGAGACGGAATGTCCAACAAAATGAATCACTGTTGCTCGGCGGCCAACCATTCACTCTAAGTCCCTCGGTAAACGGTGACATATGAAGTCGTAGGCTTCCGCGGCCAGAGTCAGTTGATTCTTGGCTGTCCGGTCACCCAAGCATCAACAGTGACATATGAGTTTATAGTTTTACTCCTCTAATTCCTTTTCAAAATTTTTAACTATCATTGGAAACAAATAACAAGTTACAGCATTGAAAATAGAACTTTCTTACGAAAATCCTTAAATATTAGACTTCTCTTGGAACATAGGAAATACTCGCAGCATGTGAAAGGTGAGACAATTTTGCAGAGAAGACAATGGCATGAGATTCAATATATATATACATGAAGGCAGTCATAATGAATGGTACCTGAGTCTCTTATTTTAAACATGTTTTCTGTGCAGAGTATTTCCCCGATAGGAAATATATGTAGAAATTTCCGGCAGTCTTCTCTTTGGCATTAAGTGTTGTTTTCACAGATGATATTATTAAAGTGATTGTTAAGTTCCTGTTTCGCTTGAGAAACAAAGGAAAATGGAAATTTAACAACTGTGACTGCCCATTTAGGCCTACTCTTGTGCAGGACAACCAGAGAGACCGCCAAGTTCATCCTAAAGATCAAGCACTAAAAATATATCTCCCTGCATTCAAAATGGGGAGAGGTTTCAGATTTAATTCAAGTCTTTTTAATACAGTCTGGTGATTAGAAATTGTTCACCAACATCTCACCTTCTCTCCTTTGCCACTGGTCAAGTAGCTTGAAGCAGCTAACTACGCGTCCAACGTCACATTAAGTTACTGCGACTTAGCAATGCCTATTGCGAGGCCAGTTCTGGTTCTCCATTTTTCCTCGTATTAGACATCTCAAATAATTTCTTTTCTCAACAAAAAAAAAAAAAAAAAAAAAAAAAAAAAAAATGCGTATTTTATTTGAATATTCTTGAACATCGGATTTCTATCCTAAAATTTTATTATGCAATATCGACGCTTAAGTCCTGATAAATTAGCTATACTTATAAAAGTTTGAGGACTTGATGTAAAGAATATTGTTTTGGTTGATACTACACAGGTTGTATACAGGCTATTAAAATCATAATAATTTGTGACTGAACGAAAACTTGTTTCTGATAATCAGTCTCGGCTACCAAATTTGGGTTTTTTTCATCACATCCAAGGCATATTTGGTAAACGTAGGACCTGTCATTTTAGGTCTAGGTAATTTCAAATATTTATAATCGTACTTCTAAAAAATACACTCATTTTTATCAATAATCATTTATTTTACAGTTTAAACAATAAATTTCAGTAATCATTAAGATTTTCCCCTGTTTTCTTATCTGTTGATGATTGCTTGTGTCCTTCACTAGCTTGATGATGTTTTCATTCTTTATAGGTTTCGTTACAGGAATAAACTGTTCGATAAGACTCTCTTGAGAAAATATATCCAAAATATGATCTTTGATGGTTCCATCTTGACTATCTACTCCATTTCAGCGTCTTTAACTTAACATTCAACGCCTATAGTGACGATTTACTGACGCCTGACCCAAATTGAATGGTGATTTTCTTTTCCAATGTGTACGTGCAAAAACTGATTTCAGTTCCGTAAAATTGAAAATGAATTAACATATTGTCTACATGTGAGATCTTCTTTTTCTATTTATGTTTGAATTAAGTTCTAACATCACATTACATGTATGAAATGCATTATAGATAAATAATGATTTATGGTGCCGAGACGTGGCACTGGAAGCAGAGAGCTCAATCAGATATTTGGCAACATAGATGATGTTCTTAAGAGGCACAAAACGCGTCCAGAGGAATGAAAATGTTATAAATGAAAATATAATAGAGATTACACGTTGAGTAATCAAACGGTTGCAGAGGAAGATTAATGTGTTGAGACTGGACGTGAGAAGACTGGCGAAGATAGCACTAGAGAATAAGATAAAATAAAGAACGCCATAAAATACTACGTCCAGCAAAGTGAATGCAGAAGAAGATTAAGTCAAATGAACGTACTAGATAATGCGGCAGACGACACTTTAGAAATGTTACGCTTGGGGAATAACGAAACTCTGCTACAAGTAATTTCATTTAAAATTCGTTTCTTGCTGCGCTCAGCTCCAGGCCAGTGCCTGGATGATAGTGTATACCATTAAATTTTAATAATCAAGTATGATTCACTCGCAGGCACACACTTGCAATAAGTGTTGCCTCAATACATGGTGAGTGCAACGAAGATGTTTGCTTCGCCTCGCCCCATCTCTCTTCTCAGCACTCATCAATTATACACGGAGCTGGCGGGCAGAAGCCCACCGCTGAGATATTGCGGCAGTCCGCGCATTTCCTAGCTCCGCCTCGCCTGGCCGGAGCAGACGTGCCACTACCTCGGTGAATACTTGATGAGCCCCAGCGGCACGCCGCTAGGCCGCCCGCACCACCGTTGGTTTGGTTGCCATACGTCCTCGCGGCAGGGGCACACGCGGTGCGTGACAAGTGTAAAGGAGAACGCGGACTCAATATTAGCGACCGAGCAGCTGCGCCAATATACGGGCAACCCCTGGCGGCGGGAACCGGAGATATATTCCCGCCGCCTGACAAGACAGCGGAATGACACAAATGCGGTTTCTTTCGTTCGACGGGAGAAATTCTTGTGAAACGTGGGACGTGACTTGAATAGACAGCGGTTAAGTTTCGGTTAATATGTGGATTCTAAGCGCGTGTTACGTCTTTCTAAATATATGGCATTGTGAGTTCTTGGAATTTGTCAAGGGCGTCACCATGTCAGAGGCAGTTGACAACTGCGGGTTATTGTATGCACGATAATCTGATCCCACACTTTAATTTATTCAAGGGCAGACAGAACTTATATTCCAATATAGTTTAACATAAGCAAATCAGATTATATCTTCTCCATTGCGCAAATAAATTGGAATATTATTACATATAAAAAAAAATTGTGATTTTTTTTTTTAACTTGTCTATTATGTTTAAAGTCATTTTACACTGCTATTTCGTGGTTTCTTCTTATCTTCACTTTTAGTGGACCCTTCAAAATATTTTGACTATTATAAACTTGATTTGTGCCTGAGAAAGATTTTTGTGCATTCTAGGTCCGAATAAGATTTTTGTTTGAGAACTATAGGTTACACTTATTTTCGGAGCTCATCTTTCGTAAATTGACAGAAATTTGACAAACATCAGTGGTTACATAAAACAAGTCAATAAGACAAGCAATTTAAACAATGAATGTACTTATAACATTTAAAATTGTTACTCTATTTGATGATAACCAATCAATAATCTTAAAGTGAACAGTAATAATCTGACCTTCATGAAATTTTACACTTACCGTTTTCAGGCAAATAAGTGAATAGTTTTAAAGCGTAATTCAAAGTCCTTGATTAGAGATAATAGTTTTAAAGTTTTATTTAGTAAATAGCTTCTATGTCCTCTGCTTGGTGGTCATGATTTTTAAATAAAAAAACAATGAAAAAATGGTAATGGGAACATATGTCCTAAGTAAGAGAATATAGTACCACATCGTGGTAAGAATTAGAGTATGATAGCATATTTTTAAGAGGTTCATATTTTACGGCAAAGAAAAGATCGCATTATCTGTAGAAGAAGCAAAAAAATGGTGTGAGAGATAAAGGATGACCTTCGAAATGGGAAAATAAAATGAATAATTATAAGCAAGTTTGTAAAATCTATGAAAAGTTGAGTAGTACTTTTCTTTGATTCATTTTGTTTATTTTCAACAACTGTTGATTCAGAAACATTCGTTTTCTTCTGCATCTTAGTTTCTGTTTTATTAGATCTTTCTCAAATATTAAAATGAGTATAACACTCTAATGCATTTTCTAATATTTTCCTTTTCAGTATGTTGGTATTCCTGTGTCTGTTTCCCCCCTGCTGTTATGACAACTCTCTGGTATCCAAGTAATGTCCACCATTCAACTGAACATGTAAAACACCGGTATTCTCTACCCCTCAAGATATAACTGGCATAACTTCAAATCCTATAGTAAATATAACGGCTGTCCTTACAAAACTTCTTAAATTTTCTCAGCAAATGTTGAAACAGTTCCCAATTCACGCCTCAGGAAATGCAGATCAATAATATGCACATGGTATAAAACTTGACGATTCAGGTAGATGGCAAGAATTTAGATCACCGTAAACTAAGGTGAGAAATGGTTAAAGAAAACTGAGATTGTAACAGTACTATCCTATTGTAAGAAAGGTGAGTTCTGTGCAATTACTAAATAGAACAACATGATGAATATGATACATTTTGGTGTGGTGCGATGTATAATACTTTGCGGAAGTCTGCGATCGTCGAACTTAATGTAATCCAAAGTGCCAGACATTTCGCTCACAACCGTAACCTAAATTACTTCAACCACTAGAGCACACGCAATGGGCGGAAGTTCGTTTGAGTTACTGAGGACCATTGGCCACTATTACTGTGTGTAGGTCAAGGTCATACTACTCCAATTATTTCGAGCCGTCGCGTGACGATGTGTCTTACCTCTAGCTGACCTTTCGTGATCTGTTGACGCGCAAAGTGGTACCTATTTCTTCGCCAGATGCAGAGATGTGACAAGAGTGTGACCTTATTCGCTAGGACACCTGACTTCCGGGCGGAAAAGCGGGGAAGTTACAGCTGATAAACACGTTTGAAACCTTTCGGCATATAAAGATTCTCATCAGAGCTTACGAGCTATTCAAGAAAGAAGTAGTGAGGGTGATTAAAATGCTAATTACTTTTCTCTCAGGCCGCATGCCAATTCTAGTCCAAAATTATTAAATTTTGTATGGCTTTTAATATTGCCGTTAAATTTCTAAATTCGGCATACAGCAAACATAAGCTCATATGCTAATCATACATATTTCAGATTTAAATATTTTATTAGGCATTCCTAAAGCCACTTCGATATAACCTGTATTCCTTGTATCTCCATCGACAACTAGAGGTCAGTTTCTATTACTTACTTGAATGAATATTTAATTTTTGTAATTATTGTTTGTAAGTGTATTACATGCTGAGCGAAACTAACAATTAGTTTCAGCCATCGATCTAAATATTGCTTTAAACAGTATTAGGTGTCTTGTGGTTTAATTACGTATGAAATAATTAGTCCATGACAGAGTTTCAAATTTTAACTGTTTTAATTTCTCGAACACATATACGACTTCAAAGATACTGGTCACAAGATCCTGCGATTACATTCGACACCTCTTCCAAAGACAATATTGCCATTCACTCTCACAGTACACTTAAAACTGTTCGCTCAAAACACTGTTCATAAACAGTCACAACTGAGTCTCTGCCGCTCGATTGATATAAGTTTCATCGATAGTTCGAGAACATCACAAAGGCTTCCGACAGATATTTCTCGAACTTTAACAGTTGAAAACATATTAAAACCAATCAAAATTAATACTTAATAATTTACAATAATTACAAGATGGAAAATTAAAGATATTTAAACACTAAATTATCCACATAAACCATTTTAAATTGTAATAAATCGTCCTTTAAACATCGTAGCTCACCTTAATCCTTGGAATTACAAACTTTTCGGCAATTCTCTTGCATAGTTCTGTCCTTGAACATATTAAATAGTATTTTTGTAATTTCTTTTCATGAAACAAAATCCATTTACACCGATTTACAGTAAATTGCGAGACAAACATACAAAAATCATGTTCAATAAAACTCTAGCTTGCTACAAATGCTTCATAAAATACAATTCCATTTAAAGTTTAGGTTTTAGGGCTTTAGTTATTACGCTTTCCATACTTGGCTTGGCTTTGTTTCACAATTGTGTAAGTACAGAAAAAAATCGCACATTTAGGTGTCCAACATCCCAGACGACGCTGTTTAGTAAATTAAGGAGTTTTATTCTTTGTGGCAGCCTTCAAAAATCTTATATACTCGCATCACGGGGCAAACTCTCTTCCCAATATCGCATGACTGCCATTTAAACCCACAAGGAAACCATACTGTGGCTGTATCTTCAACAACATTATGATTATCATCTGATCTCACCGCATGTCTCACGAATTCGTTGGAACAGTGGTGATATATAGCGTCATAGAACTAGTACCCTATTTCGGGGATGTACTAAACCACTCTTGCATTTAATAGGCTCTGTGTCTTTCTGTGATTAATAATTGTTCTGTTTATACGTCTTTTCATTTCTGGATGCTCCAATAGGATAGTCAATCCCAATGTCTTTTTATTTATTTATTGGGAGCATCGGTATTTTAAGGCAACTAATTCAAGCCGTTTAGGTAAAACATTTGTTCAACGACTATTTTAAATTTTTTTAGAAGTTGTTAGGTATTATTTACTGGCATTTCTAGTGGAATAAGCGTAGACATTTAGAGAATGCTTTAAATTGAAAAAGAATTAAGAAAACTGTTTTTATTGAGTACAACTTATTGTTTTTAATATTTTGTTCGCTAGTAGCACGTAAGTTTACTATTACGTTTTCTGGTGACATTTATTTAGTAAATCAGTTATTAGAAAGAGCTAGATAGTTTTTAAACGAAATCAAGTGATAATAAGATTAATGTTACAGCATGTTTATTAAATGTTTAATAATTCACATCCGTGACAGTAAATTTCATAAATTCATACCCGTGAAATGTTTTGGGGAAAAAATTTGATTGGTAAGACATGAAAAACATCTACGTTTCTGTCTATATAAGGTGTGTTTGGATCTGCGCCTGATAGCGGTACTTGTATTGCTAAGCCAATAGGCACCTTTATTTTTCCTTGCTAACTTTAGCAAGCCACCTAGTGTGCTCTACCGTCTGTTCCTTCAGTCCGTCATGGTTGAACAAGAGTTCTTTCCCCTGGCTTGGAGCGAATGACTCTACGCATGGAGTTGAACTGTTCCAAAATATCAGACTTTAATTTTCATTCTTATAAATCACATTTTTACCACATGTTTATATCTTCCACTCAATTATATTTTTATTTTAACTTTAGTATATTAATTTTAGTATTCATTGTCATTATTAACATTAATATCGGCATCTGTTTCCTTCAATGTTAACATACAATTGTCATTAATTTTTCACTTGTATTAAACATCAAATGAATGGTATATCAAATATTGTTGACTGGGAGGACTTAAAGGGTTGCTTGACCTCCAAGTAACAGATCTGCCTCGTTCGTATCTTAGTATAATCAGCTAAATCTGCAAAGTGTAAAAGAGACCCCCAGTTGCAAAGCATAGCTCTGCCAGCGGTGAAAACCAGTAAACATATCCAGCAGGAGAGGTACAGGGATCTCTTTTTCCCCATTCAAGCGTTTTAACTACTTAGTCACCGGAACGCAATCTTTAGTTAATACAATGCTGTCACAATACGTCATCCCAAATACACTGTTAATTATTCCAGATTGAATGGTGTTTTTATAACAAAGAAGTAACATTTTATTTCCCTTTCTGATAAGATACATTTCTTACTGCCTTTCATAAGACAATCGAGCACTTCTTAAAATTGATCGTCCTTTTAATTGATGCATGCTACCCCTCAATAATTTGAAATAGTTGTGATTTGTAATAGAAGCCAGACTCTGTCTTTAACATTTCGAAAACCTTCTCAGACTCCATTCTGCAAGCAGACTCTACGGACTATCCACTCTATTCCACGGCACACAAACTTTTGCTTTACCTTTTGCTTCTCTCTACATATAATACAAAAACTGTCAACGAATCAGCTAAGTGTAGTGACTAAGAGGTGGATGTACTAACTCATCACTATTTTAAGTTCTGATGACAAAGTCGATCCCGATGGGTGACTGATAAATGTTGGGCCTAGCATTTTAGAGGACTTGTGTTTGATCCCCGGTAATATATATATCCCAAAACAACTGCTGGTGAATGCGGAGATAGATAGTTCTTAAAAGATTGATCGTAATCAGTTATGGTACGGTTCTACCTACGAAACGAAACCAAAACGTATAATTGTTTTACAGTGTGAAAAGACTCAAATTCATGACCAGATGATCAGTAAAATACCCAGATAGTATAGGGACTGATATATAAAACGCGAGTTTTCAGAATTTCTTAATGGGCGATCAGTAGGGCTCCCTGACTGCGGGTCCCGTGTTAACTAACCACCCCACCACTACCACCGCACAGTGGCAGAAAGATGGCTCCCACAGACCACATCGCGAAGCCTCAGAGCCTCATCCGCTCTCCTCTCTCCACCACCCTCGGCACCGCGTGAAACGACGTAACGGGGGTGGAGCACCGCCGCCGCCGCTGTATCTTCGAAATTAATTTTCTTGTCCCCGCTGGCGCCGCTCTCCCCCTCCCTGCAAGTGTTGAAACTTGGATAAGCCTCCGACGGAGGCGGCCCTGCAGGCTGGGAAACACAATACGGAGAGGTGGGCTGCAGGCACCACAGCTGCCACGCCTCACAACACGTGTAACTGCCCCAAGCACCAATGGTGACACACCAGTTAATCTACGCTAGTATTATAAATTCCAAAATTACTCTGTCTCTCTGTATGTTTACTACGTTTTCACGATCAAACGGCTTAAACTATCAGCATGAAATTTGACAAGGAAATGCTGTGTGTCATTAAGAAGGACATAGGATACTTTTTCAGGATAAATAACATTTTTTCATGAAATTTTTAAAATTAAATAGTGACAGACAGGCAGATAGCGTAAAGCTCCACAATAATATATCGGTGGCTCAGGCTTTGTTAATCTCGCAATCAGTTTGTTGGACACCTTTTACTTAAATATTTCCAATTATAACAATACAATTCCAAGTCCACGACTATGAAGTTGCGGAAAAACAGATAGTCTACATATATGTAAGGCATTGTTCGTTTGTGTGTCCGCTCCAGACAAAAAAAAAAAAAAAAAAAAAAAAAAAAAAAAATACTGGGCAGATTTACGTGCTTTTTTATATATAAAATGATCCGCGTTATCCAGAGAAGGTTTATAACTGCTGAAATCCTCGATGTGTCAAGTAGAGACAAGCCATCGATCACTCACGAAAAGAATTGGTTCTATGTGTATGCCAGGTGACACAGGAAAAATGTTAAGTGATAGTGGCAACCATATGTTCAAATATTGTGGTTTAAAGCTATTGAAATTCTCGATCTGACCAGTTGAAAGAAACACGTGCTCACAAGATTAACTGGTTTAATACGAGAGGGAAAACATTTCTTATTTAAATGATACTGAAAACAATACGTGCATAAAATAATATCGCATTGTCAACCGCATCATCTGGAATTGCGGCGTCTATTGTGGTTGTCTAACAGCACGTTCAGCACTTAAATTTCCGTTAAATATAGAAACCAATGAAGTACAACTTTCAACATTTTAGAAATAACAGGAATGCCTAAACTACTTCAGCAATGCAAGATAATGACATGGAATGAATGCATAATGGCTCATACAAAGTCGTTGTAAAAATCGGATCGAATATTGCAAAAATTTTGTGGAAAGGAATAGCTATTCAGTGGTGCGTTAATACTATTAGCAGGTGATTTTCTTTAGACATTGCCCGTTATTCTGCTTTTAACTACAGCTGATAAACTAAATGCATGTTTAAAAGCATCACATTTTTGAAGACATGTTAATAAATTTTCATTTACAACAGATATGATTCTTTAATTACAAAAAGATTCATCTGCAGACCATTTTCTGATAAAACGATTGGCAATGGGAAAATTAACTCACTCACAGTTATAAGTTGCATGTTCTCCTTTAGAAAAACCAAAGAATTTGTTTGTATATATACCAAATGAATAACTAAAACATTGTGTATCCTAGAGCATTGCGGTGAACTTAAAAGCGAAGAAAACGGTAATTATAACTTTTGTAACCCAAAAAATAAATATTTAATTTTGTCTAAATACAAAAATTAATATCAAACTTTCTACCGTGTTAATTTAATCTATAAATATATAGACAAATCTAGAAACAGCGAAGAATTTCCGGGTTAGCTTATTCTTCATATTTTACAGTATCAAGATAATACTGGTTGTTCTGTTCTTAATGTGTGTGTAGAGAACCCAGTTCAAATACCCATCTTCACTTATTTAATTTTTTTCCTATCTTTGGTAGAATTTGGTTTGCGGAAATTAATTACTCTACAATGCAGGTCGATTTCCTTTTTTATAATTTCACATATAATTTTATGTCTTGTTTATACTTTAATGTTATCGGTTAAGGTAAGTTAGCTAAGAAAGAGACGGATAAAATCAGAAATAAAAAAAATCAGCGATTAAAAGTGGAATCTTTGGAAGAGATTTTAACAAAGAATAACCTGCTTTGGATGGGGAATTTCATGAAAACGGAGGAGAGGAGAGTTAACTCTCTTGAATATTTTGAAGGGAAGGTGGCCAAATGGATGACTACAGGCAAGATGGATTGAACAAGTAAAGGTAGACGTATAGGCGAAGGGACTAGTTTGGAGACAAATAGTGGAAAAAAAATGTTGGAGTGATCGCCAGACATGGAAGAGGATGTGCCGGACTTCCCACAAAAGTGAAAACATCCTAGGATGATGATTTTGATCAAGGTGATATACAAAACTATCACCAGATCACTCCCACCGCAGAAATTCATTTTAAGACTCAAGTGGAACAATGTGGATTTACTGCAGTTATGTCATATGTACATCACATTTTCACATTACAACAGCTTCTAGAAAAATACTATTTAAAAAAATATAAGACTAATTTTCATATATTTAAAAAAAAGCATATGATTCTGTCCCAAGAAAAATGCTTTTGAATGCATTACACAAGTCGCATACCGATAACTCCTTAATTAAAGGATGCCATATATCACCAACCCTATATAATATATATATATACGAAGTGTGTACAAAAAGAAACCGAATCAATTAAATAGCGCGCCAACGGCTGTAGATAAAATTCTCTGACTTCCGTGCACACTAGTGACATCTCTCGGCAAGAGATTGCCTCTTGTCGCACTACGGTCGCTGAATTAGTTTACGAGTGACAGCCGGTTGAATGAGGTCGTGCGCAGAGTGCTCATTGGATTTGTGAGAAAGCGAGAATGAAGGAATTGGAGGAGCAACGCGTCCTTGTGAAATTTTGTGTTAAACTTGGGAAAACTTTTACCGAGACACTTCTAATGCTTAAACAAGCATACGGGGATGACTGCATGAGCCGAATACAGTGCTATGAATGGTTTAAGCGCTTTAAGGAGGGCAGGAGTTCGGTTACCGACGATCCAAAATCTGGTCGACCCTCCACATCAACAGACGACCACCATCTTGAGAGGGTTCGCACTGTGATTCGTGAATATCGCCGTTTGACTGTCCGTGAGATTGCTGAAGAATTTGGCATAAGTGTAGGCTCTTGCAATCACATCTTGAGAGAAAAACTTGGAATTCATCGTGTCAGTAAAAAACTGGTGCCGCGCTTGTTGACGGACGAGCAGAAGGAGAATCGAGCTAGTATCTCTAAGTAGTTGCTTGAAAAAGCAAATGAGGACGAAAACTTCCTCAAGAACATCATTACAGGTGATGAAACATGGGTTTATGGGTACGATGTGGAAACGAAGAGGCAGTCTTCAGAATGGGTAGGGACCAAAGAAAGCGCGGATGAGTCGGTCGAACATCAAGATGATGATGGTCGTGTTTATTGATTTCAAAGGAATTGTGCACCATGAATTTGTACCACGTGGCCAAGCGGTAAACAAGGAAGTCTACCAGAAACTTCTGACACGATTGAGAGATGCTGTGCGTAGGAAAAGACCTGAACTGTGGGAGAATCAGTCGTGGGTGTTGTACCATGACAACGCACCCGCTCACGCATCGTTGTTTGTCACGAATTATCTCGCAAAACATCGCACTCCCGTTGTGCCTCAGCCACCCAATTCTCCAGACTTGGCTCCGGCAGACTTTTTTCTCTTCCCAAAACTGAAAAACACTTTGAAAGGACGTCATTTCCAGACCATAGAAGAAATTCAAGACAATGCGACTAGAGAACTGCGCGCCATCGGAGAAATTGCATTCCAGGAGGCGTTCCAAAACTTGTAAAAACGATTGAAACGGCGTATTGATAGTGAAGGACAGTGATTTGAAGGAGACAGTGTGTAAAAGTTAGTATGATGAGCAATAAAGCAATTACAGCAGAAGTTCGGTTTCTTTTTTTACACACCTCGTATATATATATATCTATATTATGTGTGTATGTGTGTGTGTCTGTGTTAGTTTGAGAACAGTGTATCGAAAGTGTAATAGAATCTCGTAGAAATAACAGAAATCAAGTATCTATATCATTGACTATTCGCCAATGATCAAGTCGTTGTAGCACAAGATGCATAGGGTGCAAATTACATGTGTAATCAGCTGTCAACGGAATATAAAAATGGGGCCTGAAGATTAACTATCAAAAAAATTGTAGTTTAAAAAACTAAAATCACGCTTTCGTAGCAATGTGAACTAAAAGGTTAAAAATAATATTTAAATATAAACATTTTGTTTAACAGTGATAGGACGTCCCACAATTCAGGATAATTTATTTTTTTTTTTTGAATAAGCTTAAAGTATAAAGTCACTGATTACAAAATTAACTTTAATGTAAAAAAGCATGGGGTGCTATTTCATTTGTCTTATATTTTTTGTCGTTGGCTGTTTGTAAAGACAGAGTCATTGTCAAAAGTTATGTAGAGTGCACCCCACGCTTTTTTAACATTAAAGTTAATTTTGTAATCAGTGACTTTATACTTTAAGCTTATTCAAAAAAAATAATTATCATGAATTGTGGGACGTCCTATCACTGTTAAACAAAATGTTTATATTTAAATATTATTTTTAACCTTTTAGTTCACATTCTACGAAAGCGTGATTTTAGTTTTTTAAACTACAATTTTATTTTTAACTTTTTAGTTCAGATAGTTTAAAAAGTATGTTTCTTACTGTTGGCTTTTCTTCGCCAATCTCTCTTTTTCTTTGAGTTGTAGTTTCATTATTAATTATTATTCCCACGAGTAAAATACAATTAAATGGTCAACTCAACAAGAGATCCACTAGCACGGTAAACGAGGAAGGCTGCTTTTCTATAATAGTACGAAGTAATATTTCGAATACTTACTATTCAACATCACGTTAAGCGACTTCAGACGGAGAAACCTTTCTGGATAGGAGACAGCAGAAGACGATCGTCTACAGCAGCCAAGGCTCGTAAATCACACCCGGGAAACTGGAGAACGATGATGATGATGATGGCTATACTGGGTGGGAAATCTCCGAAGAGTGTGGCCACCAAATGACGAAGATTTCTCGAATCGCACCTGTGCACTAATGTCGCGGCTGCATTTGCCTAACTCAGTAATTCCATCAAGTATAGGATACACTGACAACGTGGTGAGAGTGAAATTATTGAATTTTTATCGGTTCTTAATAAGTGTGCAAAATTTAAAACGATTCGGACGTCAGGAAGCGGGTAAACACTGAAATGAAAAATTCCATTACATGCAACCATTTTTCTATTGTTACCGTCAGAGTAACGAGAATAGCAGCACGTTGCTAAGAGACTACTGTATTGTCAACGGTTCTTAAAACGTGTCAAAATTTTTATGTTTTTACTGTCAACGTAATGAGAATATCAAGACATAGCTATGAAATTATTGTATTGTCATCAGTTATCAATACATGAGCAAAATTTCAAACAACTTGGACATCTGGAATTGGGTTAAAATTATATTGCAAAATTCCACGACATTCAACCATTTTTCTGATGTTACTGTCAAAGTAATGAGCATAGCAGGATATAGCTATGAAATTATTGTATTGTCACCGGTTCTTAATATGTGTGCCAAATTTCAAACAGCTCGGACATCGGGAAGTGGGTCAAAATGGAGTTGTAAAATTCCGTTACATTCATACATACATACATACATACATACATACATACATACAAGTCAAGCTAATATAAAGCGTGTAAAAATAGATATTTTGCTAATGATCTGGATGGACTGAACATTGATGGAGAACAAATTAAAATTGTATATAATTTTTGCTATTTGGATTCAAGTTTAGAAAGTGATGGAAAACGAAACATGAAAATTAATAAAAGAGTGGCTAATGGCCGCAAAGTAATCGGGATTATGAGTTCAATTCTATGGAGCAAAATTTTATGAATAAAAATTATTATTATATTATTCTGTCATGATTCAGATTGCATCCATATATCTATGTCTCGAGTCGTTACGCCTGTTTTATACCTTTGAAACAGGCTCCTCCACAAAAGTTTCCATAATAAGCTGATGAATCAATGGTTATTAAGTGAGATGGATGAGCATTAACGCTTTGGTCTTGCATTCGGGAGGACACGGTCTAGAATCCCCGTCCGGCAATCCAGATTTCGGTTTTTCACAGTTTCCCCAAATCACTCCAGGCGAATGCAGGGATGCTTCCTCCAAAGGACTTTTCCACCATTCCTTGCCCCTATTCCTTTCCCACCTCGAATGACTTCAATGTAGATGAAATGTAAAACCAAAAGCAAAAGAAAAGAAAGAACAGTGTTTAATATTAGAGCCTATCATTAGCGCAGATTCGACATCCTGATTAATGCTACCCATAGTTACCGAAATAAATCCTGGCTATTGGCGGGAAGATTATTGACCGTGGACTATGCCACGCTCCTTACAAGAGACCTCTGTCTCCCTAATGGAATAAAATAAAATCCAGTCAACAAGAAGATAAACAGACAGTAAATGTATTATCTATCGCAACCAATGAGAAGTAAATACGAAATACAATATTTTCAGCTCGTAAATAATAGTTCTTTCACTTTCTTCAATGGCTCTACATGTTTTTGAAAAATATTGCTCAGTTGATGCAACGTTTCCAAATTAAATGCTACACATCATTGATTATTGATGTCTGATTCAATGATCATATTGTACTTGGGAATTCTGAAGTGGTTTTTTCCTCTAGTTTCCACCACGCTTACATTGAAGTGGCGTATGTTTCTCAACCACGAGGAAGTGTCATGACTGATCCAACAATCTGATGCAAAAGAACCATCTCGTCGAACTGTATCAGTGCTGATACTTCTTGTGTTCTTTGATTACTCTTTGCAATGATTGCTTTTATGCAGTGTTCTGTTCCACTGATAAGGACTTAGAAAATTTCTGTTATGTATGCGTCATTATTTCATACACATTTTTTGCCATTTTGGAGAACGTATATTATTACTGTGGATATCTTCATAACTTCATACTTCCCAATTTTTAACACAGCACCCTCTCTACTTCTACAGAATCTGTAGCAACTTCGCAGTTATTTAACGTTTAACATTTTTTAAACTTTAAAGCCGTTAATTTGATTTGTTTTTAACAACAGTCAGTGGCAGCTATACTGAAACAATTAGAATATTGTTTGATAGAGGTTTAGATACAAGATGATGATCTCAAGAACTTGGGGTCCGAAAGTTTTCTCCTTCTTCTATACAGCCTCCTACAGCAGCGACTACAAAGAAATCATTATATGCAAAATAGCTTCTACTTGATATCTTATTTTCGTTTTTTTTATGTATTTACAGCTATTCAGCGACGATGTCGCTAAAGCCGTGATTGTATCGTGAAGAAGAAACTGGAATGAAATAGACCTAGGTTCTTTTAATGAATGAAGCATTCCAGCTATTTATGTGAAGTAGTTTCTGGAAGCTGTGTGAAACAGAAATCAGAATGGTCGGAGCAGATACAAAGCCAAACTCGAACATTACTGTCAGTGAATGAAAAAAGCAATGATAAATCAATGACTAACTGCTACGTGACGAGAATAGTGATTTACAGGTAGTTGAAATCAATGATACTGTATTTTTTAGGATAATTTTCACACCACTGTATAAAAACGTACCGATTAAATGTCTGCTACGTGCTCAGAATTAGATAATTACTTAGGTCTGATTAACTGAATCGTTCTTTAAATGTTAATATCATATTGTTTCACATTATTCACTTGCTCTCACAATGACTTCAAAGATGACAGTCCCTTGGTTTAGATGAATGATTTAAGGCGAATGCCTGAATGGTATCTTCGGTTCCTTCTTTTTCAAGTTTTATGTCAACTGTGCGATGCCGTAATTATAAAAAAATATACTAGTTCCATTCATTTACTTCCTTTCAGTTTTGGTTTAGTACCTCTGTTCATATTCCACTCTTACCAAAAATGGTTTAAGCCGCTGATTCTAACGTATTACAGAATTATAATCTTCTTCATATTCTAGTTGTCCCTGTAATGTTTAAATTATAGGTTTCCTTCCAAGGGGCGTAAGTAACATAGCTATGTCTAGTCGAGGTTGAGATATTTTTAGTGTCTCAGGAAGGTCGGTCATGCACATATGCAGTAAGGTGATCACATATATGTACATACTCAACCTGAAATAAAATGAAAACACTATAATGCAAGATGATGAGTGTACTTTCAGCGTCAGAAGAATATTAGTATTCGATAACAGTATTCACGTGAGTGGTGCAATTGGCTATACCCTTTCTGCATATTCTATTCTCATGTGTAGCTACCGACAATTGTGTTCCATCCATTCAGTACCTCTGTATCTCCAACTACTGTGCACGCAACTTTTTTATGCAGGCTCGAGTAACTTTGGCTAGGCAATTTATCGCCGAAAGACGCAGCAAGTACAAAACTTCTTTTCTCACGAATTCTTTCCTTTTTTTTCTACCTTTCCCGACCTCACCCTCCTTTCCTCTTTATGGAAGTTGCGCATTTCTTTTTCAAAAGAACATCGCATGAAAGTAAACTACGCCTGCGCGATTCCTTACACGTCCCGACAATTCGCCCTGCACGCCTTCTTTTTCTGTCTTCTCCTCCATCCCCCTCCCCCCTTGTAGCTGCGCATGGTGCGCGAGGAAAACTTCTCGTAGTTCTTACAGATACCGTGGATGTCCCGCTTTTAACACGTGTCGAAGGAGCTGGAGAAAAGGAGGAGAATGGTGTTGGACTGCAGGGGCTCGGTGCCTTTATGATATCGCGCCATTCTAAATTCCAGCAGCCAAGAGGGGAACGGCAGGAAGTTAAGGGAAATGACCGATTTACGGAGTCTCTCTAAGGCAGCAGCGAGATTATATAGGAATCGCAGCGTTGGAGGTGGTGTGACACGGAGAGGAAAAAAAATGGGCGGGCGACGGACGGATAGGATGAGGTAGCTTGAGGGATACGCGAGGGAGCACGAAATGAAAAATCTTTGTCGCGCCAGAATGGTTTTCCTGGGATCACGAGGTGTAAATGAGGCGATATATCTCGGGCTTATGCCGGCGACCCTTCCAGTAGGGGAGGCGTCTTTTGATACCAATCAAAAATTGACCTCCTCTTCCTCGGCGGCCAGACGGAATTAAGGGAATTTGTCCGGCTGTCAAGCCGGCGATGGAATCATCGATCAGACTGCACAGTAGTTGGGTCTTCCTGCGTAGGCGTGGCTGCAGTGGGTATCACTAAAATGAAATATACTCTCTTCCATATCATTATCCGCATGTTTTAAGATAACGTCGAAAGACAAAAGCTTTTGACAGTAAAGTATCATTGAAACCAGTTCCATAAGGCGTTATTTTTCTTCTTTAAATTATAAACGATGAAAATTTCAATGTTCTACTTTCCAACTTGCTAGGCTAGTCTTTAAATTGCGGTGGAATGGTGTCTTGGACTGTATGGACGATATTTCCGAAACGGAACTTACCCATACACGAAATTTATAATCTAACAGAATCTACTTGTATGTAACTGAATCACTTTATTTAGCTCTATATATGTTGTACTGGTTTGTGTGTATCATCTATAACTTAAATTGTTTCTACTCGTCAAGGATACAGTAAACGGTCTGTTAATACTTCACTTTTCCTCGGAAATTAGCATTAATACATGCCTCGCTTACCGTCCTATCTTCTCCACAACAGAAATATCGCATTTAAACACTTATTATTGTAACAAATGTAACTCGATTATATCTGGCTGGATGGGAGTTGCTACGTGTTAGAAACATTTATTAACAACAAGCTGCGCATACGTTCAAAGCTTTCAGTTAAATAGAAATAATATAATATTCATATACTAGTCTTATTAAGGTATCTGCGCAAACCAGGTTGGAGTCAGAGCTTAGTAAAACTGCAAAAGAAAAGGGTCTTTTTTAGTACCGATTACCCATTCAATGTCTTTTGAAACTCACCAGGCTATTGTCACCAAGAAGTAATAATTATCCAACAATCGGCTGAGATGTGCGGAAATGTATTCTACAATGAAGATAATGATCTATTTTATTACAACAAAAAAAAACATATGCTGTCTGAAATTATTTCCAAATTCCTCCGCAGCTACCGTACAGTTATAAGTAGGAATAAACATTCCAAGATGTTTGGAGTTTCTATAACCTTTCACTGTGATAAGCATTTCGGTTCAATTCAGTAGGATGTGCAAGGATTACTGTACTCAAATTTATCAACTGATTGACATGACAGGTGCTGGATCCTCAATCGCCTTCAACGACTCGATTATAAGATCCACGACCGTAGAAACAGACTGTATTTGGTTGGACTATTATAATATATCGTCAACCCAGTCGTACAACTCAATATTATATTACACTTACTGAAAGTGATATGAAAAGAATCTTTTACTACTAATTGAAGTAATTATTCCAAGCCTTATTTAATGGTTGCGGCAGGTAGGGGTCATTTTACTACACACGCCTAACTTTTTTTTAATAAATCCTACAGTCGTTGCGCAAGTTGTTCCTAAAATTATTTTTCACAGAGAATCACATATTGTTTCAACGGTCAATGTGATATTAAACGGGTAAATTTTGAACTAAAACCTCCGTCCGCCTATCCACAGTTAGGTTTTTGAAATTTTTTAATAAATTAATTCAATATACTTAATACAGGTAATGCCATACTATGTTCCCATCTTAGAACCCTACAATAATTCCAGTTTTTATTAAATCTAACAACCACTGCATATGTTTTCCTGGTATCTGTCACTCCTGTAACAGACGAATTTTTTCTACTATTTTGTTTTCTCAATCGCCTTTTGATCTTAGTCAAAATTCAGATAATACTAGTTTCCGTTATTGCAAACGTTTCAACAATAAATCTTCCATGCGTTTATTTGGTATCAGAGCAACGGTGACACACAATGAGCAAAAAACGTGATTGAAACCACTCGATACGAAAAGCGAACCCGAACATCATTCTAGCATGGGACATCGCAGTGATATGTTCTGCACATCACATTTTAATTCAATAAATTAAATCATACAGATATAAAGAAGTTTTCTAATTTGCAAGCTTGTCCGTGCGGTTATGCTACGAAAGGATATTAACGAATCTCAATTGTCATTTTATCTGACACGTATCATCTTCCTCTCCAAGACGTATGCAGAAAATAATAATCAAGAACGAATGTCAGTTGGGTATTGTGATCATTATGTATGACCTGTAGTAACCTGGAGACATATCCTCTTAGGTACCTCCCGAGAGCAAGCCAATAGGCACGGATTGCGTGGTCGGATTATTACCGAGCGCACACAAACCAGTCCCAGTTTATAGGAAGCAGATCAATTAAATCAACACCAGCAGTGCCTTATGTACAGCTTTATTACAGGTAAACATATATACACGTATCTTTCAGGTTTAGGTACACTAACTTGATTTATGGCGGCAGTAAGACGTATAAGGTGACCTGCTGTCGTGTGATATTCAAAGGCACTAGGGCTGAATGCGAAAGCGAGCGGGCACAACGTAGAAGTATGATTCTATAGCTTCCCGTGACTCTCCCAGGCATCTAACCATCCCACAACCAATCAGCGGAGTGTTCCCACCTGTCTGTGCTCCACGGCTGTGACGATGTCGGCGGCAGCGGCTCCCTCTGCTACATACAATTTAGATTACAGACAACAGAAAGTCTTCTGCATTGATCATAAGTAAAATTAATGTGAATGTCACAATAATTTTAAGTTTTTTCTTGCATGATTGACAGTTACATATATTGAATGACTAATATCTTGTCGTTCTAAGAAAAGGGTTGAAGCATAGTTGGAAGGTCAGTATTTTTCCTCAGTAATAAGCAGTTACAAATTTTATTTCAGGATTTTATAGTCTACTATTTACCACCAACTTCCTCAAATAAACGCGCTGTGATATCTCAATGCCAGGCCAAATAAACGTCGACTTCATCTTGGGAGTAACCCTCAAGCGGCCTGCCTTCTTGTTACCCCCATTGCTCTTCTATCTTGACAAATTTTCTATTCAGCCATTTATCATCTCTGGTAAATGTAAATTGTTATAAGAAGAGGGAAGTGCATAGCTCATTACGAGACCCATCTACATTCATCAAGAAAATGCAGAAAGCTATTACCGGGGTTAACTTAATATTCACTGTTGTTCATTTACTAATGTTGTACTATATCACAGGAGAAGTGTAATATGTGGTATGCGCAGACTAGAATTATTGTTGAATGCTCATATTATGCGCCCAGCCGCTGCGTAACACTGTAAAGTCTGTCGAGATAAATGGTGTCTCTGGGAAAAAATGTGTGGCATGGGAGGATATTACTTCACGATTAATGGCTACGAAAACTGCCCGAAGTTTTACGTAATGGCCGTTCATTGTTATTTCTTACCCCCTTTCTTAAAGCACTTTTATCTGCGCAAAGATGTCTTTTACGTAAGGTAATTGCACCAACCACTACGCAACTTAATTTTATTTAGATAAAATGAATTTTCAGAATTACAAGCACCTGGTCTTTCGTTTATCCATCAAAGCAAAATTAAAAATATTAATAGATTTCTTCAGCCATATACGACTTTTACTGTCCAGCTACGTAATGGGAGCGTCCACAAACTACGTAGCACCAGTTTGGCCACCGGTTAAAACCCCCCTCCCCCAACGTATCACGTAGCTTTTTTCCCTATTAATTAAAGAAGACATTTTGTACTATCTTCTCTTGTCAGACTATCGTAAATTCCATACGAAGATAATTAAATAACGGAAATAAATATTCACATGCTGATGTGTGTTCTGTACCTCATTTTAACAATTACAAATAATATGAATGAAAAGCTACGCGGCTTGGCTCGGAACCCCCTCCCCCTCGTAGTCCAACGTAGCTTTCTATCGAACCCCTTGTCCCATCCCAAACCATGCCACGTAGTTTATGAACGTTCCCTTACTGCATTGTCAAGGTCATCATGATTGTTTAAAGGCAATAACTTGTGATACTCCAGCTGTAGAGACATTAATTGCCCTAATGATTTTTTGCAAGATGTGTATTACCGACAACTTTTGCATGTAGAAGATGCGTATGTCTTGAAATTGTAGTCTTGTATTCAATATTCTCTCTTTAATTTATTTGTATTCAGAGTTGTTAACTTAAACTTGAAAAAGATATCTATTTGATACTTGGAAATAACTTGTGTTTACTGAAAAACTAATTACCGCACAAAGAGATGTAGGGAAGACTACTTATTATCATCCTCATCTATCCGTTATTCGACGAAAAGCAAAAGTTAATAAGTCTCAGGTTCCGGCAACTTGTTAATTATTCTTTTTTCATTCATTAGTTAAATTAGCCCACTAATTTAACGCGTAATTGCAAGAGTAAGGAACTACAGTATATTTTATGGAGAAGCACACTATTTTCAGTTCAACCAAAATAGACTGTGTACATTTTCAATACCAATTAAACGTAATTATTGAACACTAATGGTCCATAATACTTGGAATATGAGAAAATATTGCAAAACGACATTTTTAATATTAATAAATAAATTATTAATAACCTGAAACGTAATTACTATGTCATACAAGAAAATAACGGACAAAGCGGTGAGTTCTTCCAGCTGCCAGAACGTAAATTAGCTCTGAATTTCTTGCATAAAATAGATTTTAATGTCACACTGATCGGTCCGTGAAGAAGTTCTGAACCTTTTTATACCATATTTAGAAAAAGTAAGACACAGATTGCCTTTGAGAAGTTGTCAGCACGAGACACTGGCTTAGTTTCGACATCCATCATCTGCATTTTTTTAATAAATGAACGAGATGCTATTCATCACACTGCTCCCATTTACGAATGTGACATATAAATGTTCTCTTCCTTAACCACATTAAGGAACATATTAGCTCATATAGAATAACAATCTCCTTTATTTTAATTTCATATTTTGTAGCTAGCAGATGATAGGTGGTGAATGGCTAATCCCAGAACTTTTTAGGCCACCCTCGAACTACACATCAAAGAGTAGTTGGCTTGATATTCAAGTGAACTGTGCTCGTTTTGAATAATCAGCACTCATTCACGATATCTTTGGTAACATTGCGATTGTGTGATATAATCTTTGCTCAATAATTGTCAATTTCGTTGCTTTTATCATTTTTACCGTTGATATTTATGAGATGGATCAAGCTAAATATAGATTATTGGCTTGATAAATCCATTTCATATGCGCACAGTAACTTTTTGTTATTTTTCAAAAATGTTTTGTGCCAGGAAACGTCAGCAATTTGCCCTCCCATCTTAACATAGATACTGGTTGCACGTATGAAGACGTATGGCGTTATGTTTGTTTTGTATCTCAATTTGGCTTATGACGAATTTCCAAGCAGAAAGCGAAAACGCTTAAAAAATAGCAAAAATATCTGCTTTGAAACTTTAATCGATACATTATATAACCTCAAAGCAAATTGTCACAGAATTTCTTTTATCTGCTTAACGTCTCTCTAACAGCGAGGTCATTAGAGACGGGAAAGGATGGGGGGAAAGGAATGGGAAGGAATTCGGCCATGGCCTTTTGAAGGAAGCATCCAGGCATTTGTCTGGAGTGATTTGGGAAAAAATTGAATACCCGGACGGGGATTCCAACCGCCGTCCTCGCGAGGCCAGAACGCTAGCCGTTACACTTGTCACAGAAGGACCTGAGCAAAATAGGTACTGTCTAATCGTAAATTTTTACGATTTTTTACAGTTCATAGTCTGCAGCGTTAGCTAAACATAAAGGGAATACATTGAAAGAAATTAGTATCACAAATTGAGCGTATCATGAATAAGACAAATTTTGCATTTAACATGAATTTTTACCATTGTTAATATAAACACAATGATCCGGAATGTGGCACAAAAATAGGTTTGTTAGTAACGATATATGCGATTACTATCTCTTGTCATACGTGAATAGTTTTCAGGAACGGAAATGGGTATACATAATAATTAACACAACAGACATCAGACTCAACCCTTTATTGAAATATTATTTTAAGAATTATATGTAGCAAAGGGGGAGTTGATTAATTATGGTTTTGTCTAGTTTTCGTGTGGTTTATTGTGAATTTTTGTATATTCGTCTTGTAAATGTACATTGTTTTATGGAAAGAAACTTTGTAAATGCTATGTGATATGTTAAAGGGCAGTATTATATGTGAAACATTAATCAAAGGTTTTTAATTGTAAGTGTTAATGTAAGTTACAATGTTTGGAGGACAATTTACAACGTTTTAGACTGGTTTATTTTGATAATTCTTTTGTGGAAAAGTATGTGAACAGTATTAATTTTCATTTCAAGGTGTTTTATAATGATTGTGAGCGATTTTGTACAATTTGTAACTATTTTTCTATGGATTTAATTGTTAAAGTATTGTTAGAATTCCAGAAACGTCGGTCGGAAATCTTTGAATTATTCTGGATGTTTCTGTAACGTCTATATAAACGCGAGGATATGGCGATCAGAGTTAGTTATTTAGATGAGCAGTTGAGTTGCATGTTTATTGAAAATTAGAATCGCCGGAATATTTGTATGATTGTGCTTAGTATCTTTGGTCGAGTCGTTGCCAATTCTATGTGTACTGCGTAATGTTATTGTAGAGAACGCAAAAATAATAAACATAAGTGGAAAATGATTCTTCGAAGTAGTTATTTCATGCATATCAACTTGAAATCTAACATCATTGTCATTCCATGATGAAGAATAGAAGTCTGTTGCAGTAACTGCGACGAATTAAGTTATCGTAACGAATCGTTAATCATTTATTAAGAACCTCCAAATAACCCTAAACTGTGAAAGTGATATGTTTGTTGCAGCTCTTTAGTGTAGTTCTTAATTTTATGAACAGACCTACCTACTGAAAATCTTAAAGGTAAAGAAAAATAAGATACATCAAAAAACTCGTCTAGATTGTGCAAGTACAAAATTAGCTTGAATAGCACTTTTGCTTTCTCTATCCGGTGAATTTAATTTGCAGAGAGCAATCTAATATTGTAAGAAAGTTCTGGTACAGTCAAGCAAGAAAGCTAGCAACAACTTGAGGCAACGTCTGCGTTTAACTTGGAAAAGTGTGGCTTAATTCCACGTCTCGGGGGCAGTAAATCTTCCTCTTTTGTAATTAGCGAAGCAGATAAACTAATTCGCTACTCTGCTGAGGTTACGAAAGGAAGAAAGACGAATAGACGCAGGTTAAAAATAAGGATCCGTATCCACTCGGTGGCGTGGTCTACGGCAATATGAACTAAACTTGGCCTCTGAGATAACGCCAACTCGCTGACGAGGTGGCGGCTAATATTAAAGACAAACTCCAGCGTCCCGAGCACCATTACACGCGGGCTGCGGACAACGAGGGGCTTTATTCAGACTTCTTTTGAAGTTCGGCCGAAGCGAGTCATTAAATGTAGCGGACAAAACTGATTCAATGCCATCGACTTCTATACTACTAATTGGACTGAGAACACTAAAAAGTGTTTATTTTCAACATATTTCGCTTCTACTTGTCTGCGACCATCGCCAATAAAATATTCTGATACTAAAATAAGTTTAATTCCAGTTACGTGCCAAAAAACTGTTCATCTTCAATCACTCTACTTCAATCAATTGTTCTCAGGAATTTTATTTGCCTGACTGTTGGCTGAACAGAATTTTATTTAATTTTCATGAAATGTCCTACAACATAATTACTAGTGCAATCAAATGAATCTCAAAATTAAGTTAGTGCCTAGCGGTATCATAAAGCGAAATTCATCAAAACGTAAAAATTAATTTTCAGCATAACTGATGCGCAAAGAGTCTTCAAAATATCCGGAACTCGATTTGGATAGATGAGAATTGGTAAAACGACGCTATATGAAAATCTTCAATATTGAACTGAAAAGGCAGTTACAAATTAGAATATTTTGTGTACACATTGACCTATTCTCGGTGTTACGCAAGTTTCATGTGAACTTGTGGTAATGTCTGGAGAAAGAGTGCAGAGCCACGTCTGGCATTCAAGAGGACGTGATCTCCATACAGATATCGGTTTTCATCGTTTCCCAAAATTAGTCTAGGCGCATGCAGGGAGGGTTCCTTCATAAGGCCTTTGGCTAATTTCTTCTCTTTCCTTGTCTCCAGTTCTCTGTCACTTTTAATAACCTCCACGTTGATGAGACATACGGCCCTATCAGAAATAAAGATAATGTACTCCGCCCTATCATTAACATGAAGCGCCATATTTTAAGACATGTTCCGCCGAATGAACGAATCTTAATATAATGAGTGAATCACTGCTTCCCAGATATCTCCGAATAAACGGAGAAACAAGTGGTGGCTCAGGGCATTCTGTTTAATTTAGGATTGTAAATGATACTTGAAGGGTCTTTAACCAGGAACTAAGAGTGTAGAAGATGGCGGAAAATTAATTAGTTTCAATCTATAAGCTAAGCAGGCACAACAAAACTAGAATACAGCTGACAGCACCAGATTTCCACAGCAAGAAATACGTTGGTGTAGACATTAGGGATATATTTCTAAAGTCATATGTCTGAATCATAGAATTTGACCGTGGGAAAGACCAAAAAGAAAAATACAGCCAATTGAACCGTTGTGCTACTGAAGATCAGGAACTGAAATTATATATATTTATTTTTAAAAAACTTGCATGTTGGATTTTATGGAAATCACTTGCAAAAATTCGGACGATAGGTATTCAATACGCCTTTCGTAAAGAGAAGAAAGCAAGGACTATGGCGGAAAATTAAGATTAGATTATGTGGAGAACATAACTGAGAACCTAGATGAAAATGTACGAGGGTGGTTTGAAAAGTTCTCGGAATGTATTAGAATTAAGTATCTTACCTCGGTGGAACTGCTTTTATTTTTCAACACAGTCTCCCTGTAGACTAATGCATTTGGTCCAGCGACGTTCCAATGCCTTGAACCCATCTAGAAAATGAGATTCCTCCAGGCCTGCAAAATACCTCTCCAATTCGACTGTCAGTTCTTCCCTTGTAGAAAATCTCCGTCCACCGAGGAAATTATTCAGCTTGGGGAATAGATGAAAGTCTGATGGTGCCAAATCAGGTGAATAAGGTGGATGTGGCAACAATTCGTACCTCAGTTCATGAAGTTTTGCCATGGCAATAACACTTTTGTGCGGCGGAGCGTTGTCCTGATGAAAGATGACGTTTTTCCTTGCAAAACCAGGCCTTGTTTCGCGTATCTTTTCTTGTAATTGGTCTAGGAGGTTTGCATAGTATTGGTCCGTGATTTTTTGGCCAGTGGGAAGATAATCTATCAGCAGAATGCCTTTTGCATCCCAGAAAACTGAGGCCATGACCTTTCCGGCCGAACGCACTGCCTTTGCTTTCTTTGGTGGTGGTGAATCAGCATGTTTCCACTGCTTTGACTGCTGTTTTGTCTCTGGGGTATAGTAGTGGATCCAAGTTTCATCTGTAGTCACAAACCGGCTCAAAAAATCTTGTTGGTTGATCTGAAAACGGGCCAGACTTTGTTCGGACATTTCCAATCTGGTGCGTTTATCGTCCAGTGTCAACAACCGCGGCACCCATCTTGCGGATAATTTTTTCATACCCAATTCTTCGGTTAAAATATAATATACCCGTTCAGAAGACATCCCTACAGCTTCAGCAATCTCCCGCACTTTCAGTCGACGATCCTCCATGACCATTTTTTACACTTTTGCGATAAATTCTGGGGTCGCAGCACTTTTTGGCCGTCCACTACGAGGATCATCATCCAAGTTCTCCCTACCAAATTTAAACTTACTGGTCCACTTGGCAACAGTTGAAAATAAAGGAGCAGAGTCCCCTAGTGTGTTCTGAAAGTCGGCATGAATTTCCTTTGCTTTCATACCTTTCTTTACAAAGTATTTAATCACTGCTCGAATCTCAGTTTTTTCCATTGTCACAAATCACTACGCGGGAACAACAACAAAGAGTCGTCACTACCACACTCCTGCAGCTAGAGCACTGACGCGCCACGTGTTCACTCACAAAGGATGTGTGATTATTGCGCGGGAACCTCGTTGCTCTAGCACTGACATCTAGCGGTGATTCCGAGAACTTTTCAAACCGCCCTCGTATACTTGGAGGCAAGTCATATTTTGAACAAAGGGAGTATTCCATAAAAATAGTCGATACGTTAAGAATCGGAAGACACGATAGGTGAAGAAGATAACCGTCCTCAACATTACAGCACTAGAGTAACATAGGTAAAATAGAATAAAATAGCTCGAGCCTCTCCATCTTCCGAAGACTGTACTCATTTAACATCAGGGAGAGAGGATTTGGAAAACCAATGCCCCGTGAAAATTTAAAGTGCTGTCATCAAATTCAAGTCAGACACTCAACCGTCTGAACTCCCGTCAAGATACTTGATAGTTTCGGGAAGTAAAGCATCTAGTGGTTGGTATCAATCCTTCACTTCCCTAACGCCAAGGATGCATCTGAATGTGATGGTCTCCATTCGCCCATCGAATCAGGTTGGTTGACGATAAAGTTCGAGCTCTGAATTAGGGAGAACATGGGTTCAAGTCCCCGCCGAGCAATCCAGATTCCGTTTTCCATTATTTGTCCTGATCAGTCCAGGAGAACGTCGGAATGTTGTATTCAGACTCCATTCTTGATTTATTTCCCTTTGCTTGCTCTTAATACGCTAAAGACCTTGTCCTTGACGAGGTGTAAAGCCCTAAAATCAATTGGGTCTGCCGACAGAAGTGAAAACTTAAAACTACGAATACCACCCGAGCAAGACGTCATACGTATAGCTACATAGATACAAAATAATAACAATTCTATGTGGTCGTAATGACCTGGTTACAGCGTTTCTATTGGCTGCGCATACCTCCCCTGACTCAAACGCCTTAACCTAACACGGTAGTGCTACCAGGTACAGGAGACCTACAGTTTTACATGGAATCCGAATGACAGAAGCTTTCTGGCACAGCTGCTGTGTAATGTGAAGGTCGAGTTAAGAGTCTAGGAAAATCCCTCTGAGAAAGGGATTCGGACCAAGGACCCTTCTATCCCAAGCCAGACAGTTTGACCACTGAACCACCAGACCGATATACTGTTAACATTAGCATGTCGGTGAGTCGAACTCATAAGATTTTACTCATCCAGAAATCGCCCAACGCGCCTACAGAAGTTTTCACTTCAAAAACTAAAAATCTAACTTAGACCACAACCCGAAGGCTTGTCGAGTCTTCACGAAGGAGATGTATCAAGCTATTACGGGACAGATTGGAAGATCAATCCTTTCCTCTGTGCTACCGTTTAAGGTGGTATCAGAAGCATCGAAAGTCAGAGCATAGCTCCTATAATCAAATACAGCTCCTAAATATTCCTGCTCACTACGGGATTTGAGCCCACGACTGGAGAGAGAAACTTTCGTAAGTAAGCGCCGTAACCGCTGAGTTATCACCTCGCCTTATTTTGAAGTATATGTATGCTAACTGCTATCAAAATCGAATAAAAACTTTGGGTTTGTATGAACAACGTTGAGATAAATTACAGTTAGGGGCGAAAGCAGCAGAAGGTTTAGGTTTTTTAAACGTAAGCAATGTTTTTCTATTTGTTTTAAAGTATACGTATGCAAAGTTCCATCAAAATCCGATAAAAACTGTGTGTTTTTAAGAAGAACATTGGCAAAAAACATTCATTTTTATGTATTAGATACAAGTATGTTCTATACTTTAACTGCTGTCCAAGCGCAACACGTCAAACTTGTAGCTACATATATACAGCTATTAGAGCATGTTGGTGGTGCATACTCATAAGATTTCACCCATGTGAAAAGCGTCGAACGCGCATACCATACTCGCAACAAGTCAGAGCATGTCGGTGACGGGAAGTGGCGAACTCATAGATATACCCCCATCCTAACATCGAATAACGGCACTATAGAACTTTTCGTCTAAAAAAATTATAAATTAGTAAAATACCCCCTCATGGATCGCCGAAACCTAGTATATGAGCTTTCTTCACTTCCGTTTTCTCGTTGCACCCGTGCCGAGAGGAAGGAACCCTGTGTCCTTGGTCCTCTGTCTGGCGGTCAAGCGGCCACTGTGCTGGCTGGCCCAGTCGTGACCGGCGTGAGTCACGCCGTATCACCCTGGGATCTGCCAGCAGACCGTTGTCCCGGATGGCCGATGCTGCAGCTGCAGTGCAGTCTCCATTGTAAGTTCTGCACGAACTGAGACGACCGACAAGGTGGCCAATTAAAGAGGCCCGTCAACGTGCAGTCAGCGTGCATAGTGATAGTGATCAGACACTGGTGACTTGTTTTTACAGGGCGGGACAGAGCATCCTACCTAACTAATATAAAGATGAATGTATGTTTGTTCTTCATAAAACTCCACAGTTTCCATTCGATCTCGATGAAACTTTCCACACATATCCTATGAAACAAGTAGAAAAATACTGTCTACATTTGGTTGAAAAAATATCTATATAAATAATACACGTTGTCTTATAATTGCGAAAAATTATTAAACTGCAATAGACAGACGCATTGGATGTCCAGGTCAGGAAGCTCAGTGGTTAAAGCGCTTCTTACTGATGTTTGGATCGTTGTCTACAGTTCAAATCTCCGTGGAGGCAAAGATTTTTAAAAATTGTTTTTGATCGTAAGTGTCACGCCTGCACCGTCGATTATTCGGATTGAATATTAAACTGTAGATATCACAAATTTAGGGGTGCAATACGAGGCAAATCATAGGTAGTCTTGTAATGCTGTGGGTGTATACTTTTTTACGTTATATTGATCCCTCAGGGATGTTTCGCAGTCAGTGTGTGTGTGATCTGCAGTAATAATACTATAAATGTGGCAGTAAGTTTGTTACGTTTTGACGACTAAATGCATAGACACCGATATTGACGGAATTTGACAAGAAAATCTTTAGGGAGGGCACAGGACTTTTTTTTCGGTACGATTAACTGTTGTAGTAACGAAATTTTGAGAACTGTTCGAACGGTAACACCAGTTCATTTTGCCTTCTTTTTTGACATGCCTTGTGAGCGTAAACTGACCTAAGTTGTAGCTCTAGCAGAGCACGAGCAGCTTAAGTTATTAAAACCCAAGAATCGGATGTTCATGCTGAAGAAAGAAGAAAAGACCAATCTGAAATAAACCTGCCCTTAGTTAACACCCCCCCCCCCCCCCAACACCCACCCAACATCTCCTCACTTTCGTTTGTATTTCTGTCTTTAAATATATTGGAAATTGATTCTCTTCAAGAGACAGGTTCGACGGTAGAATGATATAGTGATGGCTTTCCTGTCATATTAAGCCGACTCGGTGTTGTTTGGGACCAATCCTTCGTTACCAACAACTTTCTATATTCAATTCTGGAAAAGAAATTATTAATCCACGCGTACGAAGTCGCGGGTATCAGCTAGTATCTTATAATTACAAGAAGAGAACTCCGGGGCGTCAATTAATTACGTGGGGTGAAATGGGAGGGGATGTCAACAAATTACTTGCAACAACGTTAGTGAAAGGGGGTTCGTTAGAGTCTCACCGCCATTACAAAACAGGAAAGCTAAAAGATCATACAGGGAGGTGGAGGGGTTCAGATTTGCGAAAAAAACCTCACATAATTAATGGATGCCCCATTTGTACGTGATTGAAAAAGAAGTTTTCCCAGTTAGTGAATTAGGTCTAGGTGTATGCTGGATCGCAAACATAAATCAAAGATATAAACTTGTTCCTTATGAAGTGTTAAGATGAAAAACCAACCGAACTTCATTAGCGTTTCCTAATAGACAAGTAGCGAACTGCGAATCCATACAACTACTGAAAAAGAAGCATTGACATGAGAAATATGTCAATACAATACGCCACGTCGTCCTTGTTAAAACATCGAGACTATGAATCCCGACGACTGTTACTGATCGATGCGTGCTATTTTTAAATAGCACCAATAAGGCACCGAGTACTCTGGTTTATTCCTAATACTGGTTTTCTATTTTTGATAGGTTAATGTGATCCGCGTAGTAATGAAATCCATACTATAACTCCGCTATGTATTATAGACAACATACTGGTGAATTTTTTGGCCCAAGGTCCTTAGTTGCTATGATAACTGGTATTTGTTATTCTTCCGTCTTGGAAATAAAACAAATACATTTTATGGTAAACGCGTTTCGTCTTTATTTAAGTCATCTTCAGTACCCTAGGTAAACATAACGTAACGTAAAAAAAAGAAGAACAGATATTATAAACAAAGTCACGTTGACTGAATTTTTACATAAAATGGAAGGTGCCATGTGGTACTGTGGCAATTTTTTATGCAACCGATAGAAATCGAAATGGTAGCATCGTATTATTAAATACCGTTCGTCGATGCACGCTTTCCTGGAATTACTCTTCTATCTGGAAATCAAATGCAATTAATGAAATGACTGAGGAATTTTTTTTAAGTTACTTAATTAGTAAAAAGTTTAATAAATAATACATAGAAAATGTCATAGAAAATGTTCACTTATCAATAGACATAAACACAAACAGTTCTTTCTATTAAAAATTACAGAGGCAACAGTTTTTCTCTGTAGTAAATCTGTAACTTACAAAAACCAATGGTAAACAGATAATAAACGACACATATAGCTAACTAACCAAACTAAGCACATAATAATCAGACAGATACGTGTTCGCAATAATACGCACATAGAAATAATAATAATAATTAAAACATAAAGCCCAAAAACCTCTAATTCCTTCCGCTCAAACACAGACAAATAGGCACTACAGGCATTACTCATAGCATAAAACAGATCTTGTACACATCGCCCAATCAAATCCTTTCAAAGTTATGGCTATTAATAAACCAATAATAAAAACAAAGAAGACGGTAAGCAGTTGACACACATATCACATTGATTCATTTTTCTGTACCCCTACGTGTTTGATTGATTATAAAAATAGGTAAATTAATAAAAGTTATTGTAATTTTCACATGTGCCTTTAATTTTCCGAATTTTCGTAAATAATTTCGAATATTTTTAGAAAATTACTACCTTCAAGCAAAAATATCGATATGTCCACATATCGATATTTTATCCCGATCATATCAGTACCGATTGTAAATATCGATACAATATTTATCAATTATTTTTTTCCCGTGGTAGTCCGTGCTCGCGTAAACAATGCGTTTTGTTTGTATTGTATTAATAAATCGGTTTATGTATCTCACTACGAACGTGGCACCGAATGTTCTTGAGTACTATGTAAGACAAACCGAGCACGCTGGAACAAATCTACGAAGAGGGTTCGGCCAAGAGTTATATCGAATCTTGTCTCAGCAGTTCCTACCAGAGACATTCTGGTTTGCCGGTGGTACAGTGTTACTACAGATCGCGCAGTATCTCGTCTGTTCTTTAATGTAAACGAAGTGCTGTGTGATTCGTTCAAAGTCGCTCGTTCTGTGGCGCTCTCTCCCAGCAAAGTCACACAGCTGCGTGCTCTCCAACAAGTTCAGTTCGTCGGGACACCGCGGTGAGGCGCTCAAATGCATTCTGCAGTCCCCAGGCGCGTTTTACGAAAATATGAGACATTGTGGGGTCTCCACGCAGACATATGGAAAATTTATCCACTGGAACTGCATACTCGATCACAATTTTTTAAATTACTACATCTGCTAGCTATCGTCTGTGCAGTTCAAACAATCCGTGGGATAAGAACCAGGGCATTCTGTGTATTGAGAATTAATTTAAACGCTTAATTTTTTATATTAAATACTTTGAGGGAAATATCACCATCCAGCCACTTTTTACCTTTAAATATTTTTATTTTAATTGGTTCAACTGCTCCTGGTAAGTTATTAATCAGCATTTCTCTTGGTAATTTATTTCAATTCCTGAGTCATTTACAGACAAAAGAAAAATATCCCCTTCCTTGTGCTAGATATTCAAGAGCCAACTATTTCTTCCTCCAATATCGATACAAAACTCAGAGTCAATATGCGCAGTATATACTCCCAACACAAACTTCATTTATCATACTCTCATACTCATTTATCATATACACAAATAGTGCATCCACTAATGTTATTTAACTTCTGTGGCACTCAATTCTTTTTCTTTGGATTACTTTAAATGAACGTCGAACTCTTTTACATATAGACCCCAATATTTAAAACATGGTCATAGAAGATAGAGATTATTGATTAATACAACCGAGTCAATATCATGAAAATGCAACTTTCACACATATATGCTCACATTATAATTTTTGCACTTATTAATTTGATTTTTAAAAAGTCGTCAAATTAGTTCTATAGGTAAAAAAATCAGACAACATATACTTATCTAAGCATAACCGCTGGAATTGACATATATTCTTGAAATTTTAGTGTGGCAGGAAGCACAAAAATTTAATTTATGAATATAGTTTAGAAATTTGATAAGAAGTCTGTAATATCGCTGATACAATAAGGTAAAAAGTAAAGTTGGACAAAAACTATAAATTCCATCTTAAAAATTCACTTTAGAAACCAAGCAGATGTCTTACACTGAAGGATATGGTGTGCTGATGTCAATTTGAATACTTAAAAAAAACCATCTAGTGTTTTAAAGCATCATGTTAGGAGAAAAATTCTTTCGTTCTGGAAATTAATTTATCGATTACTATCAGCGGAATTAGATCTCAAAGCTTTAGACTTATTCATTCAACTTGCCTGAAATGCCTGCAAAAATATTCTAGTGAGATCTAATTATGACTTAAATGGAAGAACAGTTTTAAGAAATCATCCGTCCTGTTACGTGGATTGCAAACAGAATTAAAAACTTCTTGAAGCCAATAATGACATTATACTGCTCAACAATGACGCAAGGTAGTCACATATCTGTGCAGTAATAAGCAAAAGCATATAGTGTTCTGTTAAATGTTATGTCAAAATCTTTCGAAGTTCAAACCCATTAAATTTATTGATTTTTACCTTCCCATTCTGTGCCACCATATTTCTTCCGGCTCTAAAGTTCTCGAAGCGACTTACAGACTGAACCAAAATGTTTTTATAAAAAATACTTCTTACATAAAAAAAAATTAAATTGTATGCAGGCGTCAACTGAAACATTACCATTTGTCTTGGAAAGACACTGTGCTGAAAACTGTATACCCTTAAACATCCCATATTGAAATTTTGAAATCAATCTTATTATTAGTGCAGCATTTACACACAGAGTAAAACGTAATCCGAACGATAGTACTGCCCTTATTTTGCACACCCCTCACCTCAATAAAACATGTTGGGACCAGCACTTCAGTGTAAAAGTGAACCTTCCTTACAGATTAATCACCGGTCTGGTGTCAGTAAATTTGCGAGTCGTATCCTCGCAAGATTGGTCTTGAGAACCGCTTGGGAGAAGGAATAGTATCTCCCGCAAATTACAGTTAACATGTGTAAAATGTCAAATACCATCGAATTTAATACTGTAACATACATTTTAGTTTCGTGAAAAATACCATACACATGCTACTGTTTTTGGTTTAACACCAAAAATATTGAATGATGCATTTTCCATTCCAATGTTTCGCCTTTATCGTGGATAACGATTTAGAGTGGGCAAACAGAACAGATATCTTGCCCTTAATTTTATTTTACAGTCCTTTTTCATCATACAGTGCATTTAATAATGAAGTGCATAGCATATAAAATATATGAGCCAAAGTATGTTACTATCTGGAATTTTTCGGTTTATACCAGATTTTATGTAGTTCAGGCTTATTTCAGGATATCCGAAGGGCAGACAGTGACCTTGTAGTCTGACTGTATTCGTGGCTGCTTATAAGTGGCCCCCTAAAATAGAATCGGAGTTGATAACTTAATAGAGCGCTCTTAGCAGAGTCCTTCAAGTCGTCAGATCTCTACGTCGTTACTTTTCGTATATCATCCGAGCCTTCTTATTTTCTTTATGGCAACACTAGAAGATATTGGGCACGCTTTCCTGTATTCAATTATGAAAATATGGAAAGTGTAAGAAAAACATCTATTGGGGATAAATAAAAATATCTTAAGTTATTGTTTCAGCATTTCTTAATATTTCAAGTGGAAGAAAAGCCCCCATTTAAATCAAACTGAATGAGTAACAAGTACACGAAGCAAGGATGTCGATTTTTATGCAATGCAGAGTACCGTTTTATGTAACATTATCTACCAATTTTAACTGTTTTCTAATACAAGTAAGAAAATTGTAAAAAGTAACTAAGGAAATTAGCATAAATAAAATAGTTTCATTTGTGACATCATACAAGTGAGTATAATTTCAATACGAATTTTCAGATAATAAACGCGTTAATCGTAAAATCAGTTTGCAGGAATACCAAAAAATTTTACAATAACACCTCTGAAAACACTGGTATTGTAGTATCATCCCTCTTTCAGAGCCATCAAGTAACACATTTCACTGTCTGTCTGAACCAGTTGGTATCTGTTACTTCCTGATATATTAGAGATTATGTATGATTAAATTCCTACTTAATCTGATCTAATCATCACATTGTTCATGCTTCACACAATCGTTGCCATTTTACTTTTCACGGAATGACGATTTATCTCCCTCTTGCCGAACAATTTGTTCAAAGAAATTCATCATTGACTGGTAGTACATGGAGGGTCATCTCTTTTACACGTCCAGGTGTCATTTTTTTTCGACTCATGGCTTTTGAAGTTCTACCTATAAACATAAATTTCGAAAGCATCGTTTCTTCTATACTCCTCTGCATCGAAGGGTATTTAAAATATTGTAACGATAAATTGAATCATTCATTTTTTGTTAAAAATACTGCATCAGTCCTCTTATTCAGTGTGGTATTATTTCAACTATTCATCAAACTATAGATAAGAATTGCTTACAAAGACCGCTTTAAAGCAGCACCGAAGTCTATCTTCCATATCCTTATTATAAAATAATATTAACCTTCATTAAACTCTTTTACCGCGTACATGCAGAGATAATGCACAAAAAAACTGCCTCTGCTTGGATTTAATTGCATTATGATCATCGAAATATTTTTTGTAGTTCAGTCATTATTGTTCGTGTGCGTCGAGGTCAGTATGGCCGGGAGAGGATAGGAGTTAGGAACGGGAAGGAATTCGGCCATGGCCGTTTCAAGGATCCATACCGATATGCTCCTGCAGTGAATTCGAGAAAACCGGATGGAAAATTTGTTTGGTTAAACGGGGATCTGAACCCGGGTCGTCCTGAATGCCACGCCCTCAGCTTTACCGCTCACCCTCAAGGCTTGATGTCGAAGTATACTGTTTTCGTGGAAAGAATATACAGTAATAATTCTAAAACATAAGCACATGCTCGTTGCTAATCTTGTCAAAAATCTTATTGCAGTGTCGCAACACAAAAAATTTATATTTTCTTTTTGTGTAAAACTCCAATGTTTTATTTGCTTGTACATCTAGACATATGAGATTAGTATTATTTCCAGAATACTAGTGTTTTGGACTTGGTGATACATCAACGTTTGCTGGCTCAGAAGTTATGGAACTTGGTAGAAGAGTCTGCTGTCAATTAACAACCATCCCCGTCCACAAGAGAGCGCTGTGGGAAATGCGACAGGTGTCGATAGCAGCGAAGCTTTGCGGGAGGCTGTCACAGCCCCGTGGACAGGTGTCCAGCGGCAGAGAGGACTCTGTTACCAGGTCTGCAGACTAGGAAGTCATTTACCTCTCAGAGGATGCTCATTCTATATGACACTTTTCAGCTATAACAATCCAGCAATAACGTATCCAGGATTCCTAGCAAAAATTGGATTCAACGGTGCAGGAAGGCTGGATGGTTGTAGCTATATGTTCTGATTATAAATTTAAACGGATTACTATTGATTCTGCAAAAATAGTTCAAGAGGATCAAAATACTAATTTTTTTTCACTTACTTACGCCTCGTCGACGTCGAGGTCATCAGAGGCGGGATGGAACTGGGGACAAGGAACGGGAAGGAATTCGGTCATGGCCTGGAGTGATATGGGGAAACCATGGAAAATCCAAATCTGAATGCCCGGACTGGGATTCGAACCGAATGCGAGGCCAGAGCGCTAACTGCTCACCCACCACGCGCGGTAATACTATTGTCACGTATAGTAACATTTTATAAAGTGACAGCAATTACTATGCTTTTCTAAGGAAGTGAGTCATGAGTTATGAAGAGAGGAGATTTAAAAAAAAAAAAAATCATACGAGTAGAGAAAATAAAGTTCCTTAGATCTGTAATGAAACGCACACTGATAGCTCTAATAAGAAACTAAATAATAAGAGTTGATAATATTTAGAACTAGCTGTTATCCAAGACTTCGTATGCTTGGATTTAGAATTTAATTCCTACAATTGGACATAGAAAGTTGTAACTTACGTAAATGTGTTCCAAAAACTGACAGCGAGAGAAACAAAGCTTAAGCTCCGAAATAACATTACAGAGACTAACACACGCTAGCCATCTATCACCATTCGGTTAGTTTTCAAATTTCATGACAAAATATGTTATTTATATTAATGGTACATAGTGTTTCGTTGTTAAATTTCATCAAGAACGGTTTAGCGATTTAGTCGTGAACACGTAACAGACAGAGAAACAAAATTACTTTCCTTTAATATAAATTTAGGTAAATTACAATGTCGATTTACATAGGAATCACTGGAGACCATCCGTATAGAATGGGAGTTGCACGATCACCGAAAACCAATATAGACCGAAATGTAGAAGAAGTACGGATAGACCATCCTTGTGTCGAAAGAGAAGGTCGTTTCTGTGTCGTACTGTCACTGTTTCAATAAAGTTAATAATTATTTTAACTATCATAATATTTTTTCTTTTAATTATGACTATACGCATCGTCGACGTCGAAATCATTAGAGGCGGGAAAAGACTGGGGGGAAGGAATTCGGGAATGGCCTTTTAAAGGAACCATCCCAGAATTCGAATGGAGTTTTTCCGGTAAACCATGGAAACCCAAATCTGGATGCCAAGACGGGGATTCCAACCCGCGTCCTCCCGAATGCGAGTTCAGAGCGTTATGGCTCACCCACTACTCTGGGTCTTTCCCAAAGAGGAAGAGAGTGAAAAAGATGTTTGAAACATATATTATCGTACAAACAGTCCTGTGCTACGTTGGCAGAATCACGAGCAATGCTAAGTATTTGTTCGTAGCATAAAAACTGACTTTAGTGAATGAGAGGTAATGTTCTGGCTTTGAATTCTGAAGCATGAGGGTTCAGTTACTGGCCCGGCCATGAAAACTTGGTTTTTCCACGATTTTCCAAAATCGCTCCAGACAAATAGCTGAACCGTTTCTGCATAAAGTCCATGGCCAATTATCTTCACATCCCTCCCTCATAATACTCTCCCTGCTCTAACGACTTTATAAATCAGCTGGAAAGTGATGATGATTACGACGAAGAACAAAAAATGACTTCGCAAAGGGAAATAGTAGCATTGACCAACGGGGGCATTTAATAACTTTCTGTTTTAAAAATACATTTATTAATTGGCAGAAAAAGAAATTTGTTGTAAGTTTCTATCGAATTTAATGAAAAGCAAGACGAAACTGACGGACAAGGGATTCTAAATCGTGTTGTTTTAGACCGTTTACTCACTGAATATCGTTTTTGCAGGTGTCTTGCTAGCTACGGATTCTTTTAGATCTATCGGTGTTGGACATAGAATGATGCCTCGCAAAGACACCTTGCATAGGCTGCTTTAGAAAATCCAGAGCTATCTCTCCGGCATAGAAGTTTGTTCCACAACTCGCATGGATTCTTCAACCATTGACACTAACGACACTGGAGCAAAGGTGCATCAAAACTAGATCCAGGCAAGCCAGGTTACAGATATCATCAAGAATAATACTACTGATTCATAGACAGGATTAACACGCACTTCTCCCTTTGTGGGTCTGTATGACTACAACGAGTGAGTGTTAAATATTTAATGTGTTGTGCTTACGGACCGAAAAGATAAGTTGTTGATAGGTGTCATCTTTTTTAGTTTATTCTACAAATAGAAATTGAGGGCGGCCAATTTAACTCGTTAGTTCGAAGGCCTATCAGCTTCCACTTTGCCATTTTAGAAAAATGGCAATTAGTTAATTTAACTAATTCCTTTCGTGTACAGTTCGGTCGAAGAAGGAATAGTATATTATAACTCCCATTCTGCTGATCTCATACTGTGTGCAGAAAACTTCTTTTCACAGCGCGATTCAAACTAATTCGTTTATACTTGCTGTTCTGTGTTGAGGCTACATTCGACTAACGAAAGTTAGGCTTGGCTGTATAATTAATTTATCATCTTTCATTCTATGTAAATAACTGAAGGGAACGAAACATAAAGGATCCAGATGGAGAGGATTGGTGATAACATGTTTGCAAATATCAGCACAGTATATCAGAGACGATTCTATGCTTGAATGTAGCAACTTAAATGATATTTCCCTTACCGTTCGTTTATTAAAAGTGTCACCAGAGTGAAGACTGGCTGATTAAATTATAAAATAACAGGTGAAAATGTTCAAATTTTTTTGATCCGAATCTCACTAATTTTACGTCTTCAAAAAATTGAATAACACTACCACTTCCTAATTCAATTATTTACTACACCAGATACGTGGATTTTGAGCAAAGTTTCTGAGTTATCTCTCTTTCAGAGACAGGTGTTTGAACGTTTTTGGTGATTGTAGCATTGTGTAACTTAGTACAGCAACGATGAAACTTCATCACATAGAAAAAACATGGCAGTCTCATTTCCAATTTTAATATGATGCTCACTATATTCTTTATTTACAAAAGAAGTTGTCTTCTACATCAAAGTTTGGCCTGGCGGCTCAAGAATCAACTGTCAGTATTGTTTGGACGTTCTGCGCTAGTTGCTCAACCAATTCACCGATCCTTAACAAAGACAGTGCACTTTTTACACAATCTTATCGAATAGCAAGTTAAGTGTAAAAATTCCTATTACCGTTGTATTTAGTGGATTTGTGTCATATACCTCTGTTGTGAAAGGTTTACGGCAACTGAAATAGAAGATATGTGTTTCACATTCAATAAGATTTTCATGAGCTTCGTGAATCCCAGGTCTGATCCCCGTAAACAAAATCAGTAATCAAAGAACACCTTTCTAACTCTGTTCATAACGTTTAATATTTATTTTAACTGCTTAACGCCACTTAACAGCGAGGTCTTTAGAGACGGGAAAGGAAGGGGGAGGGGACAAGGAATGGGAAGTAATTCGGGAATGGCCTTTTAAAGGAAGTGATTTGCCTGGAGTGATTTGGGAAACCATGAAACACCCAAATCTGGATGCCCGGACGTGGATTCGAACCGCCGTCCTCCCGAATGCGAGGCCAGAACGCTAACCGTTACACCACCACTCTCGGTATCGTTACGATAACATGCACAGGCATAGAAGGATGTTTCAAAAGAATCTTACGAGGACTGCTTTACGAAGTGGAAACAGCACTAGGACAACTATACGAATGGGAAAAGCAAGTACTTTTAAGAATATAAGAATCATCAATGTGTAGGTTAAATAACAAAATTTAAATTGCTTTTATCACCATTTACACGTGCAAGAACTGGAACTTCTGTGGGTCACACACATTTTTTCTGCGTATTCTGTGCAATTTTATCTGTGTGTGTTTTCTTATCTTTTTAATGTTTGTTTAGCACTCGAATGGAATTTATTGTGTCTGTGTAGTAAATAGGAACTTTGTCCAAGTCATTCTCGTAAAGAAATGAAAATTAGTTAAAATTTAATGCACACTTCACTAGATTATAGTATGCATTTTGTGTTTAGAGCCTCTATAACTGAGAATAGCTTGGACAAAATTACTTGATAATCGTTCTTACAATGCACAGGATGCAGGAGACACCAGAAAAATAAATTTTATATTTGGAACAAAAAATACTTTTTTAGTACAAAGATATTTATAGATAGTGTATTGATGATGATAATAAATAGTATAATTAAAATTAATTTATATTACTATTATTATTAGTCTACTTCCGTTGCTTTTCGTGAATTTGTATCATATACCACTGTAACGAAACGTTTATGATAACTGAAATACGATATATATGTTTCACATTTAAAACGATCCATTGTTTAATATGAGCTTAAGTGATAGCGCCAACCATTATAGCTGCTTGCATCAAAGTATCGTTAATTGCACTTGCGCAGAACGTTAAGTGCGCTTTCGCAAAACGTTAAGTGGAATTAACGCGTTACGGTAACAAATTTTTCGCTACTGTGCCGAAAGAAGCTTCACATCAAATACAAATTTCTGTTATTTTCAGTACAGACCTCGTATGCGAGTTATTCTACTGCTTTGATCGAGGAAAATTCACTTCACACTGCTAGCCTTGCAGTATGCCGACTTCGTTGGCTCCGGCCATGAATAAAACAGTCCTCATAGCAGCTCGGGGCGCCTGATCAAAGCCGTCACGTGTCCCAAACGTCTTCCACACCTCCGTCGGCATTCTTCATGTCGTTGCGCGACTGTCCTGCTCAATTCAGTGAGCCCACGCCGCTTGAGACACGCACAGCGGTCCTTAACTTACGCGGTAACACAACGTTACACTTTGTTGGCTGGAAATACTTCGCATTCTCAGAAGCTCCCGCAGCTGGCATGAGAGATTCATGAGACTCCTTGGAACTTGTCTCACGTGCCGCCTCGAGAGACATTGGTCACCACCGGAGCGACACCAAAACATAAACATTGCATAATCTTCTCCGAAACTGTTTCGGTCGGTCTTGTGTACGCCTTCTGCGGAAGTACATTAGTCAAGTCTGTTTTGCTGCAGTTCTCCTTCAGCAAGATTCCCCACTGGCCTGCAATCAGTTAGCTCCTCCATACACAGCAATGTGAGTATTATGAAACTATTCAGGAAATATTTCGACCTGACCATTGATGTGGATGTCAATGCCAAACTGTTACACTTCAAATTTCACTAAAATTTTTAGGACATTACTCTATACACACGAAGGTAAGTTTCTTTTCTTATCTGTTAATTTACCTGCCACTACAACACAGAAAATTTGCATTGGAGTCTGTATTATAGACTCAGGAATTTTTGTGGGACTTCCGTGCATGAACTATAGAAATAACGCTAGTACACTACCAGTGGATGCAAGAAGTTAACGGTTTATTTACGTGACTGGCCTCTAAATGCTGGAAATAATAACCGTGTCATATTAACTCCTGCCTACCAGAGATTATCAGTGGCAGGTAGGATGTTGAGAATGAAAGCGGAATTAATAGAGGCGAACGTCTCATTTCAATTATCCTCCAAAACCTAATGCCATCAACCTTTTAGTACACAAATTATTAAAATGAGCATCTTTTGTGACGTAGAGATTTCTCCGATACGCATACTACGTATCGAGACACAACGTTACCGACTCAATGTTTTACCATAACCATTTATTCGGCTAGAACAACAGCTGGCCCATTTGTTGGATTGTCGACTGTATTGACCCGATCCTACGCCTCTTGGGTTAGCTACTACTCCATGACTGCTTCCCAACTCAGTACTTGCCCTAGCCACAAAGTCCACAAAGGGTTTATCCTCCCAGCTTAAATGAGATGGGAGGATTGCCGAATAAAAATCCTCTTTCCGCTGCATGTTCCAACACTGCAGTAGAGTCCTGAGGTGATTTCCGAAAGCGGTTCATTAGCTTGTGTGTTCGACATCTTACCCAGTGTAGTGGTTGAGTGGTAACGCTCTAGCCTTGCATTAGGGAAGAAGTGGATTCGAATCCCCGTCCGGGTATGTAGATTTTGGTCTTCCATGATTTTCCCAAATCACTCCAAGCGAATTCCGAGATGCATCCTTAAAAGACCATGGCCGGTCCTTGTCCCCAATCCTTTTCTTTCGGATGACTCGCCGACGCATAAAGCCATAAGCATAAGCACGATACATACGATGGGTGAACAATATACTTACCATCGCCCGTGTGCAGATCTGGTTAAAACATATGTTCGAAGGCTGACAACTAAAACAATGCAAATGAATTGGTGTTGCCCTAAACAGTGGCTGAATAACTGATAGAACATAAAATGACTTCATAATAGTTAAATGGAGTACGTCTATTACGAATTAAGGTCCGTTCACACTAGAGATCAAGTCAGGTCAAGGACAAGATCAAAATCGCTATAGACGATATCCAAAGGATGCGTTCTCACTCCACAGTTCGGTCAGGTCTGGGCGAGGCAGGTTGACCTGAAGATCGTGCCACCACCGATCAACAACGGTCAATACCTAAGCTGAGCTGCGCTGACCGCTAGTGTGAACGTGCAACAGTCAGATCAGGTCCGATCAAAATGAACGACAAACATCTGAGAGCTTCAGTGGTTCCAGAGGTTTCAGTGAATTGTATTATTTTGCTCATAAAAATATTGCGATTCATTTCACAAAACTACACAATGGATGGATATAGCATATAATTTTTTTTTAATTACATAATTTTGCGTTACAAATAGAACTATCACAAAAAGCATCTTATTTAATATTACTCACGAAGAAGATATTCAGAATTCTATTCATTGATCTTTTTTGTTTGATAAACTAAAATAACTTTGTCGTTAAACTGAACGTAATAACACAATTCCTACTCTTTATTTATTTCTTAAAAACTATAATTTGAATTGACCTGACTTGTCCGTCAGTGTGAATGCTACTAGCGAAATCATGGATCGTGAGCTGACCTAAGTTGACCGTACCTTGATCTCTATTGTGAATAGGGCTTTACTATTGCGTGCTAATATTTCCGTTCACTAATTCGTATTGATATTAACCTTTTTTGAAAAAAATTTTTTGTATAATTTAAAGAAAATTTCAGTTGGAAGTTAGAAAAAAATTTTCTCGACTTATTCATTATCTGGTTGATGAAATTCTTTTCGCCTTCAAAATTAACTGCTGAAGTAGGTTATTTGTTAAAATCACGATAGAGAGAGATTCCAGAAGTTTACATGTAAAATTTATCATGGTACCGATGTAAATATTGGAAAAATTTATGGATAATTTTTATTTTTAGTTTTTTTTGCCAAAATCTCGTACAAATCATACATCAAAACGAAAAATCAAAACATTTTCACAATCAATGGATTGCGTGCTTTTATTTGTTACTTCTTGGAACTATCCAAAGAAAATATTTCCTTCAGTTCACCAGTAAAACTGCTATAATATTTTCACCTCCAAGGATTTTTCAAAATTTTAACCTTGTTAAGGTTAAATGAAAAACATTTGAGGGCACTTAAAAATTTCTTATTTCAGAACTTATAAGGATTGGCAGGCGCTGTACTGACCAATAATCGATTCCAAAGGTTCCCGTTTTTCATTCAAGAGGAATGTAACTCTAAAAATAAAAGAAATGAAATCGTAATTACAAATCGAAGCTAGTTTATACCAGGTTATGGGAACTGTTACCGTAAAAATTGCTTAGACGAGCTGGAAGTTTGTGTTAATTTAACAATAACTTATATAAGACGCAATGCGAGATTATTAGCTCGAATTCATACTGGAGTATTATTCACAGTTTGATATTTCTTTCCGACAAATTCTTTCATCTAGTAGTTGCTTCTCTGTTAGTATAATGTCAAGGACCGTTCACAACGGTAACTAGTTGGCGATTCTTTGCCAAATTGAACTCTATTGTCCAGTAAACAAATAAATTTCAAATTATCTTCACTTGACAGAGTCCGAAGCTGCCGCGGATGCCGCCAAATATGGTTTCAACTAGGGTTGTAACGGAAGTCATCTATGCGGTGCGGATGTTCAACGCTTGAACCCGCGGATGCGGATGTTTTGCGGATGCGGATGTTTTGCGGATGCGGAAGTGGAAGTGGAAAAATAAATTTATAATTATTTAGATTTTAATATTTTATCGAAATAAACTTAAAATAAAAATAAATATATTTTATGCCAAATTGCACATTTTTTCATAAGTAACGTGTATTTCTATATAATACTGCCACATTGATTTATTTTATGCCTCGTCTTTCAACAACAAGAAACATGGGATGATTTCACAAGTGAATTAAATTATTTACATAACGACGCACGAGTTTAGGAAAAAAACAATCTTGGTTATGTGAATTTAGCAGAGTTCGCGGGTCGACTAATTCAAGCGCCAAGCACAATGCCACGCAGCCGCACATCTCCGTGCCCCCCATCCTCCTATCCACCGCTCTAATGGTCCACTTGCAGTCCAACTTGTAGGACATACGTTCACCCGATTTTCGATAAAGAACTCTTGATGAACCTTGAAAACGGTTAGAGAACTACATGCAGGACGTGTCGGATGTTGGCAATCCCAAACAACCAACACTGGTCCTTGCTGTCCAACAAGCTATGGTGTTAGATCATGATGGGGGGAAAATTCCTGCCAGTGTGAGATTAGGACATGTGGTGTACCGCGAGAAATTACGAGTGGAAAGGATTGCTTGGAGCATTATGTTGGACCCTTTTTACTAGCGTGAATGGGTGAGAGCATCCAATTGTAGATCTACACGGATGTCCTGTAAGTTGGAGAGTGAAGAAGGCGCTTTACTTTACACGCGAGTTCAAACTTGTAAATTCACCTCTTAGGTAATAACACCATTTAGTTCATTGTTATTTTTATTGCAAGATCGGCAGGAAAAAAAAACAACCACGTTTTTGTTAGCCAAGCGACGATGAGCAGAATCTCGTATAAAGAGAAAAGAATAATATATATTACAATGTAAACAAAACATCCGCTATATCTCCGCAATAAATATTGTGGATGCGAAAGTGGATGTAGGATTTCCCGCGAAAGTTCCGTATTTGCGGATGCGGATGTGGAGATCCGTTACATTCCTATTTCATATTCACAGAAAAACGGGAACAAAGATTAATGTGACCTACAAATTAGATATTCTACTCCAGCTGCACAAAGCAAGCTTCACCAGAATGAAAGGACAGGTTAAGAGATCGCAAAAATTTCCGACAGTGCCAGTTTCAAATCGTGTTTCTTACAATGACTATTCAGACGCCTCACCAATGAGCAGACAACTGCAAACCAACTACTGAGGAGAGTAACCCACATCTGCTGCATCAATTGTTTCTCTACTACCATAGTCGAACTGGTAAACGCAAAAATACCAACAGGTAAATGGCTATTTGTCAGTAATCACATTCTAGCAATCGTTAAACTACGAAATAATTGTGGAGCAATAAGAAAAGATACAAAGTAAGCTGCATAAATGACTGTAACTACGTGAATACAGTGTTAGACTAAACAGCTGAATTAAACAGTGAACGTTTCCAAGTAACTAAAATTATTTAGGCTGGATATAGTTATCGTTACTTATAAATAGGGTCGAGGATTATGACTCTTGCTGGAACGGTAGCAAATGGTGAACTTGAAAAAGAACTAATTATTGGAATTTTACAGTTTAATTCCTGTAACGGTAACAAAGGATTTTCCGTAGCTACCCGAAAAAATTCCAATGAAACCATGTAATGAAATATTTCTTTTCTCCTGAACAATCCTTTAAACACAAATACCTGCTCTCTACTGTAATAAAACTAGACACGGAAATCCAATACTAGACATGGTCTTTTCAAGAAGGCAAGGAAACTAGGAAGGATTATGATTGCTACCTTCACGTGTTTTGTTAGTTCACCAGTAAATTTTTGTTTATTAGAACTGGTAACGAAGTGTAGTATCGAATGTATTGTCCTGTAAATATAAGAGAGGATTGCTTTTTCTTCGTATGGTACAACTTAAAAGGAAAATAACGAATCTTTAATGCTACAGATGAGGAAGGCGGAGGAGGGTGGGGAGGAGGGTGGGGGGGGGGAAGGGAAACAGAGGAGCAAATTATTAGATAGTGTGCATTCACGCCTGTTCAAATTGGAGTATTCCAGCTCTTACCGACTGAAATAGGGGCATGTGTCGGATTGTCTGATACAACTTGATTAGTTAAATAAAATGGATTATGTTTTTTTTTTTTTTTTTTTTTTTTTTTTTGTAACAGTTTAACGTCCCTTTATAACAACGTGGTCTTTAGAGACGGGAAAGGATGGGGGCAAGGAATGGGAAGGAATTCGGCCATGGCCTTTTGAAGGAAGCATCCCGGCATTCACCTGGAGTGATTTGGGGAAACCATGGAAAACCCAAATCTGGATGCCCGGACGGGGATTCGAACCGCCGTCCTCCCGAATGCGAGGCCAGAACGCTATCCGTTACACCACCACGCTCGGTATGTTTTTTTTTTTTTTTTTTTTTTTTTTTTTTTTTTTTTTTTTTTTTTTTTTTTTTTTTTTTTTTTTTTTTTTAATGGCTTTCCGCTTTAATTGCCAATTTAGACAGCTTCTCAACGCTTTATTATTGACTCCAATGGTGTACATTAATTCTTCAAGTCTTCATCAGTTTTTGTAACTGAACATTTATTATATCTCAAATGTTTTTTATTTACAATAGCATGGACAGCACAAGACGGACACAATATTTAATTAAGATCACCCCATACCCGAAGTCGCATTCGAACCGGCGACCGCGACAATTCGAAGCCATCATGCTCTAGCCCTTACGCTACCAGGACAGGTAAGATGGATTGATATGTTTACTATTCACTTTTGCGACCATGATATGAAATGAAGGAAGCAGACATAACTGAGAATACTTTTATTTTAGTTTTTGGCATCCCACATCTGATCAATGTTTTTAGGGGCACCTGATACAATGATTGTTACCTTTTTTAAAAACAATTGGTGCGGTTTTATGACTGTCGAGAGTTTTTTTTTTTTTTTGTGAAGCACAACAGTTCTTAAGGTGGAAATTACCTGAGTGACTAAAAAAATACTAAACATATTTTAACCATATTCAGGATGGTCGATAAGCAGGTGAAAAGATTTTAACCCTCGTCGTTAATATCGGTAACGTTTAAACCTATTTTGGCCCAGTTTGCGAAGAATATATCGAATATCCACAAGTTTTTACTAATATACGAAGTCTGGGATAGACGAGAGGAGAACAACATAAAATTAAAACCACTCACGCCCAAGCCGAACTCGAAATTAGGCTCCGCGAGACAGAGCTCGAAATCCGAGAGCCCGTGCAGTGTTCCCAACTTAAATTGCGTGCTCTTGCAGGGTAGTGAGGCCGAAATCAACCGACCACTGTGCGGCGCTGGTTGACTTTTGGAGTGGACGACAGACACGGTGAATGGGCTTTGATTCTGGGAGTGAAGTGGCAGCCGGCCTTCCCACTCAGGCAGCCAACTCTGGCGTTGGCAGGCGAACCCCGACTGCTGAATAATACACACGACCTGACGGCCGATCCGAGAGCGCTGCCCGACTCGCCTAATGGAAACACCTCAGAGCCCGCCTGCACAGCTTTGTTCTGCTCGACACGTGTTGTCTTCGGCTTCAGACCGTAGTCGTGGATTACGAGTTCGTACACCTTTATTTGCGAGTCCAAAAATACAGGAAACAGCAAAAAAAAACACAGACAAAAGGTGACAGCAAAAACTTTTCCGACGTGTTAATAAGACGTAGTCTTCTCAAGATTGCTAGCGGATATTTCTATAAAAACAAGACGTTTCAGTGGTTTACTCTGCCACCATCATCAGCTTGTGAATATTTTCCCGTATTAAAAAAGAAGAAACATAGCGTGAAAAGATCCGACAGTTTAACTGTAGATGACAATATCGCCACAACAACTTTTTGCCACATAAAAAAAGCAGCTATCAAAGGACACTATCCGTGTGGCTTTTATAAAATTAAAATTAAAATTCTTTTGGTCCAGGTTACATTTCAATCTAAGCTCAACCGCTGAGAATAAATCAAAGGACTTAGACAGGCAAGTTGAAACGGTATCGCAATCTAAACTTGAATATCAGAATGTGATATAAATGGCTCATTACGCTATCGAAACGTTATATTTTTTTCTATAAAATTTTGATTAAGAAAATAAAATGTTCTACAGCGGGAGAAGCTGAGTGCTACGAAATCAACATATGAAATCACTGAGGAAAAATTCATTTTGCAAAGATTCGATTTTTCAATCCAAAGAAATAAATTTCTGATTCTTTAATTTGAGCGTCACCAGCTTTTTTACCTTTGTGACTTAATGATACCAAAAATAGGAGACGTAAAGCCACGTTGTACTCGTGAAATTATCCACTTATACTTCCGCTAATGCTGTATTTAGCATATTTCGCTAACACTTACTAGACAATATTTAGAGAGTTAACTGGATATCTGACGGATTTCTGATTTCATTGGATCACTGTCATAAGAAGTTTGATTCTTTCCATGTAATTACGAAGTTTCAGTCAACGGTGTAATAGTTATGAACCTATTATGAAGCAATGGAATGAAAAAAGCTGAACATTTTATAAAATACTTCCATTTAGAGATATTTTACAAGTAAATTAATGTCTACCAGGTATTTAGTGTCTCAAAACGGTTGTGACATGTTGCCGACAAACTATTTCTATCCTACCGATAAATTATATTTTAATTTAAGGGAGATCTAGTTAAAATACAAAGCCCTAATATAAAACTATAGCGTTCCACAGAAAAAGTTCCTGAACAATTTTGTCACATTAGAGATGATTTATACTTTAAAAAAATTAAAGCATAATAAATTAAGACTTTAATTGGTTAACGAACATTTTAGCGAATCTAGTAAGAGAACTGGTAACCCACTGGGATCGAGCGTAGCGCTCTGGCCTGACATTAGGAAGAACGCGTGTTCGAACCCCCGTCCAGATGCCCATATTTCGGATTTCCATGGTTTTCGAGGGACGGGATAGTTCCTTCCAAAGGCCATGGCTAAATTCCTTCCAGTTCCTAGCCCCAACTCATTTCCCACCTCTAATGACATCGACGAGACGTAATGCCGTGGAGTCATAGTTCGGCCAGGTATTTTTTTCTCTTCTAACATTGTTCATTTGATTAGGCTAGGATGCTTCGTGGTTCAGATTCCATGCATAACTGTAAGTCCAGTCATGACAGGCGGAATGCGCGGCAAGTCAAAACTCTGTCATCAGATTGTAGACCTATCGACAGCGAAGTATTGTCCAGTCAAAAATACGAAGCGTAAGTGTCTACCGACAACAGATTCCACAGCACTCTGCTCTAAGGAGCAATTAATTGGCTTGGCGTGTGAGTCAAACCCAATTTCCTTTAGCCAGTCAAGCACATGAGCGTAATCATCAGAGTACAGACACGACAATTCCAACACAGCCTCCACGTGTCATCGAGTTGGAACGTGACACAGGCAACTTCGCGTCTATCCTGCCTGGGATTGGCCAGATATGTAAACTTTTAACTAAACTACAAATATTTTGGCACATCTCAAAGGAAATCTAGCTTTTTAAAGTGTGAAATGTCTTGGTTCTTTATGAATTATTGGCCAGGCATTACCGGAGATATTCTTATCCATCTCTGCATAAAATTCAAGTCTCCTATATTTTAATTACTCACTATCCACATAAAAAGAGAAGTTTCCTTTGTTATTAAATGAATTATTAAATTTTTAACCGCATGGGAAGGATATACTTATTTTTTACACATTCAAATTACGAACAATGAATAAAGCGATTCAAACACTGAAAAAATCGGTTTTATAGAAATTTATTATTCAGGAAGAATACATGATTAATGGCACCTGAACATTAATCTTAAATAGTTTTACAAGAAAAATGAACTCAGTCATAAAACAAACAAAATTCTATGAACGTTTACAACAATTGAGGCTACTTTAAACACGAGACTCTATTTTTGTCCATCAGTACGGTAATAATGTTCCCAGGACGTAAAGTGGGCATAAAGGAGCATAAAAAAATTACATTTTTGTGGTGACTGGTGGTGGAGGTGACTTCTTTCATACGATCTTTTGTTGATCTTCTGGTTGCTTCACTAAACTTACTAAATAAACGCAAACTGATCTTCTTCTTATCGCTGTGGTTGCTCCAAGAGATACCAAAAGAAACAGACCATGACAGAACAAAGGCGTGACAAGCTCACGTATGTACGTGCATCAAACTAAAATGCCCGGGCTGCACCTTTCGTGCTGCTTCCGATGAGCATCTTTAATTTTCTGGAAGAAGGTCTCGTGGAAATTTCCCAGATAAAACGGCCACCAAAAAATAAAGAAACAAAAACAAACTCAGCCAGATGGGTGGGGCCAACGACTTTGTGATGCCGCTTAGGTACCTTGCCGGTTCGTTGACGATCCTGCAACGTCCAGAAAATTTTTAGGAATCAAACGAAATCCAATCGATAATAGAGATGTGACATTAGAAGCGTTAAAGTTTTTGGGTTGATTGATGGTGCTGCGAGGCGAGATGTGATGTATTCCTTGTGGTGAAGTGTTCATGACTGGTTAGTTACCGCCTTTGAGTCTATCCCGTTTAATTATCTGCCAAACCAATTCAAGCTAAACGCTCTCTTGGCTGTCGGGTGTTACCCTTTGCATTAGCATTACTCCGTTAGTATTTCACGCCTGGTTGACTACTTGCTTTGCGTCACAGAAGTCGAGCTGCTAAGATATTCAGTTTAGTCCTGGCGAGAGTTGGAAGATCCTCCGTGAAAACGACCTCGAGCTTCCCTTTAATAATTGAGACAGAGTTAAGAAGGTGAGATCGTTTGAAATATTTAGAGAGCTTCAGTAGCAGCGTTAAGAATGCATTAGACGCCTACCCAGGACTTATCGGGCGTTAGCACTCAAAACGGTCTGATAAATATTTAGCGGTTTTTAGCCCAACAGATTAGGGCGTAGGAAAAAGTATAGGTTTCCCTGCGGAGTATCACAGTCGATTGTCTTTATCTCGAGCTGTGATAAGAAAATTCAAAATCCTTGAGAAAGACATTACCATTAGACTGTGTTAATAGTTTTTTAATTGATTTTATAACAATTAATCTCCTCACTCACTAAGTAATCTCGATTGTACGGCTTAAGTACGTTTGTGGTCTATGGTTCTGTTTCTCTTAGATAGACCTGAAGTGCTTCTGCAGTAATAACATGTCCGATGTACGCAGTTCAGCCATCTCATTGGCATCAGAACGGAGAATTCCCCGGCGTTCGGTTACAAGAAAATTTTCGCGGGTGTACTACAGGATTGTGAATTACACTGTATTTTGGTGACTGCCTCTGCCGTCTTCTTCAGGTATACAATAGAGCTAGCCGTCAAAATATGATGTCTCAACACAATCTGGCTGTACAAGCTCGAATATTTCATTACATCACATTGCTCGTCTGCCAATCGAGCGCTTTTCATATACAGTACCTTCTCCTGGAGTATGAACTTCCTCTAGATTGTTTCCTCACGTATCGCCACACGACTAAAGAAGGGCAAAATCTGTGTCGGCAAATCGGAGAAAGTCTATCAAGAATGTTAGTTCCCGTTAGGAATGATTCATCTGTTTTCTTAGCACTTTTCAAATGCATCGTGTCATTATTATTCTCAATTTAGATCCTCATAGATAGAGAAAGAATTCAAGAATTTTCAAAAAGTTTTCCTCGTATTTCATGTTTTTTGGCTATCAGAACATTGAAAATTGCGTTGCTGTTATTGCGCGTCGTTTTATGTCTTCTTCACCACTGCGTTGAGTAGAAACTATCGATCCCAGGTACAGGAATTAATTAACAACTACGATGTATTATAGTAAAAATTGTAATTCGAGTGTCTTACTCCTCTTGACTACCAGTAGTGCTGTCTTTTCAAGCTGTATTTTCACTCCCAGGTCATGACTTATTGTAATGAACATTTGTAGCTCCTGATTATTAATGGGCTATATGGTGATATCAACAAAGTAGTTGAGATTAGTTCAAGCCGACACTCAATTTTACCAAGGCTATTCTTATTATATATTCACTAAAGCATAAAAAATTTCAGGTTGGAGGTATTGCACCTGATCTGTCCTGGAATTTCCAACTAAAGTGTGCTTAACACCTCACCTATCCTAAGTGAGTCATCCAAGACTGGCATTCTGGAGAATTGGGGTTTGAACCCCATCTTGCCAACCAGGTTATGATTTCATACGGTTTCCAGAATACGCTACAGGCTGATGCGAGTATGGTTCTTTCGGAAGACCTTCCCGCTCGTATCACATTCCTCGTCATCTTCGAGCCGAAAAATCCTTCACACAAAAATTGACAATTGAGAGAACTAAAGTTATTAAAAAGGACCTTCTTTTATACTTTTTTTTGAAAATAATAGAAGCTTTTATTATTGGCAAACTGCGAGATAGAGCCCAGAGCATAAATTTAACATTTTTCCCCCTTTCACTTATTCTGCAGCTGGATTTTTCAGTACTCGACGTGTTGGGATTTGGTTGGCTTGTTGCTGAGCCTGACGCCTCCCGGGGAAGAAAACTTGTGGTGCCATCTGTCTGCGAAAGGAGTAACTATATTCTGTGTGTGATAATTGTGTTTTTGTTTGTGAAATATGAATCCTATGAGGCGGAGACTGGGGACTTTGCTATAATTCGCCTTGATAATTGCGGAAAACCTCCTAAAAACCGGAATCAAGACGCCGGTATGCAGGGACCAGGACTGGCACCCAGTCCTGTTATACCTCCCAGATTTAGTGTGCTGGCGCCTCAAACGCGCGCATTCATACTGGCAAATACAAGGTTCAAATTTATCTATCTGGAAATACAGAGGAATCTATATTACAGTGATGATCTACAGTGAGCAGAACTCCGTAGCCCATGTCGATTCGAAATCATTGTTGACATAAACCACCACAAATTTTTAATCAGACTCGCGATATGCTACATCCAAAAAATTCTTAATCAATATGTATCAATCTTTCCCTTCTCGCAGAGCAGTCGTTAGGTAGAAATAAACAAAATAATTAGTAAAAGTACGAAATATAGGCGAACCGAAGAATATTAGCACAAGTAAATAAGCTTTATTCAACAAATATAAAACTATATTTTTTTGTTTTGTTTAACCCTTAGGCTACTGTCGTAATGGGGTCTGATAGTTTAGTACTGAAACAACAACCTACAGTCCTAAATACTTCGTTTGCAATAACAAAAATCTTTTTATCAGAGTTTCACTTCAGGTAAGATTATTTGTGTATTTGAGGTACACTGTTTACGTTACATGCCTCCAAGTAAAAATGTAGCTCTTTCCTCTACAGAAGCGGAATAAGGAGTCATATCAAAGTCTGTCAGTCGATTTCTGTTTGAATTACTAATACCATGACACTACAGGTGTGGAAGTTTATATATTATCTATTATTTTCGGAATGAAGAAAAATCGAATTAATTGTTACGTAAAAGTAATGGAATATGTTATACATGTAAAAAATTATAGATGAAGTAATCTTAGAGGAAGATTCAGATTACAGGTAGATCACACTGGGTTACTATTTGCATTGTTTAAGTTTCTAATACAGCCTAAAGAGATGTAACTAACCTAAGAGTATGGTTTTAAGCCAGTATCGTAGAAGAATGTTGATGTTGGTCAATAAATTTATTAATTAGAGAATACCCAAATAACCTAATATTTTGTTTTTAGATAGCTGTGGCCGCAGTTTCTGAAATGAAGAAGTAGGGCTGAGGGATTTATCTAAAAAGAAGTTTAAATACCAGCGACGCAAACATCAGTATATGATAGTGAAAAATGAATAAATCATTGTGTTACAGTGATGTACCGATTCTTAATGCCGACGTATATTTCCAAGGTGTCTGGGCAAATGGATTTCATTTACTCTCCATTTAGTAGAAAACCACCTATAATCATATTATGCCCATCCAGAATTCATTAAAACTGTTTACCAAACTCAAGCAACCCAATGCTTGAATTTTATCATCCTACAAAATGTGGTATTTTTACTTCCATGTTTCTGTTACAATATGGAACGTTACTCGCAGCTATATTGTATCGTTAAAGAAATATATAAATCTTAATTAATATCTTAACATGATTTTTACAATCATGTACTATTACACCAGAAGTCAATAAAGGTTAATTAATATGCTGTATGTTATTGTCATTCCTTAGTTGTCTCATTTCAGGGGTATAAGTGAAAACATGGATTAAACCTCTAATATTCTTAAATCAGTTTCATTATTTTTGTTTCATCATTTTGCATATATGACAAAGAAGCAAGCTGAAGAAGTGATCTGACTCAAATGTCCGCTCGTCAATAGTTTAAAACCAGCAGCGAATTACTGCACCAATGATGTATGTGTATGACAACAACTTATACAGACTACTAATGAGGCAGCACGAAAAGCAGTTTTTTAATATTGTAATGGTTTAGGGAAACCTGATCAAAGAAATTCAAATCGTTCAACAATTTCAAAAAGGACACATTATTACAAAGTTTTTAGCTCTAGGAAAACTTTCACAATAAGCCAACGTGAAGAATCGGAACCTCAGTCCAGAGGAACCAACAGTATACGTCAACAACCATTTTTTTGTGATGTCAAAAGAGGGAAGCGATGAGGATATGTTTAATCATACTAACCAGATTTCTTAGTGGTGACCCAAAAGGCAAACAACCTGACAACACACTTTTTTTTTTTTTTTTTTTTTTTTTTTTTTTTTTTTTTTTTTTTTACTTATTGCTCTAAGCCTTGTCAACGTCGAGGTCATTAGAGGCGTAATAGGATTGGGAAGGAATTCGGCCATGGCCTTTTTGAAGGAAGCATCCCGGCATTCACGTGGAGTGATTTGGGGAAACCATGGAAAACCTAAATTTTGATGCCCGTACGGGGATTCGAACCAGCGTCCTCCCGAATGCGAGGCCAGAACGTTAACCACACTTACTGTACATGCTATTAGACATAAATACACGAATCCAAAAAGGGTTCCAATGAAAGTTTTCAAGGAAAATCGTAATTGACTATCGCATTAAGTAACAACAACCCCTGACCCAAAAACTACCCACCTGACAATGGGTACAATGCTGCAACGTAGCGGGAATTAAATAAAATCAACATGGTCACGACAAAAAAGACGGCATCAAGATTCATCAGAGTACCTTGCAATCCGTATAAAATTTTTTGTGGTTTTGGTTTTCCTCCTCAGGTCGGCGCAAGAGGGGAGTGATTTTAATTATAATATTTGTTATTCGAATCTACGGTTAAAGATAAATATCTAATAATTTGACTATCACCCTTCGATGTTCCACGAAATGATTAGATAGGGTCAGTAACCGTACTGTGTTTATTCAGGTCTTCTCACACAACACTGGGGAAAGCTTAACATTTTTTCACCTCAGAAAGTTGCAATGCAAAAGAATGTAAGATAGCTGCAGGGAATACCAATAAGTTTTTAAATTGTGTTTATAAAGATATTCATGAAAAAATTGTGTATAAAAAAGATAGCTCAAAGTTTGAAGGGTTAAAGAATTTTTAACTTATACAAGGTTGTTTACTGGAAGAACTAAAGAGCTAGATTACTTTTAAGTGATATATTTTTTTACATAATTTGGTTTGTCCTGCAACGCAGTCGGATGCAAACGATTCTTTCAACTAGATCATCTACTATTTTTTTTTCTTTACTCAGTATTATTCACAACCTGAATACAAAGCTTGGTGAAAATCATACATTTATCTAATGAATTCGAAACAACTATCTCGATCAAAAATCAAGCTGGATATTAAGCTACCGGTTCCTCCAATGGCTAGAATATAGGAACTAGCACGTTTTAGACGGATCTGAGATCAAATATTATTTAAAACTGGCGAATTTATAAACCGCTTATCGTTCGATAAATAATTGTAGATAATTACCTTAGTCCTCTGCGTGCAGAGCTCTAAACAATTTTTATCTACCTCGTTTATTTGTGCAGATGTAAATCTGCGGTTTATTCCGTTTACGATCTTAGTGGTCTGTTCCAAACGAACAGACAAACAGTGAAGCGATAGCAATGGGTCTCTATTTTCCTGCAGGATGGATTCCAAACAATATTAATGCTGTTTTCATCTTACCAAAGAATTGTTATAGTAGGTTCTGTTTATTTTAGAGATATGCAGTTTCTACAAATAATTAAAACCACATGTGGTTCTTAGCTGCAGTATGCTTTCCTGCTGCGGAGTAAAAGCAACGCAAATGAAAATTTGTCACTGAAACGTTTCAGTGTCCAAGGAATCTTCAGACACAACAATGTCTGAATTGTTTACACCAAGCTGTTGTCTTTAGATAGTCGGCAAAAGACGACGCCGGCACGTGTTCTTCACTTCTCAAGAGGTTCAGATTGAAAAGAGGGGTGGAGGCTGCAGCCGCCAGCGAAATCTAAGACGATAAGAGAGTTTGTGGTGGCTGTTCTTTGACCAACAGTTCTCCGCTTTCGAGAACTTTCGCTGTTGGAACTTGGGCGAGTAACGCTTCACTTTTCGCACTATCGACCAGTGCTCTGGGTCGATACCTTTCCGGCGCACGCCTCGAAGAAAGGGGCGGCTGTAATTTGGAGCCAGCTGATTGGCACAAAGGACTGAGCAGTAACGAGTGCTGCCGACACCCTGGGATCGTCTTCAAAGACAGCTTTGTGCGGCCAGCAGGTTGCTTTCCTCGAGGGAATGTCGGCTAATTTCTCCTCGGGAGGGAAACTGGTCGGATACAGCGCCTTCCGACTTTAAGTCGAGTCGTTATAATTCTCTTCAATTGCTACCAACCACAGTGGTGTCTTCCGAACAATACAATCACTTCTGATTAAGAGATTCTTGTTGCTTTCTTGCTACTCAACTTAAAATCTTAACTTAGTCTCTCTTTAACTGCAAATAAACTTGCGTAGAATATTCATAATATAATTCCATTTGTAGTCCCTTTATAAAGGTTAAGGAATAGTCGTACACCGCCTGCTGTTATTGGAAAATTTTATTTGACAGGACTTTATCTGTAAGTAAAATAGGGGTTAGTGATACGAATGTCCAAAAGTTTGGCGATTACACGAAGAACATATTCTTCCATAACAATTTCAGCTTCTCTAGTAATTTTCGTTTCATTTTATATTTCTGCCGTATCAGATTATTTGACGGTGACATACGCTTTCGAAGTACTTTTCGTTGAGATGTCTTGGGTAATGAGTACATAAGTGTTATCAATTGGGTATCTCCGGTTACTCTACAAGCAACCGAGTAGCTTGCGACTAGGTAGTGTAAACTATGTTGTATTTGTGAAATGTCCAATCTCTGAGGCTGATTTTTGGGTAACGACCTGTCCTCGCATTGGGGAGGACGTGGGTTAGAATCTTCGTCAGGTCATCCAGATTTGAATTTACATGGTTTCTCCAAATCTCTCCAGGTGAATTATGGGATGGATCGTTCAAAAAGGTCATGGCCGACTTCTTCCCCGTTCCTTGCTCTAGTCCTTTCCCGTTTCTGATGATCTCAACGTCGACGAAAAGTAAAACCAGAAGCAAAAACATATATCATATTTTGAAATTTCCAGCTTTTCTGATGCTACTAACGGAAAACAACTTAAAAACCATAATCATGACGGGTGATATGTCATATCCGAGGTAATAGACAAGGCTCTCTGTACCATCACGTGTCCCATCACTTCACCAATATGGTTAGTTACATGTGGCGTAAACTATGGAAAGTGTAACGTTTCGTGCATGATGATGTGTCATGTCTTTTTTTTTTTTTTTTTTTTTTTTTTTTTTTTTTTTTTTTTTTTTTTTTTTTTGTAAATGGCGTTGAAAGACTGGAGAGAGTGAAAATGAGCTGTATCTACTATTCCAAATTGGATCATCATCTTTATAACCCTACTTAGCCACTATTCATAACTGTAAATTAAATTGCCCCTGATTCGTGTTTAATAACTCATTAAAAAGGATATTCATAGTTCTTAATATCAATGAAAGTGTTCTGCACTATTTATGTTCATATTCATCACAAATTTCAACACAATTGTATCCACTTACCGAGCGTGGTCGATGAGAACTAACGTTCTGGCATTGCATTCGGGAGGACGTAGGTTCGAATCCCCATCCGGTCATCAATATTTTGGCTTTCCATTGTTTCATCAAATTACTCCAGGTGAATACCGAGATGGTACCTTCAAAAGAACATGGGTGAATTTCTTCCCGTTTCCGCCTCTAATCACCGTCGAGGTCATTAAGGCTAAAAGTGTTTTCAGAGTCTTGCTCCTGCTATAAAAGGTAATGAGGGTGTGTACCAATGTTCCAGAGACGTAATGAAACTGGGATACAAAGGCATTGCTGCAGTATGTGATGTATCGTGCTGTATTATGGGATCCACATATAAGAGTTAAACTCCGTTACTACGACGCGTCCCTCGGGGAACGCCATTCATCTCTGCCGCATATGCTAGCAGCGACGGCGCGCGTCGACCCACCGCCAGGCGATAAAAGATGAAAGGCGCGCACTGCCCACCATGCGCCGTGGGAACGCGCCTTTCGAGTGGTTGCAAAGGAGAACAAGTAGATTTGTTTGTGGAAATATGCAGTGAGTGATATGACATATTAACTGGTTTTAGAGTCACTGGAACACGAAAAGCGGATTTTTTTTTAACCTACATGCCTCGTAGACGTCGAAGTCAATACAGGCCGAAAAGGTTGGGTGGCAAGGAACGGGGAGGAATTCGGTTATAGCATTTTGAAGGAAGAACCAACCTGGTACTCACTTAGAAAACCCTGGAAGATCGGAAATGGATTCTACCCGCGACTTACAGATTGGGAGACAGAGCGTTGCCGCAATGTTATTTAATAAGACAATAACATCATCCTTACACTCTGCTGAAAGTTTTACGGATTCTTATTTAGGTAACCTGCCCTGTGGTTCGGATTCGCTGCTCCACAGCGAGGGAGGTATCGCTTTTCGCGGGGCAATCGAGGGTCTCATAAATCGCAGCTAGACGCAAACGACCGAGTGCCGCCACTGTGCTCGTTAACCTAGTTGCCACCTCCGCCTCTAATGACTGATGGAGACACCGAATAGGGCGTCAAGAGCCACCGCATTTCTCACCGGCTCCTTCCAAATTAGCTCTACTTATTAAACGTTCGGTCTGCGGCCTGAGGGGATATTTCGTGCATCCGCCAGAGTATTTCTCTGGTTTCCTTGGCTCCCCTCCTCTTTAATTTCTCCGCGCCCACGCCCTGGACAGCTATTAGCTCGGCTCTAACATAGTAACGAGTAAAGGATGAGGTGCGCGTTCTACACGACCTGAAAGCGCCGCGCTAAATTTATAGTATCGCTTGCTGGAGTGTTTCCAATTACACAGTACAAGGAACGACCTCCGAGCAAAGAGTGCTGAAAGCCAGGGGGCTAAACGTTCATGTCTAACACCTGTCTCATATAAAAATTCGTGATGCGATGAGAGATACACTAACGAATTTTTCATCTAATTTATTCATTGTACTACAGAATTACAGAAAAAAATCTAAAGTTATTATAAAATACCAAAATCCTTACTCATATTCATTGTTAAAAATGTAAATATTTTGCTGATACTACGATGTTATCTTATATATAGACGTGTGTTTTCCTATATTTCACTTTTCAGCCACCTCTACCTAGCACAGATCACTGGTCTTTGTGTGTGGAAGTAGCATGGAGTTTCCTGTAGTGCACAACGTTGGCCGAATGTCGATAGCTGTGGGGATGTGGGAGATATGATGATTAAAAGAGGTCGATGCAGGGCATTTTCGTATTTCGACCAATGACATATGTCTCCGTATATGTCACTCTACTGTCGCAACTCTACAGTATAGACCATTGGTGTTTGTGTGTGGTAGTGGTATCGTGTCTCCTATCGTGTACTATGGTGGTTAGATGTCGGTAGCTATGGGGGTGTGGGAGATATGGTGGTTGAAATTGGTCGACCTGCTGCACTTTCATATTTCTACCAATAACGTATGTGTCATGGTGTATCACTTTCAAGTCAAAACTATCTAGCGCAGATCACTGGTGTTTGTGTGCGGCAGTAGCACAGAGTCACCCGTCGATAACAACGTTGGCCGAATTTCCGTAACTGTGGTAGTGGGGGCGATATGGTGGTTGAAAGTGGCCGATCAAGGATATTATCGTATTTCGACCAAAGACATGTGTCTCCGTTTATGTCACTCTGCTGTCACAACTACAGAGCATAGACCATTGGTGATTGTGTGTTGTAGTGGTGTCGTGTTTCCTATCGTGTACTATGGAGGTTAGATGTCGGTAGTTTTCAATCCAAATTCTTTACAAACACGAACGTAGTCGTGGGTAAGAGCTAGTTACTAATTAAATTAAATATGGTTAATGACTTAACTTGGGGTCAACTTTGGATTGCGGTAAATTGAATGTATTAATTCACGTGTGTTATAAGTTTTGATTTTCCGAGCAGCAATATTAGCAGAGGTTAAAATGCAGCCTCAATCAGAATGACAACTGATATAACCTAAAACACGGAGAATTTAGATTTTATTCGTAATTTAAGTTCCTTTCGTGTCAATATACTGGCGTTATTACTTCATGCGGGTTGAAGTAGTTCCACATGTATCGCTTTCTATACAACCTGGATCTGAAATATAACTAAAATTACGCAGTACGATATAAGGTGTTCGGATTTGAATAATTATTTTAATTTTCTTTACTTCTATTCGCGGCATATAACTCAGGTAGTTCCAACTGAAGCGTGACGTAAAGAACTACGGTAATTTTTTTTTTATATCTGTGGTGTAACATAAAACTCGAATAACGTTTCTGAAATGTAATGTACGAAAAATGAAGGAAAGATAACGTCGTCATCGGTCCTTCAAAGTAATAAGCTTCCTGTGTTGGTAATGTTCTTCTGTTTACAAAATGCATGTTTTTAAAGTGATAGTGGTACATCAACCCAGGATTCTCCTGTATAACTGCTAAGAAACTTTTGGGGGAGGGGAATTAGCGGCTATTCAACTTTGAGGCAGATAAAAACGTGAAAGTATACGTGTGGTGAACGGGAAAGAATTTCGACTGAGTAATGTAAACATGGTTTGCGCAGTCTTTAAATAACTCCACAATATAACCGAACTTATAAAGACTGCCTACCAAGCCTACATGTGATCCGATTACGTGATGAATAAGCTTAGATGCGAACACCAAGACTATTGAGATACTTGAGAAATGTATGAGCAAGAGCCCGGTTGACGGATGATTTACAGCCTCGGTTCACGGAACACTTTGGAGGAGCCAACGAGATGCGCTGATCCAGAAGCTTGATTGCAGGGCATCAACCCCATTCCTCCAACTCTAACTGGTTTGATATGAATCACCGATAAAGACCGTTAGGGTGAAATATACCATGATTCAGAACCTGGTTGTTGACGCAGGTCTCTCACCCCTTCTCCACAGCTTGCTGAAAATAGCATCCTGTTGATTTGGCTGGAGAATGGTTTCAGCAATATGGATACGAACTTGTAAACTTTCATCATACTAATAATTATTATGTAATCGCTTCTTTTCTCTTCAGTACGATGTGAATATAACGGTAAATACTTAAAACTTCGGTTATTATTTACTAGGAGGCCAGTGCAAAAATTTCGCTAATTATGTACAGTAAAAAGCGAGGTTGGTGGTTTGTTGTAAGTTGAAAGAATAACCGGCTCATTTGTAACAATATCTTTCTGATTTCACCAGACGTATGCTATCCTGCAGCTTCTACTTTCACATAAACATCTAAAGATGTCCCTGCCAGGTAGCTAAACTGTCGCAGTCCTAACCGAAATAGAACTAAACTGAAGGAAACATACACAGCATATAGATATCTAGGTGACATGTTATGCTGATACCTAGTATTAATGCGATCATAGCACGAGTGAAAATTTCGCGTATTAAACCTTTACATAAGAACTGTATAACAAAAATATGTTTGCTTAGCAGAAAAAAAAAAATCCGAAAATCTCCTTACTGTAGAAATATCTCTGGGAAGTGTGGTTCTGCTAACTAGTGGTAACGCGATCAATCCTTATAGTCGTCAACGAAGCCAAGTAGTTTGATTCTGAACTATCTTATACACGTGACCTTAATAGTTAACACTTCTGCCCTGTAAGGGCCCAATTCTGAAAAATTCCTTTCTTAACTTATGATTACTACCGATTGTATGATGATATCATTTAAAGCTGTTTCGCAGCCAGTTGTATTATGAAATAATTTTAAATGATTACCTGGTGCCCTCATTCTTTAAGCTGGTAGCCACTGCCTCAACCGGCCAGCCACTATCCAATTATGCAGCAATCAGAAGTAACCTCGTAATACAGGTGGTGTGTGCAAAGTGTATGTGGTGGCTAGCTAGTCGATAATGATCGCGGTAAGTCGATCTTGGGTGTGGCGTGGCTCTCGCAGGTAGTTAGCAGTGTTGATAGCGGCCTGCCCGCTGATTACACAAGGCATCTGCCCGCCCCCGATACTGTAATCTGCTCTGCTCGGCTCTGCTCGCCAATTTGCATCTGACCTGCTATCGGCAGGGACCAAGCAGGGCTGCCACCATTCGCCACCTACAGAGTCACACTCGCTTTATAGTATTAGTAGTTATAAACGTCTTATGTGATACCGAAGTAACTCGTCCCGACAAATAAAATCTTCTCGTATGTAGATTACATCAGGTGGTGCTTTAAAGTAATTGAGGTAGTATTCTAACGTGTGTCGAGTCTGGTTCAAGAGCTATTTCGAACCCCAACCTGACATTAAGGAACGGTGGTTCCTGACTACGGCTTTCCGTAGTAATTTCAGGAGAACGCCGGCATGGTTTCTTTAAGAGGCCATCGCCAAATTCCTTTCAATTCCCTCCTCTTGGGTTTGGTAGAATGACAGAGGGTCCTACAACAGCTCGCTCCGAAGGGTTCACTTGAGAGGAACGAAATCTCTTCTAAAGAGTTGAAAAAAAATAGCGAAAGTTTATTTTAAAAAAAAGAAAACTATTTAGTGATTTTTCCAAAGTATACCCAATACAACACACCTGAACCAGCGATTTTTACAATCTTCTTTCAGTTTTTAGTATATCCTTTGGGCTGAGAATTAGTATTAGAAAATAGCCTACATAGACCCTTCATTTATCTAAGCGGTGGAAAAATATATTTCAAAACATACCGCGCGTATTACGTGTCACATAATTTTCTTCTTTTTTTCTTTATGAAAGTACTTTGGTTATAGATTATACTTTACAGTTTTTAATAAATTTAAATCTTTAAGTACTGTCAAATGATATCCATTCATATTACATGTATAGCAGCGTGAAAATGTTAGCAAAAATTAGTTGTAGGAACTGAGGGTTTGCATTAGATAACTCCATAGGAGGTAGCAGGAAATAAAAATAAAAAAATTAAAATATATACCTTAATAGTGAGCGGCCTGGTGGCTGAGTGATTAAGGCATCTGACTGGAGATCTAAAGTTCCGTGGTTCGATCCCTGTCTCGGTGGGGATTTTCATAGGCCCTTAACCCGACCTTCACCTCTGTCACAGCTTAACCTAGTCCTTGTTGACCCAAAAGAACATACGTACAGTACACATACCTTAATAATCGATACAGTTTCCACTATCACTTCGTGAAGGTTATATCAGTCATGACAATTGCTTTTCCGGAAGTAGACTTCCGAAAGAAACTCTCGCAAATTTCAGACATAAGATTCCGCGTTTTTTCCCCTTTTAAATACAATTTATTTAAAATTGGTTATTCCGTCTAGGTACTTAACTAAGTGACCTACTAACAAATAAAAAAAATACAAGGCTTATTACATAAGGCGACATTTTGCTGCTGCTGGACCCCGATAAATTCTACCATTTAATGCAGGTTCTAGCGGAGATGGCAGTGCTGATAACCACGCAAAAAATAACTTAGACTTGTATGATAATTTTGCAGATTTCTGCATAAGGAGAAACTACATGTACAATTTTTGTAAAGTAAGTTCCTTCCACGTAATGGAACGTACAATTATTTTTTTTCTGTTGTAGCTTTTTAGATCTATTTACACACATTTTTTTTCTCCGTTGATGGGTTCTGTGTTTTTATCTGACAACAATAAGACAGTAGTTTTTCTCAGAAAATAAATAACCCCTAACAGGTTTAGTTCGGCAGTAACCGTAGAAACCTCTAGGCAAAATCTTTAATTGGAGAAAGCTGAGTTTTATTATACGGTTCCTTGACCACAGTAAACGACATAATACTTTGTTCCGTCACGAAGTAATAAAACCCACCAGTTGTTCTATAACAATTTATGGCTCTTTGGTGAAGTGTAATATTCCTATTGTTTGTGAGGCTGTTCATTCTCGCGACTGAAAATACTACTGAAACAGAACAGGGTTGAGTTATTGCAGAACCGGACAGGTACGTTCCATAATAAAAGATGCCTTCAGAAATGGTTTCATATATAATGTTCCATCGCAGAAAACTGTAATTAGGAATTCGTAAATGATATGGAGATGTGATGAGATCTTTTTTCAAAAAAAAAAAAAAAAAAAAAAGCCATTAACCTGACCTTTATCCATGTCAAAGAGGAATTTGCCATCATAACTGAGTCATATACATGTGAACGGCTCTGTCGACTATATCAGAAACGTAAACCGCGATGTTTATGGCTGGCGATCTAGGTGGCCAAATCAAATGCCAAAATCGTCCAAAATGCTCCTTAAATCAACGGAAGATAATCGAGGCCCGGAAAGACAACACGTAATCATCGCGAATCTTCCCCCGCCACCAGGTTACGTGAAATCCACATAGCAGTGTAAATGATACCCCTGTAGTTGAGCATAACAATGTCCATTAGTGGTCCGGTCGTTTGACCGGATGGTCCAACATTAGAGGGTAAATACAACCACCATCATAATGAAACCACCACCAGCTTACAGAAATCCTTGACGACGGGTTCGATCCATCTTCTCATAGAGTTTGCGATAGCCCCGAATCCAACCATGGACTCGTAACAACTGAAAACTTGACTCATCGTACTAAATTGTCTTCCTCAAGTCATCTAGTGTCCACTGAATGTGTTCGCGAGCCCAGGTGAGCAATTGTCGCCAATTATTTGCTGTGAGTGATGAAAACGAGTCTCTCTTACACTGCTATAGCTCATTATATGTTTTCGGATCTGTTGGTGAGTGAGGCTTTTGGGTCACGGATGAGCCGTCATCACAGTGACTACCCAACTAGCCAGCAACCGGGTCCGGCGTTAGTACTAATCTGGGTCAAACAAAGTCCCATTAACCCCTGCTATGTTTCCACGTGTCTATTACTTCCCTCATTTCACGCTGCTTAGTTTCTCTGTTGGCGTGGACACTTCTGTTCATCTGTTGCAGGTCTCGATCAATCAGTAGACATAGCCAATCACTACGCTGTCCAGTGAGTGAGGTAATACCGTCCTTGAGTTATCCTAGATACACCCTTGACATGTAGACAACGGTTACCCACAGTTTCATTTCAGTTGATTGAATAAAAGAATCTACCTTGTATATTTTACATTTAACACCACTTAGTCTACTATCAGGGTCAACGCCTTCTTATAATTAGTTTTTGTTTTTGACATATTTTTCGTGTGGTAAAGCTGAACAAAGATTACCATTGACTTACCCATTTTGTACATTGGATCGCCCCGCATTTACACCGTAAAATTCTTGTTATTTTAGTTGGTGTCTGGGAGCTCTGGCTGGGAGAGAAAACTTAAGAATATCCTAACTAATGAGGGAGTTGAAGTGAATCCAGAAGGTGAGATTGACAAGTATTTATTCCTGATCTCTGTAAATCAGGAAGTAAAATGATACTGACAGCATAGATCTGCGAATAAAGCGATGTTGCTTCCTTATATTGCCAAATGTCTGAATAACAGGTTCGGTACGAATCATCGCCCTTAGCGTACGAAGGGATGACTTTGATAGTGAATTATTTAACTAATATTTTCTTAGTCATAGGCCAAAGGAGTTAGTAGAGTACTAAGACAACTGTTGCGTGCGATTGTGAAAAACTGTACTATGAGGGTCGCTTCCTGGTGCGGAGGACTGGTCCCTATTGGCTAGATCTCATCACGTGGAGTGCACATAGAGATCTAATTGGCCAGTTGGAGACTGTCATGTTGCGTATCCTACGGTTAAAGCTGTGTTCTCACGACGCGTCCCTCGGCGCCTGTTAGGGGAGGACTCTCAGCTTTGCCACATAAACTAGTAGGTACGGCGCGTCTCGACCCACCGCCAGGCGGTAGAAGATGAAAGGCGCGTCCTGCCTACCACGCGCCGTAGGAACGGATCTGAAGATTGTTGTCCTTGTCTGGGGTACTTAGGTGGCTTAGCACGTGGTTTCAGGTTAACCCCGTTCGTGGTTCAGAAGGGTGTCTCGTACCTCACTAAAATACTACGAATAACTATTTTAATATATTACAGTTTATAACGCTAATGTAGGTTGTTCGGGTTATTAGTGGTGTTTTTAGTTGCTTGTGTTGGTACGCTGTGTGCACAGTGGTAATGAAGCTGTGTTGCACGTCGTGTTGAGACATTACTGCTGCCCCAGTGGTCGCTATACGTGCTTAGTGGCTCGTTAATGGACAGCTGCCTGCGCTGCCGACTGACCTGCAGAGATAAGGGGACCTCAGTGCTGAGGCAGAACAGGTGCTACAAGTTGTCTCATAACGATCGCCGATATCATACACAACGTTATAAAGCAATAAAATTGATTTAGTTTGCAAACCGAAGGTTTGAGTGTCTCTTTTGGAGGAGTTAGTTGCACGACAGCCTATTCCCTTCCGCCAGTAGCTGGAGCTTAACGTCCAAGCCGTAACACGGAGCAATCGTTTCGTACTTCACACACTCAGAGGAAACTTAACAGTAGTTAGGGATCATCTTGAGGTCTGTAAAAGTAGCTGTCAATACTGCTAAATGAGAACCGGGTATGAGTATATATCTGTAAATATTTACCCTGATTACAACTTTGTGTGGTTTTCCATCTTGGATGGATGATAAATTTGTGTCTTAAAAAAACACATTTCACAAAAAAATAACTTTTTTTATTTCTATGTTATCTATTTTTAGCATTCACCAATAAGTTCAATAGCTTTGTATTAGATGCATGGGGGATTTAAATCAACGTTTACGTAAAATACTTGAATGTTTACATGTGACAGAAAACACACCACAATGATAATATCAGCCGTTTTTTAAAATGGTTTCTAGCAGTACTTCGCCTTTTGGTTTATACTGTTCACAATTCAGTAAAGAGTGATGAATATCTTTCACAGTGCAAAAACTTAAATCAAAACACAAGAATTATTTTTCCACTCTTGACTCACTCCGATAGACACCTCACATATTAGTAGCACATTTACTTTCTCTGTTGTGAAGAATCTTCGATTGCTCCGGGACATCATTTCCATTAACGTTTCCATTTCCCTCTTATTTTTTTTTTTAATTGTTTGTTTTTAATTACTACATTGTTAACAGTTTGACAACTATATTGGAATTCTTCATTTTATTGTAGTCTATGGCGATGCTAGTTGACTCCAACGACCCATGCTAAATTCGTCAATCTTCTTCCCGTAGATTCTGCAAAATCCACACACAAATTTTCTCCATGAAAATTCCATTTTTTTTATATAATATCTGTTCCTAGTGTCTTCACAATTACTTAAATGGCTGTCTCTATACGGCACTGTTTTCATGGTACCGTTGTTTGTCAATTTGGCTTTAGATACCAACGTGCAGTATAAACCTGTCAGTTCATAATTTACCATCCTCCTCCAACTCAATGATACAAACATCTATGTCTCTCTGACGTCCAATAAAAAATAAAATCCTTCCATTTATTTTTCAGTGTCATATTTCAGTAGCCCCCAGTTTGAGTATTTCTTGTAACTTTGGCTTTCTTGTTTCAGGTTAGTACACTATGCTTGCAGACTTGGATTGGAGGCGGCCTAAGGTAAATCATACACAACACTATGGCTCTTTATTTTACACTAAAATTGCTTAAAATAGTACATTAAAGTACCGCAGCTGGTTCTTCTACGTTGTGATTCCATGACCTACCTCCTACAGTTGTCTGTTTCTCGTGTGCAAACAGCCAAGAAAACAATTTCCCTTGATAGTACACAATGAATTTGATGCCATCAAGATTTCTATCGAGTATGAAACCCTAAAATCTGATTATTTTTTCTAACTAAGCCACCTAATATCTTAGTTAAAAAAAGGCTTCAGCAATTCATTTTGTTCTATATCAATTTCCTTCTCTTATTAATTATTTATAATTCAGTATTCGAATATCTAATTCCGATTTAATTTACTACACACATCAGAGAAATTAATAATTAACTCTTTACTAACCAAAGAAAGCTTCGTAAAAATTAGTCTTTCTAGAATTTATTTTCGGACTGGTAACCACTTTTCGCTAACTAAACCCGTTATTTCAATGTGTTTCCAAACATAAATTCTTCCAGCAGCAAACATTGTTCCCATCTCAGCTTAGATTGTAATTATTCCGGTTGATTTCAGTAGATGGAAATGTGCCTAGCATTTCTGCGTTAATTAACAGTGTTCAGCAGAATATTCTGTTGCATCAGATAGTGAGCTTCCAGTATGTTGCGCGGCCAAAACACTCTGCTGAATCAGAGGATAACAGACAGGAAATAAAGAGGGACGCTGCATCAGTGTGTTTACAAGCATCGGAAACCAACTAAAATCAAGCGTCGCGTCAGCCATACTATCAAGCTTTAAAATCGCTCCCCTTACCTGTCTCTACAATTGATCCTCAATTTTTTCTGTCTATTACTGTTTCTTCTTTGTTTTGTTCTAGATTTACTTACATTAAACATGTTGATCTTTTATATAACCTTTTTTAACTACTACGTATCATTTATGTTGGAAAAAAATTTGGGTACTCAAAAAAATTACGAAGGGAGAGGAGATATATAAAGTAATACTACTGTAGTTATAACAAAAATGAAAACGCGCCACAAGACTCGCAATTTTGTTTCTCTTTAGAAGAAACGTTATGAAAATGTTAAAATGCATGGGAAACATAATAAAGTTATAGGAAAGCTATTCTAAAGATTTCAGCTGCGGAGAGTAAAACTGAATGAAAGGATGGGGAATTTTTAATCAAAATTGTCTTTCATCGGAAGAAATTGGCGTTTATTTATACCATGAAACATGGACAATGGAGAAGGAGAAGACGTAAAAAACTTAATTTTTTTAATTAATTTAGTAAAGAGCATGCCGAAAACAGATTGTGAATGCAATGCTTAGAGAAAATTAGTGACATTTCAGAAACTTTGGAGGAATAAACCACCGCAAATACAGACAGAACTTTAACGCAAATGAAGACAAATAGAGGAGAGACAATTGTAAGATTATACATTTTTATTCAGATGACAAAGTCAAACAATAAGAATGCAAACCACATGAAATTCAGATAGCTACAAAATAAACTAGTTTACATGAAATACTACAATTATACTCGGGTGTTCTGAACACCCGAGAAGAATATTAATCAGCATCACGCAGGGAGAGAAACAATTCTGGCTACAATTATACCTCAAAGGTAGAAATTATTTTTAAATTTTCATTTATACATACGTACACAAATTATGTAATGAATATTTTGAATGGTTCGCTTCTTTTTTTATTTCAGTTACTAGTCTTCAGTCGTGCAAGGAACATGAATGTTAAGCTCCAGTATTTATTACTTTTGCAGGTGTAATCAAAATCGACGTAAGTGGTACTCTTAGGAGTTCTAAGAGTGAGTTAAGTTAAGATGTTATATTCCAAGCCATGATTAGCTTCCTCTAAGAGATTTGGGGAACCGAGCGTGGTGGTGTAACGGATAGCGTTGTGGCCTCGCATTCGGGAGGACGGCGGTTCGAATCCCCGTCTGGGCATCCAGATTTGGGTTTTCCATGGTTTCCCAAATCACTCCAGGCAAATGCCGGGATGCTTCCTTAAATATGCCATGACCGAATTCCATTCCTTGCCTCCATCCTTTCCCGTCTCTAAAGACCTCGTTGCTGAGAGACATAAAGCAGTTAAAAAAAAAAAATGATTTGGGGATGTAATTGATACAACCAGTTAAATTTATATCCGTCCTGCTAGTAAATAAAGAGAACGAAATGTGATTAAAAAAAAAAAACATTATATTAAACCTGAAGTCACAATGTAAACAATGTTACTTGTTGAGTGTGGTATTGAAAGGTATGTATATGGCTGTAATCCTCCAAAAAAAAAAAAAAAAAAAAAAAAAAAAAATATGTTTACAATTTTTGTATATGCATTTTCCGTTTTCGGTTTAGCATATACATTCGACACAACGTGTACATCTTTTACTGCAGTATTTATCTTCTTAATAATTTTATTAATCATTCGTAAATACATCTAATTTTCTCTGAACTTAACGCATACGTGGAACCACGCATGCCCCGACGTCAAAAGGAAACCAGCGACTCGCCTACAAACACCTGAATGGTGCTTCTCAGCTAGTGATTTGCTGCGCACTGCAGTTTGCTCTCTGTCCAAATCTGCCGGAACTGGGCAGTGATTGCCGGCCACGAAACACTGCCTTTCCGCCACTCCGCGCCGCAATGCAATTCCCGCTTTGTCATGGACAGCGCGGCTCTCTTTGATCAGCGCTAAACGCGCTCACAAATCGGACAGGTGAGGTCAGCTGACCACCGCCTTTGTTTTTCCTGCCTCTCCCGTAGAGAGGGGTGTGTGGGAGACAATAAAAAGAGTCGCGCCGGCCTCTTCTCCCCGTGGTTTATGCAAATGGTGACCCGGTGTGGTGGCATTACGGCCAGCTGCCGCTGTTTAGATATGCATCAGAGGTGGGCGCGCGATGACGGGTTGCGGGCGACCTTCCCTGCCAGCACGAGAGGACACAGGTGTCCTTCACGGACATCAATCATAGCGTCTCATCCCTCCACCATGTCAGTATTTGTACGTTTCCATATACGTCTTATCGAAATTTTGTTATTATGGATTTCTATTTCGTGTATATCAGACAGACTTGTCTCGCTATTAGTGCTCGGAACAAGGTTAACTTGTTTGAATCCTGGTTTTATAAGAAATTTTAATCTTTAGAACTCGGCCAAAAGGGTAACAGACGTGGTAGTGCATTTTACTATTGTTACTAGCGTCTAAGACCTTCAAAAATGACGAGTGAAAGGATGTTTTGGCATTGCATTACTTGCTGTTCCCTAATTAGATAGAATTGTTGTTATATAATGTTCATAAACTTATTTTATAATTTTTACATATTTCGCTTGTAATTTTCTCAGCGATACTGATGGAACGTGTACTCAATTGATGATGTCAGCATAATTAAGGAACCAATTAATTTTTTAAAAAATTATTAGTTCCAAAATCTTGTGCTATACACCGCGATATTGGCTTTATTCCTGGTCCAGATTACATTCAGCACGATAAATGTGGAATTGCTTCCATACGCATGAAATAATAACTCAGTACTCGGCGCTTATGAAAGCAGCTTAAATTATTTATAAAACTAAATTCATTTTGAATTATCCTGCAAAAAAAATTGTGTCAGTTGTTATTCTGGCCCTGTATGCATTTCGACATAACCCAACACGCTGCAATGATCTATATTTCACAAACAAAATAATTCCATAAACATTAGCAAATATCTTGGAAATGTCTCACATGGTGGACATCGAACGAACGCATCATAACTCAAAGAACATAAATAAATGGCAAAATAAATAATCATAAAACTTTTGTTGCATCCTGACTAACTACATGCGGAAGGTTAATAGCAACACAACAAAGCGGTACCAATTACATAAGGCGACGGAAGGTCGCGTGCCATAAACTTCCGAATCTAACAGGGTCAAATAATTCGACCTCCGGAGTAAGGCAAATACCAAGTCATCACCAGATCCAAATGAACTGATGAGATAAAACGCATTGAAACAGGGATCGGATCGCGAATTTATTAACAGTCGGATTTAATCGCTATTCACTTGTCAGTCTTTACTTGAAAACATAGAATCAAAATTAAAGACTGCCAACGGCTTCCCCAATCTCAAACGTCTTATCAGATACTTTCATGTGGATAATAGAGCATCTAACTTCCTCATGAACACATTACAACACACTTACTGTAAGTCGTTTGAGAATGGCATCAACTGACAGATGAACTTATGCCCGAAACACTGATTTCAATCCTACTATATAAAAAGCTAACGTGTGGTCTGCGTGCGTCGTCTATAGCTGCTTCTCCTATTGGCTAACGAACGGCCAATCATCAACCACCATATTGCATTCCTTCATTTTGGATTTTGTTTATTTACTACAGTTAGATGCAGAAAGTCGTGTAAGACGAATGGTGTTCGATGTTTATGTTATATTATTTGTATCAGTTATACGCCAAAATTCATGTAAGGAGAAGGGATTCAATATTTACGCTATTTTATCTGTGTCAGTTATAAGCCCTAGGTCAAACTATAACCTAAGATTTTTTCGGCAGACGGTAAGAAACTGTGAAGTGTATTTAAAACTCGGAGAAACATAATGATGTATTGGTCAAATAAATAACAGTTATCCGTTTTCGAAATTATAGTCTACATTTATTTATGCAAAATCCTAACCAAATACTCTGATAATCTAACCAGAGTAACGTATTCATATAACAAACGATATCATTAAAAATGACTAATTGATTTCTCCTTATAAGCTTTTCCAGAATAAATTCTTACTACCATTATATATGATACCATTAGTTTTTGATACATTTGTTAACTATTAAATGAGATTTAATATAAACTTTTGATTAGATTTAAACCATGATTTAAACAGTGAAGGATATGACTATTGTCTCTGACTTACAGTATAAGCGATATGACACTCGAAATGCAACAACGATATTATTGCCGCAAAATAGCAGTGAGCAGAGATATTAGAAATACGGAGAGCAGGGAAAAAAATTAATGCGAGGCAATTTTGTGTCACAAAGTTACAATTAGTACGTTCGTTTAAATTTACATATTGCTTTTTATTTATCTACGACAACCAGAAGCAAAAATTCATGTAATGTATGTATGTGTACGTTATATTACCTGTATCAATAATGAGTACTAGGTTAAAACACAGCCTACAATTTTTTTTTTTTTTTTTTTTTTTTTGTCCGGAGATAAGAAACGATGAAGTTTGTTAAAAACTCGGAGGAAGTTTACTTCCCGTCATTTAAAGTAAAATAATGTAAATAAATCGGTATTACCGGAGATCGCGATTCTGCCAGGAATTGGTGTGGTAAACTGCAAGAATCCACTAGAAATATTTTCCGTAGTACATTTAACTGTATTATGTCCGTCCAGAATGTATTACAACCTAATTTCAGCTTGAAAATAATGGTAGTCTACAGGCTGTATTACAACGGAATCACTGCTTAAAAACAATATGTCTTGCGATTGACTACAGGATTTGAGAGTAGTAGAAGTCATGATTTTCGAAAGCAATATTAATGGAGGGTTGTGGTTGAGTTGACGAGAAAGCCCACCGACACATTTGATTACAGCGTAATTCACTCTGAAATGAGTTTTACAAACCAATTAAACTGCTTTCATATGCGCCAAGTTACTGAAGGTATTAATAAATGCGGGTGAACGTAGTTCGTACCTATCGTGCTGAAGTGTGCCTGGACTAGGAATAAAACTGATATTAAATGGATAGCAAAAGTTTCTGGATTCCTAATTTATTTTTCATTTTATTGGTTTTATACATCCGCCCTCATTAATTCAGTAGAAGTTACTACTGTATTGCTGTGTAGAACATTATCAAATCAAGGCCACTAGCATTATCTAATAACAATCCCGTATAATTAACCAACTGCAAAATAATAATAATAATAATAAAATGAACTGCCAGAATATGGCGTTCAAACCGTCATTTTTGACGGGCTAGAAGCTAGTGGTGAATAAAAAACAATAATAAAAAAATCAATTTTGTAATTTTTTTTGCTTAGTGCAGAAACACATAACCTGTTGAATATACATGAATTAACAATAGTACGAAAAAACTCGTCGATTATTTACGTATACCTCATGCTGAATGATTTCATAATGCAATAAACATCCACAAACTGTCACTCTTGGGGGAAATAGTAATCAGTTTAAGCATAATACTACTGTGCAGGAAATAGGACGATACAAAATACCATACAATCTGAAATAAAAGCAATAGATACAAGCAATGCACAAAGCAGCTCAGAAAGAAAATGTGGAACAAACGTAGGAATGTGGGGTACATCTCGAAATGCGTCAGGAAATAGGACTTCAGACTAAACATATTCTTGATACAACTTGTTTGCTTTATTTTGACCGTTACCAGAGCAGCAGTGATGTAACGAATACCGTTTTTAATTATTTATTGATATAAACAAGAGTGTTGGGAACAAGTGACGTGCCTGAGGTGGTAGTGAAACCATAATCAGATTTCGGTTGTCTTTAATTCCATTTCTCAATGGGTCACCGGATGGAATCCAGCTTAAAACATGGTTAATTTTAATTGAGTGCTGTCTTCAGTTTTGAGCGCTACATTCGAACTGTATCACATCATATTATGCGATCACACATGTAAACCATCAGCCTTACGGCAGTATCTTTGAGTGATGGTGGTGTTAGACCAGGTGCTGAAAGATATTTTCAGCGTCAGATAATCAAACAGCAGAGTAGGGGAGGCGAAGGACCACAGTGCTTAATCACTACAAGCGTATACGACACTGTTCATACTGGTTCGTCCGTCAGATTTAAACAACATGCCACTCATAGCTTTTAGGAAGACTAGGCCCGAATAGGTCAACACCAGATATAACACTCGCCCTTCTTCCATTCATAGCATTTCTTGTTGAAAACTTGAAGGGTAAATACTTTGGAATAACTTTAGATGATAAACTCAGCTGGGCAGGACACGCTAGGCAGGTGGTAGGAAGGTTACAAAATCCTTCATTTACTAGAGAGGGATGTACCAGAGAAATGAGGGAATTGGATTACAAAACTTTAGTCATACTATTGCTTGTAGGTGGTGTTGAAGTTTGGAAACGACATTCTGGTTATCAAATAAAGGAGCTGCGAATAAAGTACAGCAACCAGATTTGCTTGTGTAGTACCCAGTCAGTAAGTGGAATAATATAGTAGCTGGAGTGTGAGTCATTGCAAGGCAGGAGGTGGATGAGACGAGTGCTGGGAGTGTGCAAGGCGTATGTTGGTGATTAATGCCGGTCAAAGAATTACGAATCGTGCATTGAAGGGAAATGATGACCAAAAGCCCAAGTTTGCGCTCGATATTATGCACAAGAATGGGAAAATTTTCTTTTTTGGATAAAGGTGTCAGGGATTGGATTAAATTACCAAGTGATGTTTAATTCACCAAGCACGCTGACTTAATTTAAAACACGCGAAGCACATAAGATAATAATAAAATAATGGTAATAATAAGCAGAAGGTGGTAAACAGATGAATAGAGAAATTACCACCGTAGCATGCTTCATTACAATTAATTGATTAATAAAATAAAATTCACATGTGGCAGTATCTACATACATGCAATGACAATAACCCGCTGGGAGGGGTAATGGAAAACCGCGTCAATAAAAAATTTCCTCAAGCCTTTGAACTGCATTATTGACATACAGCAATCCACGACAACTACTGGAGTAGAGGTATACAGATTATCTTTTATGTGTTGTTTGGTAGACGTTAAAGATGGACAATAATATATTACCTGAGAATTTAAATGTTCTAAAAAACAGCTATGTTGGTATAAGACCGAAATCAGCTGTTTCTTCCGTCAAGGAATCGAAGTATTCCCACGAATCGTGGAGGGTGAGCGGTAAAGCTCTGACTTCTCATTCGGGAGGAATGGGGTTCAATACCCCGTCCGGCTATCAACATTTGTTTCTCCCATAGTTTCTCCAAATCACTACAGTCAAATACCAGGATTTCCTTCAAAAATGTCATGGAAAAATTCCTTCCCGTTCCATGCCTCCAGTCCCTTGACATCTCTAAAGACCTCGATGTCGACGAAGCATAGAGCCAGCAGCCAGGAAGTATTCCTCACGGATCATTGCGTGCGGTCCAGTACCCCGTGGCTGTCCAATATTGGAAAGTCCGCCCCTCCGAATTTTGTTGACGGTTTTGCGGAGGGCTTGCAAATTAGTGCGCCGTCTGCAAACAGCGGCGGGGCAGTCGTGCGTGGCCAACTAGTCACATTGTGGCAGAGGTAATTTATCGTATTTCCGCACGGAGTGATGGTCGCCGTAATTGCAGGCGTGGTCAGCTGGCGTGGAGGCCCTGGCTGTTCACTTCACGCTCTGCGAGGCTGCGCAAATAGCAGAGCGGTGTGGTGGCACCACTGCGCACAGTGTTGACGCAAGGCGTGGCCGACGCCCGCGAGTGATTAGCTTAATAGCCGGCAAGTCAGATTCACTTCCGCCACACTTTGGAGAGTTAGGACTTCATCTTCAACTACCTACGCGTCTAACCGTATTTGCCAGCGACTTAGAACTCCCAATTCCGCTAGCAGCAATTAATGCTGTGTAAGTGTGTTAAGCACCTTTGATGCAAAGCTATAAATGCCAACGAATCATCATCTCATGAAATGCCAAAAACACCTGTAACGCAAATATTAAACTGAAAATTTCGACTTGATTTTTGGAAAGTAATTTTTGAAGGGAAAACTTCTATAGGCACGATTAGACGGGGGTAAATCTGTGAGTTCACGATTTCACTTCACCGATATACTAGGACGTGTTGCGTATATGATATGCGCGTTGGACGCGTTTTGGACGAAAAAAATCTTGTGTGTTCGCGTCACCGACATGCTAATGTTGACAGTATATCTGTAGTGGTCTGGTGGCTCAATATTTAAGGTGCCTGACTGAGGATCGTAAGGTCCTCGGTACGAATCCCTGTGTCGGCGTGGATTTTCATAGACCCTTAACCCCACCTTCACCGTTGTTCAGATTCCACGTTAAACTGTAGGTCCTCTGTACCTGGTAGCAGTACCGGGTTAGACTGTGGCGGAAAAGGCAGAAACCCTGTCAACAGATCATTACAACGAAAAGAATTATTATTATGTAGTATATCTGTAGTTATAAGTATAACGTGTTGCGCGTATTATATTCATAGTTTTAAGTTTTCACTTCTGTTGGCAGTACCTAATGACTGCCAACTGGTTTATTAAAATTATTTAATAAACACAGAAGTTTCCGCGGTAGTATCACTGAATTCTGCTTTCTGTATATAACGTTTCGATAGCGCTAAGTCTATGTTAAAAACTGTCAGTTATTGCTATAAACTACGCCACAGTAACTGGCAGTTTTTGACACAGTAGCTGTGAAGTGATCTGTTGTATTTTGCCGAGTGCAGTAAAGATGCACTTTAATGTTAATGGCCGTATTATGGTGTCTCTTCTTTCTGAAGATTCTTCTTTAAATTCATACACTGAACTACTGTTTCTACAATGAGTTCATTTCGTGGTATATCGCTGCCATTAACTTTTAACGTCGTTATGCAACACAGCATAAGTTAGTTCTGTTCTTTCCGATTTCCAAGCTCTAACCTGTAGAGATTTTATTGCATACGAGTAGTTTTTAGAAAGATCTTTCTGATTCCTTGTCAAATGTTTCCACTTCGCAAAAGTATCCGACCTTACTTCATATCTTCGCTCCTGACAATTTTGGCGCAATTTGCAGCGTATGAGTGTCAACAGTAAAGCATTACGAATTCCCAAGATGCCGCAATATTCGACGTGGCGCCTTAGTTCACGTGCAGCGTGCGTTTGTTTGCAAAGTGTTTTGTACGTTCGTCACATTTTGCTATCGTAAAAAATGACGGAAAGATTGGTGCAACGAATTTGCATTAAATTTTGCTTTAAACTCGAAAAGAGTTGTGCGGAGATCTACGAAATGATGAAGACGGCATTTGTTGACGTTTTGTTGATGTATGGGTGGTCTGGTAGCTCAGTGGTTAAGGCGCTTGCGTTCAAAAAGTTAGCTGCTTCGGTCCCGAGTTCAAATCCCGGTGGGCACAGGAATTTTTAAGAATTTTGTTTTGATCATATGAGCTATGCCAGGTCGTTCCGTGGTTCGGATTCCACGTTAAAGTGTAGGTCCCAGAGGAAAGGAACTGGCCGTCCTGCCTCTTTTGGAAGGATCCAACCAACCATCGGGTTGTGAGCAATACGGCATGTCGACTTATTTTTTTCTTCTGTACTGTACAAGCCCATGAAACTAGATCTATGCGAGGATTGGGGACAAAAGAACTGGGAGATATTCTGCCACTTGAAGTAATCATCTCGGCATTTGCCTGAAGTGATTTCTGCAGAAAAAAAAGAAAATTGATATCAGATCGTCAGGATCTGGGAATGAAACCGTGTCTTCCTAAATGTCAGACCGAAGCGAGAACGTAATTTCAGTTACCAAATAACAGAGTTTTCTCAATGCTATCCCAATGTTGAGATAAGATATGATGATATAGCGGCATTAATGTTATAGGCCTACTAGCCTGCCCCGTTAGGTCACTTGGCTAATAGTATCCGACGCTGCCAAGGAGCTACCTGCTTCGAGTCCTAGTGATGCAAGTAATTTTCATCATCAGGGCCGGCAAGGTAGGAGAAGTGGTGATACACACTTCCTCATCACCACATTGTGCGCCAAAATCCTGGTTTAGATCCAAAACCTCTCCGCAGTGCGTATGAAGTGAGTGCATGTGGCACTGTTGGTATTAATTCATCCGTCGGATGACACCTTGTTGCCTGTCGAAAGAATTGGTCTGAATGGGCCTGCACCATGTTTCACCCTCTCCCTTCTTTAATCTCTCATGCATAACATTACCAACACTTTACATTAAACACGCACTTACAACACTTGCGATAACTGTCACACCGGGGAAGACAGTGTCAAACCATCCCACTGCATCATCCCAGAAACTGTCATAGATAGAAATAAATATTCCAAATGGTATCCGCCTACGCTCGACACGGACAAGGCTTATATAAGGGAGAAAAAAACAATATTACACTTTAACACAAGGTGTGCCAGCTGCACAGTTTTCTGATTTGGTATTAATCATTTTCTCACAAGTGTTATTCCTTTAAAATTTTAAGGACAACACAATAGGAGCACAATACTTTTTTTTAAAAATTCCCGCACCCACGGCCGGATTCTAATCGGCGATGTTTAAATTCAGCCTTAAGTTCTCATGTGTGTTACAGGTTTCTGTAATCAACACAATGAGGGGAACGTGAAACAATATTACAGTGAGTTGTTTCTGGTTTATCTCCTACAATAGCCTTTAATTGAGGGTAACTGACGGTGAATCGTAATTACCAAAGTGCAGTCGGTGAGCTCGTGCCCTTCGCGTTTCAGCACCACTGCCTCAGTGTCGCGCTGTGATCGCAATCAGTCAGCATTGAGCTCTCAGATTGGCCCTAACCCTCTTTCGCGCCTCATATCACAAACATTCAGTCGTCCTGCTCGTGAATAACTTCATCCAGCGCCTAGTTGCAGAAAATATTCTTCACAATCTACATATTCACATTACCAAGAATGCATGCTCCAATTAAAATGTTATCGCCAGAAATAGGTTGAGACATGGCGCGTTTTCATTTTATAGATTTCGCTGTTTACAGAGACTTAAATAGAAGATTTAGTCAATTACCCGTCACAATATGACTCACTCATTAGTTATAATTAACAGCGATGGGCGGTCTGGTGGCTCAGTTATTAGGGCATCTTATTGGAGATCTAAAGTTAGGCGTACGTTAAGGTAAAATAGCAGAAGCTTGTCACCAGAGGAAATGAGAAGCTATAACCTAAATCGTCGAATAAATAGCCAGTATTATCTAACGTTGCAACTCGAGTCAATACCTACAGTGAGTAAATAATAGAAATAAAACACTAAGTATAACCCGCCAGTGTGGCTCAGTCTTTTAAGGCGCCGCACACTGGCTATTCTGATTGTGGTTTTAGACGGTTCCACGCAAACATCTAGGCAAACGCTGGGACTGTTCCCAAACTCTCCCTCATTAACAACAGGGTAAAATACAGTCACCATGCAGGACACACAAATTTACAAGTTTCACAGTCAGATAGCAATACAAACTTTCTTCTTATAGATTAAGTAGACCTGATCTAACAAACCCGGTTTGTATTCGGGCAGTATACATACCCTTCTCCCCTCTCATGGTTCACACTAGCTACCTGTGTAAACAGGGCGCCAGCGACACTTGATCCATAGTTGGTGGGATCGGAAAAATTACTGATTAATTTGAAAAGCTGCATTAAAGAATATTTGATAGATTGTAATTTCATAGAAAAAAGTTATACATTCTGAATAGATTCATAAGCACAAAAACAAGTATTTAAATTTAAAAAATCTAATAATTGCTGGTCAGTTAGTCCATCTTACTTAGTACCTTTGGCACTTTTATCAACACGAATAAAAAATATTGTCCCTTCCCCGGGTATTAAAGTCTGTATGGTTGTTTTGCTGGAGATAGGGCAGCACATTTTCTATAAGACCTAGTTCCTGAACTAGAAACAGTGTGCTCCTATAAAGTATATTTTTACATAATTTTTAGAGCTGAGTAGTCAATATTGCAAAAAGCGGAAACGTATTTTCATGTTATGTCATGTGATTGTGATAAAATTTCGCAGTGAGATAGATTTCTAGATAAATAATTTTTAAAAAAATGAGAGAGACATAAAATTTGTTCCCCATTTCCCATCCAGTATGGTACATTAAACATGTATTAAAAAAAATCAGTTTGTTTTGCCAGATTTTTATTTAGTTGTGTTTTTAACAATATATCAGTTCCAAGTACTGATTTCATAGCCGATTGTTTTCTAAACGGTGCCATTCTACGATGAATTTTATGACCGTGATCACTACAATTCTAAGGATATAACTATCATTAAATTTCTCACAACGGTTTCCGGTCATAATCATACATTTCTGATGCAGTTAGATTTCTGTTTTGCTACATTAATTACTTTGCTGAGCGCCCATATGATTTAGAGCCTATATTTGCTAACACGGCTAAACTTTCAGACGTAAACGTAAAAATTTAGATTCTTGTATAGTAAACATATAAGGGAACGTGCCTTAATGGCCTCACTATCTTTCTTCATGGCTAATTACAATCTATCATTAAGACATCATTAGGAATAGTCAAAATGTAATGAATTTGATGTCAGCTACTGCTCGAATTTTCAACCCACTGACACAGACAGATCTGTAGAACAATTTAATTACATGACATACTAGTACTAATGTTAATAATTTCGTGTAATAATTATGCTCATTTTCAATTTCTGTATCCGTTGAAATGGGAACATCCATACTCCAATAAAAGGATAACTATCTGATTTGGACAGTTGGATTTGTATTTTACTTTATATTACAAGCAAGGCTTAAATACAAAACTTACCTTCCACTTCGTTTGCCAGAACTTCCCGTAAACTTCAGTAACTTTGATATTTCTTTATAAATTAATAAAAAAAGTCAAATGACGTATTTCATAATATAATGTTTCCCCTAATTTTCCAATTGAACAGAAACGAACGTTGGCACATATGAGAAATGTTTGTTTCTCGCCTCGCATTCGGGAGGACGGCGGTTCGAATCCCCGTCCGGGCATACAGATTTGGGTTTTCCGTGGTTTCCCCAATTCACTCCAGGAAAATGCCGGGATGCTTCCTTCAAAAGGCCGTGGCCGAATTCCTTCCCATTCCTTGCCCCCATCCTTGCCCCCCATCCTTTCCCGTCTCTAAAGACCTCGATGTTAAAAAGAGATGTAAAGCAGTTACAAAAAAAAAAAAAAAAAAATGTTTGTTAGTGCAATAAACGGAATGATTCTTTTAGTAGTTTAACAGTATGTACCGTTGCAATTCCGTGTAGGTGAATATTGGTAGAATGGGGCAAATTGTCATTCTAACACTATATTAAAGTCGCGTTATTGTCGGTATGCAGTTCGTTTATGTAATTAAAGCTACAACAAATTTATATACTGTATGTTTGAAATTCTGTTAGCTAGAGTAGGCTTTCCGGCTTAAAGTGTCGATCCATTCTCGCGATACAATAACTGTGTGTGGGTATTGCTATTAAGTGTCTGTGAAAATGTTTTAGATATCGTACTGAAAGAAAATAAGCTTAGGACTAACCGTGTGAGCATGCCAGCCAAGAGATTTTCAATTTAATAACCATTCACATATCATTAACACCTATAGTATTCAGTCCTCTTGCGATGATAAGAAACAGGTACAATAATACCTCACACCATCCATGTCTTTATTATAAAACGTTAAAAGTGGCAGAAGAAGAGATAAAACGACCATAATGCTACCTACAGAAAACATCTACGACTAATGAGTAGTGGACTCAGGTATTTCCATATCGGTGAACTTTGTGAATGATTATAATTAGATTATACTAAACTGCTCTCAAACGTACTGTGTGACGATTTAGGAAAGGTTGCTATTTCCACTTCGAATTACTCCCTGTTGTTCTGTAGAATTACTTAAACAAACGCAGCTTCACATTAAACCGGATGGCATTACAGTTAAACAATTTTCCTGAAGCCATCGTTAACATTAATTTTTGCGCACGAACCGAATAAGGAAGGTTGATCTCCCAGTTCCACTAGCATGATTAGCGTACTAGTGGTGAGGGCGGATAGTATTATGCGCTTCCTTATTGACTAAATGCCGCGGGGTACCGCAGCACCATATGCAGACCGCATACATTACTGATTGCATCGCGTTACACCCACACGGTTCAAACTGATGTAAGTAGGCCCGCTTCTGTGTGGCGAATATATTAAGTCCATTGGCAACTATATTATGAAATTCGACCAACTTATCACTCTTGTGTTTGGAGAAGTTTGTTGAAACCTAAGTAGCGTACACATAGCTTCTAGGTTTGGTACATGTAGGCCTCTATCTGTTAAATGACTGACCTGATAGCTTATTCGTTAAGACTATTTCTTTCAAAAGTTCAGGTTACAGTCTCGGATTCCAATCCTGACTGATCAAAGAATTTTTAGGAATTGTGATTCTTCATACGAGCTACGCCAGGTTCAGATTCTACGTTGAAGTGTAGGTCCCAGACGAACGTACCTGGCCGTCCTACCTCTAACACAATGGCTTAGTATGTCTGTTACGGTAGGATGCAACCAAACTACGGGTTGTGAATTAAGTTAATTTTTTTTTATATGTTAAACTATCTTACTTTTAATAAATACAAATTTTTCAAAATTCGAACTTTTTATCTGTTGACCTTAGGGATATTTAATAATTTAATGGTCTTCTTGTGAATACTTAAGACTCCGATTTTCGACCTCTGGAATCTAATGTCGTTAATCGTTTTCAGTTCAGCAGCATTTATGCCAGTGTTCCATTTCCGAAAACAAGTTGTCACATGTGAAAGAGAGGTTGACATCTCATTCGAAAGATTGACGATTTCTTTCTCAGATACCTGGAGTCAAGCAGCAACGGAAGTGTGGGTGGCGTCTGCTTAATTATGTCGCTCATGTACAAAATGAAAAGAAATTGATTTTCCAATCATCACGAATGGTCTCAATCATAAGGAATGATCTAGACAGTAAAATAATTTGATTAGTTTTTTTTATCTGCTTAACGTCTCTCTAACAGCGAGGTCTCTTAGAGACGGCAAAGGATGCGGGGCAAGGAATGGGAAGGAATTAGGCCATGGCATTTTGAAGGAAGCATCCTGGCATTTGCCTGGAGTGATTTGGGAAACCATGGAAAACCCAAATCTGGAAGCCCGGACGGGGATTCGAACCACCGTCCTCCCGAATGCGAGGCCAGAACGCTACAATTTGATTAATAGACTTTCGGGTTATACCGCGTTGTTTATTTCATTACCTGAGCTTTCGGCTGGTATCCTCCAGCCTTCGTCAGAGATACTGTTTATGTTGACATAGTAACGAGCGCCAAGTATTGCAGAGTAAACGGGCGCGGAAGTCTTAGGAATCAATAAAACAATTTGTTAAAAGGGGAGCGTGCATAAACCACGGAGCTCCATTTTGGCCTCCAGTGAACCCCCCTCCCCCCCCCCCCCACGTAGCTCGACGTGGCTTTTGTCTCTAACCATCCCCCCGTCCCTCCCCCTACCACGTAGCACGTAACCTTTTTCCCCTATTGATTCCAGAAGGAATTTTGTACTGTTTTCTCTTGTCAGACTATCGCAAATTACATACGGGGACAATTAAATGGCGGAAATAAATAACCCCCCTCCCAAATAGCCCAATGTAGCTATCCAGCCAACCCCTCCCTCCCTTAGACAGAGCCACGTAGTATATGGACACTCCCAAAGAAGAAGAACTACCACAAGAAACTGTGACTTCGAGATCTAGCAAAACAACGCAGTTAAAATGACGTATGGAACTTATGTTAACAGAATTTTCTTAGAGGAAGGACTAGAAGCTTGGCTGACCAGGAGGGCTTATAGAAACCATAACTTATTGCAGCCTTTCCCACCCTGATCCAACGGCGGACCCCGAGTCCGCTCTTAGGCCGCCACACACGGACGAGCCAACAGGCCAAATGTCCTCGCGCCGATCCAAAACTCGTCGTGTGTGGGGCAGCTCTGACGGACTGGCGTGGCTCGGCAGGCCCTGCTGGATTTTTGGCGAGTCCAAAATCCACCGCGCCGAGCCAGGTAGCCGAGGGTCTGGTAGACTACCCCCACCACGACTGGAGTGGGATAACCCGCGCAACGAAAAGTGGGTACTAATTTGCAGACACTTTTGTCTTAAATATCTCAGCTTTCCAAATTCACATCAAAATGAAACTTGCCTTATTTTACTCGCGGGACCACGGACTGTACATTAAGCGAAACTCGGTCAAAATCTGACAAATATTTATTTTTCTTAATCCTGTTCATAATTTTCAGACAGACACAAATTAAAAAAATACAGCTCATTTCTTTCCTGTAGCGCGTTAATACTACCCGAACTCATTTTTTAAAGAATATCTCATATGTCCAGACTTTCCCGTTTATAGTTTTATTATATCTACAGATTAAACCCAATAGTTAGTTTAGAACGGCTAAAATATTCATAGAATTTCATCTGTTCGTCGTTTTCACCCTAGTTCTTTCATTCTTGTACACAGATATTTTTTAAAAAAATCAGTATTAATAGCGAATTAGTGCAACACCAAAAACAATTCTGAAAAATCGAAAATATGAGCTTTGGCTGCGGCTTCAAATAAAGAGTTTTTATCTCACGGAGATAGGTTCTATTTGGAAGGTTTTAAGTCACAATGGTGTAGGTCAGTCACATTTTTAATAAAAAAAAGACACCGAAACCATATGTAGATAAATCAATCTCTCAATCTGTTAGTAAAAAATATGAAGCAAGTCAGATTTTCATTCAGCTTCCAACAGGAGGAACTGAAAATTCAACTGATGAACGAAATACGTGCTTTATTTATCAACAAAGGGGTATAAATCAGACTTAAATCATTATGTTTGTAAACGCATCCTGCGTGCTCACTGTGTATCCTACATGCTAACTTATAGCGCACTTCCCAATAGGATTTCTAAAGACATAATTGATTCTAAAGAAACAATTCAAGATCTTCTTTCTTACAATTCAAGATACATTACGCAATCTCACTATATATCAGTTTTGGTTATAAATACACCGGTGTAAGTCATACACAGTAGTATGTTCGTTCGGTTTTTTAATAAACACTAGTTTCAGTCATTTTTGTCAGCAGTAAAATGTAACCATTTTATAGACTTCATTCAATTATAACATTGGTGTCAAATTTGATTCCAGGTGACATCACTAAAATGAATATATTACAACATACAGTATATGTTCCAGAATTTATTACAATATCTTTTGCATTATGTTAATTTCCATAAAGCAAGGAAAATGGAGTTACACCACCGCATTTTGTATTTTATACGTTCTTACTAATTTTCTTCGTTTATAACAATTGTTTTTAAGAATTCATTTAAGAAGCATTTAATTTTTTCCCTGTAAAATAAAATTAAAAGTGAAAAAAATAGTTTTAAATGACTGCTGATTTTTTTAAAAACTTTCCATAACCTAGCGAAAAAAAAGGCCTTCGGTCTGTACGATCATTTAGCCAGCTCCAGTTTATATTGTACTAAATATTGTATTTGGCTTCTTTCATGTAATTTTGGGACACATTTTCGAAGACAAAAAAAACAACACTAAAATAAAACCAAACAAGCCCCAGGGCGGAGTCGAATAGGTGACCCTTAAAATGCCGAGCAATCGTGCTAGCCCCTACGCAGCCAGAGCCGGACTGGCGAAATTTGTAGGCACGCACTGGCTTGGCGCGGCTCTGTCGTGTGTGACCCCCTGGTTTGGACCGAGTCTAAATGGAATGGTGCGAAATGGCCTGGCGCCAGATGGACTGCTCGTGTGTGGCGGCCTTTACTTACTAAGCCTCAGGATACAGGAGTTCTGTATGCGGTGTTAGTGTGAGTCGCACGTCACTCGTCCTCGCGGGTCACAAGAAGTCCTGCCGGGTGTGGACTCCGTATCCCTTGTCCATTAATCTCCCGGGCCGCCCAGCCGGCCGTTCGAACTGAGACGTATGTTTCTTGCCCTCCGACCAGCTCACACGGGTTTTTGCGCCCACCTCTTCAACACCAGGCGACACGACCACTACGCTTCTGGTGTAGATTACCAAAACAGAGGCAATTTTTCATCCAAAAGTGGCGAACTTCAACACTAATACTTCGGCATAAATGTCGCTATGGGCGATCGCTAACGAGTTTGAAGCTCACGGCTGAAAACAATGTTTCGACACAATAGCAAAAGAGATAGAAACGTTTTATGATACACGGCTACGTCAAACTTTAGAAATGTAACTACCAAAAACACGTAGTCAACACAAACCAATAATAATGTGGTCATTATCAGATAAAATATTCTCATAAGTTAAAGATCTGTACAACCTCATACAATATCAGACCCACATCTAACAGTTGTCCTGAAACTCATAGAAAATTTAAATAGTTCAATTTTGTCTATTTCAGCTGAACTAATTTCATTCATTAAGTTTTATACGGGGGGCTTATAAGTATTTGTGTAAACGATTACTTTTACCATCAACTGAAAATTCAGCAGTGGTAAGTTACCTTACTTTTCTATAAACAACATATAATCCTGGAGTGACCGATAGCTCAATTGGAATAATGACTGATTAAGAAAGTCTGCGTTCCGAAGCCACTGAACGAAGTTCCTCGAAGTTAAACGAAAATATTGTCCTTCTTGTTTTGTCACTTCACCATTAAGCGGCTAAAACTTACTGTACTGTATAAACTCCGAACATATTAACATAACGATTTTTTCGATTCATGAATCGTTTGACTCATGCATCGCATGTTTTATTAATGTCAATGTCTCCTGTTTCTGTATTTTCAAAAGTCATTCTGTAGTTGTTGATCCTTTATAAGGAAACTTTGTACCTATTACTAATGTTAGATTTCATCTCACAATGATTTCACCGCATGCAGTGAACAAATCTTGTTTAATATTTACAATTCAGTGTCTCCCAATATCATCACATTATTTTTAGATTGAAGCAACTGACTGAGTAAAAGCAGTCGACTACAGAAAAATATTTTTACTGTGCTTACAGTTTAATAAAGACACTGTCAATTGTATTGAGGAAAAACAATAATTGATTCACTTACGTCGTATATTATTACTCGTAGTCTTACATCCCTGTACAGCAGCATTTTTATTATAAAAAGAAAGTTGTTTTACTTAAATATTCTTGAACAAATCCGAAGTGGGTAATATTCAAATCTATGGCAGAAAATTGACTGACCAAACAAATACATCACAGGAAAGCTTAATTATGTAATAGAGAGAACTACAGATGAGGGTGAACACGAAGCAGGAGGAAATCACTTCCTAAACTCCATCAGAGGGGAACAGACGAGATTATTAAACTTTGTGTCATGTCTCGTAAATTTGCTTTAGCTAAGACTTGCGGTAATTGGACAGATGTGGATGTAAGTGTAAATTATTTATACCTTAATAAGACTACACAGTGCAACAGATACATTTACCTTTATTAAAACTAACCATAGTTATGTTTCCGTCAGATGGATGGAGAAAATTACAAATATGCAAATAACCATGCCAACTGTCAAATACTTAAAAAAAGTATCGTGAAAATGTTTATTCAGCGAAACTTGTTGTACGTCTATCTGAATGATACAAAGGAGATAGCGTATAAAACACTAGTACGTCCGCATCTGGATTACTGTTGTGGGGTTTGGGATCCGCATCGCAAGGTTCTGATCGACTCAGTGGAGAGGGTGCAGAGGAGAGCCGCTCGATTCGTGACTTGTTGTTACAGCCTTTATGAAAGCGTCACAGAATTGATACATAGATTGGGCTGGGATAGTTTGGAAGACAGACGACGTAGCTTGCATTCGAATTTATTGGAGAATACGCGAAAAAATTTAAATTTCGAGTGCAATGAAATACTTCTTCCGCCAAACTAGTTAGGTCGCAATGACCGGAGGGATAAGATTAGAGAAATAAGATGCCGTATTGATGCTTTTATGTATTCCTTCTTTCCTCGCACTATTGGGGGTTGGAATGGGCAGGTTTAGGATTGGTGCTTAGCACCCTCTGCCACCCACAATGTTTATGATTTGCAGAGTATGGATGTAGATGTAGATGTGTATCATACTTTTCATGTTTTCTGTACCTCAAAATATTTTGCGCGAGGCTCGTATGGCATTTGTACCGTAATTCAACAGTGAACAACGTTTTTTTTTTTTTTTTTTTTTTTTTTTTTTTTTTTTTTTTTTTTTTTTTTGTTTGTGCTGTTTAGTGACAAAGATAATTTAACAGTCTTGAATCGAATGAGTCATGTACACATTTATTTGTATTTGTTGAAGAATTTTCAAACAATTTTCTTTCTCCAGCAGCATTACTTCTTAGAAATCTTCACAGGTAATATTGTCTGTGAAACACAACGTTTCGGCTGGGTGCTTCACAGTTATCTTCACGTGATAAGGTTAAGATAAATGCAGCACTTGAATTAAAGATGCTGTGTTTCGTGACTGAAATTTGGCACTATATTTGTGGCGATTTCTTAGTTTTTATACGCCAATAAAGTTTTACAATAGTATCAGCTGGTGAGTTCGTCAAGTAACATACAAACGAAATGATAATGAGGCGCTGCCGGAAATTAAATCCTAAAAATTAACCGGCTCACGGTTGTATTATTATGCCAACTAGCAGACCACTGACATGGCACGGAAAGCAGATTGCGCGATATTTACCTGAGTCAACCCCGACGTCGCACCATTGCGTATTGGATCTGAAGATGACGGCAAAGAACCAGTGAAGATTATATTTCAATTTTCTTCTGTTAAGCATATCGTTGTGAAATGCGTGCTCTGATTTGTATTTCTCTTTTAAATTATATTTTTGCCCTTGAGTAATGCAGTTGTTCTTCCGAGTAAAAAGAGTAGGATGATCCGATCCCATATGTCATCTACACTTGCAGAAACGACAACACGTGTTTAAGTGTTTATACCAAAGTATTTAGTCTACTTCCGGAAAGTTGTTGGACACGTGAAAGCACAACTCGCTTTTGTATCGTTGTCTTGAACTCAATTATTTTTTTGAAATCAAAATTGTAGGATACATATACGTTTAGATACAGCACTAACTTCGAAATAAACTAAATTGACTTTAAGTATGCAACATCGTTCTGCAGGCAGCTTGGAATTTAATTTACCAAAACAATCAGTTTCACAGAAATGTAGTCAAAAGTAGTATCTGTCAGATATTGGGTGCTGGAAATTGTTGTTGTTTCATGTGGCGGCAAAGTTAGGAGACAGTTGTAGCAAGTAGTTATGGATGGTCAGTACTAGCTACGATACTAAGGTTAAAAGAAGGTAACGAGTTTAATACAAACCTTACTATTCATAATACGAAAACTGTAACTCCCTTCCTGCTCAGATCTTCAGTGATATGGCGTTTATATTAGAGGAAAATAGCTTGAAAAGCTTGCAAGTTCCCAGTTCACCAAACATTTCTGTAGTCAAAAAAGGCTCCTCAGCATTAGTAGGTTTTTTAGTATCTAAGGTGGTTAGTAAGTTTTGTGTTAAAGTTTAGTAATTTTTAGTTTTTTACAGTTGGCCACCCTGAGTTGCTGGCAGCTGAGTGGATTTAAGAGATGGTAATGGCTGAATGGATTAATCGAACTAACGTGGATGATAGAAGGTACTAATGGGAATTCTCAATGTGTATAAAGTGTTATACGGCAAAGTGTGCAATCATTATGGGTTGACGAAATGTGAGAACTAACAAAAAAAGCATCATTGACTCATAACAACTAAATTTTCTGTACGCACCATTTAATACTTATTTTGCCTCGTTACATATAAAGTGAGGGGAGTAGGAAATGCGGGTGTGGGATACTGTTTCTATTTGAGCAACACCGTCAACCAAACGTGAGCGACTATATCCGTATTACATTTATCAAAGAGATCGTCGAGGAATCATGTTGAAAATTAACAGCAGTGTAAACGAACTAATTCATTAAGTTTTCTCTCAAACTAATACATTTAACCTTACTATGCGTGCCATTTAGTCAACTATGAAGCTACTCTGATTTTCTTAG
>JARYHS010008074.1:136522542-136567815 GCA_031002005.1 Vandiemenella viatica
ATTCCAGATAGTAACATACTTTGGCTCATATATTTTATATGCTATGCACTTCATTATTAAATGCACTGTATGATGAAAAAGGACTGTAAAATAAAATTAAGGGTGAGATATCTGTTCTGTTTGCCCACTCTAAATCGTTATCCACGATAAAGGCGACACATTGGAATGGAAAATGCATCATTCAATATTTATGGTGTTAAACCAAAAACAGTAGCATGTGTATGGTATTTTTCACGAAACTAAAATGTATGTTACAGTATTAACTTCGATGGTATTTGACATTTTACACATGTTAACTGTAATTTGCGGGAGATACTATTCCTTCTCCCAAGCGGTTCTCAAGACCAATCATCCGAGGATACGACTCGCAAATTTACTGACACCAGACCGGTGATTAATCTGTAAGAAAGGTTCACTTTTACACTGAAGTGCTGATCCCAACATGTTTTATTGAGGTGAGGGGTGTGGAAAATAAGGGCAGTACTATCGTTCGGATTACGGTTTACTCTGTGTGTAAATGCTGCACTAATAATAAGATTGATTTCAAAATTTCAATATGGGATGTTTAAGGCTATTCAGTTTCAGCACAATCTCTTTCCAAGACAAATGGTAATGTTTCAGTTGACGCCTGCATACAATTTATTTATTTTTTATGTAAGAAGTATTTTTTATAAAAATATTTTGGTTCAGTCTGTAAGTCGCTTCGAGATCTTTAGAGCCGGAAGAAATATGGTAGCACAGAATGGGAAGGTAAAAATCAATAAATTTAATGGGTAAAGATTTTGACATAAGATTTAACAGAAACACTATATGCTTTTGCTTATTACTGCACAAATATGTGACTACCTTTCATCATTGTTGAGCATTAAAATGTCATTATTGGCTTCAAGAAGTTTTTAATTCTGTTTGCAATCCACGTAACAGGACGGATGATTACTTAAAACTGTTCTTCCATTTAAGTTATAATTAGGTCTCACTAGAATATTTTTGCAGGAATTTCAGGCAAATTGAATGAATAAGTCTAAAGCTTTGAGATCTAATTCCGCTAATAGTAATCGATAAATTAATTTCCAGAACGAAAATTTTTTCGCCTAACATGATGCTTTAAAACACTAGATGGTTTTTTTAAGTATTCAAATTGACATCAGCACACCATTTCCTTCAGTGTAAGACATTTGCCTAGTTTCTAAAGTGAATTTTTAAGATGGAATTTATAGTTTTTGTCCAACTTTACTTTTTATCTTACTGTATCAGCGATATTACAGACTTCTTATCAAATTTCTTAACTATATTCATAAATTAAATTTTTGTGCTTCCTGCCACACTAAAATTTGAAGAATATATGTCAATTCCAGCGGTTATGCTTAGACAAGTATATGTTGTCTGAGTTTTTTACCTATAGAACTAATTTGACGACTTTTAAATAATCAAATTAATAAGTGCTTAAATTATAATGTGAGCATATATGTGTGAATGTTGCATTTTCATGATATTTACTCGGTTGTATTAATCAATTATCTCTATCTTCTATGACCATATTTTAAATATTGGGGTCTATATGTAAAAGAGTTCGACGTTCATTTAAAGTAATCCGGAGAAAAATAATTGAGTGCCACAGAAATCAAATAACATTAGTGGATGCACTATTGGTGTATATGATAAATGAGCATGATAAATGAAGTTTGTGTTGGGAGTATATACTGCGCATGTTGACTCTGAGTTTTTTATCGATATTGGAGGAAGCAATAGTTGGCTCTTGATATCTAGCACAAGAATGGGGGACAATTTTCTGTTGTCTGTAAATGACTCAAGAACTGAAATAAATTACCAAGAGAAATGCTGATTAATAATTTACCAGGAGCAGTTGAACCAATAAAAATAAATATATTTAAAGGTAAAAAGTGGCTGGATGGTGATATTTCTCTCAAAGTATTTAAGAATAATAAATAATTAAGCATTTAAATTAATTTTCAATACACAGAAAGTCCTGGTTCTTACCCCACGGATTGTTTGAACTACACAGAGGATAACTAGCGGCTGTAATAATTTAAAAAATTGTGATCGAGTATGCAGTTCCAGTGGATATATTATCCACATGTCTGCGTGGAGACCCCACAATGTCTCATCTTTTCGTAAAACGCGCCTAGGGACTGCAGAATGCATTTGAGCGCCTCACCGCGGTGTTCCGACGAACTGAACTTGTTGGAGAGCACGCAGCTATGTGACTTTGCTGGGAGAGAGCGCCACAGAACGAGCGACTTTGAACGAATCACACAGCAATTCATTTACATTAAAGAACAGACGAGATACTGCGCGATATGTAGTAGCACTGTACCACCGGCAAACCAGAATGTCTCTGGTGGGAACTGCTGAGACAAGATTCGATATAACTCCTGGCCGAATCCTCTTCGCAGATTTGTTCCAGCGTGCTCGGTTTGTCTTACATAGTACTCAAGAATATACGGTGCCACGTTCGTAGTGAGATACATAAACCGATTTATTAATACAATACAAACAAAACGCATTGTTTACGCGAGCACAGACTACCATGGGGAAAAAATAATTGATAAATATCGTATCGATATTTACAATCGGTACTGATATGTATCGGGATAAAATATCGATATGTGGACATATCGATATATTTGCTTAAAGGTAGTAATTTTCTAAAAATATTCGAAAATATATAAAAATATTTAAGAAAATTCGGAAAATTCCTATAATATAAGACACATTTGAAAATTACAATAACTTTTATTAATTTACCTACTTTTATAATAAATCAAACACTCAGGGGAACAGAACCATGAATGAATGTGATATGTGTGTCAACTGCTTACCGTCTTCTTTGTTTTTATTATTGGTTTATTAATAGCCCTAACTTTGAAAGGATTTGATTGGGCGATGTGTATAAGATCTGTTTTATGCTATGCGTAATGCGTGTAGTGCCTATGTTCCTGTGTTTGTGCGGAAGGAATTAGAGGTTTTTGGGTTTTATGTTTTAATTATTATTATTATTTCTGTGTGCGTATTATTGCGAACACGTATCTGTCTGGTTATTATGTGCTTAAAAGTCTGAATAAAGTTTGGTTAGTTATCTATATGTGTCGTTTATTATCTGTTTACCATTGGTTTTTGTAAGTTACAGATTTACTACAGCGAAAAACTGTTGTCTCTGTAATTTTTAATAGAAAGAACTGTTTGTGTTTATGTCTATTGATAAGTGAATATTTTCTATGTATTATTTATTAAACTTTTTACTAATTAAGTAACTTAAAAAAAATTCCTCAGACATTTCATTAATTGCATTTGATTTACAGATAGAAGAGTAATTCCCGGAAAGCGTGCATCGACGAACGGTATTTAATAATACGATGCTACCATTTCGATTTTTATCGGTTGCATAAAAAATTGCCACAGTACCACATGGCACCTACCACTTTATGTAAACATTCAGTCAACGTGACATTGTGTATAATACCTGTTCTTCTTTTTCTTACGTTACGTTATGTTTACCTAGGGTACTGAAGATGACTTAAATTAAGACGAAACGCGTTTGCCAAAAAATGTATTTGTTTTATTTCCAAGACGGAAGAATAACAAATACCAGTTATCATAGCAACTAAGGACCTTGGGCCAAACAATTCACCAGTATGTTGTCTATAATACATAGAGGAGTTATAGTACGGATTTCATTACTACGCGGATCACATTAACCTATCAAAAATAGAAAACCAGTATTAGGAATAAACCAGAGTACTCGGTGAATTATTGGTGCTATTTAAAAATAGCACGCATCGATCAGTAACAGTCGTCGGGATTCATAGTCTCGGTGTTTTAACAAGGACGACGTGGCGTATTGTATTGACATATTTCTCGTGTCAATGCTTCTTTTTCAGTAGTTTTATGTATTCGCAGTTCGCTACTTGTTTATTAGTAAACGCTAATGAAGTTCTGTTGGTTTTTCATCTTAACACTTCATAAGGAACAAGTTTAAATCTTTGATTTATTTTTGCGATCCAGAATACACCTAGACCTAATTCTCTAACTGGGAAAACTTCTTTTTCAATCACGTACAAAGGGGGCGTCCATTAATTACGTGAGGTTTTTTTTCGTAAATCGGAACCCCTCCACCTCCCTGAATGATCTTTTAGCTCTCCTGTTTTGTAATGGCGGTGAGAATCCAAGGAGCCCCCTTTCCCTAACGTTGTCGCAAGTAATTTGTAGACCTCCTCTCCCATTTCACCTCACGTAATTATTGGACGCCCCGGAGTGCTCTTCTTGTAATTATAAGATACTAGCTCGTACCCGCGACTTCGTACGCGTGGATTAATAATTTCTTTGCCAGAATTGAATATAGAAAGTTGTTGGTAACGAAGGATTGGTCCCAAACAACACCGAGTCGGCTTATTATGACAAGAAAGCCATCACTATATCATTCTACCATCGAACCTGTCTCTTGAAGAGAATCAGTTTCCAAAATATTTAAAAACAGAAATACAAACGAAGGTGAAGGGATGTTGGGGGAGGGGGTGTTAACTAAGGACAGGTTTATTTCAGATTGGTATTTTATTCTTTCTTCAGCATGAGCATCCGATTCTTGGGTTTTAATAACTTTAGCTGCTCGTGCTCTGCTAGAGCTACAACTTAGGACGGTTTACGCCCGCAAGGCATGTCAAAAAAGAAGGTAAAATAAATTGATGCCAGAAACATTTAAGCAGACATAAAGTAATTGGGCAGAGAAAATCTACATCTATAATAAATAATACATTTTTTCTCTAAACGAAATTTACTATCAAATTATACACAAACATAATGCGCGAGAAGCACACCTTGAGAAACTGACGTAACATTACAAACAAACACACACATCCGTCTCTCTGTCACCATTCGAATAGTTCTGAAAATTTCGTGACTACAACTGTTAATCGTACGGAAAAAAAGTCCTGTGCCATCCCTAAAAATTTTCTTGTCAAATTCCATCAATATCGGTATAGGTATTTAATTGTCAAAACAGAACAAAAAGACAGAGACTTACTTCCACATTTATAGTATTACTAGTGGAGTTCCCGGCGTTGCCCGGTATAGTTTGCGTAGATTTAACCGTACCCTATTTTTATTCCCGCAAAACATTTGTACAAAGTTTCATAAAATACGCGCCAACTTTTTCGGAATTAAAGCAAACTTACATTCACCCGCCCCCTACCAAGAAATGGGTGGGCTGAAGTTTATTTATACGTATACTATTTTAATTCGTCCGAAAATATTCATGTATATCAAGCTTCGATAATTTGGTTAAGAAATTTCATTACTACAATACTGAAAAACCCTATATTATGTTAAAAACTCACATTTGATTAAATTGAGAAGTGAATGGATATACTTACGGCTCGAAACGCCATATCCTTTAACTCTGCAGATAAAATATCAAAAGTGAATCTGGAATAATATTATCGTAAACAGAAGACTAATGCTGAAGGCCAGAGATATTGTCCAGAGAAAGTCTTTTAAAGAAAATCTCTGTTCTTTTTATGGCTATCTATGTCGTTTAAAATTTGATATCCCGAATTTAAGGAAAGAATACTTCAAGCTAAGGCTTTTAAAAATTGAATATATCGAATTAAAATAAACAATACTTAAAGTTTTGTTTAGTGTGCAAAATAGTTATTACTATAAGTTATCTTATGGTTTTAATTAAAGGCTATGGTCAGAGACATTGTGTTGTGTGTTTAGTGCGGAGTATGCGGCATCTAGTGATTCCTCCTGTGGAATTTCTCACCATACGTTCAGAATTTCATTTAATGCTCCTACATTATTTAACGTTGAAACATAAGACATGACAAACAAGTGAATTAAGATTCTAAGCTTTAAAACGGCGAAAACTCCATCGAAATCTGCCCCGTAGTTTCCGAGTTTTTATACGGCCAATATGTCCGGTTTTCGTTTTATAGATATAGATTACTGCAGATCACACACACGCTGACTGCGAAACACCCCTGAGGGATCAATATAACGTAAAAAAGTATACACCTACAGCATTGCAAGACTACCTACGATTTGCCTCGCATTGTACTCCTAAATTTGTGATATCCACAGTTTAACATTCAATCCGAATAATCGACGGTCTAGGCGTGACACTTACTATCAAAAACAATTTTTAAAAATCTTTGCCTCCATGGCGATTTGAATCGCAGACCACGATCCAAACATCAGTAAGTAAACGCTTTAACCACTGAACTACCTGGCCGCTGTGTCAAAATGCAGTACAGACACCTGGACATCCAACGCGTCGGTCTATCACCGTTCAGTAATTTTTCGAAATTATAAGACAACATGTATTATTTATACACATAATTTTTCAATCAAATGTAGACAGTATTTTTCTACTTGTTTCAAAACGATAAGTGTGCAAAGTTTCATCGAGATCGGATGAAAATTGTGAATTTGTATGAAGAACAAACAAACATACATTCATCTTTATATATATAGATGACAGAAGCTTCAGTTAGGTAGTATGCTCCGTCCTGCCCTGTAAAAACAAGTCACCAGTGTCTGATCGGCTCCTGACTGATCACTATCACGCCGCTGCACGTTGACGGGCCTCTTTAATTGGCTACCTTGTCGGTCGTCTCAGTTCGTGCAGAACTTACAATGGAGACTGCACTGTAGCTGCAGCATCGGCCATCCGGGTGAACGGTCTGCTGGCAGATCCCAGGGCGATACAGCGTGACTCACGCCGGTCACGACTGCAGGAGAACGACCCGTCTGGGCCAGCCAGCACAGTGACCGCTTGACCGCCAGACAGAGGACCAAGGACACAGGGTTCCTTCCTCTCGGCACGGGTGCAACGAGAAAACGGAAGCGAAGAAAGCTCGTATACTAGGTTTCGGCGATCCATGAGGGTCTATTTTACTAATTTATAATTTTTTTTAGATGAAAAGTTCTATAGTGCCGTTAGTCGATGTTAGGATGGGGGTATATCTATGAGTTCGCGACTTCCCGTCACCGACATGCTCTGACGTGTTGCGTATATGGTATGCGCGTTCGACGCTTTTCACATGGGTGAAATCTTATGAGTATGCACCACCAACATGCTCTAATAGCTGTATATATGTAGCTGCAAGTATGACGTGTTGCGCTTGGACAGCAGTGAAAGTATGGAATATGCTTGTGTCTAATATATAAAAATGAATGTTTTTTGCCAATTTTATTCATTAAAACACACAGTTTTTATCGGATTTTGATGGAACTTTGCATACGTATACTTTAAAACAAATAGAAAAACGCTGTTTACGTTTGAAAAACCTAAACCTTCTCCTGCTTTCGCCCTTAACGGTAATTTATGCCAACGTTGTTCATACAAACCCACAGTTTTTATTCGATTTTGATAGTAGTTAGTGTACATATACAGGGTGATTCTAAAGTCACTATACATTTTGTACTTAAACAAATTTTATTAACCAATATGTAATGTCATAATTTCAGTACATTTGAATGTGACCATCTTGCATGTCTAGGCACACCCCCCAGCGCTCCACTGTAGACCGAAAAACCTGCCCAAGCATATCTCGTGTAATCACAGCAGCTGCGGCTCGAATGCACTAAGTGTTCAGTGCTGCGGATCTTCACCTGGTATACCTTAGACTTGATAAACCCCCATGCAAAAAAGTCTAAGGGTGTCAATTCAGGAGAGCGGGGTGCCCACATCCGTGGAGAGGCACGACCAATCCATCTGCTGGGAAATGCTTGATTCAGATAATCCCGAACAACGAGGGCAAAATGGGGTAGTGAAAAACAACAGTATCCATAATCCCACCAGATATCAACTGGGGCTCCAAAAACTGTTCCAACATATCTAGGTATGTTGTTCCAGTAACGGTTTGTTCTGCTCTTTGGTTAGCATTCTGTCGTATCACCTGCAAGAAACAAATATTCCGTTACTATATCACGGAAATGTATAGTGACTTTAGAATCACCCTGTACTTCAAAATAAGACGTGATAACTCAGTGGTTACGGCGCTTACTTCCGAAAGTTTCTCTCTCCAGTCGTGGGTTCAAATCCCGTGGGGAGCAGGAATATTTAGGAGCTGTATTTGATTACAGGAGCTATGTCGGGACTTTCGGTGGTTCTGACACTTCCTTAAACTGTAGGCCCCAGAGGAAACGATTGATCTTCCAATCTGTGACGCAATAGCTTAATACATTTCCTTAGTGAAGACTCGACAACCTGCGGTAGAGAGACGTTAAACATATATATATATATTTTTAAAAAAAACCTGTGTGTTGTGGTCTAAGTTAGAATTTTAGTTTTTGAAGTGAAAACTTCTTTATACGCGTTCGGCGATTTCTGGATGGGTAAAACCTTATGAGTTCGCGACACCGACATGCTAATGTTAACAGTATATCTGTATCGGTCTGGTGGTTCAGTGGTCAAACTGTCTGGCTTGGCACAGAAGGGTCCTTGGTCCGAATCCCTCTCTCAGAGAGATTTTCCTAGACTCTTAACCCGACCTTCACGTTACACAGCATATGTGCCAGAAAGGTTCCGTGGTTCGGTTTCCATGTAAAACTGAAGCTCTCCTGTATCTGGTAGCACTACCGGGCAAGGATAAGGCGTTTAAGTCAGGGGCGGTATGCGCAGCCAATAGAAACCCTGTAACCAAGTCATTACGACCACACAGAATTGTTATTATTTACTATATATGTAGCTATACGTATGACGTGTTGCGCGTATGATATTCCTAGTTTTAAGTTTTCATTTCTGTTGGCAGACCCCTATGATTGCCAATTGATTTTAGGGCTTTACACCTCGTCAAGGACAAGGTCATTAGCGTATTGAGAGCAAGGAAAGGGAAGGAAATCAACAATGGAGTCTGAAAGAAACATTCCGACGTTCTCCTAGACTGATCAGGACAAACAATGGAAAACGGAATCTGGATTGCTCGTCGGGGACTTGAACCCACACCGAGCGCTCTGGCCTCGCATTCGGGAGGACGGCGGTTCGAATTCCCGTCCGGGCATCCAGATTTGGGTTTTCCATGGTTTCCCCAAATCACTCTAGGCGAATGCCGGGATGCTTTCTTCAAAAAGGCCATGGCCATGGCCGAATTCCTTCCCGTTCCTTGTCCCTAGTCCCATCCCGCCTCTAATGACCTTAGCCGTCGACAAGGCGTAAAGCCACAGTAAAAAAAATAAAAAAAGATAAATTGAACCCACGTTTTCCCTATTTCATGGCTGGAGTTTTATCGCGAACCAACCTGACTCTAAGGGCGAATGTAAATTATCACATTCAGATGCATCCTTGGCGCTAGAGAAGTGAAGGTTTGATACCAACCACTAGATGCTTTACTTCCCGAAACTATCAAGTATCTTGACGATAGTCCAGACGGTTGAGTGTCTGACTTGAATTTGTTGGCAGTACTTTAAATTTTCAGGAAGCGTTAGTTTTACAAATCCTCTCTGTATGATGTTAAATGAGTACAGTCTTCGGAAGATGGGGAGGCTGGAGCTATTTTACTCTAGTGCTGTAATCTTGAGGACGGTTATCTTCTTCACATATCCTATCTTCCGATTCTTACCGTATCGACTATTTTTATGCAATACTCCTTTTGTTCAAAATATTACTTTATCTCTTTGCCTCCAAGTATATATTTTCATCTACGTTCTCAGGTATGTTCTCCACATAAGCTAATCTTAATTTTCCGCCATAGTCCTTGCTTTCTTCTCTTTACGAACAGCTCATTGAATATCTATCGTCCGAGTTTTTGCAAGTAATTTCCATAAAATCCTCCATCATGCAAGTTAAAAAAAAAATTCCTGATCTTCAGTAGCACTACGTTTCAAATAACTGTATTTTTCTTTTTGGTCTTTCCCACGGTCATGTGTTATGATCCAGACATATGACTTTAGAAAAATATACCTAATGTCTAGACCAACGCATTTCTTGCTGTTGAAATCTGGTGTTGTCAGCTGTATACTAGTTTTGTTGTTGTTCCTGAGTAGCTTATAGATTGAAACTAATTGATTTCCCGCCATCTTCTATACTCTTAGTTCCTGGTTAAAGACCCTTCAAGTATCATTTACAATCCTAAATTAAACAGAATGTCCTGAGCCACCACTTGTTTCTCCGTTATTCGGAGATATCTGGGAAGCAGTGATTCACTCATTATATTAAGATTCGTTCATTCGGCGGAACATGTCTGAAAATATGGCGCTTCATGTTAATGATAGGGCGTAATACATTATCTTTATTTATGATAGGGCCGTATGTATCATCAACGTGGAGGTTATTAAAAGTGAGAGAGAACTGGAGACAAGGAAAGAGAAGGAATTAGCCAAAGGCCTTATGAAGGAACCCTCCCTGTATTCGCCTAGACTAATTTCGGGAAACCATGAAAACCGATATCTGTATGGAGATCACGTCCTCTCGAATGCCAGACGTGGCTCTGCATTCCAGACATTAGCACAAATTCACATGAAACTTGCGTAACACCGAGAATAGGTCAATGTGTACACAAAATATTCTAATTTGTAACTGCCTTTTCAGTTCAATATTGAAGATTTTCATATAGCGTCGTTTTACCAATTCTCATCTATCCAAATCGAGTTCCGGATATTTTGAAGACTCTTTGCGCATCAGTTATGCTGAAAATTAATTTTTACGTTTTGATGAATTTCGCTTTATGATACCGCTAGGCACTAACTTAATTTTGAGATTCATTTGATTGCACTAGTAATTATGTTGTAGGACATTTCATGAAAATTAAATAAAATTCTGTTCAGCCAACAGTCAGGCAAATAAAATTCCTGAGAACAATTGATTGAAGTAGAGTGATTGAAGATGAACAGTTTTTTTTTTGGCACGTAACTGGAATTAAACTTATTTTAGTATCAGAATATTTTATTGGCGATGGTCGCAGACAAGTAGAAGCGAAATATGTTGAAAATATCCACCTTTTAGTGTTCTCAGTCCAATTAGTAGTATAGAAGTCGATGGCATTGAATCAGTTTTGCCCGCTACATTTAATGACTAGCTTCGACCGAACTTCAAAAGAAGTCTGAATAAAGCCCCTCGCTGTCCGCAACCCGCGTGTAATGGTGCTCGGGACGCTGGAGTTTGTCTTTAATATTAGCCGCCACCTCGTCAGCGAGTTGGCGTTATCTCAGAGGCCAAGTTTAGTTCATATTGCCGTAGACCACGCCACCGAGTGGATACGGGTCCTTATTTTTAACCTGCGTCTATTCGTCTTTCTTCCTTTCGTAACCTCAGCAGAGTAGCGAATTAGTTTATCTGCTTCGCTAATTACAAAAGAGGAAGATTTACTGCCCCAGAGACGTGGAATTAAACCACACTTTTCCAAGTTAAACGCAGACGTTGCCTCAAGTTGTTGCTAGCTTTCTTGCTTGACTGTACCAGAACTTTCTTACAATATTAGATTGCTCTCTGCAAATTAAATGCACCGGATAGAGAAAGCAAAAGTGCTATTCAAGCTAATTTTGTACTTGCAGCAATCTAGACGAGTTTTTTGATGTATCTTATTTTTCTTTACCTTTAAGATTTTCAGTAGTTAGGTCTTTTCATAAAATTAAGAACTACACTACAGAGCTGTATTAAACATATCACTTTCACAGTTTCGGGTTATTTGGAGGTTCTTAATAAATGATTAACGATTCGTTACGATAACTGAATTCGTTGCAGTTACTGCAACAGATTTCTCTTCTTCATCATGGAATGACAATGATGTTAGATTTCAAGTTGATATGCTTGAAATAACTACTTCGAAGAATCACTTTCCACTTTATTTATTATTTTTGCGTTCTCTACAATAACATTACGCAGTACACATAGAATTGGCATCGACTCGACCAAAGATACTAAGCACAATCATACAAATATTCCAGCGATTCTAATTTCCAATAAACATGAAACTCAACTGCTCATCTAAATAACTAACTCTGATCGCCATATCCTCGCGTTTATATAGACGTTACAGAAACATCCAGAATAATTCAAAGATTTCCGACCGACGTTTCTGGAATTCTAACAATACTTTAACAATTAAATCCATAGAAAAATAGTTACAAATTGTACAAAATCACTCACAATCATTATAAAACACCTTGAAATGAAAATTAATACTCTTCACATACTTTTTCACAAAAGAATTATCAACATAAACCAGTCTAAAACGTTGCAAATTGTCCTCCAAACATTGTAACTTACAATTACAAACCTTTGATTAATGTTTCACATATAATACTGCCCTTTAACATATCACATAGCATTTACAAAGTTTCTTTCCATAAAACAATGTACATTTACAAGACGAATATACAAAAATTCACCACACGAAAACTAGACAAAACCATAATTAATCAACTCCCCCTTTGCTACATATAATTCTTAAAATAATATTTCAATAAAGGGTTGAGTCTGATGGCTGTTGTGTTAATTATTATGTTTACCCATTTCCGTTCCTGAAAACTATTCACGTATGACAAGAAATAGTAATCGCTTATATCGTTACTAACAAACCTATTTTTTGTGCCACATTCCGGATCATTGTGTTTATATTAACAATGGTAAAAATTCATGTTAAACGCAAAATTTGTCTTATTCATGATACGCTCAATTTATGATACTAATTTCTTTCAATGTATTCCCTTTATGTTTAGCTAACGCTGCAGACTATGAACTGTAAAAAATCGTAAAAATTTACGATTAGACAGTACCTATTTTGCTCAGGTCCTTCTGTGACAAGTGTAACGGCTAGCGTTCTGGCCTCGGGAGGACGGCGGTTCGAATCCCCGTCCGGATATTCAGATTTGTGTTTTCAATTTTTTCCCAAATCACTCCAGACAAATGCCGGGATGCTTCCTTCAAAAGGCCATGGCCGAATTCCTTCCCATTCCTTGCCCCCCATCCTTTCCCGTCTCTAAAGACCTCGCTGTTAGAGAGACGTTAGGCAGATAAAAAAAATTCTGTGACAATTTGCATTGAGGTTATATAATGTATCGATTAAAATTTCAATGCAGATATTTTTGCTATTTTTTAAACGTTTTCACTTTCTGCTTGGAAATTCGTCATAAGCCGATTTGAGATACAGAGCAAACATAACGCCATACGTCTTCATACGTGCAACCAGCATCTATGTTAAGACGGGAGGGCAAATTGCTGACGTTTCCTGGCACAAAACATTTTTGAAAAATAACAAAAAGTTACTGTGCGCATATGAAATGGATTTATCACGCCAATAATCTATATTTAGCTTGATCCATCTCATAAATATCAACGGTAAAAATGATAAAAGCAACGAAATTGACAATTATTGAGCAAAGATTATATCACACAATCGCTATGTTACCAAAAATATCGTGTATGAGTGCTGATTATTCAAAACGAGCACAGTTCAGTTGAATATCAAGCCAACAACTCTTTGATGTGTAGTACGAGGGTGGCCTACAAAGTTCTGGGGTTAGCCATTCACCACCTATCATCGGCTAGCTACAAAATATGAAATTAAAATAAAGGAGATTGTTATTCTATATGAGCTAAGATGTTCCTTAATGTGGTTAAGGAAGAGAACATTTATTTGTCACATTCGTAAATGGGAGCAGTATGATGAATAGCATCTCGTTCATTTTAAAAAAAATTGCAGATGATGGATGTCGAAACTAAGCCAGTGTCTCGTGCTGACAACTTCTCAAAGGCAATCTGTGTCTTACTTTTTTCTATATATGGTATAAAAAGGTTCAGAACTTCTTCACGGACCGACCTGTGTGACATTAAAATCTATTTTATGCAAGAAATTCAGAGCTAATTTACGTTTTGGCAGCTGGAAGAACTCATCACTTTGTCCGTTATTTTTTTGTATGACATAGTAATTACGTTTCAGGTTATTAATAATTTATTTATTAATATTAAAAATGTCGTTTTGCAATTTTTTCCCAAATTCCAAGTATTATGGACCATTAGTGTTCAACAATTACGTTTAATTGGTATTGAAAATGTACACAGTCTTTTTTGGTTGAACTGAAAGCAGTGTGCTTCTCCATAAAATATACTGTAGTTCCTTACTCTTGCAATTACGCATTAAATTAGTGGGCTAATTTAACTAATGAATGAAAAAAGAATAATTAACAAGTTGCCGGAACTTGAGACTTATTAACTTTTGCTTTTCGTGGAATAACGGATAGATGAGGATGATAATAAGTAGTCTTCCCTACATCTCTTTGTGCGGTAATTAGTTTTTCAGGAAACACAAGTTGTTTCCAAGTATCAAATAGATATCTTTTTCAAGTTTAAGTTAACAGCTCTGAATACAAATAAATTAAAGAGAGAATACTGAATACAAGACTACAATTTCAAGACATACGCATCTTCCACATGCAAGTGTTGTCGGTAATACACATCTTGCAAAAAATCAGTAGGGCAATTAATGTCTCTACAGCTGGAGTATCACAAGTTATTGCCTTTAAACAATCATGATGACCTTGACAATGCAGTAAGGGAACGTCCATAAACTACGTGGTATGGTTGGGGTGGGACAAGGGGTTCGATAGAAAGCTACGTTGGACTACGAGGGGGAGGGGGTTCCGAACCAAGCCGCGTAGCTTTTCATTCATATTATTTGTCATTGTTAAAATGAGGTACAGAACACACATCAGCATGTGAATATTTATTTCCGTTATTTAATTATCTTCGTATGGAATTTACGATAGTCTGACAAGAGAAGATAGTACAAAATGACTTCTTTAATTAATAGGGAAAAAAGCTACGTGATACGTTGGGGGAGGGGGGTTTTAACCGGTGACCAAACTGGTGCTACGTAGTTTGTGGACACTCCCATTACGTAGCTGGACAGTAACAGTCGTATATGGTTGAAGAAATCTACTTAATATTTATAATTTTGCTTTGATGGATAAACGAAAGACCAGGTGCTTGTAATTCTGAAAATTCATTTTATCTAAATAAAATTAAGTTGCGTAATGGTTGGTGCAATTACCTTACGTAAAAGACATCTTTGCGCAGATAAAAGTGCTTTAAGAAAGGGAGTAAGAAATAACAATGAACGGCCATTACGTAAAACTTCGGGCAGTTTTCGTAGCCATTAATCGTGAAGTAATATCCTCCCATGCCACACATTTTTTCCCAGAGACACCATTTATCTCGACAGACTTTACAGTGTTACTGCGGCGGCTCGGCGCATAATATGAGCATTCAACAATAATTCTAGTCTGCGCATACCACATATTACACTTCTCCTGTGATATAGTACAACATTAGTAAATGAACAACAGTGAATATTAAGTTAACCCCTGTAATAGCTTTCTGCATTTTCTTGATGAATGTAGATGGGTCTCGTAATGAGCTATGCACTTCCCTCTTCTTATAACAATTTACATTTACCAGAGATGATAAATGGCTGAATAGAAAATTTGTCAAGATAGAAGAGCAATGGGGGTAACAAGAAGGCAGGCCGCTTGAGGGTTACTCCCAAGATGAAGTCGACGTTTATTTGGCCTGGCATTGAGATATCACAGCGCGTGTATTAGAGGAACTTCGTGGTAAATGGTAGACTGTAAAATCCAGAAATAAAATTTATAACTGCTTATTACAAATACAACCACTGAGGAAAAATACTGACCTTCCAACTATGCTTCAACCCTTTTCTTAGAACGACGAGATATTAGTCATTCAGTTTATGTAACTGTCAATCACTCAAGAAAAAACATAAAATTATTGTGACATTCACATTAATTTTACTTATGATCAATGCAGAAGACTTTCTGTTGTCTGTAATCTAAATTGTATGAAATTGAATGGAAGACATAAACAGGTCATACATAATGATCACAGTACCCAACTGACATTCGTTCTTGATTATTATTTTCTGCATACGTCTTGGAGAGGAAGATGATACGTGTCAGATAAAACGACAATTGAGATTCGTTAATATCCTTTCGTTGCATAACCGCACGGACTAGCTTGGAAATTAGAAAACTTCTTTATATCTGTATGATTTAATTTATTGAATTAAAATGTGATGTGCAGAACGTATCACTGCGATGTCCCATGCTAGAATGATGTTCGGGTTCGCTTTTCGTATCGAGTGGTTTCAATCACGTTTTTTGCTCATTGTGTGTCACCGTTGCTCTGATACCAAATAAACGCATGGAAGATTTACTGATGAAACGTTTGGAATAACGGAAACTAGTATTACCTGAATTTTGCCTAAGATCAAAAGGCGATTGAAAAAACAAAATAATAGAAAAAATTCGTCTGTTACAGGAGTGACAGATACCAGGAAAACATATGCAGTGGTTGTTAGATTTAATTAAAACTGGAATTATTGTAGGGTTCTGAAATGGGAACATAGTATGGCATTACCCGTATTAAGTATATTGAATTAATTTATTAAAAAATTTCAAAAACCTAACTGTGGATAGGCGGACGGAGGTTTTAGTTCAAAATTTAGCCGTTTAATATCATATTGACCGTTGAAACAATATGTGATTCTCTGTGAAAAATAATTTTAGCAACAACTTGCGCAACGACTGTAGGATTTATTAAATAAAAGTTAGGCGTGTGTAGTAAAATGACCCCTACCTACCGCAACCATTAAATAAAGCTTGGAAAAATATTTATAAAAGATTCTTTTCGTACCACTTTCAGTAAGCGCAATATAATATTGAATGGTAATACTGGGTTGACGATATATTATAATAGTCCAAACAAATACGATCTTTTTCCACGGTTGTGGATCTTATAATTGAGTCGTTGAAGGCGAATGAAGCCACAACATCTGTCTTGTCAATCAGTTGATGAGCTTGAGCACAGTAATCATTGCACATCCTACTTAACCGAAATGCTTATCATAGTGAAAGGTTATAGAAACTCCAAATATCGTGGAATGTTTATTCCCACTCATAACTGTACGGTAGCTGCGGAGTAATTTCGAAAGAATTTCAGACAGAATAATTTTTTGCTTTGCTGTAATAATAATAGATCATTATCTTCATTGTAGAATACATTTCCACACATCCCAGCCGATTGTTGGCTAACTGTTTGTAACAGCCCTCAAACCTAAAGTTTAAATCGAAATTATGAAGTACTTATAGTAAGCTAGAGTTTGGTTGAAAATTATCTTGTATGTTTGTTTTTCGATTATCTGTAAATCAATGTATATAGACTTTTTTATGAAAATAAATTATTTATAGGCCATTTAATATGTTTAAGGACAGAATTATGCAAGAGAATTGCTTAAATGTTTGTAATTCCAAGTATTAAGGCAATTTATGATGTCTAAAGGACAATTTGCTTCTGTGGTTAATTTTGTGTTTAAACTTACCTTTAATTTCCATTTATGACCATTTTGTAATGGTAAATGATTATGTATTAATTCTGATTGTTTTTTAAAAATATGTTTCAATTGTTTAAGTATTGTTAATATTCGAAAGATATCTTTCGGAAGCTTTTGAGTGTTCTAGAAATTTCGATGAAGCTTATATAAAGCAAACATCCGGGACAGAGAAACAGTTTTCACCGACTAAATTTACGACGGCCAAGTACTGTATTGTGTGTGGAAAAAGTGTTGTATACAATCGCTGCATTGTATGTATGCATGTAAAAAGTATCTTTGACGGCGTGTTTATGAAAATAAAAGCAAGTTTAAACTGAACTTTATCGTGGACTAGTTATTTATCATTTTAATTAAGCAACGAATTACTACTTGGTGACAATATCCTGGTTAGTTTCAAAAGACGCTGAATGGGTAAATGTTACTAAAGAAGACCCTATCGTTTTGCAGTTTCGCTAAGCTCTGACTCCAAGCTGGTCACACAGATACCGTAATAAGACGAATATATGAATATTATATTATTTCTATTTAACTGAAAGTTTTGAACGTAGGCACAGCTTGTTGCTATTCAATGTTTCTAACACGTAGCAACTCACATCAAGCCCGATATAAGCGAGTTACTTTTGTTACAATAATAAGTGTTTAAATGCGATATTTCTGTTGTGGAGAGGATAGGACGGTAAGGGAGGCAAGTATTAACGCTAGTTTCCGAGGAAAATTGAAATATTAACAGACCTTTTACTGTAGACTTGATGAGTAGAAACAAATAAAGTTATAGATGATACATACAAACTAGTACAACATATATAGAGCTAAATAAAGTGATTCAGTTACATACAAGTAGATTCTGTTAGATTATAAATTTCGTGTATGGGTAAGTTCCGTTTCGGAAATATCGTCCATACAGTCCAAGACACCATTCCACCGCAATTTAAAGACTAGCCTAGCAAGTTGGAAATTAGAACATTGAAATTTTCATCGTTTATAATTTAAAGAAGAAAAATAACGCCTTATGGAACTGGTTTCAATGATACTTTACTGTCAAAAGCTTTTGCGTTATTTCTTTTCCGACGTTATCTTAAAACATGCGGATAATGATATGGAAGAGAGTATATTTCAATTCAGTGATACCCACTGCAGCCACGCCTACGCAGGAAGACCCAACTACTGTGCAGTCTGATGGATGATTCTATCGCCGGCCTGACAGCTGGACAAATTCCCTTAATTCCGTCTGGCCGCCGAGGAAGAGGAGGTCAATTTTTGATTGGTATCAAAAGACGCCTCCCCTACTAGAAGGGACGCCGGCATAAGCCCGAGATATATCGCCTCATTTACACCTCGTGATCCCAGGAAAACCATTCTGGCGCGACAAAGATTTTTCATTTCGTGCTCCCTCGCGTATCCCTCAAGCTACCTCATCCCATCCGTCCGTCGCCCGCCCATTTTTTTTTCTCCGTGTCACACCACCTCCAACGCTGCGATTCCTATATAATCTCGCTGCTGCCTTAGAGAGACTCCGTAAATCGGTCATTTCCCTTAACTTCCTGCCGTTCCCCTCTTGGCTGCTGGAATTTAGAATGGCGCGATATCATAAAGGCACTGAGCCCGGGGTCGAAAAAGCCCCCAGCCCCTGCAGTCTAACACCATTCTCCTCTTTTTCTCCAGCTCCTTCGACACGTGTTAAAAGCGGGACATCCACGGCATCTGTAAGAACTACGAGAAGTTTTCCTCGCGCACCATGCGCAGCTACAAGGGGGAAGGGGAATGGAGGAGAAGACAGAAAAAGAAGGCGTGCAGGGCGAATTGTCGGGACGTGTAAGGAATCGCGCAGGCGTAGTTTACTTTCATGCGATGTTCTTTTGAAAAAGAGATGCGCAACTTCCATAAAGAGGGAAGGAGGGTGAGGTCGGGAAAGGTAGAAAAAAAAGGAAAGAATTCGTGAGAAAAGAAGTTTTGTACTTGCTACGTCTTTCGGCGATAAATTGCCTAGCCAAAGTTGCTCGAGCCTGCATAAAAAAGTTGCGTGCACAGTAGTTGGAGATACAGAGTGAATGGAACGCAATTGTCGGTAGTTACACATGAGAATAGAATATGCAGAAAGGGTGTAGCCAATTTCTCCATACCAATTGCATCGTTCAGATGAATACTGTTATCGAATACTAATATTCATCTGACGCTGAAAGCACACTCATCATCTCGCATTATGGTGTTTTTATTTTATCTCAGATTGAGTACGTACTTACATGTGATCACTTTACTGCACATGTGCCAGTCCAACCTTTCTGAGACACTAAAAATACTTTAACCGCGACTAGACATAGCTATGTTCGAAGGAAACCTATAATTTAAACATTACAGGGACAACTAGAATAAATCTGGACGACGTTAGAATCAGTGGCTTAAACCCACGTCATTACAGGTGGGAGAGGAATAGGGGCAAGGAACGGTGGAGAATTGTCCTGGCATTCTCCTGGAGTGATTTGGGGAAACTGTGGAAAACCGAAATCTGGATTACCGGACAGGGAATCGAGCCCGCGTCCTCCCGAATGTAAGACCAGAGCGTTAATGCTCATCCACCTCACTCGATAACCATTGAATCACCAGTTTGTTATTGAAACGTTCGTGGTGGAGCTTGTTTGAAACGTATAGAATAGGCGTAACGACTCGAGACATAGATATATGGATGCAATATGAATCATGACAGAATAATATAATAATAGTTTTTATTCATAAAATTCTTGCTCCATAGAACTGAACTCAGCATCCCGATTACTTTACGGCCATTAGCCATTCTTTTATTAATTTTCATGTTTCACTTTCCCTCTCTTTCTAAAATTGAATCAAAATACCAAAAATTATTTACCATATTAATTTGTAATTCATCAATGTTCAATTCATCCAAGTCATTAATAAAAAATTCTGTTTTTTGATAGTTAATCCTCAAACCCCATTTATATATTCCGTTGATAGCTGATTTCACATGTAATTTGCATCCTCTGCATCTTGTGCAACAACGACTTGATAATCGGCGAATAGTAAATGATATAGATACATTCTGTTATTTATACGAGATTCTCTTACACTTTTAATGCAACGTTCTCAAATTAACACACACACACCTATTTATCTGTATGCGACTTGTTTAATGCATTCAAAAGCATTTTTTTTGGGACAGCATCATATGCTTTTTCTAAATATACGAAAATTAGTCCTAATTTTTTTTTTAAATTGTATTTTTTCCAGAAACTGTCATAATTTGATGAATACATGACATACCTGCAGTATATCCACACTATTCTACTTGATTCTTAAAATGAATTTCTTGCGGCGGGAGTGTCCTGGTAATATATCATCATCATCAAAATCATCATCCACTTTTGTGGGAAGTACTGCTCATCCTCTTCCATGTCTAGCGATCACTTAAACATTATTCTTCCACTATTTGTCTCCAAACTAATCCCTTAGCCTATACGTCTATCTTCACTTGTTGAATCTATCTTGCCTGTAGTCTCCTTCCCTTCAAAATATTCAAGAGAGTTAACTTTGTCACTCTCCTCTCCTCCATTTACATGACATTCCCCATCAACAGCAGGTTATTCTTTGTTAAAATCTCTTCCAAAGATTCCACTTTTAATCGCTGATTTTTTTATTTCTGATTTTATCCGTCTCTTTCTTAGCTAACTTACCTAAACCGATAACATTAAAGTACAAACAGGACCTAAAAGTATACGTGAAATTGTAAAAAAGGAAATTGACCTGCATTGTAATTAATTTGTACAAATAAAATTCTACCAAAGATAGGAAATAAATTAAATAAGTGAAGATGGGTATTTGAACTGGGTTCTCTACACACACATTAAGAACAGAACAACCAGTATTATCTCGATACTGTAAAATATGAAGAATAAGCTAACCCGGAAATTTTTCGCTGTTTCTAGATATGTCTATATATTTATAGATTAAATGAACACAATAGAACGTTTGATATTAATTTCTGTATTTAGTCAAAATTAAATACATATTTATGGTAAGGTTACATAAGTTATAATTACTGTTTTCTTCACTTTTAAGTTCACCGAAATGCTCTAGGATACACAATGTTTCTGTTATTCCATTTGGCATATATACAAACTAATTTATTGGTTTTTCTACAGGAGAACATGCAACTTATAACTGTGAGTGAGTTAATTTTCCCATTGCCAATCGTTTTATCAGAAAATGGTCTGCAAATGAATCTTTTTATAATTAAAGAATCATATCTGTTGTAAATGAAAATTTATTAACATGTCTTCAAAAATGTGATGCTTTTAAACATGTATTTAGTTCATCAGCTGTAGTTAAAAGCAGAATAACGGGTAATGTCTAAAGAAAATCACCTGCTAATAACATTAACGCACCACTGAATAGCTACTCCTTTCCACGAAAATTTTGCAATATTCGATCCGATTTTTACAACGACTTTGTATGCGCCATTATGCATTCATTCCATATCATTATCTTGAATTGCTGAAGTAGTTTAGGCATTCCTGTTATTTCTAAAATGTTGAAAGTTGGTACTTCATTGGTTTTTATATTTAATGGAAATTTAAGTGCTGAATGTGCTGTTCGACAACCACAATAGACGCCGCAATTCCAGATGATGCGGTTGACAATACAATATTATTTTATGCACGTATTGTTTTCAGTATCATTTAAATAAGAAATGTTTTCCCTCTCGTATTAAACCAGTTAATCTTGTGAGCAAGTGTTTCTTTCAACTGGTCAGATCGAGAAATTCAATAGCTTTAAACCACAATATCTGAACATATGGTTGCCACTATCACTTAACATTTTTCCTGTGTCACCTGGCATACACATAGAACCAATTATTTTTATGAGTGATCGATGGCTTGTCTATACTTGACACATCGAGGATTTCAGCAGTTATAAACCATCTCTGGATAACGTGGATATAAAAAAGCACTTAAATTTGCCCAGTATTTTTTTTTTTTTTTTTTTTTTATTTTTTTATTTTTTTATTTTTTGTCTGGAGCGGACACACAAACGAACAATGCCTTACATATACGTCGACTATCTGTTTTTCCGCAACTTCATACTCGTGGACTTGGAATTGTATTGTTATAATTGGAAATATTTAAGTAAAAGTTGTCCAACAAACTGATTGCGAGAGTAACAAAGCCTGAGCCGCCGATATATTATTGTGGAGATTTACGCTATCTGCCTGTCTGTCACTATTTAATTTTAAAAATTTCATGAAAAAATGTTATTTATCCTGAAAAAGTATCCTATGTCCTTCTTAACGACACACAGCATTTCCTTGTCAAATTTCATGGTGATCGTTTAAGCCGTTTGATCCAGAAAACGTAGTAAACAGACAGAGAGACAGAGTAATTTTCGAATTTATAATACTGGCGTAGATTAACTGGTGTGTCAACATTGGTGCTTGGGGCAGTTACACGTGTTGTGAGGCGTGGCAGCTGTGGTGCCTGCAGCCCACCTCTCCGTATTGTGTTTCCCAGCCTGCAGGGCCGCCTCCGTCGGAGGCTTATCCAAGTTTCAACACTTGCAGGGAGGGGGAGAGCGGCGCCAGCGGGGACAAGAAAATTAATTTCGAAGATACAGCGGCGGCGGCGGTGCCCCACCCCCGTTACGTCGTTTCACGCGGTGCCGAGGGTGGTGGAAAGAGGAGAGCGGATGAGGCTCTGAGGCTTCGCGATGCGGTCGGTAGGAGCCATCTTTCTGCCACTGTGCGGTGGTGGTGGTGGGGTGGTTGGTTAACACGGGACCCGCAGTCAGGGAGCCCTACTGATCGCCCATTAAGAAATTCTGAAAACTCGCGTTTTATATATCAGTCCCTATAGTCGCTTTTTAATATCTGGGTATTTTACTGATCATCTGGTCATGAATTTGAGTCTTTTCACACTGTAAAACAATTATACGTTTTGGTTTAGTTTCGTAGGTAGAACCGTACCATCACTGATTTCGATCAATCTTTTAAGAACTAACTATCTCCGCATTCACCAGCAGTGGTTTTGGGATATATATATATATATTACCGGGGATCAAACACAAGTCCTCTAAAATGGCAGGCCCAACATTTATCAGTCACCCATCGGGATCGACTTTGTCATCAGAACTTAAAATAGTGATGAGTTAGTACATCCACCTCATAGTCTTTTATTTATCTGTCACTACACTTAGCTGATTCGTTGACAGTTTTTGTATTATATGTAGAGAGAAGCAAAAGGTAAAGCAAAAGTTTGTGTGCCGTGGAATAGAGTGGATAGTCCGTAGAGTCTGCTTGCAGAATGGAGACTGAGAAGGTTTTCGAAATGTTAAAGACAGGGTCTGGCTTCTATTACAAATCACAACTATTTCAAATTATTGAGGGGTAGCATGCTTCAATTAAAAGGACGATCAATTTTAAGAAGTGCTCGATTGTCTTATGAAAGGCAGTAAGAAATGTATCTTATCAGAAAGGGAAATAAAATGTTACTTCTTTGTTATAAAAACACCATTCAATCTGGAATAATTAACAGTGTATTTGGGATGACGTATTGTGACAGCATTGTATTAACTAAAGATTGCGTTCCGGTGACTAAGTAGTTAAAACGCTTGAATGGGGAAAAAGAGATCCCTGTACCTCTCCTGCTGGATATGTTTACTGGTTTTCACCGCTGGCAGAGCTATGCTTTGCAACTGGGGGTCTCTTTTACACTTTGCAGATTTAGCTGATTATACTAAGATACGAACGAGGCAGATCTGTTACTTGGAGGTCAAGCAACCCTTTAAGTCCTCCCAGTCAACAATATTTGATATACCATTCATTTGATGTTTAATACAAGTGAAAAATTAATGACAATTGTATGTTAACATTGAAGGAAACAGATGCCGATATTAATGTTAATAATGACAATGAATACTAAAATTAATATACTAAAGTTAAAATAAAAATATAATTGAGTGGAAGATATAAACATGTGGTAAAAATGTGATTTATAAGAATGAAAATTAAAGTCTGATATTTTGGAACAGTTCAACTCCATGCGTAGAGTCATTCGCTCCAAGCCAGGGGAAAGAACTCTTGTTCAACCATGACGGACTGAAGGAACAGACGGTAGAGCACACTAGGTGGCTTGCTAAAGTTAGCAAGGAAAAATAAAGGTGCCTATTGGCTTAGCAATACAAGTACCGCTATCAGGCGCAGATCCAAACACACCTTATATAGACAGAAACGTAGATGTTTTTCATGTCTTACCAATCAAATTTTTCCCCAAAACATTTCACGGGTATGAATTTATGAAATTTACTGTCACGGATGTGAATTATTAAACATTTAATAAACATGCTGTAACATTAATCTTATTATCACTTGATTTCGTTTAAAAACTATCTAGCTCTTTCTAATAACTGATTTACTAAATAAATGTCACCAGAAAACGTAATAGTAAACTTACGTGCTACTAGCGAACAAAATATTAAAAACAATAAGTTGTACTCAATAAAAACAGTTTTCTTAATTCTTTTTCAATTTAAAGCATTCTCTAAATGTCTACGCTTATTCCACTAGAAATGCCAGTAAATAATACCTAACAACTTCTAAAAAAATTTAAAATAGTCGTTGAACAAATGTTTTACCTAAACGGCTTGAATTAGTTGCCTTAAAATACCGATGCTCCCAATAAATAAATAAAAAGACATTGGGATTGACTATCCTATTGGAGCATCCAGAAATGAAAAGACGTATAAACAGAACAATTATTAATCACAGAAAGACACAGAGCCTATTAAATGCAAGAGTGGTTTAGTACATCCCCGAAATAGGGTACTAGTTCTATGACGCTATATATCACCACTGTTCCAACGAATTCGTGAGACATGCGGTGAGATCAGATGATAATCATAATGTTGTTGAAGATACAGCCACAGTATGGTTTCCTTGTGGGTTTAAATGGCAGTCATGCGATATTTGGAAGAGAGTTTGCCCCGTGATGTGAGTTTATAAGATTTTTGAAGGCTGCCACAAAGAATAAAACTCCTTAATTTACTAAACAGCGTCGTCTGGGATGTTGGACACCTAAATGTGCGATTTTTTCTGTACTTACACAATTGTGAAACAAAGCCAAGCCAAGTATGGAAAGCGTAATAACTAAAGCCCTAAAACCTAAACTTTAAATGGAATTGTATTTTATGAAGCATTTGTAGCAAGCTAGAGTTTTATTGAACATGATTTTTGTATGTTTGTCTCGCAATTTACTGTAAATCGGTGTAAATGGATTTTGTTTCATGAAAAGAAATTACAAAAATACTATTTAATATGTTCAAGGACAGAACTATGCAAGAGAATTGCTGAAAAGTTTGTAATTCCAAGGATTAAGGTGAGCTACGATGTTTAAAGGACAATTTATTACAATTTAAAATGGTTTATGTGGATAATTTAGTGTTTAAATATCTTTAATTTTCCATCTTGTAATTATTGTAAATTATTATGTATTAATTTTGATTGGTTTTAATATTTTTTCAACTGTTAAAGTATTGTTAAAGTTCGAGAAATATCTGTCGGAAGCCTTTGTGATGTTCTCGAACTATCGATGAAACTTATATCAATCGAGCGGCAGAGACTCAGTTGTGACTGTTTATGAACAGTGTTTTGAGCGAACAGTTTTAAGTGTACTGTGAGAGTGAATGGCAATATTGTCTTTGGAAAAGGTGTCGAATGTAATCGCAGGATCTTGTGACAGTTCCACTCGAGCAGCCGAGGAGGCAACTTCCTCATACGGGTTAAGTCGGTCTCCACGTTTCGTTTACAGTGCAACAGTGTTTCTACCGCCTGTTTATTAGAAGTGCTATAGAAGTAGCAAGTAAACAGTACAAAGAAATCTTAATATTACGCTCGTCAGCACCATAGTGTTCCAGAGACTTAGTCTCGGAACACTATGGCAGAAAACTCCGAACATTCACCTTCAATCAGTCAGTCAGTGGGCGCGGCGTTACAGTCGTATTACAGAATGGAGAATGCAGCAGAAGAGACAGCCTGGGTCAACGAAGAACTACAAGCCCCTCTCTCACCTCAAGACAACAGCCAATCTCCAGCAGCTCATCTACCACAACACGGACAAGAACCAGCATACCCTGAACTCCACCCGCACTCAGCCACCGAAGAGATGCAGCTCGACCAGTTGGAAGTTCCAACTGCTCTTCAACAAATTCGACAGACTCCAAAAGGGCGACTCCACACTCGCCCACGTTCACGCTCTCCGCAGGAAATCAACCAGCCAAATCCAGTGAGTAAACGAGCGAAGCAATTTGACTTAAAAGTGCAACAGGTAGAAACTTTAGAAGCAATGACGCAGCCTAGTGTTGTAATAGTTCCACCAACTACGGAAAGTACACCAATTTACGATTCAAGCTCAACCCCAGTACTAACAGCTCAGCCGCAGCCGGCTTCAACTAGTAACCAAGCTAGTCCTAATAACCTTTTAATTCAAAACAATCAAAGCAATAGGTATTCACCTACAGACAATGGGCCCTACTTGGTGATAGTGGAAAGCAGAAATAATAATTTAGGCAGACTCCACCCCATGGCAGTAGGGAAAATACTTTTTCAAATTAACAACCAACTTAGATCAGAAATTATTAATATTACATCTACCGGTCGCAACAGAATTAGGATTGAAACATACTCCAGTGCCTCCGCTAACTCAATAGTTGATCTGAAGATACTTAAGGACAACCTTTTAGACGCATACATCCCCTTTTATATGACCAGGAAGCAGGGAGTAATTCGGAATATTGATACCAATTTATCCCCAGATGAAATCCTAAGCGAAATAGCCTCTCCCTTCCCAGTTTTAAAGGTTAGGAGATTCACAAAAAAAGCCATAGTTGAAAATGGTAGCCAGATCCGCCCTCTTCCAGTGTGCATGCTAACTTTCCAGTCACAAACACTTCCCCAATTTGTCTACCTGTTCGGAATGCGATGCGAAGTGCAACCGTATGTACCACCTGTCATCCAGTGCTACCAGTGCCTTAGATATAATCATACCCAAACCCAATGCAAAAGCCAACCCCGATGTAGCAGATGCGCAGGGCCCCATATCTTAAAAAACTGTACGGCAGATGTCCAGCCACACTGTATTTATTGCCAAGGAAACCACCTATCTACAGACCGGGTGTGCCCAGAATATAAACAGCGAGTGGAGAGAAAGCAAAAAATGGTAAATAACAGTACTCATTTCTGGTTTCCACCCGTGAATCCACGATCATTTGCTAACATAGCAGCATCAACCCCACATCCTGTCGAAATAGGCAATCAATTCCTAAAGGAAGCTCCTACTCTTGCAGTACCCAGCCACCCGCCCCCGCCAACTGCCCTTCCCACTTCCTCTATAGCGCACGACGGTAACAGCGGCCAAGTATACCAATCCCATATTCATGATAATATCCGAAATACTATCTCACGCCGCCGGACAAAAGCAAACCCGGTCCCTCCCAAAGCAGCGGGAAACAGAGTCAATATCCCCAGTCATCTTTTCTGGAGGAGTGATGGCCCAATAAACCCAATAATCAATAACCTCCGGGAACCAACAACCCATTCTCCAACTATAGATTCAACTCAAACTCTAGGGAGTACAGTAACTACTACTCCAACTAGCAAATCCTCTCCACTAATTGAAAATCTTCTGTTTTTTATCACTTCCATGATCGAAGTGGCCAGATCAGGAGGCCCAATCGACCCGATTTCCATCGGCAATCAACTACAGGAAATACTAACCAACAACGGAACCTAAACCACCCAACTATGGACAGCAACACAAGCAATTCTTTAACCTCTCAGCAACTAAACATACTTCAATGGAATGGGAGGTCGGTATGGTCAAATAGAGAGAGCCTTATTACAGAATTAATACGTAGCAGAATAGATATAGCAGTGTTATCTGAAACATGGTTTAAACCAAACACAAAAATCACGTTTAACTCATACACCCTCTACAGAAATGATAGAGCAGACGGAAAAGGAGGAGTGGCCATAATGGTACACAACACCGTGCCTCACGACCCAGTCCAACTCAACACGGACAATTTACCTTTCCAAGCAGTGGCTGTACGGGTCCGAGCCAACCAATTATCATTCACTATAGTGTCTATTTACTGCAGCCCTAGCTCAGTAATCAGACCGAACGATTGGTCAAAACTGAACGGACAAATAAACCCACCATTAATTCTGGCCGGAGACTTCAACGCACACAATAAGAGTTGGGGGTGTCATTACAACGACCCACGTGGTACGATAATTACCGATATGGCGGAAGATTACAACCTGATAATCGTAAACGACGGTAACCCTACCATGCTCCGCAAACCAGGTAAATTTCCTTCGGCTGTGGACTTAACCTTATGTTCACCTAACCTGGCCTCTATTTCTAACTGGGAAGTTCAGAGAGACCCAATGGGATCAGACCATTTCCCTATTTTATTAACAATTGGCTGCTCATACACGAAGGATATCGCAAGCCACCCAACTATCCAATGGAACATAAATAGAGCGGACTGGACCCATTACAGGAGACTAATGGAGGAAAAAATAAGCCAAACCAATGAATACTCCACGGGCACCGAAACTTACAGAAACTTGGAAAATATAATTTCAGAAGCAGCTGAAATAGCAATTCGTCGGAAAAATTTTGACAACACTAGGAAAAACCGTCCACCTTTATGGTGGAATCCATTATGCTCCAAAGCAGTGGCCCAAAGACGTCTCGCACTATCCGCATACAGAAAGAATTCTGATCTGCACCACTACATAGCATTCCTACAGACCAATGCCAGGACCAAAAAGATTTTAAAAAACCAAAAACGCCTAAGCTGGATCAGTTACTGCGAAACCATGGGAAAGAACTCAAACGTTTCCTCTATCTGGGCCACAGTGAGAAGCCTCAAGAATAATAAATTCAACACGGGCGCCCCTGCTATCAACGCATCGATTTTGGAAGAGATCTTGGACAGAATCGCCCCTGCGACAGTACCGAGGGAAGAACCAAACTTCAGATTAACCCCTGACGAGCCTTCCGACCACTTTCTGTGTAGGCCTTTCGACATGAAAGAACTACATCAAGTCCTCAAGCGATCATCTGACACCTCTCCTGGGATAGATGGTATCCACTATTCGATGATATCAAACATGCCCCAATCTGGCCTGCAGCTACTTCTAAATACTTTCAACCGGATTTGGATGAATGAACCAATTCCACTAGAATGGAGAACGCAAGTCATAATTCCTGTGCTAAAACAAAACAAAGACCCCCTGGCAGCAACTTCATACAGACCCATATCTCTTATGTCCTGCGTAGGAAAAACGCTAGAACGACTAATAAAAAATAGATTAGAATGGTGGGTGGAAACGAAGAACTTGATACCTAACTCCCAAACAGGATTCAGAAAAGGGAAAAACACAACAGACAACCTTGCTATATTGACCTCAGACATCAACCTCACATTTCTTAATAAACAATACCTCGGAGCGATCTTCCTAGACATACAATCCGCATACGACAATGTTAACATATCCATCCTCATGCACAAATTGCAAATGCTAGGAATCCCGAAGAAATTTGTGGCAGGACTTTTCTCCCTCCTGTCAGAGAGAATAATATACGTCAGATCGAAGAAGAACAAACTAGGTCCTCGCATAGTCATCCAAGGACTGCCTCAGGGAGCTATATTAAGCCCGCTTCTATACTTGATATACTCAATGGACATTAATTCCCATCTTCCGACCAGAATCATTTCTTTACAATTCGCAGACGACGTGGTGATCTACGCCATTAGCGATACTCAGGATGAAGTCCTCACTCTTTTGAGCGAAGCTATCTCAGCCCTTACTATTTGGCTACATAACAACGGACTAGATTTATCAAGCGCAAAGTCATCAGTGGTCTTCTTCTCCAAAAGGAAAATCCTCTACAACTCCAGCAACCTACAGTTGGGGCCATATAGTCTAGCTTTGAAAAGACAAGGCCGATTTCTCGGGATGATACTGGATCACCGCCTCAACTGGGCCCAACATATAGATCAACTGATAACAAAAGCCATCTCCCGCCTCAACATAATAAAAACGGTATCAGGTGTCTGGTGGGGCGCCCACCCCCAAAGCTTACTCCTCATATATCGATCTCTGATCAGACCACTAATCGACTACGGCAGCATGTTTTATCAAAACGCTAGAAAAGATGCCCTGAACAAACTGGAGAGGCTACAATCACGCTGCCTAAGAGCCTGCTTAGGAGCCGTTCGGTCCACTCCCACAAATGCATTGCTAGTTGAATCAGGCGAACCTCCGCTCCACATTCGACGAGCATACCTATCTGAAAAGTTTTTAACTGAAAGACTATCACTCAATAATCACCCAATTCATGAACGTCTCGAGAGACTATCAACAATAGCAAATAGAGGGAAAAGTCGAGCTCGTCTTCCCCTATTAAATGCCTACAAATTTTGGCTAAAATATAAAGACAAATTATCCTCGTATAACATGCTACCGATCTTTCAAGAACCTTTCGAGCTTCGTCTAGAAAGAGTCCATACAATCCTCTGGGAGGAAGACAAATCCGGAAATTTGGTCCACAAGGTATCCAGATTCCTATCAAAATCAGACAATAGCACTCTTAAAATATTCACAGACGGATCGAAAACCACTGGAAATAATAGAGTAGGAGCGGCATACTTCTGTCCCAACACAGGTAAATCGTCTCAATTTTCGCTACCCGAAGAGGCATCCATCTACACAGCTGAAGCAAAAGCCCTGCTGGAAGCCATCAGATACAGTCAAAGTACCTTCATGGACAAAGTCGTCATCCTGTCGGACTCCCTCAGCGTACTAAAGAGCTTAAAAAATACTACGTGGAATAGCCATACTCAAACTATTGTATTGGAAATTCTTCAACAGTTAAAACGGAACAGGGAACTTGGCATTACGACGACTCTGATGTGGATCCCATCTCACTGCGGCATCGAGCATAACGAACGGGTGGACGCCCTGGCAAAACAAGCTATCCATGAAGGAGAGGTAATCGACATGCAACTCCCGATCTCGGATATAACACATAGCATCAAAGTAAGAGCCAAGGAAAAATGGCAAGAGGAATGGACGATCTCCTCAAAAATCAAAGCCTCATATTATGCAATCATTCAGCCGATCATATCTCCAAAACCTTGGTTTTACAACTGGAACAGTAGCAGACGATTAATCACCACGATATCAAGAGCCCGCTTTAACCACGGTAACTTCCCCAGCCACCTACATAGAATAGGGTTGAGAGATTCCCCATATTGCGACTGCTCAGACCAGGCAATAGGAGACATCAATCACACAATATTTTCATGCAATAAGTACCAACAACTTCAGGACCGAATGATGATAGATCTTTCCAAGAATGGCTTCCCCCTGCCGACAAACGTAACCCTCCTTCTTTCCAGCAACAACAGAGTAGTACTTAATATCCTTGCCAGATACTTAAAAGATGGAGGGATAGAATTCTAGCCAACCCTGGAAGTTAAAACAGGAAATGACTATACTTCAAACCCAAAGCCCAAACCACAGCTCAACCCCATATCCGCGCAAGCACAATAACCAGCATGGCAAAATCAACAGTATCCTAGATTCAATAAGATTGTAATAATTTAACTTAATAGAGATAAGGAAAAGTGTAAATAAAAAAAAAAACCTTTTACTGTCTATAATATACTATTTTGTTATAATTTCAAAGTGTTTAAAAAAAAAAAAATATGATCTCTAGATGTATATTTGTAAATTGTTTTGAAGATGGTGTTATATGAAACTCATCAGCTTTAGTAGTACAATGTAATAATTATGTAACTTTGTGCTGGCTGTATGGTCTTGCAACCAAGTGCCAATAAAAAAAAAAAAAAAAAAAAAAAAAAAAAAAAAAAAAAAAAAAAAAAAAAAAAAAAAAAAAAAAGTATCTTGTGACCAGTATCTTTGAAGTCGTATATGTGTTCGAGAAATTAAAACAGTTAAAATTTGAAACTGTGTCATGGACTAATTATTTCATACGTAATTAAACCACAAGACACCTAATACTGTTTAAAGCAATATTTAGATCGATGGCTGAAACTAATTGTTAGTTTCGCTCAGCATGTAATACACTTACAAACAATAATTACAAAAATTAAATATTCATTCAAGTAAGTAATAGAAACTGACCTCTAGTTGTCGATGGAGATACAAGGAATACAGGTTATATCGAAGTGGCTTTAGGAATGCCTAATAAAATATTTAAATCTGAAATATGTATGATTAGCATATGAGCTTATGTTTGCTGTATGCCGAATTTAGAAATTTAACGGCAATATTAAAAGCCATACAAAATTTAATAATTTTGGACTAGAATTGGCATGCGGCCTGAGAGAAAAGTAATTAGCATTTTAATCACCCTCACTACTTCTTTCTTGAATAGCTCGGAAGCTCTGATGAGAATCTTTATATGCCGAAAGGTTTCAAACGTGTTTATCAGCTGTAACTTCCCCGCTTTTCCGCCCGGAAGTCAGGTGTCCTAGCGAATAAGGTCACACTCTTGTCACATCTCTGCATCTGGCGAAGAAATAGGTACCACTTTGCGCGTCAACAGATCACGAAAGGTCAGCTAGAGGTAAGACACATCGTCACGCGACGGCTCGAAATAATTGGAGTAGTATGACCTTGACCTACACACAGTAATAGTCGCCAATGGTCCTCAGTAACTCAAACGAACTTCCGCCCATTGCGTGTGCTCTAGTGGTTGAAGTAATTTAGGTTACGGTTGTGAGCGAAATGTCTGGCACTTCGGATTACATTAAGTTCGACGATCGCAGACTTCCGCAAAGTATTATACATCGCGCCACACCAAAATGTATCATATTCATCATGTTGTTCTATTTAGTAATTGCACAGAACTCACCTTTCTTACAATAGGATAGTACTGTTACAATCTCAGTTTTCTTTAACCATTTCTCACCTTAGTTTACGGTGATCTAAATTCTTGCCATCTACCTGAATCGTCAAGTTTTATACCATGTGCATATTATTGATCTGCATTTCCTGAGGCGTGAATTGGGAACTGTTTCAACATTTGCTGAGAAAATTTAAGAAGTTTTGTAAGGACAGCCGTTATATTTACTATAGGATTTGAAGTTATGCCAGTTATATCTTGAGGGGTAGAGAATACCGGTGTTTTACATGTTCAGTTGAATGGTGGACATTACTTGGATACCAGAGAGTTGTCATAACAGCAGGGGGCAACAGACACAGGAATACCAACATACTGAAAAGGAAAATATTAGAAAATGCATTAGAGTGTTATACTCATTTTAATATTTGAGAAAGATCTAAATAAAACAGAAACTAGGATGCAGAAGAAAACGAATGTTTCTGAATCAACAGTTGTTGAAAATAAACAAAATGAATCAAAGAAAAGTACTACTCAACTTTTCATAGATTTTACAAACTTGCTTATAATTATTCATTTTATTTTCCCATTTCGAAGGTCATCCTTGATCTCTCACACCATTTTTTTGCTTCTTCTACAGATAATGCGATCTTTTCTTTGCCGTAAAATATGAACCTCTTAAAAATATGCTATCATACTCTAATTCTTACCACGATGTGGTACTATATTCTCTTACTTAGGACATATGTTCCCATTACCATTTTTCATTTTTTTTTATTTAAAAAATCATGACCACCAAGCAGAGGACATAGAAGCTATTTACTAAATAAAACTATTATCTCTAATCAAGGACTTTGAATTACGCTTTAAAACTATTCACTTATTTGCCTGAAAACGGTAAGTGTAAAATTTCATGAAGGTCAGATTATTACTGTTCACTTTAAGATTATTGATTGGTTATCATCAAATAGAGTAACAATTTTAAATGTTATAAGTACATTCATTGTTTAAATTGCTTGTCTTATTGACTTGTTTTATGTAACCACTGATGTTTGTCAAATTTCTGTCAATTTACGAAAAGATGAGCTCCGAAAATAAGTGTAACCTATAGTTCTCAAACAAAAATCTTATTCGGACCTAGAATGCACAAAAATCTTTCTCAGGCACAAATCAAGTTTATAATAGTCAAAATATTTTGAAGGGACCACTAAAAGTAAAGATAAGAAGAAATCACGAAATAGCAGTGTAAAATGACTTTAAACATAATAGAATATTTCCAATTTTTTTTTATATATAATAATATTCCAATTTATTTGCGCAATGGAGAAGATATAATCTGATTTGCTTATGTTAAACTATATTGGAATATAAGTTCTGTCTGCCCTTGAATAAATTAAAGTGTGGGATCAGATTATCGTGCATACAATAACCCGCAGTTGTCAACTGCCTCTGACATGGTGACGCCCTTGACAAATTCCAAGAACTCACAATGCCATATATTTAGAAAGACGTAACACGCGCTTAGAATCCACATATTAACCGAAACTTAACCGCTGTCTATTCAAGTCACGTCCCACGTTTCACAAGAATTTCTCCCGTCGAACGAAAGAAACCGCATTTGTGTCATTCCGCTGTCTTGTCAGGCGGCGGGAATATATCTCCGGTTCCCGCCTGCCAGGGGTTGCCCGTATATTGGCGCAGCTGCTCGGTCGCTAATATTGAGTCCGCGTTCTCCTTTACACTTGTCACGCACCGCGTGTGCCCCTGCCGCGAGGACGTATGGCAACCAAACCAACGGTGGTGCGGGCGGCCTAGCGGCGTGCCGCTGGGGCTCATCAAGTATTCACCGAGGTAGTGGCACGTCTGCTCCGGCCAGGCGAGGCGGAGCTAGGAAATGCGCGGACTGCCGCAATATCTCAGCGGTGGGCTTCTGCCCGCCAGCTCCGTGTATAATTGATGAGTGCTGAGAAGAGAGATGGGGCGAGGTGAAGCAAACATCTTCGTTGCACTCACCACTTATTGAAGTAACACTTATTGCAAGTGTGTGCCTGCGAGTGAATAAAACTTGATTATTGAAATTTGATGGTATACACTATTATCCACGCACTTGGAAAGAAACGAATTTTAAATGAAACTACTTGTAGCAGAGTTTAGTTACTCTTAAAGCGTAACTTTTCTACTGTTAAGTGTCGTATGCCGCATTATCTAGTACATTCGTTTGGCTTCAATCTTCTTCTGCATTCACTTAGCTGGACGTAGTATTTTATGGCGTCCTGTATTTTATCTTATTCTCTAGCGCTATCTTAACCAGTCTTCTCACGTCCAATCTCAACAAATTAATCTTCCTCTGCAACCGTGTAATCTCTATAATATTTTCATTTATAATGTTCCTCTGGACGTGTTTTGTGCCTCTTAGGAACATTATCTCTGTTGCCAAATATCTGATTGGACTCTCTGCTTTCAGTGTCAAGTCTGGGCACCATGCATCATTATTTATCTATAATGCACTTCATACGTGTAATGTAATGTTATAAATAGAGAAAGAAGCTCTCACATATGTACAATATGATAATTCATTTTCATTTTTTTTGAACTGAAACAGGTTTTTGCACGTACACATTGGAAAAAGAAAGCTCCATTCAATTTGGGACAGGCGTTAGTAAATCGCTGAAATGTAGTAGATGCTCGAGATAGAACCAGTAAAGATCATATTTTCGATATATTTTTTTAAAAAGAGAGAACAGTCTTATCGAACAGCTTATTCCTGTAAAGAAACCTACAAAAATAAAAACATAATCAAGTTAGTGAAGGACACATGCAATCATCAACAGATGCAAAAAAACAGGAAAAAGTCTTAATGATTATTAAAATTTATTGTTTAAAGTGTGGAATAAAGGATTATTGAGAAAAAATGAAGGTATTTCTAGAAGTAAGATTTTAAATGTTTGAAATTCACTATACCTAAATTGATAGGTCCTAAGTATACTAACTATGCGTTGGATTTGATGGAAAAAAATATAGTAGCCCAGACAGATTATGAGAAAAAAGTTTTTGTCAAGTCACAAATCACTATGATTTTAATGGCCTGTATGTAAGCACTTTAATTAGCAGTCTGTGTAGTATCAACCAAAACAATATTCTTTACATAAATCCTAAAACATTTCTAAGTTTAGCTAATTTATTAGAATTTAAGCGTCGATATTTAAAAATAATTTTTTTGGATAGAAATCCGATTTTCCAGAACATTCAAATAAAATGAGCAATTTTTTTTCTTTTCTTAGAGAAGAGACAATATTTGAGATGTCTAACATTGGAAGAAAAGGAGAAACAGAACTGGCATTGTAATAGGCATCGTTAAGACGCACTAACTGCATATGACATTGGCCGCTTAGTTAGCTGCTTCAAGCTACTTAACCAGTGGCAAAGGAGAGATGGTGGTGCACAATTTCTAATCTCCAGACTGTCTTCAAAAGACTTAAGTTAAATCGGAAACCTCTCCACATTTGGTATGGAGGGAGAAACATTTTTAGTGCTTGATCAGTAGGATGAAAACTCTACATTTGTTTGCCTCCCCTGTTGTCCTGCACAAGAGAGGCCTAAATGTGCAGTCACCGTTGTTCACTCTTCATTTTCCTCCGTTTCTCAAGCGAAACAGGAACCTAACAATCACTTTAATAATATCATCTGTGGAAACAACAACACTTAATGCGAAAGCAAGGACTGTGGGAAATTTCTACATATATTTCTTATTGGGGAAATACTATATACTGTAAACATTTTTAAAATAAAAGAGACAGGTACTATTCATTATGACTGCCTTCATGTATATATTGAATCACATGCCATTGTCTTTTCTGCAAAATTTTCTCACCTTTCACATGCTGCAAGAATTTCCTATTTCAATGTTGTGACTTGTTATTTGTTTACAACGATAGTTAATTTTTTTTTAAAGGAATTAGAGGAGTAAAAATATAAACTCATATGTCACTGTTGATGCTTGGCTGTCCGTACAGCCAAGAATCAACTGACTCTGGCCGAGGAAGCCTACGACTTCATATGTCACCGTTTACCGAGGGACTTAGAGGGAATGGTTGGCAGCCGAGCAACAGTGATTCATTTTTTGGACATTCCGTCTCTGTGATGGCTTAATCTATTACCGTAATGCTAAAGAAAAAAATCACCACAGCAGATCAGTAAACGGATTCCTTGATAATTTGGGGCACAGGAGGATTCACAACATGTCGAGTAAACTTCCAGTCACTTGCCTCTTTGCGAGTCTGCAACCTCGTAAAAATATTACTGCCTTTAAAGGAAAACTGAAAGAAATTTCGTGGATTGTTATTTATGGAAAACTTTAAATTTATTTAAGTTAAGAAATTACTTTGAGTAGTATTTCAGATTTTAACATACCCATAAATTTTCGATGGTGTACTGTGGTGACGTATTAAGCCAGAGAACTGAGGAAGATTTTTCCTAGTCACTATATATATATATATATATATATATATATATATATATATATATATATATATATATATATCGAAAAACACAATATCGATTAAATTTGGTGATCATGTTGGTAACTCGAGACAACAAATAGAGGAAATATAGTTACCACAATAGCACTCTTTTTGAGATACATTACAATGAAAACAAAGAAGTTGATTAGAACATATCAGCTGCCACATCAAGGTGTTTAGCTTTTGTATGAGTGTTCCATGTGCAATGTGTATCTGAATAGCGAACATATTACCGGTGAGGATAATCAATTAAACAGAACTGAACTCCTGATCACTGGTACTATTGACTGCTTGTCATAAGTCATACACAGCCACCATACCTACGCAGGATAGACGACCTTACGAGTGACTACAAATATATACATACTCTCAACTCCACATGCACTTGGTTCAAAGTGACAGGCATCACAATAGACATCCTTTGCTTTAACTGCAAAATCATGCTTGAAGTGGCTTTTGATTCATACGAGACATGGTAGGAAATTGGATTCATAAATCACCTGCTTACAGCAATGTTATTCCTTGCAACGACCAGAAACCGCACCAGAATTCGAGCTCTAACTCACGATTTGGACCTTCATAAATCTGATTTGGACTTACCATAAAAAAATTTATGGACTGGCTCGTCAAATGATTAAGAGAATCCACTTCATACTTTTGGAAATTATTTTAAAACTAAGTTTGTTTTTTATTATAGATTCTTACGTATCTCGTGACGAGTGTAGCGTCAAATGCTAAATATCTTTTCATATAGAATCCTAAGCGTGAACTGAACCAATTAAGACCATGTTCAAAGAAATTTATATATATATATATATATATATATATACATAATTCATTCTGATAGGTTACGCTGAAGTATAATTCGTATATTTACAATTAAATAATGTTGACCGCGATTTCACAGATAACTCTGCATTTGAAAGGCATAGATTACAGAAGTTTACACACTGCAGGTATTAATTGTTTTTTATACGGGTATTTATTTCATAAGTTTTCTAAAACGTAGTAGATGTTTTAAAATAAAACTGAATACGATAATTAAACACAGTAAGTGTAAGAAAATATCTACCTAAACATTCGAGTTGACGATAATTTCTTTGTGGCAAAGATTTTAATTATCTTTGATAAGTAGTTGTTTGCTACGGTTAACACTTTTAAGTAAATCGTATTGTGTGTTATAACATGTAGTTTGTTTTTAAATATAATCCACAGTATTACAAAAAATTACAATTAGAGTTATTCGTTATATTTTGTAAGTATTTGTAATTTAAATTCAATATTTTGTTACATGCAAAATAGAAAAATGCAGCCATCCACCGGTAAGGGGTTTCATTTTGTTGTGACGTTGGAAACCTGAGAAATTAATGATAAAAGTTTCCATGAAACAGATTTTTTTTTTTTTGAACGTGATTCACGGATCGTATTAGTTTTCTTTGCCCCACTAGTGTTGTGTTATTGGGACATAATCGGTTTGAGAGGAATGTCCTTACTTTAATACCCCACGTGACGAAGTTGCTGGCACTATTCAAAGTTTCTTTGATAATTTATCTGCGAATTAACAGCACAAATCTCAAATTCCACGTGGACGAAATCGCGGGTACAGCTAGTAAACATGTAAGTAATTATTAACAGATATTAACACAGCCTGAATAGGAGTCGGATATGACAAACACTTGGACTTCTTGAAGTAGTAACAGAGAAGAGTAATTCAGTATTTGCCGAAATCCCATTATTCATCTGTTGCTAGTAGTTCATTTTCCATAACGTAGAAATGAAATTATTAGCGCTAGTTGATCGGATCTGAACGAAGCGACTAGGTGCACTGCTAATATGACTCTTGGGCGCGGTGTTTATGGTATTACGAGTGGCTGCCTCAGTCAGCCAATACGGCAACCGGTGGCCGCCGATAACGTTCGTTGACCGCCACTGTTTACGCTAGGAGCCACTTGTACAGTGCCAGGCAATTAAACCGGCATGTCGGAGCGGCCGACCCGGTCGTAATCCCATCCGCTTAGCCTCTCTCTCTGTGTCACCCTACCTAGCAACCACTATCACCTCTCACTCGCTGCTAACCGCCTGCTTCGACATGGATTACCCTCAGGAGGGGAAATACCCGCCGCGTTAACCGTTACCTTATCACTCGTAATAAATTTAAGCCAGCGGTTCCTGTTTTTTCCCTTACATTTGCGCTGGAGGGGTGATTTACTACTCAAAATAACACGATTTGGATCCATTCAGTGAATCGTTACGAGACAATTTGGTAAACAACAGGAGACAAATTTTACGATCTGTTAGACAAATAATGACAAAGAGAGAAAGAGAAATCCGAAGATTTACAACTAACCAGAGTCTAATTTACATTCGTTTTATACGTTGATGCTATTGGTTCTGTAACATCTGAAAGTGGTTCAAAATTATGCTAGATTAAGAAGACGCACGTGAAACAGAGTAAGGAGTAATAGTTGCAGAAGTTAGGCAGGATACATGAAGATTTATGAGATAAGCCGCCTTTGGATTACGATCGCATTTAGACACGACCATATGCAATAATTCACAGACGGGGATATTTAATTCAAGTCTCCACATATTAACACCTGCTAATATACTGTACCACGCAATATGAAAAGAGGATGTCAACTAAGGAAAGAGTCTCGCTTAATGTCAGCACGGGTCACTCCTGACGCACAAAATATAATACAACTCCTTTTTAACAGTGAAGCTTTCATCTTACAGAAATGTTACGGATTTTCGCACAATGCCGACAGACGCCGTAGCTTTTGATGAATAAACGGATACAATCTCCAATATGTCGGTTACCAAATGCACTTAAATGACGATCGTTCAACTGAGTCGCTTTAAAATGCACTCAAATGACGAATAGAATTCGATTATTCACAGGGTTAACGCTCTGGCTTCGCATTCGGAAGGACGTTGGCTTGAATCCCCGTCCGGCCATACACATTTAGATTTTCCCTGGTTTCCCCAAATCACTCCAGGTGAATGCCGAGATGCTTCCTTCAAAAGGACATGGCCAAAATCCTTCCCGTTCCTTGTCCCCAGTCCCATCCTGCCTCTAACGAGGCGTAATACCATAAGTAAAAAAAAAAGTTCTCTGCCGGATACTGTTGGATAAAGACGAACTTTTGGTGGCTAGCTTTGCCGCCAACGTCAGGTCTGTTGTTACGACTGTGACAATCAGAGCTATACGTACAGCTCTGGTTGTCACAGTAGTAACAACAGACCTGACTTGGCGCAAAGCTAGCCACCAAAAGTTCGTCTTATCCAACAGTATCCGGCAGAGAACTTTTTTTTTTACTTATGGTATTACGCCTCGTTAGAGGCAGGATGGGACTGGGACAAGGAACGGAAGGATTTTGGCCATGTCCTTTGAAGGAAGCATCTCGGCATTCACCTGGAGTGATTTGGGGAAACCAGGGAAAATCTAAATGTGTATGGCCGGACGGGGATTCAAGCCAACGTCCTTCCGAATGCGAAGCCAGAGCGTTAACCCTGTGAATAATCGAATTCTATTCGTCATTTGAGTGCATTTTAAAGCGACTCAGTTGAACGATCGTCATTTAAGTGCATTTGGTAACCGACATATTGGAGATTGTATCCGTTTATTCATCAAAAGCTACGGCGTCTGTCGGCATTGTGCGAAAATCCGTAACATTTCTGTAAGATGAAAGCTTCACTGTTAAAAAGGAGTTGTATTATATTTTGTGCGTCAGGAGTGACCCGTGCTGACATTAAGCGAGACTCTTTCCTTAGTTGACATCCTCTTTTCATATTGCGTGGTACAGTATATTAGCAGGTGTTAATATGTGGAGACTTGAATTAAATATCCCCGTCTGTGAATTATTGCATATGGTCGTGTCTAAATGCGATCGTAATCCAAAGGCGGCTTATCTCATAAATCTTCATGTATCCTGCCTAACTTCTGCAACTATTACTCCTTACTCTGTTTCACGTGCGTCTGCTTCAATCTAGCATAATTTTGAACCACTTTCAGATGTTACAGAACCAATAGCATCACGTATAAAACTAATGTAAATTAGACTCTGATTAGTTGTAATCTTCGGATTTCTCTTTCTCTCTTTGTCATTATTTGTCTAACAGATCGTAAAATTTGTCTCCTGTTGTTTACCAAATTGTCTCGTAACGATTCACTGAATGGATCCAAATCGTGTTATTTTGAGTAGTAAATCACCCCTCCAGCGCAAATGTAAGGGAAAAAACAGAACCGCTGGCTTAAATTTATTACGAGTGATAAGGTAACGGTTAACGCGGCGGGGTATTTCCCCTCCTGAGGGTAATCCCATGTCGAAGCAGGCGGTTAGCAGCGAGTGAGAGGTGATAGTGGTAGCTAGGTAGGGTGACACAGAGAGAGAGGCTAAGCGGATGGGATTACGACCGGGTCGGCCGCTCCGACATGCCGTTTAATTGCCTGGCACTGTACAAGTGGCTCCTAGCGTAAACAGTGGCGGTCAACGAACGTTATCGGCGGCCACCGGTGCCGTATTGGCTGACTGAGGCAGCCACTCGTAATACCATAACACCGCGCCCAAGAGTCATATTAGCAGTGCACCTAGTCGCTTCGTTCAGATCCGATCAACTAGCGCTAATAATTCATTTCTACGTTATGGAAAATGAACTACTACAACAGATGAATAATGGATTTCGGCAAATACTGAATTACTCTTCTCTGTTACTACTTCAAGAAGTCCAAGTGTTTGTCATGTCCGACTCCTATTCAGGCTGTGTTAATATCTGTTAATAATTACTTACATGTTTACTAACTGTACCCGCGATTTCGTCCACGTGGAATTTGAGATTTGTGCTGTTAATTCGCAGATAAATTATCAAAGAAACTTTGAATAGTGCCAGCAACTTCGTCACGTGGGGTATTAATAAGGACATTCCTCTCAAACCGATTATGTCACAATTAACACAACACCAGTGGGGCAAAGAAACTAATACGATCCGTGAATCACGTTCAAAAATAAAAATTCTGTTTCATGGAAACTTTTATCATTAATTTCTCAGGTTTCCAACGTCACAACAAAATGAACCCTTAACCGGTGGATGGCTGGCATTTTTCTATTTTGCATGTAACAAAATATTGAATTTAAATTACATATACTTACAAAATATAACGAATAACCCTAATTGTAATTTTTTTAATACTGTGGATTATATTTAAAAACAAACTACATGTTATACACACAATACGATTTACTTAAAAGTGTTAACCGTAGCAAACAACTACTTATCAAAGATAATTAAAATCTTTGCACAAAGAAATTATCGTCAACTCGAATGTTTAGGTAGATATTTTCTTACACTTACTGTGTTTAATTATCGTATTCAGTTTTATTTTAAAACATCTACTACGTTTTAGAAAACTTATGAAATAAATACCCGTATAAAAACAATTAATACCTGCAGTGTGTAAACTTCTGTAATCTATGCCTTTCAAATGCAGAGTTATCTGTGAATCGCGGTCAACATTATTAATTGTAAATATACGAATTATACTTCAGCGTAACCTATCAGAATGAATTATGTAATATATTAATATATATGTAAATTATATTTCTTTGAACATGGTCTTAATTGGTTCAGTTCACGCTTAGGATTCTATATGAAAAGATATTAGCATTTGACGCTACTCGTCACGAGATACGTAGAATCTATAATAAAAAACAAACTTAGTTTTAAATAATTTCCAAATAGTAGTATGAAGTGGATTCTCTTAATCATTTGACGAGCCAGTCCATAAATTTTTTTTATGTAAGTCCAAATCAGATTTATGAGTTAGAGCTCGAATTCTGGTGCGGTTTCTGGTCGTTGCAAGGAATAACTTGCTGTAAGCAGGTGATTTATGAATCCAATTTCTACATGTCCGTATGAATCAAAAGCCACTTCAAGCATGGATTTTGCAGTTAAAGCAAAGGATGTCTATTGTGATGCCTGTCACTTGAACCAGTGCATGTGGAGTTGAGAGTATGTATATATGTTGTAGTCACTCGTAATGTCGTCTATCCTGCGTAGGTATGGTGGCTGTGTATGACTTATGACAATCAGGTCAATATACAGTGATCAGGAGTTCAGTTCTGTTTAATTGATTATCCTCACCGGTAATATGTTCGCTATTCAGATACACATTGCACATGGAACACTCATACAAAAGCTAAACACCTTGATGTGGCAGCTGATATGTTCTAATCAACTTCTTTGTTTTCATGTAATGTATCTCAAAAAGAGTGCTATTGTGGTAACTATATTCCTCTATTTGTTGTCTCGAGTTACCAACATGATCACCAAATTTAATCGATATTGTGTTTTTCGATATATATTATATATATATATATATAAATATAATATCTATATATATATATATATATAGTGACTAGGAAAATCTTCCTCAGTTCTCTGGCTTAATACGTCACCACAGTACACCATCGAAAATTTATGGGTATGTTAAAATCTGAAATACTACTCAAAGTAATTTCTTAACTTAAATAAATTTAAAGTTTTCCATAAATAACAATCCACGAAATTTTCTTCAGTTTCCTTTAAAGGCAGTAATATTTTTACGAGGTTGCAGACTCGCAAAGAGGCAAGTGACTGAAGTTTACTCGACATGGTTGTGAATCCTCCTGTGCCCCAAATTATCAAGGAATCCGTTTACTGATCTGCTGTGGTGATTTTTTTTCTTTAGGCATACGGTAATAGATTAGCCATCACAGAGACGGAATGTCCGAAAAATGAATCACTGTTGCTCGGCTGCCAACCATTCCCTCTAAGTCCCTCGGTAAACGGTGACATATGAAGTCGTAGGCTTCCTCGGCCAGGAGTCAGTTGATTCTTGCTGTACGGACAGCCAAGCATCAACAGTGACATATGAGTTATATTTTTACTCCTCTAATCCTTTAAAAAAAAATTAACTATCGTTGTAAAACAAATAACAAGTCACAACATTGAAATAGGAATTCTTGCAGCATGTGAAAGGTGAGAAAATTTTGCAGAAAAGACAATGGCATGTGATTCAATATATACATGAAGGCAGTCATAATGAATAGTACCTGTCTCTTTTATTTTAAAAATGTTTACAGTATATAGTATTTCCCCAATAAAAATATATGTAGAAATTTCCCACAGTCCTGCTTTCGCATTAAGTGTTGTTGTTTTCCACAGATGTATTATTAAATGATTGTTAGGTTCCTGTTTCGCTTGAGAAACGGGAGAAATGAGAGTGAACAACGGTGACCTGCACATTTAGGCCTCTCTTGTGCAGGACAACAGGGAGGCAACAAATGTAGAGTTTTCATCCTACTGATCAAGCACTAAAATGTTTCTCCCTCCATACCAATGTGGAGAGGTTTCCGATTAACTTAAGTCTTTTGAAGACAGTCTGGAGATTAGAAATTGTGCACCACCATC
>JARYHS010008074.1:136568815-136740019 GCA_031002005.1 Vandiemenella viatica
TTACACCCCTTAATTTTTATACAAACCCACATTTTTTATCCGATTTTGATGGAACGTTGGACATGTGTAGACAAAAATAAAGAGAAAAATTTTGTCAACTTTTTGTTTGAAAAACTGAACCCCTATCCCCCTATCCACCCCCTTAATATTTGCAATATTCTTTATACAAAGCTACAGTCGACACCATTTAACTGATCTCCATTATAGTTGGCATATGCATGTAATGTTTCATGGAGTAGGTTTCTGATCAAAAAAATAAAAACATTTACATCCCTCAGGTTTATACAAACCTACATTTTGATACGATTTCGATGGCACTTTGGACATATATAGTCAAAATAAAGAGAAAAAGTGATCAACTTTTGGTTTGAAGAAAACTGAACCTCTCTCCCCCTTACTACCCCCTTAATTTTTCCAATGTTCTTTATACAAAGCTACTGTCGACACCATTTAGATGATCTCCATTAAAGTAGGCATATACATGATATATTTCATGATGAAGGTTTCTGACCAAAATAAATAAATAAATAAAACCAACCCATCTCCTCTTTATGCCCCTTAATTTTATACAAACCTACATTTCATATCTGATAATGATTGAAATTTCACATTTATACTTTAAAATAAAGCAAAATCTCCTGTCAACATTTGGTCTGCCTAGGCCCAACCCCTCTGCCTTCTTCCACCCCCTTAATTTTTGTCAATGTTCTTTATAAAAAGCTAAAGTCGACACCGTTTGACCAATTACCATGATAGTTGGCGCTTATATGTATTTTATCACGAAGAAGGTTTCTGACCAAAAAATCCAAAAACAACCCCCTCTCCCCATTATACCGCTTAATTTTTATACAAACCCGCAGTTTTTATCCAGATTAGATAGAAGTTAGCACACTTTTACTATAAAACAAAGAGAAAACTGAACCCCTCTCTCCGTTTCCACCCCCTTGTTTTGTGTCAATTTTGTTTTTAAAAGCTTCATTCGCCACTATTTGACTGATCTTCATGAAAGTTGGCACATATATGTATTTTTTATGGAGAAGATTTCTGACCAAAAAATCCAAAATCTACCCCAGCTCCCCTTTTACGTACACGCCTTAATTTTTGTACAAACCCACATTTTAATCCGATTTCGGTGGAACTTCGCATGCGTATACTTTAAAAGAAAGAGAAATAGAAAAATACTGTTCACTTTACATTCACAAAACGCAAACCCTATCCCCCTTTTCACCCCTTCAATTACTGTCAATGTTCTTTAAATAAAGCTACAGATTCTATCTGATCTTGAAGCAAGTATGCATATGCATACTTCAAAACAAACAGAAAATACTGTCTAAATTTGGTTTAGAGAAGCCAAACCCCTCTCCCTCTTTACATCTCCTTAATCTACACAAAGCTATAGTTTCTATCCAATTCTGAAGAAAATTTACACATGTATACTTTAAAATATACAGAACAGTTGTGTTTAAATTTGGTTGCAGAAGCCCAATCGCTCTTCCCTTCTACTTCCACCACTCCTAATTTCCAATGTTCTGGAAGTTTTGCGGGTATTTATAGGCAGAATTTTTTTGAAAGCAAGATCTTTAACCACTGAGATATCAGGAAGTTTGCAAAATGAGAACTGCAGCGGCATTTTTAAAATACAAAACAATCTATAATACCACTAAAATTTTAAAAATAAAATAATTGTTTAAAAAAGAGCATAAAAACTGCCTTCAAACAAAGCACACTAATTATTTTAAAATAACTTTATACCTTGATTAGAAGAAAGTAAATCTAACTGGACAATATTTTACATTACTGTTATTAAAATTTTTACATTAATTAGTTATTTTCGGAGTCGGTGACAGCCAAAGCAGGAAAAACAATAATGGATAACAATAATACAGCATGTTACTTCTTACCTACAATTGTTGCTACAAATATGTTTAAACTGATGATACGCCGATATTATACTTAGTGTAAAGCATTTACTGCATAATGCAGGCTACCAACTGACACTGTAGCGCCAGAGATATGCCTGGACGACCAACGAGGCCGAGCCACAGATTGAAATACTGTCTAATTTGTTTCCCTAAATTGTATCCCGCAATAACAATATCTGCCTCACTACATGCTGTAAAATATTCGAAATTTTTGTTCGTAGTCCCCGTTTCACCTCAAACACCAAGTAAAGTTCAGTAATTCGATCTTTGCAATGTGACAGCTAGCACCGACTCCAAAAATAACTACTTAATGTAAAATAATGTCCAGTTCGATTTACTTTCTTCTAAGCAAGGTATAAAGTTATTTTAAAATTTTAGTGTGCTTTCTTTGAAGGTGGTTTTTATGTCGTTGTGTTTTTAAAACAATTATTTTATATAATATCTTGGTTCTCCAGGTGGAGCCGCGTCGATTTGTTAAAACCTAACGTTTCTGCCACCTTGTTGTGGCTTTCCTCTGATGAAAGCCACAGCAAGATGGCAGAAACGTTAGGTTTTAACAAATTGACGCGGCTCCACCCGGAGAACCAAGATATTACATACAGTGACCGCGGAAGCCTTCGTAATCAATTATTTTATTTGTTTAGAGCTTTTATATCAGAGAACAGCTTGGCCAAAATTATTTGATATCGCTCTTACAATCCACGGGATGCGGGTGACATCAGCAAAATAAATTTTTTATTTGGAACAAAAAACATTTTTAGTATCAAGCTATTTACAGATGGTTTGTTGAAGATAATAATAAATTTTATAATTAAAATTAATTTATACTACTATTATTATTAGTCTACTTACGTTGCTTTTCGTGAATTTTTATCATATACCTCATTTATGGTAACTGAAATAGGAAATATATGTTCCACATCTAAAACGATCCGTTGTTTAATATGAGCTTAAGTGACAGCGGCAACCATTTAGCTGCTTGCATCAAAGTATCGTTAATTGCACATGCGCAGAACGTTAAGTGTGCATGCGCAAAACGTTAAGTGGACTTAACGCGTTACGGTAACAAATTTTTCGCCACCGTGCCGAAAGGAGCTTCACATCAAATACAAAGTTCTGTTATTTTCAGTACAGACCTCGTATGCGAGTTATTCTACTGCTTTGATCGAGGAAAATTCACTTCACACTGCTAGCCTTGCAGTACGCCGACTTCGTTGGCTCCGGCCATGAATAAAACAGTCCTCATAGCAGCTCGGGGCGCCTGATCAAAGCCGTCACGTGTCCCAAACGTCTTCCACGCCTCCGTCGGCACTCTTCATGTCGTTGCGCGGCTGTCCTGCTCAATTCAGTGAGCCCACGCACAGCGGTCCTTAACTTACGCGGTAACACAACGTTACACTTTGTTGGCTGGAAATACTTCGCATTCTCAGAAGCTCCCGCAGCTGGCATGAGAGATTCATGAGACTCCTTGGAACTTGTCTCACGTGCCGCCTCGAGAGACATTGGTCGCCACCGGAGGGACACCAAAACATAAACATTGCATAGTCTTCCCAGAAACAGTTTCGGTCGGTCTTGTGTACGCCTTCTGCGGAAGTACATTAGTCAAGTCTGTTTTGCTGCAGTTCTCCTTCAGCAAGATTCCCCACTGGCCTGCAATCTGTAAGCTCCTCCATACACAGCAATGTGAGTATAATGAAACTATTCAGGAAATATTTCGACCTGACCAATGATGGGGATGTCAATGCCAAACTGTTACACTTCAAATTTCACTAAACGTTTTAGGACATTACTCTATACACACCAAGGCAAGTTTCTTTTCTTATCTGTTAATTTACCTGCCACTACAACACAGAAAATTTGCATAGGAGTCTGTATTATAGACTCAGGAATTTTTGTGGGACTTCTGTGCATGAACTATATAAATAACGCCAGTACACTACCAGTGGATGCATGAAGTTATCGGTTTCTTTATGTGACTGGTCTCTAAATGATGGAAAGAATTACCGTGTCATATTAACTCCTGCCTACCAGAGATTATCAGTGGCAGGTAGGATGTTAATAATGAAAGTGGAATTAATAGAGGCGAACGTCTCATTTCGATTATCCTCCCAAACCTAATGCCAACAACCTTTTAGTACACAAATTATTAAAATGAGCATCTTTTGTGACGTAGAGATTTCTCCGATACTCATACTACGGATCGAGACACAACGTTATCGATTCAATGTTTTACCATAAGCATTTCTTCGGCTAGAACAACAGCTGGCCTATTTGTCGGATTGTCGACTGTATTGACCCGATTCTACGCCTCTTGGGTTAGCTACTACTCCATGACTGCTTCCCAACTCAGTACTGGCCCTAGCCACAAAGTCCACAAAGGTTTTATCCTCCCAGCTTAAATGAGATGGGAGGATTGCCAAATAAAAATCATCTGTCCGCAGCATGTTTCGACACTGCAGTAGAGTCCTGAGGTGATTTCCGAAAGCGGTTCATTCGCTTGTGTGCTCGACACCTTACCCAGTGTAGTGGTTGAGCAGTAACGCTCTAGCCTTGCATTAGGGAAGACGTGGATACGAATCCCCGTCCGGGTATGTAGATTTTGGTCTTCCATGATTTACCCAAATCACTCCAAGCGAATTATGAGATGCATCCTTAAAAGACCATGGCCGCTCTTTGTCCCCAATCCTTTTCTTTCTAATGACTCGCCGACGCATAAAGCCATAAGCTTAAGCACGATACATACGATGGGTGAACAATATACTTACCCTCGCCCGTGTGCAGATCTGGTGAAAACATATGTTCGAAGGCTGACAACTAAAACAATGCAAATGAAATGGTGTTGCCGTAAACAGTAGCTGAATAACTGATAGAACATAAAATGACTTCATAGTAGTTAAATAGAGTACGTCTATTACAAGGTTTTTTTTTTTTTTTTTTTTTTTTTTTTTTTTTTTTTTTTTTTTTTTTTTTTTTATGGCATTTGGCAACGGAGGCCATACAGCCAGCTCAATGTAATTATTATACCTTTCAGTGTATAAGTCGTCATCCAGTTTATATATTGCATTTTTCCAATGAATGTATGCCACAGGACGGACAGGACATTCACACAGACACACAACACTTAAACATCCATGCCCGCGGCCGGATTCGAACCGGCGGCCTTCGGTACGCGGAGCTAGCACTCTAGCCCCTACGCTACCGAGGCCGGCTATTACGAGTTAAGGTCGGTTCACACTAGAGATCAAGTCAGGTCAAGGAAAAGATCAAAGTCGCTATAGACGAAATCCAATGAGAACATTCTCACTGCACAGTTCGGTCAGGTCTGGGCGAGGCAGGTTGACCTGAAGATCGTGCCACCACCGATCAACAACGGTCAATACCTAAGCTGAGCTGCGCTGACCGCTAGTGTGAACGTGCAACAATCAGATCAGGTCAGATCAAAATGAACCACAAACATCTGAGAGCTTCAGTGGTTCCAGAGGTTTCAGTGAATTGTATTATTTTGCTCATAAAAATATTGCGATTCATTTCACAAAACTACACAATGGATGGATATAGCATATCTTTTTTAAAAAAAATTACATAATATTGCGTTACAAATAGAACTATCACAAAAAGCATCTTATTTAATATTACTCACGAAGAAGATATTCAGAATTCTATTCATTGACCTTTTTTGTTTGATAAACTAAAATAACTTTGTCGTTAAACTGAACGTAATAACATAATTCATACTATTTATTAATTTCTTAAAAACTATCAGTTGAATTGACCTGACTTGTCCGTCAGTGTGAATGCTACTACCGAAATCGTGGATCGTGAGCTGACCTAAGGTGACCGTACCTTGATCTCTATTGTGAATAGGGCTTTACTATTGCGTGCTAATATTTCCGTTCACTAATTCGTATTGATATTAACCTTTTTTGAAAAAATTTTGTTCCAATTTTTTTGTATAATTTAAAGAAAATTCCAGTTGGAAGTTAGAAAAAAATTTTCTCGACTTATTCATTATCTGGTTGATGAAATTCTTTTCGCCTTCAAAATTAACTGCTGAAGTAGGTTATTTGTTAAAATCACGATAGAGAGAGATTCCAGAAGTTTACATGTAAAATTTATCAGGGTACCGTTGTAAATATTGGAAAAATTTATGGATAAATGTTTATTTTTTTTTGCCAAAATCTCGTACAAATCATACATCAAAACGAAAAATCAAAACATTTTCACAATCAATGGATTGCGTGCTTTTATTTGTTACTTCTTAGAACTATCCAAAGAAAATATTTCCTTCAGTTCACCAGTAAAACTGCTATAATATTTTCACCTCCAAGGATTTTTCAAAATTTTAACCTTGTTAAGGTTAAATGAAAAACATTTGAGGGCACTTAAAAATTTCTTATTTCAGAACTTATTAGGATTGGCAGGCGGTGTACTGGCCAATAATCGATTCCAAAGGTTCCCGTTTTTCATTCAAGAGGAATGTAACTCTAAAAATAAAAGAAATGAAATCGTAATTACAAATCGAAGCTAGTTTATACCAGGTTATGGGAACTGTTACCGTAAAAATTGCTTAGACGTGCTGGAAGTTTGTGTTAATTTAACAATAACTTATATAAGACGCAATGCGAGATTATTAGCTCGAATTCATACTGGAGTATTATTTACAGTTTGATATTTCTTTCCGACAAATTCTTTCATCTAGTAGTTGCTTCTCTGTTAGTATAATGTCAAGGACCGTTCACAACGGTAACTAGTTGGCGATTCTTTGCCAAATTGAACTCTATTGTCCAGTAAACAAATAAATTTCAAGTGATCTTCACTTGACAGAGTCTGAAGCTGCCGCGGATGCCGCCAAATATGGTTTCAACTAGGGTTGTAACGGAAGTCATCTATGCGGTGCGGATGTTCAACGCTTGAACCCACGAATGCGGATGTTTTGCGGATGCGGAAGTGGAAAAATAAATTTATAATTATTTTAATATTTTATCGAAATAAACTTAAAATAAATATATTTTATGCCAAATTGTACATTTTTTCAGAAGTAACGTGTATTTCTATATAATACTGCCACATTGATTTATTTTATGTCTCGTCTTTCAACAACAAGAAACATGGGATGATTTCACAAGTGAATTAAATTATTTACATAACGACGCACGCGTCTAGGGGGAAAAAAAAAATCTTTGTCATGTGAACTTAGCAGGGTTCGCTGCTCGACTAATTCAAGCGCCAAGCACAATGCCACGCCACCGCACTTCTCCGTGCCCCCCATCCTCCTATCCACCGCTCTAATGGTCCACTTGCAGTCCAACTTGTAGGACATACGTTCACCAGATTTTCGATAAAGAACTCTTGATGAACCTTGAAAACGGTTAGAGAACTACATGCAGGACGTGTCGGATGTTGTGACTCCAAAACAACCAACACTGGTCCTTACCGAGCGTGGCGGTGTAACGGATAGCGTTCTCGCCTCGCATTCGGGAGGACGGCGGTTCGATCCCCGTCCGGGCATCCAGATTTGGGTTTTCCATGGTTTCCCAAATCATTCCAGGCAAATGCCGGGATGCTTCCTTCAAAAGGCCATGGCCGAATTCCTTCCCATTCCTTGCCCCCATCCTTGCCCCCCATCCTTTCCCGTCTCTAAAGACCTCGCTGTTGAGAGACGTAAATACAATTAAAAAAAAAAAAAAAAAAAAAAAAACACTGGTCCTTGCTGTCCAATAAGCTATGGTGTTAGATCACGATTGGGAGAAAATTCCTGCCAGTGTGAGATTAGGACATGTGGTGTACCGCGAGAAAGTACGAGTGGAAAGGATTGCTTGGAGCATTTTGTTGGACCCTTTTTACTAGCGTGAATGGGTGAGAGCATCCAATTGTAGATTTACACGGATGTCCTGTAAGTTGGACCGTGAAGAAGGCACTTTACTTTACATGCAAGTTCAAACTTGTAAATTCGCATCTTTGGTAATAACACCACTTTGTTCATTGTTATTTTTATTGCAAGATCGGCAGGAAAAAAAACAACCACGTTTTTGTTAGCTTAGTGACAATGGGCAGAATCTCGTATAAATAGAAAGGAATAATATGTATTACAATGTAAAAAAAAACATCCGCAATACATCCACAATAAATATTGTGGATGCGGATGCGAAAATGAATGTAGGATTTCCCGCGAAAGTTCCGCATTTGCGGATGCGGATGTGGAGATCCGTTACATCCCTATTTCATATTCACAGAAAAACTGGAACAAAAATTAACGTGACCTACAAATTAGATATTCTACTCCAGCTGCACAAAGCAAGCTTCAGGAGAATGAAAGGACAGGTTAAGAGATCGCAAAAATTTCCGGCAGTGCCAGTTTCGAATCGGGTTTGTTACAATGACTATTCAGACGCCTCACCAATGAGCAGACAGCTGCAAACCAACTACTGAGGAGAGTAACCCACATCTGCTGCATCAATTGTTTCTCTACTACCATAGTCGAACTGGTAAACGCAAAAATACCAACAGGTAAATGGCTATTTGTCAGTAATCACATTCTAGCAATCGTTAAACTGCGAAATAATTGTGGAGCAATAAGAAAAGATACAAAGTAAGCTGCATAAATGACTGTAACTACGTGAATACAGTGTTAGACTAAACAGCTGAATTAAACAGTGAACGTTTCCAAGTAACTAAAATTATTTTAGGCTGGATATAGTTATCATTAGGCTGCCTATAAAATAGGGTCGAGGATTATGACTCTTGCTGGAACGGTAGCAAATGGTAACTTGAAAAGGAACTAATTATTGGAATTTTACAGTTTAATTCTTGTAACGGTAACAAAGGATTTTCCGTAGCTACCCGAAAAAATTCCAATGAAACTCAGAGATTGTTCCTGAAACCATGTAATGAAATATTTCTTTTCTCCTGAACAATCGTTTAAACACAAATACCTGCTCTCTACTGTAATAAAACTAGACACGGAAATCCAATACTAGACATGGTCTTTTCAAGAAGGCAAGGAAACTAGGAAGGATTATGATTGCTACCTTCACGTGTTTTGTTAGTTCACCAGTAAATTTTTGTTTATTAGAACTGGTAACGAAGTGTAGTATCGAATGTATTGTCCTGTAAATATAAGAGAGGATTGCTTTTTCTTCGTATGGTACAACTTAAAAGGAAAATAACGAATCTTTAATGCTACAGATGAGGAAGGCGGAGGAGGGTGGGGAGGGGGGGGGGGAAGGGAAACAGAGGAGCAAATTATTAGATAGTGTGCATTCACGCCTGTTCAAATTGGAGTATTCCAGCTCTTACCGACTGAAATAGGGGCATGTGTCGGATTGTCTGATACAACTTGATTAGTTAAATAAAATGGATTATGTTTTTTTTTTAATGGCTTTCCGCTTTAATTGCCAATTTAGAAAGCTTCTCAACGCTTTATTATTGACTCCAATGGTGTACATTAATTCTTCAAGTCTTCATCAGTTTTTGTAACTGAACATTTATTATATCTCAAATGTTTTTTATTTACAATAGCATGGACAGCACAAGACGGACACAATATTTAATTAAGATCACCCCATGCCCGAAGTCGCATTCGAACCGGCGACCGCGACAATTCGAAGCCATCATGCTCTAGCCCTTACGCTACCAGGACAGGTAAGATGGATTGATATGTTTACTATTCACTTTTGCGACCATGATATGAAATGAAGGAAGCAGACATAACTGAGAATACTTTTATTTTAGTTTTTGGCATCCCACATCTGATCAATGTTTTTAGAGGCACTCTGATACAATGATTGTTACCTTTTTTAAAAACAATTGGTGCGGTTTTATGACTGTCGAGAGTTTTTTTTTTTGTGAAGCACAACAGTTCTTAAGGTGGAAATTACCTGAGTGACTAAAAAAATACTAAACATATTTTAACCATATTCAGGATGGTCGATAAGCAGGTGAAAAGATTTTAACCCTCATCGTTAATATCGGTTACGTTTAAACCTATTTTGGCCCAAGTTTGCGAAGAATATATCGAATATCCACAGGTTTTTACTAATATACGAAGTCTGGGATAGACGAGAGGAGAACAACATAAAATTAAAACCACTCACGCCCAAGCCGAACTCGAAATTAGGCTCCGCGAGACAGAGCTCCAAATCCGAGAGCCCGTGCAGTGTTCCCAACTTAAATTGCGTGCTCTTGCAGGGTAGTGAGGCCGAAATCAACCGACCACTGTGCGGCGCTGGTTGACTTTTGGAGTGGACGACAGACACGGTGAATGGGCTTTGATTCTGGGAGTGAAGTGGCAGCCGGCCTTCCCACTCAGGCAGCCAACTCTGGCGTTGGCAGGCGAACCCCGACTGCTGAATAATACACACGACCTGACGGCCGATCCGAGAGCGCTGCCCGACTCGCCTCAGAGCCCGCCTGCACAGCTTTGTTCTGCTCGACACGTGTTGTCTTCGCCTTCAGACCGTAGTCGTGGATTACGAGTTCGTACACACACATTTATTTGCGAGTCCAAAAATACAGGAAAAAGCAAAAAACACATACAAAAGGTGACAGCAAAAACTTTCCCGACGTGTTAATGAGACGTAGTCTTCTCAAGATTGCTAGCGGATATTTCTAGAAAAACAAGACGTTTCAGTGGTTAACTCTGCCACCATCATCAGCTTGTGGATATTTTCCCATATTAAAAAAGAAGAAACATAGCGTGAAAAGATGCGACTGTAGATGACAATATCGCCACAACAAATTTTTGCCACATAAAAAAAGCAGCTATCAAAGGACGCTATCCATGTGGCTTTTATAAAATTAAAATAAAAATTCTTTTGGTCCAGGTTACATTTCAATCTAATCACAACCGCTGAGAAGAAATCAAAGGAGTTAGACTGGCAAGTTGAAACGGTATCGCAATCTAAAATTGAATGTCAGAATGTGATATAAATGGCTCATTACGCTATCGAAACGTTATATTTTTTCTATAACGCCATTCGGTGGCCACTACTGTAAAATTATGTTTAAGAAAATAGAATGGTCTACAGCGGGAGAAGCTGAGTGCTACGAAATCAACATATGAAAACACAAAGGAAAATTTCGCTTTGCAAAGATTCGATTCTTCAATCCAAAGAAATAAATTTATGATTCTTTAATTTGAGCGTCACCAGCTTTTTTACCTTTGTGACTTAATGATACCAAAAATAGGAGACTTATACTTCCGCTACACTTACTAGACAATATTTAGAGAGTTAACTGGATATCTGCCGGATCTCACTGGTTCACTGTCATAAGAAGTTTGATTCTTTCCATGTAATTACGAGGTTTCAGTCAACGGTGTAATAGTTACGAACCTATTATGAACCTATTATGAAGCTATGGAATGAAAAAAGCTGAACATTTTATAAAATACTTCCCTTTAGAGATATTTTACAAGTTGTATTACAGTAAATTAATGTCTACCAGGTATTTATTGTCTCAAAACTGTTGTGAAGTATGTTGCCGACAAACTATTTTCACCCTACCTATAAATTATATTTTAATTTTTTATTTTAATTTAAGGGAGATCAAGTTAAAATATAAAGCCCTAATATAAAACTATAGCGTTCCACAGAAGAAGTTTTTGAACAATTTTGTCAGATTAGAGACGAGTTGTACTTTAAAAAAAATAAAGCAGAATAAATTAAGACTTTTATGGGTTAACAAACATTTTAGCGAAGCTAGTGAGAGAACTGGTAACCCACTGGGATCGAGTGTAGCGCTCTGGCCTGACACTCGGAAAGACGCGTGTTTGAACCCCCGTCCAGACATCAATATGTCAGATATACATGATTTTCGAAGACCGGGATAGTTCCTTCCAAAGACCAAGGCCAAATTCCTTCAAGTACTTACCCCCACTCTTTTCCCACCTCCAATGACATGGACGTCGACGAGGCGTATTGCCGTGGAGTCATAGTTCGGCCAGGTATTTTTTTCGCTCCTAACATTGTTCATTTGATTACGCTAGGACGCTTCGTGGTTCAGATTCCATGAATAACTAACTGTAAGTCCAGTCATGACAGGCGGAATGGGCGGCAAGTCAAAACTCTGTCATCAGGTTGTAGACCTATCGACAGCGAAGTATTGTCCAGTCAAAACTGCGAAGAGTAAGTGTCTACCGACAACAGATTCCACAGCACTCTGCTCTAAGGAGCAATTAATTGGCTTGGCGTGTGAGTCCAACCCAATTTCCTTTAGCCAGTCCAGCTCATGAGCGTAATCATCAGAGTACAGGCATAACAATTGTAACACAACCTCCACGTGTCATCGTGTTGGAACGGGACACCAGCAACTTCGCGTCTATCCTGCCTGGGATTAACCAGGTATATAAACATATAACAAAACTACAAATAGTTTGACACATTTCAAAGGAAATCGAGCTTTTTAATGTGTGAAATGTCTTGGTTCTTTATGAATTATTGGCCAGGAGTTACTGGAGATATTCTTATCCATCTCTGCATAAGATTCACGTCTCCTATATTTTAATTACTCATTATCCACATGAAAAGAGAAGTTTCCTTTGTTATTAAATGAATTATTAAATTTTTAACCGCTTCGGAAGGATATACTTAATTTTTACACATTCCAATTACAAATAATGAATAAAGCGATTCAAATACTGAAAAAATCCGGCTTTATAGAAATTTATTATTCAGGGATAATACATGATTAATGAGACCTGACAGGGGCGTAGCTACTATGGGGCTAGTGCACCGGGGCCCCTACGCTCAGGGGGCCCCCAAGCATGCCCCTCTGGGGGCTCCAAAGCGCACTTCTAGGGGGCCCCAAGCGCAGTTCAGAGGCCCACAAGCCTTCATGGCAAACCGGCGACCTTTTTTTTTTTTTTTTTTTTTTTTTTTTTTTTTTTTGTAGCCCTACAGTTGGTCTAAGGGGGTCCCTGTCGACACAGAAAGCCCCTCACTAAGGGCCCTCTAAATGCTCAGGTGGCCCCTAAGCAGAACTCTAGGGCCCCTAAGCAGAAATCAAGGGCCCTATCCTCAGCTCAGGGGTCCCTTACAGGCACACAAAGCAAAAAAAAAGGTCGCCTATCTGGCCTGAGGACCCAAAATAAATTTTTTGCACCGGAGCCCTTGTTGACCTAGCTACGCCACTGGTACCTGAACATTAATCTTAATTAGGATTACAAGAAAAATGAACTCAGTCATAAAACAAACAAAATTCTACCAACGTTTACAATATTTGAGGCTACTTTAAACACGACTATTTTTGTCCATCATGTTCCCAGGACGTAAACTGGGCATAAAGGAGCATAAAAAAAATTACATTTTTGTGGTGACCGGTGGTGGAGGTGACTTCTTTCATACGATCTTCTGTTGATCTTCACCAAATTTAGTAAATAAACGCAAACTGATCTCCTTCTTATGGCTGTGGTTGCTCCTAGAGATACCAAAAGAAACAGACCATGACAGAACAAAGGCGTGACAAGCTCACGTATGTACGTGCATCAAACTAAAATGCCCGTGCTGCACCTTTCGTGCTGCTTCCGATGAGCATCTTTAATTTTCTGGAAGAAGGTCTCGTGGAAATTTCCCAGATAAAACGTCCACCAAAAAATAAAGAAACAAAAACAAACTCAGCCAGATGGGTGGGGCCAACGACTTTGTGTTGCCGCTTAGGTACCTTGCCGGTTCGTTGACGATCCTGCAACGTCCAGAAAATTTTTAGGAATCAAACGAAATCCAATCGATAATAGAGATGTGACATTAGAAGCGTTAAAGTTTTTGGGTTGATTGATGGTGCTGTGAGGCGAGATGTGATGTATTCCATGTGGTGAGGTGTTAGCGACTGGTTAGTTCCCGCCTTTGAGTCTATCCCGTTTAATTATCTGCCAAACCAATTCAAGCTAAACGCTCTCTGGCTGTTGGGTGTTACTCCGTTAGTATTTCACGCCTGGTTGACTACTTGCTTTGCGTCACAGAAGTCGAGCTGCTAAGATATTCAGTTTAGTCCTGGCGAGAGTTGGAAGATCCTCCGTGAAAACGACCTCGAGCTTCCCTTTAATAATTGAGACAGAGTTAAGAAGGTGAGATCGTTTGAAATATTTAGAGAGCTTCAGTAGCAGCGTTAAGAATGCATTAGACGCCTACCCAGGACTTATCGGGCGTTAGCACTCAAAACGGTCTGATAAATATTTAGCGGTTTTTAGCCCAACAGATTAGGGCGTAGGAAAATGTATAGGTTTCCCTGCGGAGTATCATAGTCGATTGTCGTTTCACTTGATGAAAAAATTTGTGTCTTTATCTGGAGCTGTGATAAGAAAATTGAAAATCCTTGAGAAAGACATTACCATTAGACTGTGTTAATAGTTTTTTAATTGATTTTATAACAATTAATCTCCTCACTCATTAAGTAATCTCGATTGTACGGCTTAAGTACGTTTGTAGTCTGTGGTTCTGTTTCTCTTAGGTAGACCTGAAGTGCTTCTGCAGTAGTATGTCCGATGTACGCAGTTCAGCCATCTCATTAGCATAAGAACGGAGAATTCCCCGACGTTCGGTTACAAGAAAATTTTCACGGGTGTACTACAGGATGGTGAATTACACTGTATTTTGGTGACTGCCTCTGCCGTCTTCTTCAGGTATACAATAGAGCTAGCGGTCAAAACATGATGTCTCTACACAATCTGGCTGTACAATCTCGAATATTTCATTACATCACATTGCTCGTCTACCAATCGAGCGCTTTTCATGTACAGTATCTTCTCCTGGAGTATGAACTTTCTCTAGATTGTTTCCTCACGTCTCACCACACGACTAAAGAAGGGCAAAATCGGTATCGGCAAATCGGAGAAAGTCAATCAAGAATGTTAGTTCCCGTTAGGAATGATTCATCTGTTTTCTTAGCACTTTTCAAATGCATCTACTGATTTTTTGTCTAGTGTCATTATTATTCTCAATTTAGATCCTCATAGATAGAGAAAGAATTCAAGAATTTTCAAAAAGTTTTCCTCGTATTTCATGTTTTTTGGCTATCAGAACATTGAAAATTGCGTTGCTGTTATTGCGCGTCGTTTTATGTCTTCTTCACCACTGCGTTGAGTAGAAACTATCGATCCCAGGTACAGGAATTAATTAACAACTACGATGTATTATAGTAAAAATTGTAATTCGAGTGTCTTACTCCTCTTGACTACCAGTAGTGCTGTCTTTTCAAGCTGTATTTTCACTCCCAGGTCATGACTTATTGTAATGAACATTTGTAGCTCCTGATTATTAATGGGCTATATGGTGATATCAACAAAGTAGTTGAGATTAGTTCAAGCCGACACTCAATTTTACCAAGGCTGTTCTTATTATATATTCACTTAAGCATAAAAAATTTCAGGTTCGAGGTATTGCACCTGATCTGTCCTGGAATTTCCAACTAAAGTGTGCTTAACACCTCACCTATCCTAAGTGAGTCATCCAAGACAGGCATTCTGGAGAATTGGGGTTTGAACCCCATCTTGCCAACCAGGTTATGATTTCATACGGTTTCCAAATTACGCTACAGGCTGATGCGAGTATGGTTCTTTCGGAAGACCTTCCCGCTCGTATCACATTCCTCGTCATCTTCTAGCCGAAAAATCTTCATACAAAAATTGACAATTGAGAGAACTAAAGTTATTAAAAAGGGCCTTCTTTTATACTTTTTTGAAATAATACAAGCTTTTATTATTGGCAAACTGCGAGATAGAACCCAGGGCATAAATTTAACATTTTTCCCCCTTTCACTTATTCCGCAGTTGGCTGTTTCAGTACCTAACGTGTTGGGATTTGGTTGGCTTGTTGCTGAGCCTGACGCCTCCCGGGGAAGAAACTTGTGGTGCCATCTGTCTGCGAAAGGAGTAACTATGTTCTGTGTGTGATAATTGTATTTTTGTTTGTGAAATATGAATCCTACGAGGCGGAGACTGGGGACTTTGCTATAATTCGCCTTGATAATTGCGGAAAACCTCCTAAAAACCGGAATGAAGACGCCGGTATGCAGGGACCAGGACTGGCACCCAGTCCTGTTATACCTCCCAGATTTAGTGTGCTGGCGCCTCAACGCGCGCATTCATACTGGCAAATACAAGGTTCAAATTTATCTATCTGGAAATACAGAGGAATCTATATTACAATGATGATCTACCGTGAGCAGAACTCAGTAGCCCATGTCGATTCGGAATCATTGTTAACATAACCCACCACAAATTTTAATCAGACTCGCGATATGCTACATCCAAAAAATTTCTTGACAATTACGTATCAATCTTTCCTTTCTCGCAGAGCAGTCGTTAGGTAGAAATAAACAAAATAACTAGTAAAAGTACGAAATATAGGCGAACCGAAGAATATTAGCACAAGTAAATAAGCTTTATTCAACAAATATAAAACTATATTTTTTGGTTTTGTTTAACCCTTAGGCTACTGTCGTAATGGTGTCTGATAGTTTAGTACTGAAACAACAACCTACAGTCCTAAATACTTCGTTTGCAATAACAAAAATCTTTTTATCTTTTTATCAGAGTTTCACTTCAGGGTAAATTATTTGTGTATTTGAGGTACACTGTTTACGTTACATGCCTCCAAGTAAAAATGTAGCTCTTTCCTCTACAGAAACGGAATAAGGAGTCATATCAAAGTCTGTCAGTCGATTTCTGTTTGAATTACTAATACCATGACGCTACAGGTGTGGAAGTTTACACTATTATCTATTATTTTCGGAAGGAAGAAAAATCGAATTAATTGTTACGTATAGGAATATGTTATACATGTAAAAAATTATAGATGAAGTAATCTTAGAGGAAGATTCAGATTACAGGTAGATCACACTGGGTTACTATTTGCATTGTTTAAGTTTCTAATACAGCCTAAAGAGATGTAACTAACCTAAGAGTATGGTTTTAAGCCAGTATCGTAGAAGAATGTTGATGTTGGTCAATAAATTTATTAATTATTAATTAGAGAATACCCAAATAACCTAATATTTTGTTTTTAGATAGCTGTGGCCGCAGTTTCTGAAATGAAGAAGTGGAATTGAAAAGAAGGGCTGAGGGATTTATCTAAAAAGTAGTTTAGATACCAGCGACGCAAACATCAGTATATGATAGTGAAAAATGAATAAATCATTGTGTTACAGTGATGTACCGATTCTTACCGACGTATATTTCCAAGGTGTCGGGCAAATGGATTTCATTTACTCTTCATTTAGTAGAAAACCACCTATAATCATATTATGCCCATCCAGAATTCATTAAAACTGTTTACCAAAATCAAGCAACCCAATGCTTGAATTTTATCATCCTACAAAATGTGGTACTTTTACTTCCATGTTTCTGTTACAATATGGAACGTTACTCGCAGCTATATTGTATCCTTAAAGAAATATATAAATCTTAAATAATATCATTTTTTACACCGAGATGGGAGGAGGCCGTTTTCGGCCCCCTACCTATCATTCGGGAGGACGAGGGTTAAACCTCGTTCGGCCATCCTGGTTGAGGTTTTCCGTGGTTTTCCTCAACCACTCTAGGCGAATGCTGGGATGGTTCCCTACAAGGCCACGGCCGACCTTCCATCCCCCTTCCCTCCCCGTAGTTTAGTAGGCTGAAAAGAGTCTTCGCGACTCTCCAGCAGCCCGCCTCCCAGCCTTCTGCTGGGAGGAATGAAATAGCAAAAAAAAAAAAAAAAAAAAAAAAAAAAAAAAAAAAAAAAATATCATTTTTACAATCATCATGTACTATTACACCAGAAGTCGATAAAGGTTAATAATATGCTGGATGTGATTGTCATTCCTTAGTTGTCTACCTTCTCATTTCAGGGGTATAAGTGAAAATATGGATTAAACCTCTAATATTCTTAAATCAGTTTCATTATTTTTGTTTCATCATTTTGCATATATGACAAAGAAGCAAGCTGAAAAAGTGATCTGACTCAAATGTCCACTCGTCAATAGTTTAAAACCAGCAGCGAATTACTGCACCAATGATGTATGTGTATGACAACAACTTATACAGACTACTAATGAGGCAGCACGAAAAGCAGTTCTTTAATATTGTGATGGTTTAGGGAAACCTGTTCAAAGAAATTCAAATCGTTCAACAATTTCAAAAAGGACACATTATTACAAAGATTTTAGCTCTAGGAAAACTTTCACAATAAGCCAACGTGAAGAATCGGAACCTCAGTCCAGAGGAACCAACAGTATACGTCAACAACCATTTTTTGTGATGTCAAAAGAGGGAAGCGATGAGGATATGTTTAATCATACTAACCAGATTTCTTAGTGGTGACCCAAAAGTCACACAACCTGACAACACACGTTCTTTTTTTTTTTTTTACTTATGGCTCTACGCCTTGTCAACGTCGAGGTCATTAGAGGCGTAATGGGATTGGGAAGGAATTCGGCCATGGCCTTTTTGAAGGAAGCATCCCGGCATTCACGTGGAGTGATTTGGGGAAACCATGGAAAACCTAAATTTTGATGACCGGACGGGGATTCGAACCCGCGTCCTCCCGAATGCGAGGCCAGAACGTTAACCACACTTGCTGTACATGCTATTAGGCATAAATACACGAATCCAAAAAGGGTTCCAATGAAAGTTTTCAAGGAAAATCGTAATTTGATTATCGCATTAAGTAACAACAACCCCTGACCCAAAAACTACCCACCTGACAATGGGTACAATGCTGCAACGTAGCGGGAATTGAATAAATCCAACATGGTCACGACAAAAAAGACGGCATCAAGATTCATCAGAGTACCTTGCAATCCGTATAAAAATTTTGTGGTTTTGGTTTTCCTCCTCAGGGCGGCGCAACGGGGGAGTGATTTTAATTCTAATATTTGTTAGTCGAATCTACGGTTAAAGAGAATTATCTAATAAGTTGACTATCACCCTTCGATGTTCCACGAAATGATTAGATATGGTCAGTAACCGTACTGTGTTTATTCAGGTCTTCTCACACAACACTGGGTAAAGCTTAACATTTTTTTCACCTCAGAAAGTTGCAATGCAAAAAGATGTAAGATAGCTGTAGGGAATACAAATAAGTTCTTAAATTGTGTTTATAAAGATATTCATGAAAAAAATATGTGTAAAAAAAAGATAGCTCTAAGTTTGAAGGGTTAAAGAATTATTAACTTATACAAGGTTGTGTACTGGAAGAACTAAAGAGCTAGAATACTTTTAAGTGATATATTTTTTTAAATAATTTGGTTTGTCCTGCAACGTAGTCGAATGCAAACGATTCTTTCAACTAGGTCATCTACTATTTTTTTTTACTCAGTAATATTCACAAGCTGAATACAAAGCACGGTGAAAACCATACATTTATCTAATGAATTCGAAACAACTATCTCGAACAAAAATCAAGCTGGACATTAAACTACCGGTTCCTCCAATGGCTAGAACATGGGAACAAGCACTTTTTAGACGGATGTGAGATCAAATATTATTTAAAACTGACGAATTTATAAACCGCTTATCGTTCGATAAATAATTGTAGATAATTACCTTAGTCCTCTACGTGCAGAGCTCTAAACAATTTTTATCTATCTCATTTATTTGTGCAGATGTAAATCTGCGGTTTATTCCGTTTACGATCTTAGTGGTCTGTTCCAAACAAACAGACAAACAGTGAAGCGATAGCAATGGGTCTCTATTTTCCTACAGGATGGATTCCAAACAATATTAATACTGTTTTCATCTTACCAAAGAATTTTTATAGTAGGTTCTGTTTATTTTAGAGATATGCAGTTTCTACAAATAATTAAAACCACATGTGGTTCTTAGCAGCAGTATGCTTTCCTGCTGTGGAGGCGAAGCAACGCAAATTAAAGCTGTCACTGGAACGTTTCAGTGTCCAAGGAATAGTTATCTTCAGACACAACAATGTCTGAATTGTCCACACCAAGCTGTTGTCTTTAGATAGTCGGCAGAAGACGACGCCGGCACGTGTTCTTCACTTCTCAAAAGGTTCAGATTGAAAAGAGGGGTGGAGGCTGCAGCCGCCAGCGAAATCTAAGACGATAAGAGAGTTTGTGGTGGCTGTTCTTTGACCAACAGTTCTCCGCTTTCGAGAACTTTCGCTGTTGGAACTTGGGCGAGTAACGCTTCACTTTTCGCACTATCGACCAGTGCTCCGGGTCGATACCTTTTCGGCGCACGCCTCGAAGAAAGGGGCGGCTGTAATTTGGAGCCAGCTGATTGGCACAAAGGACTGAGCTGTAACGAGTGCTGCCGACACCCTGGGATCGTCTTCAAAGACAGCTTTGTGCGGCCAGCAGGTTGCTTTCCTCGAGGGAATGTCGGCTAATTTCTCCTCGGGAGGGAAACAGGTCGGATACAGCGCCTTCCGACTTTAAGTCGAGTCGTTATAATTCTCTTCAATTGCTACCAACCACAGTGGTGTCTTCTGAACAATACAATCGCTTCTGATTAAGAGATTCTTGTTGCTTTCTTGCTACTCAACTTAAAATCTTAATTTAGTATCCATTTAATTGCAAATAAATTTGCGTATAATATTCATAATATAATTCTATTTGTAGTCCCTTTATAAAGGTTAATGAATAGTCGTACACTGCCTGCTGTTATTGGAAAATTTTATTTGACAGGACTTTATCTGTAAGTAAAACAGGGGTTAGAGACACGTATGTCCAAAAGTTTGGCGATTACACGAAGAACATATTCTTCCACAACAATTTCAGCTTCTCTAGTAATTTTCGTTTCATTTTATATTTCTGCCGTATCAGATTATTTGACGGTGACTTACGCTTTCGAAGTACTTTTCGTTGAGATGTCTTGGGTAATGAGTACATAAGTGCTATCAATTGGGTATCTCCGGTTACTCATCAAGCAACCGAGTAACATGCGACTAGGTAGTGTAAACTATGTTGTATTTGTGAAATGTCCAATCTCTGAGGCTGATTTTTGGGTAACAACCTGTCCTCGCAGTGGGGAGGACGTAGGTTAGAATCTTCGTCAGGTCATCCAGATTTGAATTTCCATGGTTTCTCCAAATCTCTCCAGGTGAATTATGGGATGGATCGTTCAAAAAGGTCATGGCCGACTTCTTCCCCGTTCCTTGCTCTAGTCCTTTCCCGTTTCTGATGGTCTCAACGTCGACGAAAAGTAAAACCAGAAGCAAAAACATATATCATATCTTGAAATTTCCAGCTTTTATGTTGCTACTAACGGAAAACGACTTAAAACCATAATCATGACGGGTGATATGTCATATCCGAGGTATTACCATCCCGAGTCTCCTCACTTCACCAATATGGTTAGTTACATGTGACGTAAATTATAGAAAGTGTAACGTTTCGTGCATGATGATGTGTCATGTCTGTTTTTCTTTTTTTTTTTTTTTTTTTTTTTTTTTTTTTTTTTTTTTTTTTTTTTTTTTTAATGGCGATGAAAGACTGGAGAGAGTGAAAATGTGCTGTATCTGCTATTCCGAATTGGATAATCATCTTTATAACCCTGCTTAGCCACTATTCATAACTGTAAATTAAATTGCCCCTGATTCGTGTTTAATAACTCATTAAAAAGGATATTCGTAGTTCTTAATATCAATGAAATTGTTCTGCACTATTTATCACTGTTCATATTCTATCACAAATTTCAACACAATTGTATCCACTTACCGAGCGTGGTCGATGAGAACTAACGTTCTGGCATTGCATTCGGGAGGACGTAGGTTCGAATCCCCATCCGGTCATCAAGATTTTGGTTTTCCATTGTTTCACCAAATGACTCTAGGTGAATACCGAGATGGTACCTTCAAAAGAACATGGGTGAATTCCTTCCCGTTTCCACCTCTAATCACCGTCGAGGTAAATAAGGCTAAAAGTGCTTTCAGAGTCTTTCACCTGCTGTAAAAGGTAAGGAGGGTGTGTACCAATGTTCCAGAGACGTAATTAAACTGGGATACAAAGGCATTGCTGCAGTATGTGATGTATAGTGCTGTATTATGGGACCCACATACAAGAGTTAAACTCCGTTACTAAAGCGCGTCCCTCGGCGCGAGGTAGGGAACGCCATTCATCTTAGTCGCATATGCTAGCAGCGACGGCGCGCCTCGACCCACCGCCAGGCGGTAAAAGATGAAAGGCGCGTACTGCTCACCACGCGCCTTTAGAGTGGTTGCAAAGGAGAACAAATAGATTTATTTGCGGAAATACGCAGTGAATGATATGACATATGAACTGGTTTTGGAGTCAGTGGATTTTTTTTTAACCTACATGCCTCGTAGACGTCGTAGTCGTTACAGGCCGAAAAGGTTGGGTGGCAAGGAACGGGGAGGAATTCGGTTATCGCATTTTGAAGGAAGAACCAATCTGGTACTCACTTAGAAAACCCTGGAAGACCGGAAATGGATTCTCACCTGCGTCTTCCCGATTGGGAGACAAGAGCGTTACCGCAATGTTATTTAATAAGACAATAACATCATCCTTACACTCTGCTGAAAGTTTTACGGATTCTTATTAGGTAGGGTCAAGTGAAACCTGCACTACGGTTCGGACTCGCTGCTCCACAGCGAGGGAGGTATCGCTTTTCGCGGGGCAATCGAGGGTCTCATAAATCGCAGCGAGACGCAAACGACCGAGTGGCGCCACTGTGCTCGTTAACCTAGTTGCCACCCCCGCCTCTAATGAGTGATGGAGACACCGAATAGGGCGTCAAGAGCCACCGCATTTCTCACCGGCTCCTTCCAAATTAGCTCCACTTATTAAACGTTCGGTCTGCGGCCTGAGGGGATATTTCGTGCATCCGCCAGAGTATTTCTCTGGTTTCCTTGGCTCCCCTCCTCTTTAATTTCTCCGCGCCCACGCCCTGGACAGCTATTAGCTCGGCTCTAACATAGTAACGAGTAAAGGATGAGGTGCGCGTTCTACACGACCTGAAAGCGCCGCGCTAAATTTATAGTATCGCTTGCTGGAGTGTTTCCAATTACACAGTACAAGGAACGACCTCCGAGCAAAGCGTGCTGAAAGCCAGGGGGCTAAACGTTCATGTCTAACACCTGTCTCATATAAAAATTCGTGATGCGATGAGAGATACACTAACGAATTTTTCATCTAATTTATTCATTGTACTACAGAATTACAGAAAAAAATCTAAATTTATTATAAAATACCAAAATCCTTACTCATATTCATTGTTAAAAATGTAAATATTTTGCTGATACTACGATGTTATCTTATATATAGACGTGTGTTTTCCTATATTTCACTTTTCAGCCACCTCTACCTAGCACAGATCACTGACTGGTCTTTGTGTGTGGAGGTAGCATGGAGTTTCCTGTAGGGCACAACGTTGGCCGAATGTCGGTAGCTATGGGGGTGTGTTAGATATGGTGGTTGAAAGTGGTCGACATGCGGCATTTTCATATTTCTACCATAAACGTATGTGTCATGGTGTATCACTTTTCAGCCAAAACTATCTAGCGTATATCAATGCTGTTTGTGTGTGGTAGTAGCACAGAGTCACCCGTTGATAACAACGTTGGCCGAATTTTGGTAACTGTGGTAGTTTGGGAGATATGGTGGTTTAAAGTGGCCGATCAAGGATATTTTCGTATTTCGGCCAAAGACATGTGTCTCCGTTTATGTCACTCTGCTGCCACAACTAGAAAGCATAGACCATTGGTGTTTGTGTGTGGTAGTGGTGTCGTGTTTCCTATCGTGTACTATGGAGGTTAGATGTCGGTGGCTTTCAATCGAAATTCTTTACAAACACGAACGTAGTCGTGGGTACCAGCTAGTTACTAATTAAATTAAATATGGTTAACTTTTGCAGCCTCAATCAGAATGACATCTGATACAACCTAAAACACGGAGAATTTAGATTTTATTCGTAATTTAAGTTCCTTTCATGACAAGATACTGGCGTTATTACTTCATGCGGGTTGAAGTAGTTCCACATGTATCGCTTTCTATACAACCTGGATTTAAAATATAACTAAAATTACGCAGTACGATATAAGGTGTTCGTATTTGAATAATTATTTTAATTTTCTTTACTTCTATTCGCGACATATAACTCAGGTAGTTCCAACTGAAGCGTGACGTTAAGAACTACGGTAATTTGTATTTATATCTTTGGTGTAACATACCACTCGAATAACGTTTCTGAAATGTAATGTACGAAAATGAAGGAAGATTACGTCGTCATCGGTCCTTCAAAGTAATAAGCTTCCTGTGTTGGTAATGTTCTTCTGTTTACAAAATGTATGTTTTTAAAGTGATAGTGGTACATCAACCCAGGATTCTCCTGTATAACTGCTAAGAAACTTTTGGGGAAGGGGAAATTAGCGTCTATTCAACTTTGAGGCAGATAAAAACGTGAAAGTATAGGTGTAGTGAACGGGAAAGAATTTCGACTGAGTAATGTAAACATGGTTTGCGCAGTCTTTAAATAACTCCACAATATAACCGAACTTATAAAGACTTCCCACCAAGCCTACATGTGATCCGACTACGTGATGAATAAGCTTAGATACGAACACCAAGACTATTGAGATACTTGAGAAATGTATGAGCAAGATCCCGGTTGACGGATGATTTACAGCCTCGGTTCACGGAACTGTTTGGAGGAGCCAACGAGATGCGCTGATCCAGAAGCTTGATGGCAGGGCATCAACCCCATTCCTCCAACTCTAACTGGTTTGATATGAATCACCGATAAAGACCGTTAGGGTTGTGGTGGGATGGAGAAGTGAGGGGGGGATTTTATAAATTATATTATTTTTTTAATATAAAATTTAATAAATCAATTATTAATTATTGATTGGCAAGGATCATACGCCGGGTCGTAAAGACACCTGACACAGATATTTTATTAAGTTCAATAGGCTGCTACACCGCTAGGCACATTTACATTTAATATTAATATAAATTAATGCAATGTCAAGCAAGCCTAGACGTTACAATTGGCCGATTTTCTCAAGCAAACAATTATATGAACTTTACTTTACTTGCAAATATTCTGACGAAGTTACAGTTAGTGAGCGGGAACAAATGTTCACAATACGCTACTACAAGAAAACAATCATCAATCAAAAAGAATACATGAAATGAACATGCATCTCAAGCACCATCAAATAACAAGTAGAAAAAACAAGGAACTCGCGATATGCAAAGGTTCCTACAATGTTCAACAAAATGCCGGCTAGCTCAGGGTCAAAATTAGCTCAAAGAACACAAGTCTCTTTCTCAAGTCGCTTACGGGTCATTCGCAGTCTCATAAGAACTCAACGATGCAAGACCTGGCGTTTACACTTTACCTAGTGTAGGCAGCAACACTGAAGTTCGTCACGCTATCAGCCCAGCGTGATAGAAAAATCACCAGCCAGTGATCATAGGCAGGTCACTGTACTGACCAAGCACAACAGTTCTGGCCTGGCAATAAGTCAGCTCGATCGCACTGGAACGCGGTCGGCCAGAAGTCAGATCGACCGCACTGGATCGCGGTCTGACCAGAAGTCAGAATCGACTGCTCTCGCCCGTGGTCCGGGCAGAAGTCTCGACTGCTCTGCCCCGTGGTCTGGGCAGAAGTAACTTCCTTCTCTCCGGAAGGCGATGGCGTCCCTCTCCCGCGCAGGAACATGGTGGGCAGAAAGAAATACACCCTGTATTAACATGTGTAGACCCCTACCGATGATTTCATAGGCAGGTTGGAAATCACGTGGTATCGATGCACACTCAGATTCGCGGCATTTCGCTAGCGTCCCTCTTCCGCGTCCATGCTTGTTGACGCAGGGGGGGGAGGGGAAGGTTGACCTTCGCCTGTTTGCTGCAGGAACCGTTTGGGGTGACTGACTGGCCTTGGGGTGGCGACAGCGAGGCGGGCTATTGTCCGTTCACTGGGATTTTACCGTTTCACTTCCCGTCCCGAGCCTCCGATATGCGACCCTTCGCTTAAAACAAAATCCTATGCTCACACATTTTCTGAGCCTTTTCAAAGGAAATACCCTTGCATATTCATATAATTGTATACAATTTTGGGCTGCCCGAGATCAATATTAATAAATTTTAATCTGAATAAATTAAAATAAATCATAACTTAATAAAAATAAAAATTGTAGCGTGGCGTGATAACGTCACGTTACAGGGTGAAATATACCATGATTCAGAACCTGGTTGTTGACGCAGGTCTCTCACCCCTTCTCCACAGCTTTCTGAAAATAGCATCCTGTTGATTTGGCTGGAGAATCGTTTCAGTAATATGGATACTTGTAAACTTTCATCATACTAATAATTATTATGTAATCGCTTCTTTTCTTTACAGTACGATGTGAATATAACGGCTAAATACTTAAAACTTCGGTTATTATTTACTAGGAGGCCAGTGCAAAAATTTCGCTAATTATGTACAGTAAAAAGCGAGGTATGTGGTTTGTTGTAAGTTGAAAGAATAACCGGCTCATTTGTAACAATATCTTTCTGATTTCACCTGACGTATGCTATCCTGCAGGTTCTACTTTCACATAAACATCTAAAGATGTCCCTGCCAGGTAGCTAAACTGTCGCAGTCCTAACCGAAATAGAACTAAACTGAAGGAAACATACACAGCATATAGATATCTAGGTGACATGTTATGCTGATACCTAGTGTTAATGCGATCATAGCACGAGTGAAAATTTCGCGTATTAAACCTTTACATAAGAACTGTATAACAAAAATATGTTTGCTTAGCAGAAAAAAAAAATAATCCGAAAATCCCCTTACTGTGAAGTGTGGTTCTGCTATCTAGTGGTAACGCGATCAATCCTTATAGTCCTCAACGAAGCCAAGTGGTTTGATTCTGAACTATCTTATACACGTGACCTTAATAGTTAACACTTCTGCCCTGTAAGGGCCGAATTCTGAAAAATTCCTTTCTTAAGTAATGATTACTACCGATTGTATGATGGTATCATCATTTAAAGCTGTTTCGTAGTATTACACTTGACGCAGCAAGTTGTATTATGAAATAATTTTAAATGAATACCTGGTGCCCTCATTCTTCAAGCTGGTAGCCACTGCCTCAACCGGCCAGCCACTATCCAATTATGCAGCAATCAGAAGTAACCTCGTAATACAGGTGGTGTGCGCAAAGTGTATGTGGTGGCTAGCTAGTCGATAATGATCGCGGTAAGTCGATCTTGGGTGTGGCGTGGCTCTCGCAGGTAGTTAGCAGTGTTGATAGCGGCCTGCCCGCTGATTACACAAGGCATCTGCCCGCCCCCGATACTGTAATCTGCTCTGCTCGGCTCTGCTCGCCAATTTGCATCTGACCTGCTATCGGCAGGGACCAAGCAGGGCTGCCACCATTCGCCACCTACAGCGTCACACTCGCTTTATAGTATTAGTAGTTATAAACGTCTTATGTGATACCGAAGTAACACGTCCCGACAAATAAAATCTTCTCGTATGTAGATTACATCAGGTGGTGCTTTAAAGTAATTGAGGTAGTATTCTGACGTGTGTCGAGTCTGATTGAAGAGCTATATCGATCTCCGTGGTTCCTGACTACGACTTTCCGTAGTAATTTCAGGAGAACGACGGGATGGTTTCTTTAAGAGGCCATTGCCAAATTCCCTTCATTTCCCTCCTTTTGGGTTTGGTAGAATGAAAGAGGGCCCTACAACAGCTCGCTCCGAAGGGTTCACTTGAGAGGAACGAAATCTCTTCTAAAGTGTTGAAAAAAAAATAGCGAAAGTTTATTTCTTTTAAAAAAACTATTTAGTGATTTTTTCCAAAGTATACCCGATACAACACACCTGAGCCAGCGATTTTTACAATCTTCTTTCAGTTTTTAGTATATCCTTTGGGCTGAGAATTAGTATTAGAAAATAGCCTACATAGACCCTTCATTTATCTCAACGGTGGAAAAATGTATTTCAAAACTTACCACGCGTATTACGTGTCACATAATTTTCTTCTCTTTTTCTTTATGGAAGGACTTTGGTTATAGATTATACTTTACAGTTTTTAATAAATTTAAATCTTCAAGTACTGTCAAATGATATCCATTCCTTTTACATGAATAGCAGCGTGAAAATGTTAGCAAAAATTAGTTGTAGGAACTGAGGGCTTGTATTAGATAACTCCGTAGAAGGTAGCAGAAAATAAAAATAAAAAAAATAAAATATATACCTTAATAGTGAGCGGACTGGTGGCTCAGTGATTAAGGCATCTGACTGGAGATCTAAAGTTCCGTGGTTTGAATCCCTGTCTCGGTGGGGATTTTCATAGGCCCTTAACCCGACCTTCACCTCTGTCGCAGCTTAACCTAGTCCTTGTTGTCCCAAAAGAACATACGTTCAGTACACATACCTTAATAATCGATACAGTTTCCACTGTCACTTCGTGAAGGTTATATCAGTCATGAAAATTGCTTTTCCGGAAGTAGACTTCCGATCTCGCAAATATCAGACACAACATTCCGCGTTTTTTTTCCCGTTTTTAATACAATTTATTTAAAATTGGTTATTCCGTCTAGGTACTTAACTAAGTGACCTACTAACAAATAAAAAAAAATACAAGGCTTATTACATAAGGCGACATTTTGCTGCTGCTGGACCCCGATAAATTCTACCATTTAATGCAGGTTCTAGCGGAGATGGGAGTGCTGATGACCACGCAAAAAATAACTTAGACTTGTATGATAATTTTGCAGATTTATGCATAAGGAGTAACTACACGTATATTTTTTGTAAAGTAAGTTCCTTCCACGTCATGGAACGAACAATTAATTTTTTTCTGTAGTAGCTTTTTAGATCTATTTACACACATTTTTTTTCTCCGCTCATGGGTTCTGTGTTTTTATCTGAGAACAATAAGACAGTAGTTTTTCTCGGAAAATAAATAACGCGTAACAGGTTTAGTGCAGCAGTTACCGTAGGAACCTCTATGCAAACAGTAAACGACATTATACTTTGTTCCATCACGAAGTAATAAAACCCACCAGTTGTTCTATAACAATTTATGGCTGTTTGGTGAAGTGTAATATTCCTATTATTTGTGAGGCTGTTCATTCTCGCGACTGAAAATACTACTGAAACAGAACAGGGTTGAGTTATTTCAGAACCGGACAGGTACGTTCTATAGTAAAAGATGCCTTCAGAAATGGTTTCATATATAATGTTCCATCGCAGAAAACTGTAATTAGGAATTCGTAAATGATGTAGAGATATAATGAGATCTTTCTTCTTAAAAAAAAAAAAAAAAAAAAAAAAAAAAAAAAAAAAAAAAGGCCATTAACCTGACCTTTATCCATGTCAAAGAGGAATTTGCCATCATAACCAAGACATATACATGTGAACGGCTCTGTCGACCATATCACACACGTAAACCGCGATGTTTATGGCTGGCGATCTAGGTGGCCAAATCAAATGCCGAAATCGTCCAAATTGCTCCTTAAATCAACGGAACATAATCGGGACGCGGAAAGACAACACGTAATCATCGTGAATCTTCCCCACCATCGGCTTACGTGAAATCCACATAGCAGTGTAAATGATACCCCTGTAGTTGAGCATAACGATGTCCTTTCGTGATCCGGTCGTTTGACGGGAGGGTCCAACATTAGAGGGTAAATACAACCACCATCATAATGAAACCACCACCAGCTTACAGAAATCCTTGACGACGGGTTAGATCCATCTTCTCATGGAGTTTGTGACAGCCCCGAATCCAACCATGGACTCGTAACAACTGAAAACTTGACTCATCGTACTAAATTGTCTTCCTCAAGTTATCTAGTGTCCACTGAATGTGTTCGCGAGCCCAGGTGAGCAATTTTCACCAATTATTTTCTGTGAGTGATGAAAACGAGTCTCTCTTACACTGCTATATCTCATTATATGTTTTCGGATCTGTTGGCGAGTGAGATTTTTGGGTCACGGATGAGCCGTCATCACAGTGACTACCCAACTCGCCAGCAACTGGGTCCGGCGTTAGTTCTAATGTGGGTCAAACAAAGTCCCATTAACCCCTACTATGTTTCCACGTGTCTATTACTTCCCTCATTTCACGCTGCTTAGTTTCTCTGTTGGCGTGGACACTTCTGTTCATCTGCTGCAGGTCTCGATCAATCAGTAGACATAGCCAGCCACTACGCTGTCCAGTGAGAGAGGTAATACCGTCCTTGAGTTATCCTGAATACACCCTTGACATGTAGACACTGGAATCCTCAATTTCGTAGCCACTTCCGAAACGTTATATCCCATACTTCCAGCTCCAACTATCATTCCGCATTCAAACCTGGATGTCATTAATGAGTCCAACAGCTATTTTACCATCGCTACCTGCACGGTTACCCACAGTTTCATTTCAGTTGATTGAATAAAAGAATCTACCTTGTATATTTTACGTTTTAACACCAGTTAGTCTACCATCAGGTTCAACGCCTTCTTATAATTAGTTTTTGTTTTTGACATATTTTTCGTGCGGTAAAGCCGAACAAAGATTACCAGTGACTTACCCCTTTTGTACATTGGTTCGCCGCACATTTACACCGTAAAATTCTTGTTCTTTTAGTTGGTGTCTGGGAGCTCTGGCTGGGGGAGAAAACTTAAGAATAACCTAACTAATGAGGGAGTTGAAGTGAATCCAGAAGGTGAGATTGACAAGTATTTATTCCTGATCTCTGTAAATCAGGAAGTAAAATGATACTGACAGCATAGATCTGCGAATAAAGTGATGTTGCTTCCTTAATATTGCCAAATGTCTGAGTAAAATAATTACAGGTTCGGTACGAAGCATCGCCCTTAGCGTACGAAGGGATGGCTGTGATAGTGAATTATTTAACTAATACTTTCTTAGTCATAGGCCAAAGGAGTTACTAGAGTACTGTCTACTTTCCCGAAGACAACTGTTGCATGCGCATGTGAGCGACTGTACTCTGAGAGGTCGCTTCCTCCTGCGGAGGACTGGTCCCTATTGGCTAGATCTCATCACGTGGAGTGCACATAGAGATCTAATTGGCCAGTTGGAGACTGTCAGGCTGCGTATCCTACGGTTAAAGCTGTGTTCCAACGGCGCGTCCCTCGGCGCCTGTTAGGGGAGGCCTCTCACCTTTGCCATATAAACCAGTAGGTACGGCGCGTCTCGACCCACCGCCAGGCGGTAGAAGATGAAAGGCGCGTCCTGTCTACCACGCGCCGTAGGAACCGACCTAAAGATTGCTGTCCTTGTCTGGGGTACTCAGGTAGCTTAGTACGTGGTTTCAGGTTAAACCCGTTCCCACCGGAACGTCGTTCAGGAGGCTGTCTCGTACCGCACTAAAATACTACGAATAACTATTGTAATATATTACAGTTTATAAAGATACACTAATGTACGTTATTCGGATTGTTAGTGGTGTCTTTAGTTGCTTGTGTTGGTACGCTGTGTGCACAGTGGTAATGAAGCTGTGTTGCACGTCGTGTTGAGACATTACTGCTGCCCCAGTGGTCGCTATACGTGCTTAGTGGCTCGTTAATGGACAGCTGCCTGCGCTGCCGACTGACCTGCAGAGATAAGGGGACCTCAGTGCTGAGGCAGAACAGGTGCTACAAGTTGTCTCATAACGATCGCCGATATCATACACAACGTTATAAAGCAATAAAATTGATTTAGTTTGCAAACCGAAGGTTTGAGTGTCTCTTTTGAAGGAGTTAGATGCACGACAGCCTATTCCCTTCCTCCGGTAGATGGAGTTTAACGTCCAAGCCGTAACACGGAGTAATCGTTTCGTACTTCACACACTCAAAGGAAACTTGACAGTAGTTACCGATCATCTTGAGGTCTGTAAAAGTTGTTGTCAATATTGCTAAATGAGAATCGGGCCTGAGTATATATCTGTAAATATTTACCCTGATTACAACTGTGATTTTCCATCTTGGATGGATAGTAAATTTATGCCTTAAAAAAACACATTTCACAAAAAAATAACTTTTTTTATTTCTATGTTGTCTATTTTTAGCATTCACCAATAAGTTCAATAACTTTGTATTAGATGCATGGGGGATTTAAATTAACGTTTACGTAACAAACATCAATGTTTACATGTTTACTTTCTTGCTTGATAGTGACAGAAAACACATCAGCCACTTTTTAAGATGGTTTCTAGCAGTACCTCGCCTCTTGGTTTATACTGCTAGCAAGTCAGGAGTAAAGAGTGATGAATATCTTTCACAGTGCAAAAACGTAAATCAAAACACAGGAATTATTTTTCCACTCTTGACTCACCCCGATAGACACATCACATATTAGTAGCACATTTACTTTTGCTGTTGTGAAGAATCTTCGATTGCTCCGGGACATCAGATCCATTAACTGTTTCCATTTCCCTGTGATTTTATTGTTTTTTAATTGTTTAATGTTTTAATTACTACAATGTTAACAGTTTGACAACAATATTGGAATTATTCATTTTATTGTAGTCTATGGCGATGCTAGCTGACTCCAACGACCCATGCTGAATCCGTTAATCTTCTTTCCGTAGATTCTGCATAATCCACACTCAAATTTTCTCCATGAAAATTCCATTTTTTTTTTTATATCTGTTCCTAGTGTCTTCACAATTACTTAAATGGCTGTCTCTATACGGCACTGTTTTCATGGTACCGTTGTTTGTCAATTTGCCTTTAGATACCAACGTGCAGTATAAACCTGTCAGTTCATAATTTACCATCCTCCTCCAACTCAATGTTACAAACATCTATGTGTCTCTGAAGTCCAATAAAAAATAAAATCCTTCCTTTTATTTTTCAGTCGCCCCCAGTTTGAGTATTTCTTGTAACTTTGGCTTTCTTGTTCCAGGTGTGTACACTATGCTTGCAGACTTGGATTGGAGGCGGCCTAAGGTAAATCATACACAACATCATGGCTCTTTATTTTACACTGATAATAGCAATCTAAAATTGCTTTAAATAGTACATTAAAGTAGCGCAGCTGGTTCTTCCACGTTGTGATTCCATGACCTACCTCCTACATTTGTCTGTTCCTCGTGTGCAAACAGCCAAGAAAGCAATTTCCCTTGATAGTACACAAAGAATTTGATGCCATCAAGATTTCTGTCGAGTATGAAACCCTAAAATCTGATTATTTTTTTAACTAAGCCACCTAATATCTTAGTTAAAAAAAGGCTTCAGCAATTCATTTTGTTATTTATCAATTTCCTTCTCTTATTAATTATTTATAATTCAGTATTCGAATATCTAATTCCGATTTAAATTACTACACACATATAACTATCAGATAAATTAATAATTAACTCTTTACTAACCAAAGAAAGCTTCGTAAAAATTAGTCTTTCTAGAATTTATTTTCGGACTGGTAACCACTTTTTGCTAACTAAACCCGTTATTTCAATGTGTTTCCAAACATAAATTCTTCCAGCAGCAAACATTGTTCCCATCTCAGTTTAGATTGTAATTATTCTGGTTGATTTCAGTAGATGGAAATGTGCCTAGCATTTCTGCGTTAATTAACAGTGTTCAGCAGAATATTCTGTTGCATCAGATAGTGAGCTTCCAGTATGTTGCGCGGCCAAAACACTCTGCTGAATCAGAGGAGAACAGACAGGAAATAAAGAGGGACGCTGCATCAGTGTGTTTACAAGCATCGGAAACCAACTAAAATCAAGCGTCAGCCATACTATCAAGCTTTAAAATCGCTTATCTGTCTTTATAATTGATCCTCATTTTTTTCTGTCTATTACTGTTTCTTCTTTGTTTTGTTCTAGATTTACTTACATTAAACATGTTGATCTTTTAAATAATCTGTTTTAACTACTACGTATCATTTACGTTGGAAAAAAATTTGGGTACTCAAAAAAATTACGAAGGGAGAGGAGATATATAAAGTAATACTACTGTAGTTATAACAAAAATGAAAACACGCCACAAGACTCGCAATTTTGTTTCTCTTTAGAAGAAACGTTATGAAAATGTCAAAATGTATGGGAAACATAATAAAGTTATAGGAAAACTATTCTGAAGATTTCAGCTGTGGAGAGTAAAACTGAATGAAAGGATGGGGAATTTTTAATCAAAATTGTCTTTCATCGGAAGAAATTGGCGTTTATTTATACCACGAAACATGGACAATGGAGAAGGAGAAGACGTAAAATACTTAATTTTTTTAATTAATTTAGTAAAGAGTATGCCGAAAACAGATTGTGAATGCAATGCTTAGAGAAAATTAGTGACATTTCAGAAAATTTGGAGGAATTAGAATAAAGAAGAACTCATAAATCACCGCAAACACAGACAGAACTTTAACATAAATGAAGACAAATAGAGGAGAGACAATTGTAATATTATACATTTTTATTCAGATGACAAAGTCAAACAATAAGAATGCAAACCACATGAAATTCAGATAGCTACAAAATAAACTAGTTTACATAAAATACTACAATTATACTCGGGTGTTCTGAACACCCGAGAAGAATATTATCAGCATCACGCAGGGAGAGAAACAATTCTGGCTACAATTAATACCTCAAAGGTAGAAATTATTTTAAAAAATCTTATTTTCATTTATACATACGTACACAAATTATGTAATGAATATTTTGAATGGTTCGCTTCTTTTTTTATTTCAGTTACTAGTCTTCAGTCGTGCAAGGAACATGAATGTTAAGCTCCAGTATTTATTACTTTTGCAGATGTAATCAAAATCGACGTAAGTGGTACTCTTAGGAGTTCTAAGAGTGAGTTAAGTTAAGATGTTATAGTCCAAGACATGATTAGCTTCCTCTCAGAGATTTGGGGATGTAATTGATACAACTAGTTAAATTTATATCCGTCCTGCTAGTAAATAAAGAGAACGAAATGTGATTCAAAAAAAAAAAAAAAAAAAAAAAAAAAAAAAAAAAAAAAAAAACATTATATTAAACCTGAAGTCACAATGTAAACAATGTTACTTGTTGAGTGTGGTATTGAAAGCTATGTATATGGCTGTAGTCCTAAAAAAAAAAAAAAAAAAAAAAAAAAAAAAAATTGTTTACAATTTTTGAATATCCATTTTCCGTTTTCGGTTTAGGATATACATTCGACACAACGTGTACATCTTTTACTGCAGTATTTACTTTCTTGATAATTTTATTAATCATTCGTAAATACATACAATGTTCTCTGAACATAACGCATACGTGGAACCACGCATGCCCCGACGTCATAAGGAAACCGGCGACTCGCCTAAAAACACCCGAATGGTGCTTCTCAGCTAGTGATTTGCTGCGCACTGCAGTTTGCTCTCTGCCCAAATCTGCCGGAACTGGGCAGTGATTGCCGGCCACGAAACACTGCCTTTCCGCCACTCCGCGCCGCAATGCAATTCCCGCTTTGTCATGGACAGCGCGGCTCTCTTTGATCAGCGCTAAACGCGCTCACAAATCGGACAGGTGAGGTCAGCTGACCACCGCCTTTGTTTTTCCTGCCTCTCCCGTAGAGAGGGGTGTGTGGGAGACAATAAAAAGAGTGGCGCCGGCCTCTTCTCCCCGTGGTTTATGCAAATGGTGACCCGGTGTGGTGGCATTACGGCCAGCTGCCGCTGTTTAGATATGCATCAGAGGTGGGCGCGCGGTGACGGGTAGCGGGCGACCTTCCCTGCCAGCAGGAGAGGACACAGGTGTCCTTCCCGGCAACTCGGCCATCAATCGTAGCGTCTCATCCCTCCACCATGTCAGTATTTGTACGTTTCCATATACGTCTTATCGAAATTTTGTTATTATGGATTTCTATTTCATGTATATCAGACAGACCTGTCTCGTTATTGCTGCTCGGAACAAGGTTAACTTGTTTGAATCCTGGTTGTATAAGAAATTTTAATCTTTAGAACGCGGCCAAAAGGGTAACAGACGTGGTGGGGCATTTTACTATTGTTACTAGCCTCTAAGACCTTCAAAAATGACGAGTGAAAGGAATGTTCTGCGAATTCATTCTTTGCGGTTCCCTAATTAGATAGAATTGTTGTTATATAAAGTTCATATCCTTATTCTGTAATTTGTACATATTTCGGTTGTAATTTTCTCAGCGATACAGATGGAACTTGTACTCATGTCAGCAGAATTAGGGAACCAATTAAATTTAAAAAAAATATATTAGTCCCAAAATATTGTGCTATAGACCGTGATATTGGCTTTATTCCTGTCCAGATCACATACAGCACGTATGAAATAATAACACAGTAACTCGCCTCTTATGAAAGCAGCTCAAATTATTTATAAAACTAAATTCATTTTAAATTATTATGAAAAAAAAATTTTCAGTTGTCATTCTGGTCCTGTCTGCATTTCGAGATATCCGCAACATCTGCTAATATTGCTGTTAAAATTCATAGCTTCTATTATCCGTGTGCGAATACATTCATTGTATTGCGATCTAAATTTGATCCACTGGAAATATTTGTATGTGTTTGATTTAGAGAAATCAGTAATAATTAATCACACAAGTAAACCACTAGCGTTTCGGCAGTAACTTTGATTGGCGGTGGTTTTAGACCAGGTGCTGAATGATATTTTCAGCGTCAGATAATCAAATTGCAGAGTAGGGCATGTGAAGGACAACAGTTCTTAATCACTATATTTTGTACCAAAGTCCAGGTTTAAGCGTATACGACACTGTTTATACTGATTTAAACAACAAGATGCCACTTGTAGACTTTAGGAAGACTAGGCCTGAACAGGTCAACACCAGATATAACACTCGCTCTTCTTCCATTCATAGCATTGCTTGTAGAAAGCTTGAAGGGTAAATACTTTGGACTAACTTTTGATGATAAACTCAGCTGATCAGGACACACACTAGGCAGGTGGTAGGTAGGTTACAAAATCCTTCAGTTACTAGAGAGGGTGATCACAGGATGTACCAGAGAAATGAGGGAATTGGTTAACAAAACTTTAGTCATAGTGTTGACTAGGTTGACTAGGTTGTCATAGGTGGTGTTGAAGTTTGGAACCGACATTTTGGTTATCAAATAAAGGAGCTGGAGGGTGTGCAAAGGATAGCAGCCAGATTTGATTGTGTAAATTTCCCCAGTACCCAGTCAGTAAGTGAAATGATAGACGAGCTGGAGTGGGAGTCATTGGAAGGCAGCAGGTGGATGAGAAGAGTGCTGGGAGTGTACAAGGCGTACGTTGGTGATAAATACCGGTCAGAGAATTAGGAATAGTGCATTCAAGGGAAATGATGACCATAAGCCCAATCTTGCACGCGATTTTATGCTCAGGAATGGGAAAATTTTCTATTCTGGGTAAGGGTGTCAGGGATTGGAATAAATTACCAAGGGAAGTGATGTTTAATTCACTAAACACGTTGACTGAATTTAAAACACGCGAAGCACTGAAGATAATAATAAAACAATGGTAATAATAAGAAGGGGTAAAAGGATGAATAGAGACATTATCACCGTAGCATCGCTCCATCACAATTAATTCATTAATAAAATAAAATTCACATGTGGCAGTATCTACATATAAGCAATCACAATAGCCCGCTGGGAGAGGTAATGGAAAACCGCGCAAAAAAATTTCCTCAAGCCTTTGAAATGCATTGGTAACATACAGTAATCCACGACAACTACTGGAGTAGAGGTATACAGATTATCTTTTATGTGTAGTGTGGTCGACGTTAAAGATGGACATGAATATAAATGTTCTTAAAAAAATAAATAAAAAAAAAAAAAAAAAAAAAAAAAAAAAAAAGCTATGTTTATATAAGACCGAAATCAGCTGGAATGGGGTTCGATACCCCGTCCGGTTATCCACATTTGTTTCTCCCATAGTTTCTCCAAATCACTCCAGTCGAATACCAGGATTACCTTTAAAAAGGTCATGGCAAAATTCCTTCCCGTTCCATGCCCCCAGTCCCTTGACATATCTAACGACCTCGATGTCGATGAAGATTAGAGGCAGCAGCCAGGAAGTATTCCTCACGGATTATTGCGTGCGGTCCAGTACACCGTGGCTGTCCAATATTGGAAAGTCCGCCCCTCCGAATTTTGTTGACGGTTTTGCGGAGGGCTTGCAAATTAGTGCGCCGTCTGCAAACAGCGGCGGGGCAGTCGTGCGTGGCCAACTAGTCACATTGTGGCAGAGGTAATTTATCGTATTTCCGCACGGAGTGATGGTCGCCGTAATTGCAGGCGTGGTCAGCTGGCGTGGAGGCCCTGGCTGTTCACTTCACGCTCTGCGAGGCTGCGCAAATAGCAGAGCGGTGTGGTGGCACCACTGCGCACAGTGTTGACGCAAGGCGTGGCCGACGCCCGCGAGTGATTAGCTTAATAGCCGGCAAGTCAGATTCACTTCCGACACACTTTGGAGAGTTAGGACTTCATCTTCAACTACCTACGCGTCTAACCGTATTTGGCCAGGCGACTTAGAACTCCCAATTCCGCTAGCAGCAGCAGCAATTAATGCTGTGTAAGTGTGTTAAGCACCTTTGATGCAAAGCTATAAATGCCAGCGAATCATCATCTCACGGAATTCCAAAAACACCGGTAACGACTTGACTTTTGGAAAGTAATTTTTGAAGGGAAAACTTCTATAGGCACGATTAGACGGGGGTAAATCTGTGAGTTCACGATTTCACTTCACCGTATGTTATGACGTGTTGCGTATATGATACGCGCGTTGGACGCTTTTTGGACACAAAAAAAAAAAAAAAAAAAAAAAAAATCTTATGAGTTCACTTCACCGACATGCTAATGTTGACAGTATATCTGTAGTGGTCTGGTGGCTCAGTAGTTAAAGTGTCTGACTGCGGATCGTAAGGTCCTCGGTCCGAATCCCTGTCTCGGCGGGGATTTGCATAGATCCTTAACCCCTCCTTCACCGTTGTTCGGATTCCACCTTAAACTGTAGGTCCTCTGTACCTGGTAGCAGTACCGGGTTAGACTGTGGCGGAAAAGGCAGAAACCCTGTCAACAGATCATTACAACGAAACGAATTATTATTATGTAGTATATCTGTAGCTATAAGTATAACGTGTTGCACGTGTTATATTCATAGTTTTAAGTTTTTACTTCTGTTGGCAGTACCTAATGACTGCCAACTGTTTTTTTTTTTTTTTTTTTTTTTTTTTTTTTTTTTTTTTTTTTTGATTATTTAATAAACACAGAAGTTTCCGCGGTAGAATCACTGAATTCTGCTTTCTGTATATAACGTTTCGATAGCGAAAAGTCTATGTTAAAAACTGTCAGTTATTGCTATAAAATATGCCACAGTAACTGGCAGTTTATGACACAGTAGCTGTGAAGTGATCTGTTGTATTTTGCCGAGTGCACTAAAGATGCACTTTAATGTTAATGGCCGTATTATGGTGTCTCTTCTTTCTGAAGATTCTTCTTTAAATTCATACACTGAACTACCGTTTCTACAATGAGTTCATTTCATGGTATATCGCTGCCATTAACTTTTAACGTCGTTATGCAACACAGAATAAGTTATTTCTGTTCTTTCCGATTTCCAAGCTCTAACCTGTAGAGATTTTACTGCATACGAGTAGTTTTAGAAAGATCTTTCTGATTGCTTGTCAAATGTTTCCACTTCGCAAAAGTATCCGACCTTACTTCATATCTTCGCTCCTAACAATTTTGGCGCAATTTGCAGGGTATGAGTGTCAACAGTAAAGCATTACGAATTCCCAAGATACCGCAATATTCGCCGTGGCGCCTTAGTTCACGTGCAGCGTGCGTTTATTTGCAAAGTATTTTGTACGTTCGTCACATTTTGCTATCGTAAAAAATGACGGAAAGATTGGTGCAACGAATTTGCATTAAATTTTGCTTTAAACTTCAAAAGAGTTGTGCGGAGATCTTCGAAATGATGAAGACGGCATTTTTTGACGAGTATAAATGTATGGGTGGTTCGGTAGCTCAGTGGTTAAGGCGCTTCTTTCCCGGGTTCAATTCCCGGTGGGCGCAGGAATTTTCTAGAATTGTGTTTGATCATATGAGCTATGCTAACTCCTTCCGTGGTTCGGATTCCACGTTAAACTGGTGGCCCCAGAGGAAAGGAACTGGCCATCCTGCCTCTTTTGGAAGGATCCAACCAACCATCGGGTTATGAGCAATACGGCTTGTCGACTTATTCATTTATTTTTCTTTAGTATTGTCCATGTGCATGAAACTAGAGCTAAGAGAAGATTGGGGACAAAAGAACTGGAAGAAATTCGGTCACTTGAAGTAATCATCCCGGCATTTTCCTGAAGTGATTTCTGCAGAAAAAAAAAGAAGAAAATTTATGTCAGAATGCCAGGATCTGGGATCGAAACCGTGTCCTCCTAAATGTCAGACCCAAGCGAGAACGTAATTTCAGTTACCAAATAACAGAATTTTCTCAATACTTCTACCTCATCTATTCCAAGGTTGAGGTAAGATATGATGATATAGCAGCATTAATATTATAGGCCTAATAGCCTGCCCCGTTAGGTCACTTGGCTAACAGTATCCGACGCTGCCAAGGAGCTACCTGCTTCGAGTCCTAGTGATGCAAGAAATTTTCATCATCAGGGCCGGCAAGGTAGGAGAAGTGGTGATACACACTTCCTCATCACCACATTGTGCGCCAAAGTCCTGGTTTAGATCCAAAACCTCTCCGCAGTGCGTATGAAGTGAGGGCATGTGGCACTGTTGGTATTAATTCATCTGTTGGATGACACCTTGTTGCCTGTATAAAGAGTTGGCCTGCATGGGCCTGCACCATGTTTCACCCTCTCCCTTCTTTAATCTCTCATCCATAACACAACCAACACTTTACATTATACACGCACTTACAACATTTGCGATAACTGTTACACCGGGTAAGGCAGTGCCAAACCATCCCACTGCATCATCCCAGAAACTGTCATAGATAGATATAAATATTCCAAATGGTTTCCGCCTACGCTCGACACGGACAGGCTTATATAAGGGAGAAAAAAACAATATTACACTTTATCAAAAGAAGTAGAAGTAAAAATGAGTGTGCCACAGGGTAGCGTATTGGGACCATTGCTATTCATTATTCTAATGAATAATTGTGTTGATTGTTTACTATCTGAATTAGGTTGTTTGCAGATGACATAATTCTGTATAAAAGAATCAAAACTATAGAGGATTGTAAACAGTTGCAGGGTGATCTGGACAGGATATCTAATTGGGATGGTAAACATGGAATGAAGATAAATGCAAAGAAGAGTCAGCTTATTAGATACACAAATAAAAAACAAAAGGTTAATTATGAATATAAGGTGGAGAAAGAATTGCTTGCTGAAGACTTGAAATGTAAATATCTTGGAATTACTTTTGATAACAAACTTAACTGGGCAGGACACATAGGATAGGTAGTAGGAAAAGGTTTCAAAGTTCTGCACTTGTTGGAGAGAGTGATGAGGGGATGTACGAGAGAAGTCAAGGAATTGGGTTACTAAACTTTGGTCAGACCATTGCTCGAATATGGTAGTGTAGTATGGGACCCTCATTTTACGTATCAAATACAGGAGTTGGAGAGGGTGCAAAAAAGGGCTGCTAGATTTGTTTCTGGAAATTATCGCAGAATGCAATCAGTGACGGATATGATAAAGGAGTTGGAATGGGATTCATTGCAAGACAGGAGGAGAATGAGGAGGGCCATGGGAGTGTACAGGGCATATACTGGCGATGAGGCATGGAAAGATATTGCAATAGGTATGAAAAGTAGTGCATGGAAGGGAAAAGATGACCATGACCACAAGCTGGCACTCGATTTCAGGCACAAGGGTGTAGGAAGATTCTCTTTTTTAGGTAAGGGTGTCAGGGATTGGAATGAGTTACCAAGAGAAATGATGAATAATTTACCGAAAACTTTGAAAGAATTTAAGGATAAAATTTGTAGAGGGCAAATGTAGGTAGGTGCAGGATAGAGGGAAGATGGGTGTGTAGGGAAATTGCCACCGGAGCCTGTGCTCCATTGCAATTAAATTAAATTAAAAAAAACACAAGGTGTGCCAGCTACACAGTTTTCTGCTTTGGTATTCATCATTTTCTCACAAATGTTATTCCTTTAAAATTTTAAGGACAACACAATAGGAGCACAATACTTTTTAAAAAAAATTCTCGCACCCACGGCCGGATTCGAATCGGCGATGTTTAAATTCAGCCTTAAGTTCTCATGTGTGGTACAGGTTTCTGCAATAAACACAATAAGGGGAACGTGAAATAATATTACAGTGAGTTGTTTCTGGTTTATCTCCTACAATAGCCTTTAATTGAGGGTAACTCTAGGTGATCGTAATTACCAAAGTCTGTGAGCTCGTGTACTTCGCGTTTCAGCAGCACTGCCCAGTGTCGCGCTGTGATCGCAATCAGTCAGCATTGAGCTCTCAGATTGGCCCTAACCCTCTTCCGCGCCTCGTAATCACACGGATATATCACAAACATTCAGTCGTCCTGCTTGCGAATAACTTCATCCAGCGCCTAGTTGCAGAAAATATTCTTCACAATCTACATATTCACATTACCAAGAATGCATGCTCCAATTGAAAGGTTATCGCCAGAAATAAGGTTGAGACATGGCACGTTTTCATTTTATAGATTTCGCTGTTTACAGAGACTTAAATAGGAGATTTAGTCAATTACCCGTCACAATATGACTCACTCATTAGTTATAATTAACAGCGATGGGTGGTGGCTCAGTGATTAGGGCATCTTATTGGAGATCTAAAGTTACGCGTACGTTAAGGTAAAATAGCAGAAGCTTGTCACCAGAGGAAATAAAAAGCTATAACCTAAAACGTCGAATAAATAGCCAGTACATCAACACCTATTATCTAACGTTGCAACTCGAGTCAATATCTACAGTAAGTAAATAATAGAAATAAAACACTAAGCAGAACTCGCTAATGTGGCTCAGTCTTTTAAGGCGCCGCACACTGGCTATTCTGATTGCGGTGTTTAGACGGTTTCGCACAAACATCTAGGCAAACGCTGTGACGGTTCCCAAACTCTCCCTCATTAACAACAGGGTAAAATGCAGTCACCATTCAGGACACACAAATTTACATGTTTAACAGTCAGATAGCAATACAAACTTTCTTCTTATAGATTAAGTAGACCTGATCTAACAAACCCGGTTTGTATTCTAGCAGTATACATACCCTGCTCCCCTCTCATGGTTCACACTAGCTACCTGTGTAAACAGGGCGCCAGCCACACTTGATCCATAGTTGGCGGGATCGGAAAAATTACTGATTAATTTGAAAAGCTGCATTAAAGAATAATTGATAGATTGTAATTTCATAGAAAAAAGTTATACATTCTGATTAGATTCATAAGCACAAAAACAAGTATTTAAATTTAAAAAATCCAATAATTGCTGGTCAGTTAGTCCATCTTATTTAGTACCTTTGGCACTTTTATCAACACGAATAAAAAATATTGTCCCTTCCCCGGGTATTAAAATCTGTATGGTAGTTTTGCTGGAGATAGGGCAGCACATTTTCTATAAGACCTAGTTCCTGAACTAGAGACAGTGTGCTGCTATAAAGTATATTTTTGCAAAATTTTTAGAGCTGAGTAGTCAATATTGCAAAAAGCGGAAACGTATTTTCATGTTATGTCTCCCCACCTTTATCAGTGATTGTGATAAAATTTCGCAGTAAGATATGTTATATTCACCGAAAAATAGATTTCTAGATAAATAATTTAAAAAATGATTTTTACCCCATAGTTCTAAGAGAGACATGAAAATTGTTCCCCATTTCCCACCCAGCATGGTACATTAAACATGTATTAAAAGAAAAAACAATCAGTTTGTTTTGCCAGATTTTTATTTAGTTGTGTATTTAACAATATATCAGTTCCAAGTACTGATTTCATAGCCAATTGTTTTCTAAAGTGTGCCATTCTACGATGAATTTTATGACCGTGATCACTACAATTCTAACGATCCAACTATCATTAAATTTCTCACAACGGTTTCCGGTCATAATCATACATTTCTGATGCAGTTAGATTTCTGTTTTGCTACTTCAATTTAATTACTTTGCTGCGCGCCCATTTGATTTAGAGCCTATATTTGCTAACTCGGCTAAACTTTCAGACGTAAACGTAAAAATTTAGATTCTTGTATAGTAAATATGTAAGGGAACGTCACTTAATCTTTGTTGATGGCTAATTACAATCTATCATTAAAACATCATTAGGAATAGTCAAAATGTAATGAATTTGATGTCAGCTTCTGCTCGAATTTTCAACCTCCTAACACAGACAGATCTGTAGAACAATTTAATGACATGACATACTAGTACTAATTTTAATCATTTCGTGTAATAATTTTGCTCATTTTCAATTTCTGAATTTCAGTATCCGTTTAAATGGGAACAATCCATACTCTAATAAAAGGACAACTGTCTGATCTGCACAGTTGGATTTGTATTTTTACTTTATATTACAAGCAAGGCTTAAGTGCAAAACTTACCTTCCACTTCGTTTGCCAGAACTGCCCGTAAACTTCAGTACCTTTGATATTTCTTTATAAATTAATAAAAAAAGTCAAATGACATATTTCATAATATAATGTTTCTCCTAATTTTCCAATTGAACCGAAACGAACGTTGGCACATATGAGAAATGTTTGTTAGTGCAATAAACGGAATGATTCTTTTAGTAGTTTAACAGTATGTTCAGTTGCAATTCCGTGTAGGTGAATATGGGTAGAATGGGGCAAACTGTCATTCTAACACTATATTAAAGTCGCGTTATTGTCGGTATGCAGTTCGTTTATGTAATTAAAGCTACAACAAATTTATATACAGTATGTTTGAAATTCTGTTAGCTAGAGTGGGCTTTCCGGCTTAAAGTGTCGATCCATTCTCGCGATACAATCACTGTGTGCGGATATCGCTGTTAAGTGTCTGTGTAAGTGTTTTAGGTATCATACTGAGAGAAAATAAGCTTAGTAATAACCAGGTGAGCATGCCAGCAAAGAGATTTTTCAATTTAATAACCATTCACATATTCATTAACACCTATAGTATTCAGCCCTCTTGCGATTATAAGAAACATGTACAATAATACCTTACACCATCCATGTCTTTATTATAAAGCATTAAAAGTGGCAGAATGCTACCTACTGAGATCAACTGCGACTAAAGAGTAGTAGACTCAGGTATTCGCATATCGGTGAACTTTGTGAACAATTATAATTTGATTATACTAAACTGCTCTCGAAAAAGTATTGTATGAAAATTTAGGAATGGTTGCTAGTTCCTCTTCGAAATACTCTCTGTTGCTCTGTAGAATTACTTAAAACAAACGCCGCTACACATTACAGTTAACCGATTTTCCTGAAGCCATCATTAGCATTAATTTTTCTCGCGAACCGTATAAGAATGGTTGATCTCCCGGTTCCACTAGCATGATTAGCGTACTAGTGGTGAGGGCGGATAGTATTATGCGCTTCCTTATTGACTAAATGCCGCGGGGTACCGCAGCACCATATGCAGACCGCATACAGTACTGATTGCATCGCATTACACCCGCACAGATCAAACAGATGTAAGTAGGCCGGTTTCTATGTGGCGAAAATATTAAGTCCATTGACAACTATATTATGAAATTCGACCAACTTATCACTCTTGTCTGTGGAGCAGTTTGTTGAAACCTAAGTAGCGTACACATAGCTGCTAGGTTTGGTACATGCAGGCCTCTATCTGTTAAATGACTGACCTGATAGCTTATTCGTTAAGACAATTGCTTTCAAAAGTTCAGGTTACAGTCTCTGATTACAATCCTGACTGAACAAAGAATTTTTAGGAATTGTGATTCTTCATACGAGCTACGCCAGGTTCAGATTCTACGTTAAACTGTAGGTCCCAGACGAAAGTACCTGGCCGTCCTACCTCTAACACAATGGCTTAGTATGTCTGTTACGGTAGGATGCAACCAAACTACGGGTTTTGAATTAAGTTAATTTTTTTGTATGTTAAACTATCTTACTTTTAATAAATACAAATTTTTCAAAATTCGAACTTTTTATCTGTTGACCTTAGGGATATTTAATAATTTAATGGTCTTCTTGTGAATACTTAAGACTCCGATTTTCGACTTCTGGAATCTAATGTCGTTAATCGTTTTCAGTTAAGCAGCATTTATGCCAGTGTTCCATTTCCTAAAACTAGTTGCCACATGTGAAAGAGAGGTTGACATCTCATTCGAAAGATTGACGATTTCTTTTTCAGATACCTGGAGTCAAGCAGCAACGGAAGTGTGGGCGGCGTCTGCTTAATTATGTCACTCATGTACAAAATGAAAAGAAATTGATTTTCCAATCATCACGAATGGTCTCAATCATAAGGAATGATCTAGACAATAAAACAATTTGATTAATAGACTTTCGGGTTATACCGCGTTGTTTATTTCATTACCTGAGCTTTCGGCTGGTATCCTATAGCTTCCGTTAGAGATACTGTTTATGTTGACGTAGCAACAAGCGCCAAGTATCGCAGAGTAAACGGCCGCGGAAGTCTTAGGAATCAATAAAACAATTTGTTAAAAGAGGAGCGTCCATAAACCACGGAGCTCTATTTTGGCCTCATGTGAACCCCCCCCCCCCCAGCAGCAGCCCCCCCCCCCCACGTGCCTCTAAACGTAGCATGTAACCTTTTTCCAATATTGATTCCAGAAGGCATTTTGTACTGTTTTCTCTTGTCAGAATATCGTAAATTACATACGGGGATAGTTAAATGACGGAAATAAATATTTACATGCTGCTGTTTGTTCAGTATCTCATTTTAACTGTGACAAATAATATTAACGAAAAACTACGTGGCCTGGCTCGGAACCCCCCCCCCCACCTAGCCCAACGTAGCTTTCCAGGCAACCCCTTCCCCCCTTAGACAGAGCCACGTAGTTTATGGACACTCCCTAGGAAGAAGAACTACCACAAGAAACTGCGACTTCAAGATCTAGCAAAACAACGCAGTTAAAATGACGTATGGAACTTATGTTGACAGAATTTTCTCAGAGGAAGGACGAGAAGCGTGGCTGACCAGGAGGGTTTATAGAAACCATAATTTATTGCAGCCTTTCCCAGCCTGTTCCAACGGCAGACCCCGAGTCCGCTCTTACTTACTAAGCTTCGGGATACAGGAGTTCTGTATGCGGTGTTAGTGTGAGTCACACGTCACTCGTCCTCGCGGGCCACAAGAAGTCCTGCCGGGTGTGGACTCCGTATCCCTTGTCCATTAATCTCCCGGGCCGCCCAGCCGGCCGGTCGAACTGAGACGTATGTTTCTTGCCCTCCGACCAGCTCACACGGGTTTTTTTGCGCCCACCTCTTCAACACCGAGGCGACACGACCACTACGCTTCTGGTGTAGATTACCAAAACAGTGGCAATTTTTCATCCAAAAGTGGCGAACTTCAACACTAATACTTCGGCATAAATGTCGCTATGGGCGATCGCTAACGAGTTTGAAGCTCACGGCTGAAAACAATGTTTCGACACAATAGCAAAACAGATGGAAACTTTTTATGATACACGGCTACGTCAAACTTTAGAAATGTAACTACCAAAACACGTAGTCTAACACAAACCAATAATAATGTGGTCACTACTGGATTTTATCTACAGATAAAATATTCTCATAAGTTAAAGATCTGTACAACCTCATACAATATCAGACCCACATCTAACAGTTGTCCTGAAACTCATAGAAAATTTAAATACTTCAATTTTGTCTATTTCAGCTGAACAAATTTCATTCATTAAGTTTTATACGAGGAGCTTATAAGTATTTGTGTAAACGATTGCTTTAACCATCAACTGAAAATTCAGCAGTGGTAAGTTACTTTTCTATAAACAACATATAATCCTGGAGTGACCGATAGCTCAATTGGAATAATGACTGATTAAAAAAGTCAGCGTTCCGAAGCCACTGAACGAAGTTCCTTGAAGTTAAACGAAAATAATGTCCTTCTTGTTTTGTCACTTCACTATTAAGTGGCTAAAACTTACTGTACTGTATAAACCCCGAACATATTAACATAACGATTTTTACGATTCATGAATCGTTTGACTCATGCATCGCACGTTTTATTAATGTCAATGTCTCCAATTTATCTATTGTCAAAAGTCATTCTGTAGTTGTTGATTCTTTATAAGGAAACTTTGTTCCTATTACTAATTTCCGATTTTACCACATGCAGTGAAGAAATATTATTTAATATTTACAATTCAGTGTCTCCCAATATTATCACATTATTTTTAGATTGAAGCAACTGTCTGAGTAAAAGCCGTCGACTACAGAAAAATATTTTTACTATGCTTACAGTTTAATAAAGACACTGTCAATTGTATTGAGGAAAAACAATAATTGATTCACTTACGTCGCATATTAATACTCGTAGTCTTACATCCATGTACAGCAGCATTTTTATTAAATAAATAAAATTGTTTTACTTAAATATTCTTGAATAAATCCGTAGTGGTAATATTCAAATTCTATGGCAGAAAGTTGACTGACCAAACAAATACATCACAGGAAAGCTTAATTATGTAATAGAGAGAACTACAGATGAGGGTAAACACGAAGCAGGAGGAAATCACTTTCTAAACTCCATCAGAGGGGAACAGACGAGTTTATTAAACTTTGTGTCATGTCTCGTAAATTTGCTTTAGCTATGACTTGCGGTAATTGGACAGATGTGGATGTAAGTGTAAATTATTTATACCTTAATAAGACTACACAGTGCAACAGATACATTTATCTTTATTAAAACTAACCATAGTTATGTTTCCGTCAGATGGATGGAGAAAATTACAAATATGCAAATATCCATGCCTACTGTCAAATACTTTTTTTAAAAAAGTTGGCGTGAAAATGTTTATTCAGTGAAACTTGCTGTACATCTATCTATATGATACAAAGGAGAATTGCGTTCGAATTTATTGGAGAATACGCGAAAAAATTTAAATTTCGAGTGCAATGAAATACTTCTTCCGCCAAACTAGTTAGGTCGCAATGACCGGAGGGATAAGATTAGAGAAATAAGATGCCGTACTGATGCTTTTATGTATTCCTTCTTTCCTCGCACTATTCGGGATTCGAATGGGCGGGTTTAGGATTGGTGCTTAACACCCTCTGCCACTCACAATGTTTGTGATTTGCAGAGTATGGATGTAGATGTAGATGTGTATCATACTTTTCATATTTTCTGTACCTCAAAATATTTTGCGCGAGGCTCGTATGGCATTTGTCCCGTAATTCAAGAGTGAACAACCTTTTTTTTTTTTTTTTTTCTTCTTGGTAATGTTTGTGCTGTTTTGTGACAAAGATAAGTTAACAGTCTTGAATCGAATGAGTCATGTACACATTTATTTGTATTTGTTGAAGTATTTTCATACAATTTTCTTTCTCCAGCAGCATTACTTCTTAGAAATCTTCACAGGTAATATTGTCTGTGAAACACAACGTTTCGGCTGGATGCTTTACAGTTATCTTCACGTCATAAGGATAAGATAAATGCAGCACTTGAATTAAAGATGCTGTGTTTCGTGACTGTGTTTGACACTCTCTTTGTGGCGATTGTTTAGCTTTTATACGCCAAGAAAGTATTACAATAGTATCAGCTGGTGAGTTCGTCAAGTAACATACGAACGAAAGGATAATGAGGCGCCGACGAAAATTAAATCCTAAAAATTAACCTGCTCACGGTTGTATTATTATGCCAACCAGCAGACCACTGACATGGTACGGAAAGGAGACTGCGCGATACTTACCTGAGTCGAACCCTACGTCGCACCATTGCGTATTGGATCTGAAGATCACGGCAACGAACCATTGAAGACTATATTTCAATTTTCTTCTGTTAAGCATAGCGTTGTGAAACGCATGCTCTGATTTGTATTTCTCTTTTCAATTATATTTTTGCCCTTGAGTAATGCAGTTGTTCTTCGGAGTAAAAAACTAGGATGATCCGATCCCATCTGTCATCTACACTTGCAGAAACGACAACACGTTAAGTGTTTAAATCAAAGTATTTAGTCTACTTCCAAAAAGTTGTTGGACACGTGAAAGCATTACTCGTTTTTGTATCGTAGTCTTGAACCAAATTATTTGTTTGAAATAAAAAATGTAGGACACATATACATTTAGATAGAGCTCTAACTTCGAAATAAATTAAATTGACATTAAGTATACAACATCGTTCTGCAGGATGCTTGGAATTTATTTTACCAAAGCAATCAACTTCACAGAAATGTAGTCAAAAGTAATGTCTGACACATATTGGGTGCTGGCAATTGTTGTGGTTTCATATGGCCGCAAAGTTAGGAGACAGTTATAGCAAGTAGTTATGGATGGTCAGTACTAGCTAGCTACGATACTAAGTTAAAAAGAAGGTAACGAGTTCAATACAAACCTTACTATTCATAATACGAAAACTGTACCTCCCTTCCTGCTCAGATCTTCAGTGATATGGCGTTTATATTAGAGGAAAATAGCTTGAAAAGCTTGCAAGTTCCCAGTTCACCAAACATTTCGGTAGTCAAAAAAGGCTCCTCAGCATTAGTAGGTTTTTTAGTATCTAAGGTGGTTAGTAAGTTTTGTGTTGAAGTTAGTAATTTTTAGTTTTTAACAGTTGGCAGCCCGGAGTGGATTTAAGAGATGGTAATGGCGGAATGGATTAAACGAACTAACGTGGATGATAGAACGTACTAATGTGGAATTATCAATGTGTATAAAGTGTTATACGACAAAGTGTGCAATCATTATGGGTTGACGAAATGTGAGAATTAACAAAAAGGTCATATTGTGTTGTGATCATTGACTTATAACAACTAAATTTTCTATACGCACCATTTAATAAATTATTTTGCCTCGTTACATATAAAGTGAGGGGAGTAGGAAATGCGGGTGTGGGATACTATTTCTATTTGAGCCAACAGCGTCAACCAAACGTGAGCTACTATATCCGTATTACATTTATCAAAGATATCGTCAAGGAATTATGTTGAAAATTAGCAGCAGTGTAAACGAACTAATTCATTAAGTTTTCTCTCAAACTAATACATTTAAATCTATACCTCACTATGCGTGGCCATTTAATCAACTATGAAGCCACTCTGATTTTCTTAGCATCAAGCAAGGATTAATTCGGAACAGGTATGTTTCTAGCCGTAAGTAAATCTAAGAGCACGAAACTGACAAGACCAGTGGTTCCTTGCAAATATCTGCTCTGACTTTAATCCTGTCTCGTAGTGATGACGTAAATAACAATGAAAGAGGACCAGGTAGCTGCAGAGACAACGCTAAGTTCAGTTTTCACAGTGAACCCGAGGCCCGTCCTTATCCCCCGCACTAATGACGTCTCCATCGATCGCAGGTAGAGACCCAATAGCACCATTACCTATTCGGGGCGTAGGCACGTGCTGTACCCCAGTGCTCGCACCTCTTCCCGCCTCCCTTCTTCCTCTTTACTGCCCCTTCTCGCCTACATTCTCGTTTCCTTAGATTGGCCCCGCCGACCCGCTCTCTCCGCCGGCCCAAAATAATTAACTGTTAAATATTAGAGCGCCCTGGCCCGGCGCGCGCCACCTCGCGGGTTTATGTGCGCGCCCAAAGTGATGGCGCCTCCTCGCTGCCGGATTTAAGCCTCGCAATTAAACCGGCCGTAAGGAAAGAAAACGGATTTCTCTGCTTATCTGGCGTCCCCGGCTCACCGGGACCAACCTGGTGTCAGCGTCTCTCAATGCTGTATCCTGCACAAACCATAACACAATTGTTCCGTCTATTATTTCAACTTTATACATTCAGTATACAGAAAATACTAGAGCCGCTGAAAATGTCAATCTCCGAATAGCTTAAGATTTTGATCCACTTCGAAGATTGTTTTCCAAGATCTCTGATACATAAGCAGTTAACAAATTATTGCGTTTCCAAATTGTATCACTTCTTATTGTTAATAATTCTATTGTAAGTTCTCTGAGAAAGTTAGTTTTCATATTTTTATTTATACTCTAATTCGGTTGCTAGGAAACATTTTTTTGAAAATATCATCCAGTACAATTTTGAGAGAGCCTTAAATGACAACAGGCGCAAGATGTTACATTTTTTATCACACGATGTGTGATCAAAAAGTAAAGAGAATTTTGGAATTGCGCACGCTGTATTATGTTTATCGAATTGATTCCTTTTTAGAGTGTTGGTAGCACTGATAGTACATGCATACTAACTTTCAGGTAGCTGCGATGTTTAGTTTTCTATTTGCCGTGCGAATGAGCTAGATGTATATAAGTGTTCTGTGGGTTTTTTTTTTTTTTTTTGTTACAAAATGTCAGATCAGAGCGTTTGTATGAAATTTCCTGCTAAAAACGTAATTAAGAGCCGCGAAGCATTCAAAATGTTGAAGTAGGAATTTCACGACAATGTTATGTCGCACCATGAGTCTATGAATATTTTAGATACTTTCTGGAAGGTCGTGATGACATCGTAGATGGCACGAGATCTGGAGGTCCTAAAACGGCCACCAATGAAGAAAACGTGGAAAAAATTAAACAAATTGTGCTTACTACTAGAAGAATTACCATTAGAGAGCTCGTGAAGTTAGTAAAGAGTACGAATTAGAAGTAATGCACAGTTTTCGTGAGGCAATCCGAAAAAGTCGATACAAACATTGCAAAGACAACTCATGGAGTTTGCACAAAGATGGCGCACTGTTCAAACCGCTTTGACTATCTACAAGTTCTTGGCGAATACAATACCACTGTGACTATATTTTCCATACCATGTTACTTTCTCGCAATTCCTGAACTCAAATGGACAAAGTTTTTCAGCGATTGACCAAGCTCACGACCAGATCTAAAGAGACGTTTCAACAGTGTTTCTCAAAATGCAAACTACGTTGACATAAGTGAATAGTATCAAAGGACAAGTTTCAATGGGACGGGATAAACATTATTTTAAGATAAAGTATTTACTTACTGACAGTAATAAAAATTCTCCCTACTTTTTGATCACACCTCGTATATATGGCTTTTAGTGTGGCTGCGGGTATTAAGGCACCACCATAGTGGATCAGGAAGTAGAACGGTACCTAGTTCGAGTCCTGAAACCCGGGTACCGGCCATCTTGATTTCGGTTTTTAGGCGCTTTGTCACAGTTACCAATGCGAATACTGGGACGGTCCCCAATCTCCGGCTCATAAACTACACATATCACAGGAAACATCGCGGAAAGGTGGCATCGCTTAAGCTCCCGTTGCTCCAGGGACTGACAATTCCTTGTTCTGACTACCCAGTGGAGACATTGGACAAACTCTTAATTACAAACCATGATGAGAATCAACGACTTGCGTGATCCGATAGGATCCGCTCGCATATATATATATATATATATATATATATATATATATATATATATATATATATATATACATATATATATATATATGTATATATATATATATATATGTGTGTGTGTGTGTGTGTGTGTGTGTGTGTGTGTGTGTGAAGGTATCCTATTTACATAATGTGGCTCTTTTTCTTCGGTACTATAATGGTCATGATAAACATAGAACTTATACGAAATTTATTTATTTTTCAATTACTACTTCGTTTGGTGTTATTGTTTACAAGACGACGCTTTCAAAATGTCAGATCATTCTTTCAACTTCATTAGTACTTCGGATTGCGAGTTCTTAAATGAAGTGTAACCGACTGTGAACCATAATGATTTCACATTTCGAACATTCTCAACCCATTTCTAGTGACATATGTAAGTATCTTGCATTTCATTTTACCGCATTCTGGTGTTCCACATTAATCTCATAAACAAAGACGACAAGTAAGGTAACCAATCCGGATTCAAGATGTAGATTCAGCCACGACAGAGGCCAATATGAAACTAAATGACACTAAATGTTTCAGAATTATTATTATTATTATTGTAACTTACTGAACACGTTGTCGGAGAGGAAAAAATTCTCATTATCAACACTTCAGCCGCTTCCAAAATGATAACAAATAGAAAGCTGGAAGTAACAAGGAGACGCAGACAATTCCTTTGTATTCAAGATACTCCAATTAATCACAACAAAGGAAAGAAATGTGTTTAGAATTTCCAGAAATATGTTGTCAGCTTCAAAATATAGTGAAGGTGAAGCGATGATTATGTTTAGCTGAATGTACAAGGTGAACTCAAAAATGGTGCAATGTTTGATTTCATCTGGTTTCTTAGTAGACACATATAATTTTGGCATTTCCGTCAATATTAACTCTTCTTGGAAGTGATTCTGTTTGAGACTGTTTCTGTGCATACAAGTCTGCGTGTGACAATATTTCTATAAAAATGATTATCATTTGAGCCGCAATTACATCCTTATTTATGCATGTAAAGATCTTAATTCAATTATAATTTGATATTCGTAACTGTTTTTGACCTCATTTTATGCAATTATGCTGCTGAAATTTGATCTTATGTTCTACACCTCATTGGTAGAAACTTAAGAGAGGTAGAGCCAAAACTAATCGTTCCGAAAGTCGTATTAATGACAACAATTGATAAAATTTTATGCAAACGACGTTGAATATTTTGATGAAACTCTCGCTGTTGTTCCTATTGTGTGTTTACCGAATTGGTTCCATCAAATAGTCTAGCTCCTAACATTAACAATACAAAATAATAATAAGAATAATAATAAACACACAGTGGCAGAATTTCCAACCGGTTGTACAGGAGATGTGGTAGGAAAAGGTTTCAAAATCCTTCAAATGTTGGGGAGAGAGTCGTGATAAGCGAATGAACCAGAGAAGTAACGGAATTGGGCTGAAAAAACTTTGGTCCGATCAATACTGGGCCCACATTTTTGGTATCAAATACAGGAGCTGGGGGCGGGAGGAGGTGCAAAAAATGGTTGCTAGATTTATCTCTGGAAGTTATCGCAGAACACAACCAGTAACTGATATATTAAAGGAGCTGAAATGGGATTCATTGGAAGAAAGGAAGAGGGTGAAGAGAATCATGCAAGTGTGCAAGGCGTGGAAAGATACTGATGTAAAAATTAGGAATAGTGCTTGGAAGAGAAAAGATGACCATGACCACAAGCTGGAGCTCGATTTAAGGCACAAGGGTGTGGGAAGATTTTCTTTCGTAGGTAAGGGTGTCAGAGATTGGAATAAGTTACCTAGAGAAATGATGGCTGAATTTAAAGTAGAAATTTGCAGAGGGCGAAGTAGGATGGTGTAGGAAAGATGATGTGTAGGGAAATTGCTACCAGAGCGTGCGCTCGATCGCAGTTTAAGTAAATAATAATAATGTACCATACTTTTGCAACTGATACTTTGTACAGAATTTAAAACATTTAAATAACATGTGAAAAATTTGGAAAAATTCCCATTCCTAAAAAATTTCTTAATCAATTTAAACACAGTATGATTGGATCGCAGTTGATTTATAATTATAATTCCCTTTTGTCTTTATAATTAATAGTGAACGATGATTCCCAAATGAGAAATCTACTTTAAAACATTTTCTGTAACATGTAAATATGATGAATTTCTCTCAAATGTGTTCACTAATTACGCAATATGATAATTATGGTTTCCAATACGTATGTGTATATGTAGATTGCAATTCAGGCACCATCTATTATCAGAATACTAAAAGCCAGACTAATTTATGGTATGAAGAATTTTTCTCCGTGAAATGTAAGAAGTAATTTCGTGTGATACGTTAGCGTTGATTAGTTATGAATTGTAGTTTCAGTTAACATTTAAATTAGGTTTTTGAGAAACAGTTACATGAAATTTACTACCATTACTAATCAAATAAATCAGTTTAATATTTTCCATTAATTTATACCAACTGGTTGTTGTAAATAATTAATTTTGAATTAATCGCGTAAAACTTACTGCCGTGCAGTTTTTTTATAAAATTGAAATGTGTACAAATATAACATTTATTGCCAGAAATGAAAGAATGTTGATTTCAATTTTTCGGAAACTGTAATATTCTGAACAGAATTAGCTTAATGATTTCCCTCGAGTCGTGTGTGGCACAAAGCGTTATCCAATTCTCTTTCGAGTATAAATGCTGCCATATACGCGTTCCGATAACCCCACAAGCAAATAGTTGCGATAAACAGATTACTCTGCGACAGTGTACTGATCATAGTGTTGTGTTTGCAACGCGATCGTCAAGTGTAACGCGTTTGTTGTTACATTTCATTTACTGGAATAAAGTTATTCGACGATCATCAAACTTTTTCGTTCAGTTAAAAATAAATTGCAGACAACACTGTTGACTGGGATATTCCCGCGGAATTTGGCACTCAAGTGGCAAAAGTTTGATTTGACTCTCATTCTGCCTCTTTCGCGGCTAGACTTACAATTTAACGTAGAACCACGAGGTTGGGCCCGTAAATAAATTCATGCCGCATAGGATTTGAACCAGGTATCCTAAAATTAGAAGGTGAGTACTTTATTCATTGAGCTACGCACTTAAAACACAATAACTTGAATTTCTGGTTTTCAGCTAGATTTGTGTTGACGCTGAACCATGTTTAAATGTTCTTCTGGATCAGCTTATAACTTTTCTCGAGAGATTTCATATAGTAAATATCTTTACAAAAAGGCATATTTTTTATTTATGTAACGTCTACAATGACTCACTTGCGAAACTAATATTAATAATATATTTTTACAAATAATTATTTAAATTAAATAAAGGACAGTGAAAGTAAAACCAAAACGAATAAAACGACTAAGAAATAATAGAAATCATCTGGATACGTATATAATCAATAAAAATAGTACTGATTCGTCTATATACATTTTAAAAAGCTGAAAATAAAATTTTTAGAAGCCACGGAAGAAAAATAAGCTTTCCTTGTATTAAGCGGTTCTGAAGGAACCGTTAAAGTGGTTTCATTTAGATTTTGTGTTGTTTCCATTCACGGGATGATAAAACATTTATCGATGCTGCAAACTAGGGGTAACTATTTGGAAATCAAATTAAATTTCACGATATAACTGAAATCTTTTTTGTGAGATTTTTATAATCAGCAGCCATCACGTTAACATATCAAGGAAGATTTACCGAGAAGTGCTGCTTCTACTACGTTTCCCACAATTATATAAACCACGCCACTGCTTGTGCAAGACTGTTGCATTGTTATAAGTTCAGCAAGTCACAATGCATTAATTCGTAGAAACCACATAATCATTAATTATATTTGGTCAGAATATGCATTATAAATAAACGTAATAAAAACCTAGTCATTATAAATATTAAGGAAATTGCCACAAAACTAATTTACATTATTAAAGTAAAAAGCTTATTACTATATATTTTACCCGATATTTTGTTGGTGAGATTTTAACATGCGCTCAAAATACACCGAAGCTTTAAACTAATTAAGCATTAACAGTAACTTAACGACTTCAGATTATGATTATCATAATGAGATTCATTTAAAAATTTCACTATGAATAAATCATCAAAAGCGCATTAATAACCAAACAAATCGGAAGTTATACAGAATGAATGCTTACAACTTTCCACTCATATATTGTGAGAAATCCTGCTTCTTGATGATGCGTGTAAAGCAGGCACCAAATGAGAGACTGGGTTATACTTGATTACTTTCAGCTATCCCAGTCGTTGCTACTAAGCAGATGGAAGGAGATAATAGAATTGGTAACAGGCTAAAAAGGAGCCAACTATCTCATTCACTTCTAAGAAACTCTCTTTATTTAAAGGCACCACTGCCGTCTGGAAATTGGTATGCAAAACACCTTGGCTCTTTTAATTGAATTTTAAATGTCTTCCATTTCTTAGCATAAAGATATACAGTGAATCCACAGTTGTATATCCTACTGCCCCCTTCTAGTTTTCTGGAACAAGATCTTTATTGGAGTTTTAACATAAATTTAATTTATTGCTTGTTCACCGCGTTTGATACAGGATGAGGCGACATGTGTTTCAAATTCCTTTCAAGAATTACAGAGGTCGACTAGTCTATAAAAATTATTTATTTATAACTGTGATAATGAACAGTAACGTCATCTTCTCTTCACTTAATGGAGATAACATAATTATAGTAAAATAAATATATCCGCCTGTAATTAAAGATCAACAGAAGTTTACCTCATTTTTTCTTGCATAATATGAAGTAGCACATTTTAAGGCCAAATTTTAAATGTTTAATATAATTAATTTGGATGAATGTAATTCTGGACTCTTTATTGCGAGCATTTAATCGCAATGATGATCTTAAACAGATATTTATCTCATTCAGAATATGAAGAAACATTAATTTTGAGATTTCATACAACAGAACGGAAGAACGAAGTTTCTCTGGCCTTAGAGAATATATGAAATGCTCTCGAGTAACTAGCCGAGTAAAGGAAGTGTCATTTCACGATATTTCAGCGATCACATACTCTGTCGCCATCACCAGAAGATGAGCATTTTGTGAAAACAGAACGGAAGTCAATATTTCGATTACAAAACCAATAATAAAGTCGCGTAAGAATATAAATGTCATAGATAACAAACATATCTTGCTTGTATGTATTTATTCTGATAGAAAGCGGCGTGTACTACGATTCATAGGACGTATTTTGAGAAGTTGTAATTCTCATACAAAGGAAATAACGTACAAAACACTAGTGCGTCCGCATTTGGAATACTGTTGTGGAATTTGGGATACGTATCGCAAGGGATTGATAAGTACAGAGAAGGGCCGCTCGATTCATGACTGCTAGTTACAGTCCTTACGTGTCACGGAGCTGATTCGTGGGTTGGGCTGGGATTGTTTGGCGGACAGACGACGTCGTTTTCGTTTGAATTTGCTGGAGAATATGCGAAAATCTTTAAGTTACGCGTGCAACGAAATACTTCATCCGCCAACCTATTTAGGTCGCAATGACAGGAGGGAAAAGATTGGAGAAATAAGATGCTGTACTAATTCATTTATGTATTCCTTCTTTCCTCGATCTGTTCGGTATTGGAATTCGCAAAATTAGGATTGGTGCTTAGCACCCTCTGCCACCCACAGTATTTGTGATTTACAGAGTATAGATGTAGATGTAGATACTTGCTTGATGAAGCAGCATGCAAAACTTGAGTGGTTTTTCGGTTTTAACATATATGCTAAAAAAACACCGCGGAAGTGCGATTTTTCAGTAACACCGGCGTCTACTTTAAAATCTGAGTAACTAAGCATAGTGTCACAGAATTTCCATGCGACGACTCGGAAAGAATAATCCATCTATTTTTCTGCACGAGAACTTTTTTCAACAGCAGAAAGCTCATTGAAGTCCGCGCAACAGGAGAACTAGAATTGTCCATTAGTGGTGGGGCGAGGTTTTCTGCCAGGAAAAAATAAAAAAAGGAACGGAAAGTTACGTGCGGAAATTTCCCTCGGGATCCCAAGTGCGGCAATGAGCAGCAAGGGAGACGGTTTACCCAGACCGACGGAGTACAACCCATCCTTTTTTTATGTTTTGTAGCCTCCACATAATAACTCACTTCGTGCAATGGACTCTTTACGCAGTTGTGTAATTTAATACTTTGATGTGTGGCGATCAGTTGGGGTCAGACTCTTTTTTTTGGTACTACTGGCAGAGAATATATATGGAGGAATACATTTTTTAACTCAGTTGTTATTTCAGGTTAAAGATGACTACATGATAACAATAAATTGTATGTCAATACTCTCTTCTTTTGCGGGAGATCAATGTAAATATAATAAAGGTACTGAAAAGAGAACGTTATCTTATCTCTGGATATTCACAATGTTGACACAACTCACGGAAAAATTATTACAGATATACATTATTGTGTACCTATGGAGCACATGGAATAAACAAAACCGGTTGCATTGCGTATATGGTAACGTAAACGGTTTATTACAGCGTTTCTCAGCCTTTTGAAACCGGAGATCAGGTAAACTGTCAAAAATAATGCTTTGGACAACTACCTTATTTGATCATAATTTTTTACTTATATACTTGATTAATATCTGTGACATATTTTATTGCAGCATTGTAGTATACGAAATCTAAAGACATGTTTTGAATCCCTAGTAAAACACAGCGTTGAAACTTGAAGTGAACTATTAGAAGTGAATTACATATCGAACAGACTCTTAATAATTAGTAATAAAATGAATAATAATGTTACTGTGGGCTGAATGTTATACTATACTACCAACCTATATGCACAAAATGAAATAAAAGACTCTAGACCCTACACCTTTTATTGACCATTATTATGTTACCAGCCCTACCACGAACAGCGGTTCTTCACACAAAACCGTCAGCAAACGATTGCACTAACTTAATCCTTAGGGGAACGGCACTCTTTTTGATTCCAACTGGATAAGTATAGACTACTGTTGGAAGAATGGTATCCTGTTCTCATCTTGTAGATGCCAAATTTTTGCCTGGTCATTGAAATATCCGTGAATTTTAGAATGTTGAGCTTATCGCTTTATACAGTAGGAATATGATATCTAAATTTATAATATTCTGCCTGCGGACCATAGTTGTCTGCGGATGACATATTGAGAAACACTGCTTTAGTACATCAGTTGAATTACTCAAAAAACGATATTCGTGATGCTCACGAAATGTGAAAAAGATAGGAGTCTTAATATATATATATATATATTTATATATTGTAGGGATACCTTCCCTACGGTGATAAAGTTTAACTTTTTAAAGCATAGTAAGTCTTGATTATTACCTTTTTATGGATCATTAATTGAAAGAGTTGAATTTTTATGGGTACCTAAATTTAGTATTCTGCAGAAACTTTGATTATTTTTCAGGGTCACAGGTAAATTACCACAATGAGATATTTATGGATGATCGCTGGCAATTACATGCCTGGGTGTATTTTAACGTTAAGCTTTGCATGGAAACATTATATACGTGGCAAAACAACGCCCACAGATACAATTAGCCATTTATCCAAGCAAACAAATGATGAACTTATAAGTTAAATTAAATAAGCGTTACCAATATTACATAAACAAACAATATTCATGTTACATCACAATAACAACGTTATAACAGAATCAAATTCAGTTGGAATTATGGTGCTAATACGTCAGGCGTCACAAATGGTTCTTAGATAACATTTGAAAAAAATTGAAAGATAGTATATAGTTTTGAATTAACATATATGGTTCCAGACAAATGGGCCTTTATATAATTGGGCCTTCTAGCTCAGTGTGGTATAATTTCGAGCACCATGTCTTAAAAGTTGCTTATGGATCACTAGCAGTTTGATAAAATGCATGACCTATGGTTTCGATGGTTAATAGTCTGCGAAGGCGGGTGGCGTGGTTCGAAGATGGGCCCGCAGCACGCGACACTCTCCAGCATTCGGAAACCAAACGCGCTTGACAGCGTGCGACTACTCCAGGCAGTCAGATAGCTCAGATCAGCCCTTGTCTGAAGTCAGGAACAGCGTCATTTCTCTCGTTATGCGCACTCGTAGCAAAACTCTGGCTACGCATTGCAACCTCTCAGGAACATGTCAAACGCAAAATTTCCAGATTTTAGTTGTAAGAACTTCGGGGATTGGTGCGTGAGATGGATGATGGTCTGAAGTCACATGGTATAGTCGACTTGTGATTTGCTTGACTCTTCCCGCGTGTACCCGCGCAAGTGACGCCATAGTCGGAGGGTGGTTTTACCGTTAAAGTCCAGCGGCCAGCTTGGGTGGCCTTGAAGTTTACTACCTACAAAGGGAAAGCAAGGAAAAGCCAAATCCCAGCTTACTGTCTCGCAACAAGCCGACGTCTTGGTGAAAACAAACCGTTGTCTCTCAGAATGGCGGAACGAAACAACAAAGTTCGCACAATTCAATAATTGGCTTGTTTCCACAGTGCTCAAATAAATTAATACCCACTCGCTTTAACTCACTGTTCTTGACACATGAAAACCCCTTTTTAATACAGCACTTGTATAAAATATCCATACAATGGTTGCCCGAGCTTTATTAAATTTACCCTAATATTAACATAAAATGAATACTTGGAGTGTGTCAGCTTGCGTCACACTATTATATATATACGTCTTTCAACATAATTCACCACTTAAGTATGTTGCAAATCTACAAAATTTGAAAAAAAAATTGAAAAACTTTATTTCAAAATGGATCTTATATAAATTTTTCGTATTATTAGATTAATAAATGTTAAAAGCTGTTGTTTTAGTATTTTATTTGGGTGTTTGCTTAAAATAACGGTTTATTTTGTGCAAATCTCCAAGATAAAAAAAATAAAAAACCTGCGAAGGTTTCCTGGAGCTACGTATAGTGTAGAATACGTAACGCGGCTGTAGTGTTGCTAACGTGACATGAAAGGAAACAAACGAACCAATACATGTCCTTTATGTTTTCCGAAACACCCTCTCTCAAACAGCGGCAGTGGTATGTGTATCCGGTCGTGGGCGCATACCTCAGATTTATAGGCCGGCCAAATTTCGATTTTCTACAGTTTTTCAAAATCACTTTAGATGTGCCGGTATGGTTCTTTCATACATCATACTCGTTCCTTTCCTTATCGACCTTCTCGTAATTTTAATTACACGTCGTTGATGACCACAAATCCCCGAACACCCTCCCCCCTTTCCTAACAAATTAGATTTTGCTGAATTTACGAACATAAATTTTATGCGCAAAGTACCATCTATTGAAACAGCACTGGGGCATTGCGCTGAAAGAAACCTACAGCTGGAATGACATCCACTTGTTGAGTGATGTCGGTAATGCGAAATTCAGTCGCTAATTCACTTGGCATGCAGATGATCTCTACCCTGTACCCTGATAGCTGTGACAGAACCGAATAATTGGTGCGGGAGGGCAAAAGCAGCAGTCAGCAAGCTGGTCCTGTGATTTCCCCGCTGCCATATTGCGAGAGGCTATAATTTAATTTTCGTGGACCATCTCGTATTTGACTGGGGAGATGTGGGAGGGATTGCGGCATCAAACAAAAAATCCTACCACAGAAATTACTACATGTATTTATCTGTGAATCAGCGCCCGGCCAGAAATTTGATTAACTTTTCCGTTTTTATTGATTTTCAGGTAATGCACAGTTTCCGGACAACATTCTTTACACCATCTGATGTGTATGCATTGCAGTAAGTCTTAGGAAATTAATTTATGTAGTATCTAAGACGCTAATTAGCTACTGTGATAGTGATTGTAAACACAACCTAAAAAAAGTCAACGCATATGATTAAAATCTAATGCTTTTTAAGTTATCATCAATCCAGTTGTGATATTTTATTTGCTGTAGTTGCACAAGCATAAGTGATGTTCAAATTTAAATAACCTTTACCTAGCGTGGAGGGTGAGCGGTAATATTCTGGCCTCGCATTCAGGAGGTAGCCGTTTCGAAGCCCCGCAGGGCAGTCCAGATTTTGGTTTTCAATTGTTTCCCCAAATCAGTCCAGGCGATTGATGGGATAGTTCCTTCAAAAATCCATGGCCGAATTATTTCTCGTGTCTTGCTCCAGTCCTTCCCCGCTTCTGATGACCTCGACGTCGGCAAGGCGTAAAGCAAAAACAGAAAAAGAAATGGTTTTTTCGATTTTGGCCAACTACGGACTGTCTCTCGCCTTAATTTATTTCCTTTTTCCCCAAATATTTCACTGTTCTTTCTATATACAATTGGTTACCAAATTGAAATTATCATTTACACAAACAGTATAATTTTCATGCTTTTCATTTTCAGTAAAGTCGCTCTGTTTTTGAATATATTAGCTCCATCTTTCTCTTAACCTACCTATACCATTAGATCAATTTCCTTTGCTGGCAGACATTTTCAGAGGGGGAGAGTGTAGATAAATCTTGACGGAAACAAAGTCCCCTGCACATACCGCATTATAAGTCTTTTGCTCTGATAGGCACATGCTTTTTATAGAGTACAAATTAAAATAACAACATATTGGTTCAATATTGGATTTAGTTCTACATCATCCTTACCCTGTTGGGTGATACCAGTGTCACCTCTGTTGTTGGACGATTGAAATACCTTAATTCTCGCACTTTAGTTAGTTTGTTTCTTTTTTGATTTCTTTCTTTCAGCAGACACTTATTTCAGATTACGGTTTAAATACGAATCTCCGTCACACAGGAACACTTGGAGAAAGCAGTTAATTGTTAATTTAGAGCAAACGTTAGTATTATAATAGGACTAAATATTTCCTGTTCTATCAGTGTTCAATATACGGAGTTACAACATTGATGTATCAGTTTTTTCTTTTATTGGCTGCTTTAATGGAAAACGGTCATTTTTTTTCTGTTCCTCTGTTTTATTAATTCGCATTCCTGTTTTATTTTATTCTTACCGCTGTTGATTAAATGTTTTAATATGTGGTTCTCTAAGCCATACCTCACTTTTAATCAGCTTCCGTAAGCAATCTCTTTGGCCAGAATGTGGATGATGAACTTTGTCTTTCTGTTTAATTTTTCATTTCCGTCTGTAACGTCACATCTGATATTTGTAGTCTTCGTTCACCCAAACGTCAGTGATCCAATTAGATAGAATGTTGTGCTTAATTCACACAGCTTTGTAATGCTAGGCCAATGTTAAACACCTTTTGCTTCCTCTGTTTGAAGACCGCTTTCCAGTTAATGCCTGTTTGCTTTATATCATGGTACGTTGATCCGTTTTAATATTACCTAATCAGACATTTTTTTCTGAATACCTGCAATTACGGTTTTGAAATGGGTTTCAGAATAATTTCTGCATTTGATGACTTCAGTTTCTTTATTTGTGTCACCTGTTAGAATACACTTAGTTAAATAAAATCCAAGATTATAAAATGAAGAATTAATCGGAAAACATTTTATGACTATATCTTACTTTGAGATGAGAAAAAAGGAAGACGTGAACAAATTATTAAGAGTAAAGATTGGAAGCAACATAATTAATTGTAAATGAAACCAAAATAATTACTGTATAACAGATGTCAGTACTGAAACAGCATAAACAAGAAAAAATTCATTTTGCTGTTTAGGAAGTAAATCCGAAATTAATATATATTGAAAGGATTAAATATGCTCGGAGAATGATTCTCCTTCGGGAATCAAATTGTTAACGCTCTGGCCTCGCATTTGGGAGGACGCCGGTTCGAATCCCCGTCCGGGCATCCAGATTTGGGTTTTCCATGGTTTCCCCAAATCAATCCAGGCGAATGCCGGGATGCTTCCTTCAGAGAGGCCATGGCCGAATTCCTTACCGTTCCTTATCCCCAGTCCCGTCCCGCCTCTATTGACCTAAACATAAGCAATAAATAAAAAAAAAAAAAAAAAAGAAGAAGAAAGTGGTTTAACAGACTTGGAAATAGTCTTGAAATCTGCTACATAAACAAGAAAAAAAAAGTACTGTTTATGAAATAAACCTCAAATATGTTGATACTGAAAAAATTGAAAGTTTTCAGAGAATAATTCTCCTTCGAGACTAATGTTATTTTAGAATCAAATTGTTTTTCAAGAGACTAGGAAAGAGTTTTGAGATTTGTTTATAAGAGCCTAATAATCGGTCTAAAATTAGATTGTATATGGGTAATTCTGAAAAGATGTGTAAGACGATATTAAACATCATTGTAAGAAATTGAATCGATAAAAACGCAAAACTGGAATACTCTAGATGGAATGGATGGCTTTGCAATACTGGATGGATTTTATGTAAGAATTATAAAAAACTGAAATGGGGTGTTAGTTAATATTTTGAGACACAGAAGGTATAGAAGAATATTTCACTAACAATCAGAAGAGTTAAAACGAAAAGATTCAAAGTTAGATAAAAATCAGAATACATGAAGTCAGTAACAAAGGTCTTTTGATGTTATGGTTAGCAGCAGAAGAAAGAACTGCTTCCCAAGATAGGAAAAAGTGAAGTATCACATTAAACGATTAGAGATACCGGAGATGCAAAAATATTAATAACTATTGTGTGCAAAACACGTAAAAAATTGTAAAGTAAAACGTTTGCAACGCTTGGCACCAAACACCGTCACTGAGGACATCAGTAATGAGCAGACCCTTATGATGATAACGAAGAAATTGTTTATTATTATTGTTATTTGCTGATAAGCCCATTAGGACTCAGAAGCATTTGTTCGCTTTTCTGTGCCCATATTTCCTTCATACGTTTGCTGTGGGCTTCTTTTCTCTCATCTGACCATGTTGTTCCAGGACTTTTCTTTAGTCTTTCCTCCCGGTCAACTTGCCACTAGTGACTTTTGGATTTAAATGATGTCTCTGTTTTCGATATCTTCTGGAACAATTCCTGCTAATCTGAGGTAATTTCTTGATTTCTCCAATCCATTTTATTATATCCGATATTGCATTTACTTCAGGTTTTCACAGTATTCAACTTTTGTCTTGTCAGTCTGTTAGGATTCATTCTTTTGATGTGTCCGTAAAATTTTAGTCGGCGTTTTCTAATATCACTGTGAATATCTGCATATTGTAAAAATTCCTTTTACTTTTGAGTCTGTATTGGTCTCCTGTGAGTTTTGGGCCCAAAATTTTCCTTAAAATTTTGCGTTTTTTTCTAAATGTTTTCTATATCTTTTTTCCTGTTCAAAATAAGTGTTTCTGATCCATAAAGACATTCTGATTTGATAACTGTATTGTAATGTATTAGTTTAGTGTGCTTGGAGATGGATTTTTTGTTGTAGATGTTTTAGATGTTAGTCAACGGCCTCCATGGAATAAGAGGAATAGGGTTGTTCCCAACGGCTGAGAGGGAGGAAGAACAATATGTTCTGGAACTAACTCCTCCAACCCTAAAAAAACTGGGCTTCGGTCCAAACCACTTGATTCTCAAGTACCATGAAGCGTGTCAGAAATGGTTTATATTAAAGAATTATCATCTAATTTCTTAGTTTTAATGAAAAAATTATAGATTATTGTTTTCTATATCATATTAAACGGCTTATTTAAAACCCCGATCGCTTTAATCACAATGTACAGTGTATACGTTTCGGATATAATGAGTGAGGAGTTGATAATTCAAGTAGACTGTGATATGTATTAAAACACACAGGCGTTATGTTGTAAAACATTTCTCACACACTGAGGTACGAGAGGGCATTATTTCTTGTCGAGTATTGGCAAAGCAGCAGAAGGTTGTCCATAATATTGAGGCAGTGCCAGTTTTCATTTGGGTTGTCAAATAGTGTTATGACATAACACGGTGCCTTACACCTTCATATGAATTGAGAATACAGCATACTGGCTTTCAAAACCTATTAAAATATGCAAAATTCTGTAAAAGCACCATAGAAAATATGCGGAAACATGATACGAAACAACATTTTAACAAAATTCTGTATAAGCGCTAACATGATGCCAAACTACATTTAACACGCGTCATGCCAATATCACAGCTTATCAAAAGTTATCAAAGTTTCAGAATCTCTGCTATGCGATTCCTAACATCAGCCAGATAAAATTTCTCCCATAAACATAGAAAACGTCTCCATCCTATCGTTTAGTCAGAATTAGTAGGAAACATGCAGCTGTTCATTCTTTTAGAGTTCTGTGCATTCTGAATAACAAAACTCGTTATGGATTCGCTTATTTTTGTATCTACCAACTGACCAACTGTCACGCCTATATAATTTCCGAATCATTTAGCTTATAACATTTTAATTTGACTCTGTTTTAGTTCTTTCTAACCTTAACAAAATTATAAAGCAAAATTTTGAAAAATGAGGGGTATGAAAATATATTTTTAGGGGTTGATTGTGAACCTGAATAATAATTTTCTTTTGTTATCTTTGTACATATCAAGCAATAGCTGGAACGCGGGCAGCTCTGAAAATATTTACTAAAATATCTTTCTATAGTTTATCGTTTACGAAAAAATAAATAAATGAGTAATTTAAATGAATGTGATACTTCAGCAGATAATGTCGTCAATAAAAAACATATATATCATTCCATATAAAATTTCATTAGTCAAATAATAAAATACGTCTTGAAATATTTTAAATTTTTAAAATTATTCCATGACCCACTGTTTCTTTATCTGAATTTTTTTATGTGTGTTGATTTTTACATACCGTTTGTAAGACAATTCGAAAAATTGAGAATTTATTTAGAAATCACATGTCACTGATTTTTTTTTTTTTTTAAGTTTATACACTAAATTCTTTTACTGTATGCATTTAAATAAACAAGTTATACACAGAACACTCACCGAGCGAAAGTAAGGCTCATTTAATGGAGTTTCATACTTGCTGTAAGATCTAAATTCGATTGGAGACTTGTTCTAGCTTTTGGGCTACTTCATAATATAAGATTATGCTTTTCTTTTTCGTGTAATCACAGACCTAAATTTTCATTTCCGATGTGGATGAAAGCGGTACGATTTCCATTACTTCTCTTAGCCTTAGCTCTAACAATAAAATAATCAGTGATACCGCAGGAAGATTTATGAAAATAAATGGTAGAGGTCCAGAAAAAACATGCTACCTCACAAACAAGAAAGAGTGGAAGAGAAGATAACTTACTCAATAAGTGTGGTCCCAGTTCAGTATACAGAAAACAATATATGACTGCTTGTAGTACACAGATTCGGGCAGAAGAGGTATCGAATTAGATGCTAATTGATTAGAAGAACGGTACTCAAGGCGTTGCTTATGTTTGAAATATGTCTACATGTTCACTGAGGTAACCGAAAAGCCAACATTTCTACGTCCAAGCACCCCTGATCGTAACTAGTATTTCTTGGTATAAGAGGCCTGTCTGAATGGAATCCGTCTTCAGATATTCTTTTTTTAAATAACATCAACAAAATTTCACTGTGCGCATAGAACTCAAAAGTTTAGTATTTCGAGGAAAATTTGCATGCCACTGAACAACAATACAACACTTCGTTAAAACCGCTAAAGCCCTGGGTCAGACAATTACCTAAAAGCGTGTTGAATGTGAAATTAATAATAAAAAATTGTATTACGTTTATATATACGGATTGGTTTGGATTTTTTTTCTTTTCCGCACCTATGTAATTAATTTAAGTATATATGAGACTGATATACATAGTAGTCATTTATCTAATATCTACTCTCTCAAAAGTTGAAGGCAAAAAACTGCGTCTCGAAAACGCGAACAACAGAACATTGCAGCCTAAGTTTCTTTTTCAATTAATCCATTGTTTATCGTTAAAATATGAATTCATTCCCAACATTTCGTTATAGTAAAATACAAAAAAAGAGTTATCTCAGTGAAAAGTTTGTTTAATGTTCTACTCTCTTTTACGCCTAATTGTATTAGAAGAATAAAGTTTATTACATAATATTTTTGTAGAATATATCCCAGCGTTTTTTTGCATAAATTTTTGTCTTTTTTATATATGTGTCTTAATAGCTACGTCTACTCAAAAATGAATGTAAAATCTTGTTATTATATATTTCCTTTTATTTCTACGGCTTCATGTTTTATAGTCACTAAAAGATTTAGTTATGGATATACTAACTTTGGTTGTGGTATTGTTTTTACAACGATCACGCCATCGGTCTGATGTTAAGGTAGTAGATAAATTACTTAGGCGTAATAGTGATTGGATATCGTGGAAATCCAGCATGCAACGCGAATTATACACATTAGCATTTTAATTTATAGCCCGCAGTGCGTGACAGGGTGCATTCAGCTTCGCATTATATTTTCAGGTGCGGTTCTGCAGAGTTTTCCTTCGCTGCTCGCCACGGAAATGGAACTGCTTCAGAACGAACGGAGAAACCTGCAGAAAGTAATTTCGTTTCTCCACCGACACTAAGTTATCTTCCAACATTAATTCCACCCGTTGACATAAATTATTCAACAACCATCCTCTCGAGCGAAGGGCAACAGCGCGAGGTATATCGGATACGAGATCAGACACAGTTTCCATTTAAAACACCTTCGACACAGCGGGCGTCGCCAGGAAATCCTTCTCGATACCTCCTTGTTTTTTTTTTTTTCTGGCGTCCCATCCCTGCTCCCTGTTGCGCGGTCACCTCCAGCCAGCGATATATATAAATTGTGTGTGCGGGTGAGTCAGAGATATTGGAAACTTATCTGCGGTCACCCGGACGCTTCATATCTGAAGTTGGTAGCCTTGAGGGCACAGAGATGTTATTTGGTGTCCCCCCTCTGTTTTTCTAGTGATTCGCTCATCAAAAGGCAGTGCGCTGGTTGTTCCGTGAAGCAGTTCCGATACACCCTAGCAGTATTACAAGGCAACTGTCAATTTTCCCAGACTGTGGTGGAGACATTGCACTGACCTAGTAGGTACATAACAAGGGCTCGTTCGAAAATATTTATATCTACATACATACTTGCAGTTCACAAAATTGTCGATGGCTGAGGGTTGCACCAAAACTAATCTCTATTATGTGCATTTCATTCCCTCGTGGCATGAGTGAAGAAAGCATAAGTAAGGCACCCAACTTCTCTAATCTTTCATTGCGGCGAAATAGGTTGTTGGACTAAATATTTCATCGTATTCGTAAATGTAAGTGGGTGTTCGCAAGTTTACGAATAAGTTCAAACGAACCTACGTCGTTTTTCTACCAAGAATCCCAGCCCAATCTATAAACCAATTCTGTGACGCTTTCATAAGGACTGTAGCAGTCTACTTTATCTATACTATTAACAAAACCCCTACGAAATGGATCCCAAATGGCACACAAGAAACGCGGACGCTTGAGAGTTTTGTACGCTGTATCCTTTATTTTTACATTACAGTTTTTCAAGATTCGACCAGATGAAACGCTGCCTAGCTCTACCTATGACCAAATTAATGTATAATTCCCATTTTATTTTGCTTTGTACTGTTTTCGCTCCGGAGATCAAGCCATATCAACAACAGAACTGTTTACTATTGTATTTCTAAACAAACGGATTTTTTTTTTTTAGTTATGGCATATTGCCTTGTACTTTTCAGAATTTAGTGTAACTTACCATTCGTTCGCACCTTGCCGAAATAACATCCAGATCGCGCTGAATTTATAAGCAATCGGCCGAATTCCTTACTTCCCAGTAGATAACAGCATTATCGGCGAACAATCTCTAATTGATATTCAATTTGTTTCCAACGTCTTAAGAATTTAAAATAGTTACTTCGGGAAGTGGTGAAACAACGCAAAATAAATAGTCTTAGTGGGAACTAACACAATGTAGTGAACAATTTACAATCGGTTTCGTATTCTGAAGGACACACTTTTTATTCCCTTTTAGACAGTACAAAACTTCTCAGAAATCACTCCGGGCTAGTAATGAGATGGCTCATTAGTAAAGGCTCTTTTGTTTATGACTTTACGTCTCGTCTACGTCGAGGTTTAGTAGAGACGGAAAGGACTGGGGTAAGCCTTTTAAAGAAAAAGTAAAGTGATTTGGTAATCCATCGAAATATTGATAGCCGGACGTGGATTCGAATTATCGTCCTCCAGAATGAAAGACCAGAGATTTAACGCTTACCCATCACGCTCGGTGTTCATAAAGGTCATGAGAGATTTCACTCTTTTTTCTTTTCCACAATAATCTCCAGTCTTTAAATACTCCGACAAGAAGATAACAGTGTAAGAAGGATTCTGCAATCAAGTAAACTTCAAAAATATAGGTGGTAGTCGCTTGGTGTTAAAACCAATGCTTCGCTCGTTTGCAGATCAGGTAGCAGATTCCGCTCCAAAGTTTACCAACGTTACCGCTTGCAACGCTATTGAAATACTTCAATTCCAATCCAGTTCATTACACACCGTACCTATCCCACCAATCATATTGTCGTCCATTCTGAATTAAGAAGACTTTCGGTTAAATAGTATTAATACACCGCAAGGTTAACCGAAAATTCAAATTATTGTTTGTTTTGCTCGCAACTTGGAAACTGCATTAGATTCAAGTATTTATTGTTTAAATACAGTACATGCCCCAATTTGAATCGAATTTCAAGTCCTGGAGACCTGGTGGCAAAATTATTTTCTAGCAAAAAAATAATAATAAATATATAATATTCCATTTGACGAGTTATAACGTAATAACATCACAAGCGCTGGGGAAGAATTTTTTCAACTCCCTTGAATCGTATGAAGGTCTGTGACAGGTGGACAGACGCTAGAGGGAAAGAAATAGATCTCAAATTCGCTTCTTTTTGAGTACGGAACCTTAAAAATATGTGATTTTAACACCACTGAGGCAGTGATTCACTAGAGATGAAGCAGCAAACAGTACTTTTTAATAACAACGTCTCTACTCATGCGTCGAAATCTTGAATGAGAATTCGGAGCATTTGATTGGCGTATGTTATCTGTGTACATTAATATCCCGTCTAAGGCTAGATGAAGTAAAAGCACAAATGATGGTCGATGCAAGAATAATGCCCACGCGAAATAGTATTATCAAAAGAGCCTTCTTGGAAAAGATAAATTCTTTAATTTCAAACGTGAACCTTGGATTAGAAAAGAATTTTTAAAAGCTGTATGCGTGGAGTTTAGTACTTATGGAAGTGATGCCTGAATGCTGGTAATACTAGAAAGAAAGAAAATTGAAGCATTTTAAAAATGGTGCTTTAGAATAATGTTTAAAGTTTAGTGTAGGTGTTTTGAAAGTAACTGGAGAGGAAACAACTTTTTGTAAAGTGTTTCACAAAAAGAAGAGATAAATTTTGCTCCTCTTCTTAAGATATGCGTGATTGGTTAACTTTTTGGTGGAGGGAATAGCTAAGAGAATGGAGGTACCCACTTCACTGCTTCTAAATTACTCAGTACATATCATCAATCTGACTTCGTAACTAAATATTGACTGTATTCACAGTGATTAATTTATATAGTTTTATACTCATAATACCGAGCGTGGTGGGTAAGCGGTAACGCTCTGGCCATGCATTCGGGAAGACGCCGCTTCGAATTTCCGTCGGGTATCCAGATTTGGGTTTTACATGTTTTCCCAAATCACTCCAGCCGAATGCCGGCATGCTTTCTTCAAAAATGCAATAGCCGATCTCCTTCCCTTTCCTTGTCTCCAATCTCAATCCGCCTCTAATGACCTCGACGTCGACGAGACATAAAGCCTTAAGGGAAAAAAGTATATAAACTTAAACATTTATTATTTTTTAATAATCTGCTCATTCTGATCTCTCGAAAACAACAAGTCAAATGTTATACAATTGTCTTTTGATAGCTGCTAATTAAATAGGTATGCGATTGTGAAAATTACGATAACATTAGTTTCGTATCAACGAATAATCAAATTTTCAGCCTCAAATACAAGAAGTTGACACAATTACTTTATCTGAAAATACAGAAAATGGGAATAGTGAAACCGTGAACATAGTTCAAATTATAGAAATGTGTACACAAAACAAACGTAAGTTTTAATGAATACGTAAAATTGGATCTATTTACTTACGAATGACGAAGATTAACAGAAACAAACGTTAGCCGGCCTCGGTAGCGCAGGGGCTAAAGTGCTAGCTCCGCGTGCCGAAGGTCGCCGGTTCGAATCCGGCCGCGGGCATGGATGTTAAGTGTTGTGTGTCTGTGTGAATGTCCTGTCCGTCCTGTGGTGTCCATACTTACAAGATACTGAATATAAACACTGCATGATGACTTATTCACATTGAGCTGGCTGTAGGGCCTCAGCAGCCGAAAGCCATTAAAAAAAAAAAAAAAAAAAAAAAAAAAGTTTGTTCACACGAGTCAAATGCCAACTGCAAGGGTACAGGCAAACAGTGCAATACATCCTATAGAGACCGAGTGAGGCAGCGAGTCACGCAGACAGACATACGTTTTCGCCGCATTTTGCAGATTGCGGAACCGCTTAATTTTGTGCGGGATCCGCTAGACTCTCTAGTGATCGGGATCCCTTTTTTTTATTGCAATCCTTAGTTTCAATGCATATGTTAAGAAAAAAAAAGGTATCACTCGGACAGAAGGAGGATTGTATCCACCAATTCGAGACAGAATGGCAGAATGACAGAAAGAGGATTATGTTTACTTTTGAACGACTTTTATTGCGAATTTGAGCCCAGACATTGTTCTTTTTTTCTGCGGTAGTGGACAGTCGCGGGAAGCACCCTCTTGGACTAAATTTCGCGCAAATTTAACCGGCGTCGTCCGGCGTGGGCCCTAATAGCGCCTGACGCTATCAAACAGCTACGACCCTCTCACGCACAAAGCAAAATGGCCTTCCGGCGGCGGCCGTCGCTTTTAGGACGGTTTGCGCGCTCTCTGAATCTTGCAACAGGATTTACCACTTAGACCGGCAGCAGTAAAAGAGGAGCAGTCTGGTCGGCGCGCATTAACTGCCGCGGATCTTTGCGGCGGACACCTGCGGTAGCGAGCGGCGTGTCCACCACCATCATTAGCCCTCCTCTCCGCTCATGTAGCTTAGCTCCGTAACGCGTTTGATTCACAGGACTCGCACTTATCTCGCGCGCTTTTACATGAAACACGCCTCAGGTTTCGGCATCATATTACATTCTCCACAGTATAATTATGTTTAGTGATTTGATCGCTGTTTAATAACTCTAACATTTCTGTATAAGTTTCATTTGATTTTAATTAAGTCACTTTCAGTTACCACCATTACTCGTTCTCTTTTTATCCTTATGTCTTTACGCCTCGTCGACGTCGAGGTCATTACAGGCGGGATGGGACTGGGAACAAGGATCTGGAATGAATTCGGCCATGGCCTTTTTGAAGGAAGCATCCCCGCATTTGGAAAACCACGAAAAACCAAATCTGAATGCCCGGACTCGGATTTGAACCGGCGTCCTCCCGAATGCGAGGCCAGAGTGTTAATCGCTCACCCACCAAGCTCGGTCCATTATTCGTATCAGACCCCACGGAAGTTAGCCACAAAAACGTTTGGTTCGTTTTAACAAACTGTATGTCACGGCGTACAGAGAAAACTATTCGCCATTAATTAGAGCTATTAATGCGATTTATGAAGCGAGTATCATAACAGAAAAGCTGCTGGAAGAAACAACTCTTGATTTTCCACTTACTTTTACGGGATTCGCGCTGCTTAAAACAGGTTTTATCTCCAACGTTTCGGCACTCAACCTGGGGCCTTCATCAGGTGGTGTTTAGAGTTTTAAGGCTGGTCACACCACTACGTTGTTCACTTTCACACTAAGCGAGAGAAAGTGGAATATTTTACTAACTTCAGTCCTTTTAAAAGTGCTAAATATTATATCTCCTCTTTTATTAAAAATTTTAAAAAAAATGACAAGTGTAATAATACATTGAATGAAATGTAAAACTGTTTATGATACCTGGTGAAGAGGATTAAGTCTTCTACACGAGTCACAAACTTTAATTATAGGATCTGTCTAGTTTGATTCCATTCATACCCACTAGAGTTTAACATTGGGGGAAAATGTTCTGTGAATTTCCAAAGATGTTTGCTTCTATTTACTATTCACTCATACGAGGAAAGGAAAGGTATGGTTTCATGGGCGCCAAGAGAGCGCGCTGGTGGCTCAGTGGTTAAGGTGTCTGACTAGGGAGCGAAAGGTTTCCCGATCGAAACCCTATCTCAGCGAGGATTTTCATAGTCCTTTAACCCGGCCTTCACCTTTGGCATAGCTCGCTGTGTAACGTGAAGTACACCAGAACGCTTCCGTGGTTCGGAATCCACGTTAAACTACAGGTCCCCTGTACCAGGTAGGATTGCTGGCTTAGATAATGCGGCTACGGCAGGGTCGAAATTCGCAGCCAATAGAAACTCTGTCACCAGGTCATTCCGACCACATGGAATTATTATTGGCGCCACGTTCTCATGAACAAGATATGACATAATGTCACTGGTGTAATAACCTTATAGTATGGGTTGAGGTTCACATGAAGAGAGCGACAATTTTAACCTTAACGGTGGCATGCAATTGCGTGAGCTTATATTATTATATGTGTCTTATGGTAGATGCCAACCGTCCACAATTTTTGTCTAGGAAAGAACACCAGAAATCGGATCTCGGTTTCGAAAATTACCGCTGATTTGTGTGCTCTTCCTGTGGATGTCACGAGAACGTTTAGGTACCGTTGAAACCTCCGATCATTGAACTGAATTACATTCTACACCTCAAAATTTCTTAAAACGCTACTTTTCCAACTAAAAAGTTATTGCCAGCAAATCGGGTCTGTTATGAGAACATTATTTTTTATTAATATCACTTAATATATCTTGGTGCTGTTGTAAATGAGCTCGAATATGTACTTTTATCCGGCTTCGGTAGCGTAGGGGCTAGAGTACTGGCCCCACGTGCCGAAGGTCGCCGTTTCGAGTCCGGCCGAGGGCATGGGTGTTTAAGTGTTGTGTGTTAGTGTGCTTGTCGTGTCCGTCCTGTGGTGTGTCTACAATTACTTGGATGATATATATACACTGGATGAAAATAAACACATACTTGAGCTGGCTGTATGGCCTAAGGAAGACAAATGCCATTAAAAAAAAATACGTACTTTCAAGTCGCGCAAGGGTAACCCATCTAGCTTGCGGGAAGCATCATGAGGTCTTCAGATAAATATGACTACAACACCAACAGTCTATACTTTTCTTCCTCGTTATGTCTTGCTGTCCATCTTTCGGCATCATACAGTGTTAAACGCCACAGGAAACCAATGTGCGATTTGAAGGGAATGATGGCAAGCCTCCATATCTCACACTCCACTGCCTTGAACTAACATGACCGCTGTTTGTTAGTGACGTATCCAATCCGGAGATAATTATTAACCATCCACAGAGTACGTAATCTGATTTGTTGATAATACCTCATGCAGTTTACGATTTTTCTTTAATTAGAGTGGATAATCATTTATCGAAAATCATCAGGTCAGCTCCCGAAGAATTAGATGGTTTGACATTTCCACTCTACAAGAAAATACAGTTGTTGTGGATGAGAATGCCCATCTAATCACGAGATCATTCATGTTGTTGCTCATTTAAATGTTAAAGTGGAATATTGTTAATTAATTTAGATCTTCCAAAAATGATGCGCGCTATTGTTACGACGAAATGATAATTACTATTGCAAATAAAACATTCGATTTATTTTGAACTGAAGGTTTTATCAAAATCAATACTTAAACATTCGTAACAGTACTTCGTGGAATAGCTACAATCACAAGTTACAAACTTTTAAACTGTTCGTAATACAGAGCTTCTAACAATCTAACTGCTTTGCAACAATTGGTGCAACACACACCACGCGCGGCTGTTTACAATCGATATCACAAAAGATTTTCACCGCTAATGAGGGAGCGTCCATAAACTACGTGGCTAAGTTTAGGGGGGCGGGAGGGGTAGGCTGGAAAGCTGCGCTGAACTACTTGGAGGGGGCGAGGGGGATTCCGAGCTAGGTCACGTAGCTTAACATTCATATTATTTGTCACAGTTAAAATGCGGTACAGAACACACAACAGCATGCGAATATTTATTTCAGTCATTTAATTATCTCCATATGAAATTTACTATAATCTGATAAGAGAAAAAATGTTTTCTGGAATCAATGAGGAAAAAAGCTACGTGCTATGTGGGGGAGGGGGAGGGTAGGAGCAATAGCCATGTCGGGCTACGTGGGGGGAAGGGGGGTACACAGGAGGCCAAAATGGAGCTACGTGGTTTATGGACGCTCCCTTATCGATACTAGCTTATTCTATACCCCAAACACTATACATACTACACAGTGGCAGGACGGGCAAAATTCCACTGTCCCTCAGCCGGGAGGGACCCCGGTACTCAATGGGAGGGGGGCATCCGATGAATTTGCCTCGGGTCTCAACTTATAGTTACGCCACTGATACTACGGCTTATGGACTCCTTTGATACACAGATCAATTTACATACACTTGTTCCACCATTTAGAGAAAATAGTGATTGGTGGGATATGATATTGTCATAAGATTTATGAACTATTCTGTCAAAGCAGGGTATAGAATTATTTACGTCGTCAATCCATGAAGTCTTTCCTTCTCTCTGATAAAATCACAAACGTTGTCAGTAGGTACAGAAGATAGTTTCAACTGGATTGGTGGTTCAGTGTCTGCACAGTTTGCTGGTGTTTAGCGGGCGCTGCGTGGGCAGTGGGCTTTGTCGCGCCGCATTAGCTGATGTGCTCGCGACTGGGTGCGCCTTGCCTCCGATTGGCGCTATTTGTCGGGCGCTGTTATTTACCGCCTGCAGGTGTGGCGCGTACGGTCAATCACTGAACAGCTCTGAGCGCCGCCCGCCCAGTAGGACAAAAAACAGGCCCCAGCCTCATTCAGCCGCAACACACGCGACAAATCATTAAGCTCCTCAGTCAGCGGCAAGTCTTCCTCTCTTTCCCTATCGTCTCGGTTAGTTCTCACCTATAAGTTTGTTTATAACGGTGGTTTGAACTCCAATCAAGAGTACAAACTCTTCCTTATACAGTGGTAGACGTGTACAGTGACATAGTGAAATATTAAAAATTCTAACCATAAAGTGGACAGTAAACTGCAAACTATAAAAACTAGAAAACTGTAACAAATTATGTATAACCAAATGCGGCAAGTTTAGAAAGCTATAATATATGTTAACAGCGAGACAATCGTATGTATCGTGCCAACAAGCAAACACTGTACAGATATTGCCAAAACTATACGTAACAAAAATTGAAATTATTGATTGTGGAATTATGTTCTGAAGTATCAAATGTAAAACTGTTGTGTTAAATTAAGGCCTATTTTAGTTTCTAGATACTAGGCTGTAAAAATGTGTAGTAAAAACACTCCTCTCTACACGAGTATGCTGCATGAATTCTTCAATATCTTTCACCTTCTCAGTCATGACTATAAACTGGATGACTGAAAGTTTAAATCTGCATAAAGCCAAGAATTTTCTTTTACGGTTGACCTGCATGGGCGGCTCCAAAAGGCTACCAACACTTTTTTTGCAGCGAAACTGATTTGTGTGTGGTAGTGATAAATTTGTTAGCGTTATGTAGCGCGTGAAGTGCGCGTGACTCAGACCGTTCTGCGCATGCGCAGTTAACGTTTAACATTTTCCGCATGCACACTTAACGTTACTTGGATGCAAGCAGCTACGATATTAGATAACTACGTACGCTTTCACGGTATCGCAGCTACGATACTGTCCGCTGTGATTTAACATCATGTTAAACAATGTGTATTCGCTACATCGTTTTGATTTTCATTTTCTGTACATGCGCATGTAAGTGTAACTATTCTATTTATTAGTTTCTTTTATTTTATCTATATTCGTTCGATGTAGATGCTTTCCCTATATTCTCTGATCGCTGTTACAGTAAGAAAAGAAATATGGAGTCACGTTTATGTGATACAGTAACTGCGTTAATGAGCCTGCGGTAAAAACTTTCATTTGAGTGCAGAAATATTCAGCAGAGGGAGTGGCTTATTTCAACTTAGATAGAAAAATATTTTAGTTATCAGGCATAAATTAGGAATTAACCCGTCATTTTTTAGACGGGCTTAAAATATAACTACTAACAATCAATAACTGATTGTAAGAACTTATATCAGATAAGTTGTTCTCCGATTAAAAGCTACAAACAGACAATACAGTCCAAGGCTGCATCCAATACCCTGTAATCTAGCGAAGTGTGTTATAACTTTTTAATATTTCCATTTGTTTACGAGAATAACATGGAAAAAGATCCTATTTACTGGACAAATGTAATAAATAGAGTATGGTTCGTCCACATGAGTAGGGAAACATAAAAAATACACAGTAAAAAATATGCGGCAAAAATAGGCAGAAAAACACACAGAAGTTTCACTTCTTCCAAGTGTGAACACTGATACACGCACTAGAACATTTCTATCGAAGGAGTACCTGTGGTCAAATGGATCAGGACGCTATCAGATTGTGTAGCGAACGTCCTGGATTAAATTTCGAATCTCTTCACAGCGGTTGTTAATAGCGGGCATACGGTACTGTTGATGGGAATTCGCCCATACGATGAGAACATCGAAAGTGGCAGACCTCTGTGCCCTTCAGAGGAGTAGTTGCGGAAGGCCGGCACCATATTTCACATAATACAGTTTATATATATATTACTGTCATATCCACTTACATTGCTTACATTTTATTTTCCGATTACATTTTGACCCAGCATCTAGAGGCTAAACTGGGTCGCTAACTCTTCCTCACTAAAGTCATTTTTACAGAGAAAATAATTATATTAATTATTATATACATATCACCAAGAACGCAATAATATCAATTTAAGCAGCTAAGCCTAATATATAAAAGCTACAAGGATATATATACAGGGCGTTCGCCGGGAAACGCAACCCACTGTTAGCGCTACAAGGAAGAAACTGCTCCCGGCGAACGAGCGCTCAGTTTCCGGCATTGTTCGACCGTCGGCCGCGGACTATTTCATAATAATTTCGCTTCATAAACTTCATAAACTTGTGTGCTAAGCATTTAAATGTGACGTAATTCATTAGCTTACCTTATAAAAGATGCTGGAATTGTTGACCCTCTTGTGTAATGCACATTTCACATCTTCTGAACATATTTCGAGACACACGCTGCCCTAACTGACTTAATGATTTTTTGGGTGACTTTTCTAGTCGAAAAGCGATATCGTCAATTTTCTCCTCTGTGAGAATACGGTTGACCTACAGTCTCTTTTTGTTAAAAAATGAACCCGTTTCTCTTACTTTTTTAACCAGACGCAGAATTGTTGATTTAGCTGGCAGTAAAGCGCCAGGAAATTCGCGACGAAATTTACTGCGACACTTTTTAAACGACTTCTTCTTCACATATGTATCGTAGAGAAATATTCTTTGTTGCAAACTGTAACGTACCATAATTTTACTCACACTCAAACACGGTACAGATTAATAAGAGTATGAAGCCCCAAACCAGCCAAACCGCAAAGAAACGTTTATTCACAACACTGATTAACAAGAGACTGAAGTCACAAACTATCTACAATGCAAAGAAACCGTTCTTAACAATGTAAGGGTCACTGCACTGCACTGTTGGGGCAGCGGAGGTGTTAAACAGTGCGGTGATTCACGGTGCCGTGTGGCGGAAACTGCTGGCGCCACTGACCGAGCAAGTTGCCGACGGCAACAGACTGGGAGGGTAGCGTTTTCCGGCGAACGCCCTGTATATATATATATATATATATAAGTCAAACATTCTTAGTAATCATACTTATTAACAACTTCCTTCAATACGAATAATATAAATATTTTGTTTGTCCCACTTGTGTTCCGGAAACCTCGTTGGAGGTCTTCAAATGTCCAGATGGCCATCGAACGATAGGTTTTACAGCATAGGCTATAACCTCCGCCGTAACTCTGTCTCCTCGAAACGATTGCGGTGGAGAAAGCGCTTCAGGAAGATACCCTTCTGGTATACATGAGGGACTCTAGCAGTCACTTAGAAGGAAACTCCTCTGGGAATCCCAGAGGTGATTACGGCAGGTCATGGTGGATGTCTTCGTAGGTTTATTTTCGTTACAGGAAGCTATTTCTACACTTTCATTTAGCAACTTCCATATTCTTGCTTACATATGGAAAACAGTAGTACCGTGCCAAACTCACATTCAGATGTCGACTGTAGATATGTGCGACGTTACCATCCTCATACATCAACTTGTGATGAACTCTAAAGTGGGGCGATATCCCGATACTTTACCCAGTGCGGAAATTATGATAAGTGTTCTATTTTGTGTGGATTATTGTAATGTGTTTGCTGTACTGTGTTGTTTACATTGTCGATGAGACGTGACAGTATTGATAGTGTATAGCTCTGACCTACTCTTGAGATAATCAAGGACAATCAAGTTTAGCGTCTCTATCGCACTGACGAGTCGCCATCAATACCATCAAATTCCATCACTCCACAGGGATTATGGAGAACTTTGTGATTTAATGCAGGATCTAGTGATTTGAAATACTCAACCATGACCCCAGCTGCTCTGCTGGCAGGTAATGAGTTGTGAAAATATCTCCTACCACCCCAGTTCTGTGCCACAACGACCGATCCTGTGAGAAGAGCTCTTTAGGAAACAAAGATGAAACTACTTCAGTTAAATTCCGCAAAGAACCATCTAAGTCTGGGTCAGAATATGGAGATTCGTTTGTTCATTTCAAACAAGTATTTGACAGTGGACAAAAATCGATGTAGACTATCTACCAAAAAGTAATTGGGCACCTGTCCACAATGTTTGCTCGGTGGTTGTCATCCTGTTAGAATCACATAGGGCTTCCTCTTGTGGCTACAACAGCAGCCAACATATCTGGCATAGTCGCTACAAAAGTTTGCAAGTCATCTATTGGGATTCGTCGCCATTCCTCTTGTAACTATTCAGTGAGTTGAACAATGGAATTTGACCGCTCCTGACGAGGCCTCATCTGGCTATCTAGTTCATCATAAAACTGTTCGTTGGGTTGAGCTCAGGACTCTTGGTGAGCCAGTCCAATCGTTGAAAATTGTTGATGGAGTACTGGAGCATAGTAATCTTTGAAAAATGACACCTGGCGACTTCATCCTGGAAGTACTCGAGTACATTCCGTTAAAACACCACAAATTTGGGAGCATTTAACTACCCAGAATGTTACATTACGCCTCTGTGTTCATGTTACCACGAACAATCACCAGCGGTCTTACACCAAAGGCCGTGAAACAGCCCCACACCGTCATTCAACCCCCACCGAATTTCCTAGTTGTCACTATACACTCCGACATAAACCGTTACCCGGGTAGACACCGCACATATACATATCCATCCAACCGTAATATGCAAATCTTGACTAATCGCTACACACAATAGGTTTTCACTGATCCAGTGTCCAGTTTCGACAGTTCATACACCAATTGAGTCACCGAGCTTTATTGCTTGTCGTGATGTGTGGTTTCCATTCAGCTACTCTTCCAAAATATCCAAGTGGGTAGGTCTCTGTTCCAATAGAAATCATTAGTCCTGTTGCTGCAAGCAACTCCTGCCAGACGGTAACCATGGGTTGTACCATATTTTTTACAATTTCACGGTTCATAGCTCCTTGATACCTGTCTGACAAAATTGGAGGTTGCCCATCGGTCTTCCACTAACGCAGGACGAATGCGGACCAGTTTACCTTCACTGCAATCGCCCAATGAAATTGTAGCCCATAACCACGCCCTTATAGAGGATCAATAGTTCTGTATCTCTGACATCTTCTTGTCAACTGGTTCTACACGGGCCTGCAACATACGGCGGCCACACAAGTCAACCATCGTACTGAATTACCTATCATCACAGATGTCCAATTACTTTTTGGTAGATAGTGTACTTAGTAATATCTGCTAAGTAGAAGGATGTAAGGGCGGCCGCGTAGCTCAGGCGGTAGAGCGCCATACTGCAGCCCGGACGGCCAGGGTTCGATTCCCGACGACGCAGAGGATTTTTCCTTGAAGCTGAACGTTCGGAACGGCTGCCCAGCCCCACTCAACCCGCTATCCAATGAGTACTGTGGAGGAAACTCTAGTGCCGAAGGTTGTACAGGGAGAGCGGAGCCCGACTTCTGTGAATCCTACGGTTTGTGGCAGGAGTCGTCGGAACCCCGTGATCCTTACCTTTAAGCCGAGTTCCCACGATCTCTTGAAACGGGGACGCGACGGATACTCAAAAACACGCCATGTGAACATGGCCCCCTCTGCTAGTGGAGATAAGACGCAGCTACCCCCTCTGTGTCAGAAAACGTCACAGGCGTGTGTAGCAGTGCGCTGTTGCCATCGGTTTGCAGCAGCGGTGCGCACCCCTTCTGTGGCTGTAAAGTGCTCTGTGCCAAACGACACTAGGCAACGTGGTGGGGAGGTGGCGGCGAGGTAAGTGAGGGCTAACCTGTGGCGCGCGCTCGTCCCTACACTTCAGCTAATGAGGTGCCGCCTCCGTTAGAAGAGGTCGTGGGAACGCGGCTTGTTACAAGGATGAAAGATTATCAAGGCTTATCCAATACAATAGATCGTACATCGAATTACAGCATAAGATGGTTGATGTGACAGCGTCAGGGTAGTTGAAATCAATGTTCCTCCTCTTGTAGCGAACGTGGCCGTATAAAAGCCGAAATCATTGTGGGCCGTCTGTTTTGACGGCGCGCCCACTCCATGCGCCTTTATCCGCAGCCGCCTGTACGGTACGGACGAGGTAATGAAATTTTAAACCGTCCGTCGCAGCCTGCTGTTGCCTGCAGAGATGTGCCGCACACATACCCAGCCAATCGATGGCCGTAAATATTCCACGCAGAAATACTGGCTGCAGTAACTGTAAAAATGAAAGCCGTCGTGCCGTGTCGAATCGAATGTTAGGGCGTCACAAAACAGCGATTTCGGCTTTTCAGGCCGCAAATCCGTTTTAATCAGGCACTCCACGCTGATCTGAATGCCCACTCTATGTGCGTCGAAAGGCCTTTCTCGTGCCTCTGTGCTCTCATCTTGTCATTGGCTACAAATACTTTTCACGTGATTAAGGGAACAGAAGCTAAAGAGGCTGAATACTGTGTTGCTAAGCTCGACGCATTAAAAATCCTTTACAACAGTGTTCACAGAACCCTTCGGATGATCCTAGTTGCCCAGAATTTCAGGCTACTGAAAATTCAGATTTCTTGTCTGAGATAAGATGTGTTCTCTAGATAACAACTAACTATACTTTAATAGTCCCCTCCCCCTTTGTTTTGCAGAACAAATTAATCTAATTATTATTTACTGTTGAATGACATAGTATTCGTACAGGCACTGTAAAGAAATATCAGATAAATATTTTTTACTTAATGCAAATTGCACTGTTTGGACCAATAATAAACAGAATTTCTTTACTGAAATAAAATTCATGTTACAAACGTAATGTCGTTAGAAATATGTTTACTTGTTCTTGGTCAAGATTAGCCTATTGATAAAAACACAATATTTTATTTGGCGGATTTTCTATAATTACGTGAGAGTAACTTCCTAGTAACACCACATGGGCACTGATATTTTACACAAGTCAACTGACAGGAACCAAAAGTCCAACTCCAATTTATACCGAGGCATGTAACGTCACAACGTTAACTAAATCGTATGGACACAACGCTGCATTAATTAAACCTGCATGAAATGGAATAAATTAAATTTGTTTGTCTCTTTCTTTTCAGCCTGCTGACACAGCTTCAAGTTGGCTAACATTACCACCTCAGTCATATTTTATCTTGGTTTCATATCCATGGTGATTCGTATCATACTTATCAAATGACAAAAAAAGCAAAGGTATTTCAGAGATTAACTGACTGTAAAAACTGACTGTAAAAATTCGAGGCCGAAACACGGAATTTTCGAGATGAGAGTTTTAACAACTGAGCTACCAGAGCATACACAAGAAGGGGTAGTGGAATGGAAATCCGCTTAAATATATAAAATTTGTAAAGTGTTTGTGGTACTTATTAATACGATTCTATATGTAGATATCTGTAGTTTTTTAGGTAGTAAAACAACGTTTGGATTAAAGGATCAACTTGGATTTCAACTTCTTTTCATGGCACCAATGAGGAAAATCGCTCTGCGTTGTAAGATAGAAAATTAATTTCAGCAGTGTTGTTGCTTCCAGATATTCAAACAATTAGATAATAATAAATAATGTAAATGAAAACATTACATCATTTCTGGAGTTCTATCGAATTTTCATATTCGTTTACGTAGTTAAAATTTGTAGATCAAATTCTTATTTTTACTTACTAATTTTCTGTTGTTAGTGAGGGAATAACGAGGTTTCATAGGAACCTCGGTTCCTTGTGATGCACAGATTATAACGACCAAATCAGTTATAAAAAATTCATTTGATACTACAATATGCAAGGACACAATATAGCACAGGAGAATAATCGTAATAACTCTTTTGTTTCGCAAAGTTTTTATATATCAATTAAAACAGGCACTTAACAATACACAACGTCTAAGGAAACAATTAGAAATGATTAAAAGTTTTCCTTACAGAAACAAAAACAACCGAAAATTTCGTTACTCCAGAAAACACATACGGTTTATCAATATCTCTGTGATATGCAGTACTCCTATCTAGCGGTAATGCGATCGCTTAGCCGGAAGATGGAGCCTGAGGCAGGCTTTGAAACGTCGCCCTACATTGACGCGCTCCCTCGGTGGTAAGCCCTAGAAGATTTTATGCAACTAACTCACCGAGAAAGCTTACTTTGTTAATCACTCCTTATTGCTCCAACGAAGCCTAACAGCTTCACTCTAAACTATCGCTTACCCGTGACCTTAATTACTCATAACTAAGCCATTTACGGACTGAAAATCGAAAAATTCCTTTCTTAATTAATGGTGTTAACAAAGCGGAGAACTTAATCTTTAAAATGATATCTCATTTATCGATTTGGTTAAGTAGGAAGACAGCTCGCGGCAAAAAAAAAAAAAAAAATATATATATATATATAGGGTGAGACAGGAGGAAATGTACATGCTTTGAGGGGTGATACTATTGGTAATTCTGAACAAAAAACTTCTAATAAACCTATGCCCTTTTCTTCACCGTATCAGGGTAAACCAATGAAAACAACTAGGAGCGGAAAAAGTGTAGCGTCATCTTTACTAACTCTTTAGTACGCAGTTCACTTGGGCATGGTTCAGTTGTTTAACTCAAGTCTCTGTCCGACAATGCTTGTCGTAGTGCACGGTACTACAGCGTTGTTACGTGAACAAAAGATACAGTTTAGTGTAGTGAAAATGCAACGGATCTTCACACACACGGAGTATGCTTACATGATGTATGTCTATGGTTTGTCCAATGGGAATTGCAGAGCTGCTGTTCGAGAATACCAACAACGATTTCCTATTCGCAGAGTGACAGACAGCAGGGTGTTTCACGGATTGCGTGAGCGTGGTACGCTTCCCAGCGTAAATTTTGTATCTGAACGTCCCGTACAACAAACCCTTAATGAAGTTGAGAACATTCATCAAGAAGTTGAACGCAGTCCAACTACTAGCTCTAGAAGAATAGCTGCTCAACTTGGTATTGCACAAACACGAGTGATACGCGCAGTACACGAGCAAGGTCTGTGTCCATTTCATCGGCAGAGTGTACATCTGCATGAAGGAGATGATGCCAACCGGCAAGACTTCTGTCAATGTATCATTGCCAATGATCGATTAATTCCATCTATTCTGTTCACTGATGAGTCAACATTTACCTGCAACGGAATCAACAACACGCGCAACTCTCATGTATGGCTGATGAAAATGTTCACGCTACTGCGGTAACCACTTTTCAACAACTTTTCTCAGTCAACGTGTGGTGCGGTATTATTGATGACCAACTCATCGGTCCAGTTGTTTTAGATAACCGTTTGATTTCTTTCAAAATGTGTTACCAGAATACGTGGAGGATATCCCTTTGGCAACACGAGCTCGTATATTCGTATATACTTCCAGCATGACGGAGCTCCTGCACATTCCGTACGGCCAGTGACATAGTATCTCAACAAAACCTATCGTGGTCAATGTTGCCACCTTAGCAATTTTGACGCTAGATTTAGTGAATTTTTAACCTCGAAAACGATATTCTTAAATATGTTATCGCTATGAAATTATTTGATGATTTTTAGTGATATTCATTCTTCCAGAGTTTCGAAAAACTTGATTGGAATTGGGGTAGGTAATGCCTCTGTCATGACTTGTATAAATAATTGCGCACATAATATACCAAAAACGGAATATGACTTACCCAATACAAGAATGCTTGCTGGAATAAATACCTTTCTGGAGTTATCTGATTTAGGCATATCCTATCACTAGAATGCCGCAGTAGAAAGGATTTTAAGTACAATGAACATTTTTAAAAACAATTGGGAAGTAGGATATATGTAAATACTCTTTTTAGAGTTCTTTTTATAAGGAATAAGCTAAAAATAGTAAAAAAACTGCTACAGTTACGAGCTTCCGGCTGATGTGATTGCTGCAGTTGGTAACGATGTCAAATACTCTTTCAAATCTAAGACTGGCTATTCATATCATCCTTCCACATTTGCAAGTTCTGCAACTCCTACGATAGACCAATATGACGAAGAAGAAATACCGATTGAAGAAATTGGATGTTGATTTTTAATACAATGTTATGTTTAATTATATATAATAATTATTAAAATATTTTATATTACTTACCTTTCCATTTTCCTTTGTTGTATTTAGCGATTTCTAGTGACTCTTTTAGTTCTAAATATCCCGCAATCTAGTGAGTTTTGAGACCAGGTCTGGCGAATTTTGTTTTCGTAAGGTGGAAACACTGATACTGGTCGTTAAATCGGTCGCCGTGGAGTCATTGCTTGGCCACCGAGGTCAATCGATCTTCCCCCATTGGATTACTGTTTGTGGGGTTGGCTTAAGAGCGAAGTTTACAATCGCAGAGTGGACACAAGAGAGGAACTTCTCGCTCGTGTTTTACCTGCTTATTCTCAAGTAAAGGAATGCAGAAATGAGTTCAGTTCAGCAACACAACACCTGTCTACAAGAGCAGCAAAATGCATTGAAGTTGACGGTGGAATGTTTGAAAATCTTTTTTGAGGAAACTTACACAATTCAACAAACCATAACGTAACAGTATCTTAATTTACTTTCATCTGCACTTTTCCGTTACTAGTTGTTTTCATTAGTTTACCCTGAAACGGTTAAGAAAAGGGCGTATGTTTATTACAAGTTTTTTGTTCAGAATTACCAGTGGTATCACCCTTAAAGCATGTACCTTTCCTCCTGATTCACCCTGTATAATATTAATAGTTCGAAGAGTTCGCCCCATGAAATCTACGGCAGAGTTGAAACACCTGAAAATTATGGTAAAAAAACTGGCAATTGGCAGATATTCCCATCGCACTCGCCAAAAGATTCGCACGGTCATTTCTTTCTCTTCTCCTTCGGTCTGAAACTAGTTTAAGCTAATATTTCATTTGATTATCATCACTATATTTCAGCTTCTTACGACATTTCGTAAATTTGTTTCAAAATTAAATTCAAAATCACTCTCGTATCCGGTTCGTGAAATCAGAGGGGTCACCACTGTGTGTGTGTGTGTGTGTGTGTGTTTAAGCTTTCTGATAGCAACATCACAGGCTACTTTTCTCCGGATGTGGTGCTAGCAAGTTGGTAACACTGTTGACGACCTCATAATGCCGACTACGCGGCCGCACTTTGCGGAGTGGCTCGGCTGAGCACCTCATTCGCGGCTGATCGCGGCTCGCAGTTAAGCCCTGTTTAATTCCTCCCCAGGAGAGCGGTTGCGCTCGTTATAGTCTCGCGTATGCACACACGCACTCAGGTGGACACAACCCCTTTTACTCCCTTAATCCCTGTGGACGCTAACAGCGGGCCGGAGTAATTTTGCACCGGGCCGTGCCTTGTTCCTTAGGACATTCCCTAATGACGAGCTGGTCGTGCTCTGGCGCAGCAATCAGCGGTCGGCCAATGGGGAACCAGAGGCAGGATAGCTACTTGCACTTGCGTGTAGGTGACATCATATCTGCGAAGTGGTTGGCTGGACAGTAGGATAGGTACGTGTTCCGTACATGCAGTAATAGAAATTTGCATAAGTCATTCAATTCTTAATTAGATTTAGTCGAATTTCAGACTAGCCCCACGAATTTCCTTCATCTGTAAAGTCGTTAGCAGAGCCAGATTCAACAAGGAAATGACAGGCCGGAGTGATTAAATTCCTACATGTAATTTTTGTCTCCGGGAACGTGATAGGCATTATATCATTGGTATTAATTTCGATCAAGTTTATACACCTGTGGCCGTCCTTTTAGAATCCTAAATTTAGATTACCCTTTTTTAAGCTTTTACCGTTAGATGTAAAATGCTCAGTGTCTCCCTCGATAACTTCAAACCATTACCTCACTCTCTTACTTACAAATAACTCTAAAATGCCTGAGGTCAACTGCTAGTCATGTTCTTTTCAACCCTTCCGCATATTATGCCTAAATCTTCCCATGGTATCGAGCCGAACCTCGTAAAGCATCCATGACTTATACACGGTAACCCTCTTTTCATGTGTCTAACGTCTTCCTGCCCACAAACTCAATTCACGTTTACGAGTGCCTGACTATTTTCTTATGAATTGTATATTTGCATAAGTAAAACAATTACAAAGAAAAAATCTGCTAACACCGTTGATAACATCATTGAAATAATATGAGCTATAAGAATGTTTTCCATGTTCAAATTCCATTAAAAGAAATTTTATGAGTGGAGTATCTAATGGTTCAGTGGGAAGAGATGTAGATGGCGTTACACTGGATGTATTAAACCACATATTTGTCTCTAAGAGGCTGCTTCGCGTAATACAAAAACACAATGGCCTGTTTACTGTTATATTAATTTTAACAGATGAAACAATGACTATTAAAACAACGGAATACTTACGTAGAATTTAAGGCTTCTGTCGACTAATGTGTCAAATAAAAGTTGACAAATTTTCTTTCAAAACTAATCAGCGAACTCTCTGGACCTACTTAAATAAGGCAATGGCCTAGCACTTTTGCCTTCGACGCAAAGCGACTACATTTAAGCCCTCATTTACGAAAAACCGGCGAATGACCAACACTTACTTCATATTAATTACTCAAATGCACATAAGCCAACTTCAGCAAACAGCCACGCATACGCACTTTCCCTGCTGTAACATTTACCGAGCGAACACACACGCTACACGGCTGTTACAAGATGAAAAGCCATCTTAGTTTTCCTCCAGTATTTATATCTACTGTCTAATTTCTCCTTCTGATACAACTTTTGCTGCAATTTCTCAGCAGGCTCTTATGCTCTAAACACTAGTAGTGTAACAATTTTCCCTCCCCTTGATCCTATCGATACGCCAAACGTAAAACCACTACTTCTGTTCTGAAAAATATGAGTAATCTCCTTCTTCTTAAATAACACACTAGAGGCATCATCAGTAGAATCTTGAATTTAAAATATTCATAACCAATTTACGACTGTTAATTAGAAAAGGCATCGCTTCACATTCAATTCTCCTTTCACTTTCATTAATTTTATCTGAAATTAAAAAGATCATTATTTAAAGATACATCTGTTCACAGTAACTGCAAGTCACATTTCTTACTGACTGGCTTTTTCTACAACAATTTTGACAGATGATGTGGTGCCGTTCAGAGTGGGATTTCCATATCTCCCGCAAAGCTTGCTTTGCTTATACGAAGTATGCAACAATGCTTCCGTGGTTCGGTTTCGACGAAAAACTTTAGGACTCACCTCTCTTTTAGGAGTAACTTGCCCGATGGGCGCAGAATGTGGAGCCAAGTACGATAACTAAATCACTATCAAGTGCTTTACCCATGTATTTGTTGTTATAATTTTAGCCCCTTAATTTTAATTTGTGCATCAACTCTCAGGCAAGAGTAACATTGTCTACAATTACTAAGTATAATTCCAGGCATGACTTCACTGTCGTACAGAAGACACTGGAACTAAGATTTCTAAACACAGGGATCCAAATCATTTTCAAACTGATAAATTGATAACATGTCATTAATTTCGTCACAAAAAGTTGTATTATGATAGGTTGAATCGGTTTCGAACTTGACCAAAGATGGAAATGGTATCTCCAAATTATGATAAACATAAACTTTTACAAAAATTTCGTAATTTTCACTATAGCTACAAAGAAGTATAAGTTTACTCCAAGAATCTGTAAATTCATTTGTCATTAAAACTTACAAAATTTGAGGAACGAGGACTGAGGATGACAGATGACAAAAAAAAATTCATACCGCTTTTGTGGAGTACTTTTCCTGACCGTGTAATTCGCGTAATTTTGCTGTGTGAGCCTGCAGACGATGAATTATGTGTCACGCAAAGCAGTATAGACTAAATGGTGGCGTGCACTCAGGCGCACTCTATGAACGTAGATTACGAAGTGTATAATACGACTTTGCCGATTCAGGCGCACTCTACAAACGCAGACAACGAAGTGCATACTACGACAACGCCGATTCAACATAAGAGAAAACTATTTAAAAAAAAATAGTTACCACTTTTTCAAGCCTTCGGTACATTCCATAATGCTGATAGAAAAGAGTAAATCTACACAGAAATATAACAATTTATCTGCTAACAGAGTCAATAAGTGGTAGAGATTAACTTTTCGTTTAAATTGCGGTTTCTAAAGAAAATTGTATGGTTGTGTGAATTTGCAGATTACATTTACGTTTTACTGACGCTGTTTTAACTCTAGCAGCACCGAAACAACAATACGTTTTTATCATAAAGAAATTTTTTTATGTCTTTACACCTCGTCGACGTCGAGGTCATTAGAGACGGGAAAGGACAGAGGGTAAGGAAAAGAAAGAATTCACCCTTGGCCTATTCAAAGAACCTGGAGTGATTTCGGGAGACCATGGAAAAACAATCAGAAGCAAAACTTTTTATGCTATATTTTTCGCATACAAAAATTATTTACAACATAAGAAACATGCAGGCCTATATATAAATAAAAAAATCCATTTTTTACTATTTACTGGTGAACAGGAGAAAACTAGGATCCTTAAAACGTTCGCCATCTTATTTTACTAATTTCGTTTTCTTGGTTTACTGACCACAGACAACTCGGTAAAAATGAATCCGGGATATGTCAATTATGTTTATCAAAAAAAATCCTTCTAATAGCTGGACTGCGTGTTAAAGTAGATGCGCTTTCATGAGAGCTAGAAGCAGAAAGCCCACTTCTCGTTTGAACTTTTTTTTTGATAGTAGGAACTTAAAGATTGATATAATGTTATGATCCCATTGTTTCAACAGTAGAGCATCGTGAAAAATTAAATTTAGTTGTGAATATAGTTAATTACGTTTGATCATGTCTCACCCTTGAGTAGATCTTCCCACTTTGAAGCATAATCTATGTAAGCATGGAAATTAGCATTTTCTCTCTCAATCTTTTTGAGCAGGCCGATCACAAATTTTTCTCGAAACAATTAATTCAACAAGTATGAACACGTATCCAACAATTGAATAATACTGATTAAAATGACAAATTGGTGTTCTTACCTTATGCCTTCAAGATTATTCTACGTGAAAATTTTTCCGAGGGTAGTGGAGCAACTTGCAGATGGAAAATTAAAAGAACTCGAACAATCCTGATTCTCATCGTGATGCACTGAAATAAACATGACAGAATTCTCTCCTCGTAGGAAGAAACACTCGTTAAACTTCCCCCCCATCCCCAATGAAATATATATATAATATGCCGGAGAAAGTACATGCGGAAGAAAAGGAGTTTGTTCTTTGTAAACATTACGTATCAGTTCTAGTATGCGATACAGGGACTGTATTCCTGCGCGTATAACAGTCTCGTGGGTTAAGGGCATCCTAGTTTTTAGAGAAATGCTGCATGTTTCAAATATTGAATGTTTCTGGCGCAATTATATTTTAATACTAACGTTAGCACATGACTACTTCCATTTGTAACAAAAATGTTCTCGGTATTTCAATGGCTGACTTGTCAACTATCATCTCTAATTTACGTAGTTTCATCGTGTGTCTTTAGCATTCACTAACACTCTGTCTTTCCTGTCGAGGCATCGTAAGCGTTAGCCTTATTGGCTTTGTATTTCAGGAGTCTCCTAAACAAGTCCTTCCTCGGATAGGAATAGACTATACAATTGTTGTGTCTATCTGTGTCTAACCTGAACTTATTCAGTGCTATATAGTATGGAAAATAAATCATATATGTATATACATACTGTAACAGCTCTCAACCCCAGCCTTTTATTAATTTTAATCTCAGTAATTGGCTACGGAAAGATGAAAGTTGATTAATTATTAATTTGTATATTTTTCATGTGAATAAATTTTTTATGAAAGGAGATTGTGTAAATGACTTATAATATGATGTAAAACAGTATAACGTTTAAAATATTAATTGAAAGCTTGTAATTATGAATTTTTTATGAACCTCGTGGTTTCGAGGACGATTTTCAGCTGTCTGGAGTGTTTGAAGTTGTTAATTTTATGCTTAAATACATGTAAATGGCTTTAATTTATATTCTAAAGTGTTTCATGTTTGTGAGCCGTCAAGCAGTTTGTTGTGTAATTTGTTTTAGTTTCTATGGACGAGTCTTGCCTTATCCGCATGTGTTTGTTATGAAGATTCCGACAAAAAAAAAAACAAAAAAAAACAGCTAGATGAAAAGTGTATTCGGTCTTCTTGTTACTTCATTGAACTCATAATTCATTTCAGAACTTGTGTTAATTATTATCCCCCGATGAAACGTAAAATCACCTGGTGACCGCAAGTAATCTCTTAATTAAAGAAGTAATTAATTATCTTACAATCAGCATTATCTGAAATCACCATTGAGAGAGAACCTTGTGATGGTATCCGCGACTGGACAAAACAGCAAGACATAGAAAACATCGAGAACCATAAATGAGACTTTTTTTAAATAAAATATAAAATGTGCAGCCTTGCTATGTTATAACCCTTTACAATTTTTTTTTCCTTTTCGTGGATTTCGGCCTAATAGTCATTCAGTCAACTGCTGCGATTCTTTTTGTTTACCTCAGTTGTATTAAAATCTGTATTATTGAGAGTCACAAATGAGAGGAAAACACATGACGGAAACAACACTTCGTTAATATCAAGCAAGACCTGGACCGAACTCGAATCGACGGCTACTCAACGCAAAACCATCTCATCGCTCCGGGGGCGGTATTTAGAGCTTTCCTTACGGCTTTACGCCTCGTCGACTTCGAGGTCGAAGTCATTAGAGGTGAGAAAGGAATATGAGCAGGCAAGTGGAAGAAATCTGGCCATGGTCTTTTGAAAGAACCATTCCTACATTCGCCTGGAGTGATTTCGGGAAACCATTTACAACCAAAACTTGGATGCCCGGACGGGTATTCGAACACAGTTCCTCCAGAATGTGAGATCAGAGCGTTACCGATCAGCAATCACGCTCGGTATTCATAGTGCTTAAAGCCAGAACACCTGATACTTATGAAAACAACCAGTATATGCAGATAGAACAACGTCACGTGTATTTCATTGTCAGTATTTTCATTTGAATTTTCTATTCTACCCCAGTTAACGTAACATGATGATATAAATCTTAGATACTATGCGCGATGTACGGTCTGTAAACATGAAACCTAATCATACTGTTCGTACTCTACTTAGTAAATTTTGCGTAACGCCAGATTGTTGGTAAAAAAGTTTAATGTTCAAATCAGATTTTAATAAAAAAATTTCTCGTCCCAGATGACGCAGCTGAAGGAGACATATCTCAAATCTTGAGTTAGTTCCTAAGCTTTAAAATATGAAGATCTCACAAAAATATGTTCCATAGATTTTACGTGATGTTGGAACAAACAAAGAGTTCCATTAAAGATTTATGATAGTACAGATGTACAGAGGTTGGGGTTAGGTTGAAATTCAGCCTGTACCAGAATAGAATCTAATATTACTGAGCATAAGCGGAGCGAAGTCAGTACCGCTAATATTAGCAAAGTGATCATCTCTGACTCCGCAGCAATTTCTCTGACCATCTTAGTTAAGGCGGGGAAAAGCGGGAAAAAATAGTCAGGCTGATATGTTGGAACTGAACCAATTTCGCACTTTAGTGTGTGATCTGAACCGCAGACAATATTAATTCAGTTGCTTAAGACTACTGCTGATGGAAGAAATGTCTTAAGTGTTACCCACAGGTGCAAAGTAAAATTTTCTTTTGTTTTAATGTTGCTCAGCGTGACAAGTAAAAACTATAAAGCTGTGTGCTTAACTGAATGATAAATTTATTTAATTATAATAATTAAAATAGTATAGCCTTACTTTAGCTATCTCAAAGATTGCCCTTGTGTTATGGACAGATGAACCATTCGGAGACTATTTTATTTTAATGTGAATTCTGCTTGAATACTCGTTCGATAAATGACAATAACGAAGTCTGGATACTATCCAAAACCCGTTAGTTTATACACAGTTCAGTTTATTTCAATTTTTAATAATTACTTTGTTGATATCTTTGTGTCTCTAAAACGTTAGATAAAATAACTAAGGTCCATCGACATCGAGATTACAAAAGGAATTAGAAGAAGAAATTCGGCAACAGTAGTCAAAATCTCAGCGACTTTCGAAAATCGAAGTCGGGTAGTTGAACCAGGTATCGAAATCACGTGCTTCCGGTTGCTCGGCTCACTCAATCGGCTGCTGACATCTTGCCATCTACCGACTTTAAAGAGACCCTATCCCATACTTATAGAAATGAACCGTTAGATAGAATAGGGATAACGTCTCACTTTGTTGAAACGCAATGGAATTCGTGCGAAGCATTACATCCAACGAAGCAAAAGAACTTTTAGTTCAAAAACTTCTTGAATTTTAGCTCGAAAAAATTCTTACGGACGTCTGTTAAAAGAGAGAAGTTTTATCTTCTCTCCCCTTTTCCACGCGTACCTGACCGACATTAAAAGCGATTGCCGCATAAGAAGGAGGAAGAAAAAGTTTCGGCCGAGATCTCGACGTCCCCAGCCAGAGCCTTCAAAAAAACGGTCGCACACGAAGCAGGCTACGGCGGGAAAACCAATTTTGCCGAAAATCCTACCTGCTAGCCTCTTCTCGGACGGGAACAGTCATTTGGCGAGAGTTAAAACGGTCGAGCCTGGAAGTCGGCGCGACTAACGGGCCGGACCAGAATGCTCTCTGGCCACCCCGCCCACGCGGGGGAGGGGACAACGAGTCAGCTTTATATGCGGCCGGCCACCAACTCCGCTCCACAACGACAGACAAAACTTTTATTTTGCTCGACGGTAGAGTTTTGGGACTGCAAACGCCGCACTCTCTCTGGCAGTCGAAACTCCGCGGGCACAGCACGGTCTGGCCTGCAGCGCTCCTAGCGGGAGAAGCGGCAACTGTTTTCGACGCGACTTTTCGGAGAGGCGACAATTAGCCGAAGAGTTCTCACAGGCCTCAGACGCTGCTGCCTTGTCATTAGCTAATTCCGTACCACCGTTGAGGGTTTTTTGGCTGCGTAATGCCCCCTTCACCTTCTCCGCGTCGGCAATGATGCTAAAATTAGGAGCTGTAAAACAGGCTTTCGCATTGCAGCTTAAAATAAATAATTTCGCTGCAATAGAACACTAAGAACATGGACGTAACTAAAATAGTGGCTTACTCCATTCTGCAGAAAATGTCCAGGAACCTTGAGATGGGTTGTATAATGAGAGTTAATCCGCTTGATAAAATGTTTGAAACATCACCAAGAAAATTTCTAACATTTTTTAGTAACCGTAAGTATGATGGCTCTGGACAAGTGGAATCAGCATTTCGAACATCAGCTGTTGCAAATCAACTCTACAGCCACGATTGGCCTTATAGTGGCTGCTTTTGCACAGATGTCTAATGGAAAGTCTTTTAATGCCAGTCTGAATAAAATAAAAACTGTCTAAACTGGTTTAAACAGTTGGTATTAATAAAAGTATAAAAATCTTTCTTAATATATCGTCACCTGTTGCTGATATACGTTGTTAATATCATGAAAATAAGCGTCTGATTGATTTTGATGAAGATAATATTTCTCTAAGCCGTAATGGTTTGGAAGTTCGGATAATGGTTAGACTACTCCAGCTTCATTACAACACGAAATCTAATTCAACGTAGGGTGTTATGATTTTAGTCTAACGCTACATTGATTGATATATCAATGTTGTATTCAATGTTGGAAATTTATTTAAAAATACTTACTAAAAGTGAATTATCAATTAATAATTTCTGGGGATCGATGACGGAAGTAAAGATTATTTTATAATAATAACAAGTGATTTATGTTAAAGCAAATTAGAAAACATCTAAATAAAAAGATGAATGACAGTGACCGGAAAACTATACAACACTGCCTCCGAAAGCCTACGTATATGGCCAACGTATTCACTGTGCACAAAAGACATTGACAGTCAGAGTTTGACAGGATATTACCACGCTCTAAAAGTTACCCTCTGTACATCAATTATTATTGCAAGTAATAATCAGAAATAAATTTACAGAATCTCTGTACAGAGTCATGGACTCATCATTTTAGTAAAATAGGATCCTGAGGAATCACAGAAAACACTTAGGAAAAAATGAAGAGTTTTTGGGAACCTAATTGGCACACTAACATCTGTGTACCAAGGACACTAATTTGAATCCTCATCCAGCCATCGGGTATTTGATTTTAATGTTTTACCGAAATCAGTCCTCGTGAATTCCTGTATGGTTCCTCCAAAAAAACTATGGCAAACAATCTTCACATTCCTTGTTCTCAATCCTCTATTGACCTCGACGTCGAAAAAGCGTAAAACCTTAAAGGAAAAAAAAAAACAATTGGCAGTCATTGAGGACTGCCAACAGAAGTGAAAACTTAAAGCTATTAATATCATACGCGCTGTACGTCATACTTATAGCTACAGATATAGTAAATAGTAATAATTCCGTGTGATCGTAATGACAGGATTTCTGTAGGCTGTGCATTCCACCCCTTAACCTAAGCCGGTAGTGCTACCAGATACAGGGGACCTACAGTTTAACGTGAAATCCGAGACACGGAAGTGTTCTGACGTGCTTCACATTACCCAACAAGCTGTGCCAGAGTGGAACATTGGGTGAAGGGTAAAAATTCCCGCGAGATAGAGATTCCTACCTTTCGTTCCCCAGGTAGACACCTTAACCACTGAGCCACCAGACCGCTTCAGATATACCGTTAACATTAGCATGTCGGTGACGCGAACTCATAAGACTGATCCATGCAAAATTCGCCCAAAGTGCCTTTCACTTCAAAAAACTAAAAATCTAACTTAGCCCATAGCCGGAAGGTTAGTGTACCACGCTATTGTGTCAGAGGCAGGAAGGCCAATTCCTTTCCTCAGAGGCTCAGAACCACAAAACGTCCAGGTGTAACTCATATAATCAAATGCAACTCCTAAACACTACAGCCCACACTGGATTTGAAACCGCAACCGGAGAGAAAAACTTTCGAAAGAAAGCGCCTTAACCGCTGAGCTACCAGACCGCAGTGTTTTAAAATAGAGGCTACGTGTGCTAAGTACTATCAAAATCTGATAAAAGCTGTGTATTTTTATGAACAACATTGACAGAAATTAGGCTGGGGGTGGGGTAGAAGAGAGTTTAGGTTTTAGTAAATCAAACTTAAACAGTTTTTTTTCTATTAGTTTTAAAGTATACATCTGCAAAGTTCCTTTTAAAATTAGATAGAAACTGTGTGTTTTCATGAAGAATGTTGGCAAAAAAAACAACATACAAGCATTCATTTTTATACATTAGATACAAGTATAATCTATACGCTGCTGACGAAGCGCAACATGTCATACGTATAGCTACAGATATACTGTTGACATTAGCATGTTGGTGACGCGAACTATTAAGATTTTACCCATCCAAAAAGCGTGCAACGCACAAATCATACGCGTAACACGTCATAGCATGTCTGTGACGCCAACTCTTAGATTTACCCCCGTTCAGACATCGCCTAATACGTCATCGAAGTATTCACGTCAAAAATAATATTTGTGTCTCAGTCTATCAGTAACGCAGATGCCTGAGAGATTGCTTGAGTAAGGGTTAGACTGCATAATCGACGAAAATGGAGAGCCTTCACAGAATGCAAAGAGGATGTGGACTAGCCTAAATAGGTGTTCAGTGGTAATTCGTTATAAAATGAAGATGTGGTATTACGCTTATAAGGTGGTTGATTTTAATGAAATCCTGGCTATGGTCGTTCCTTGACCAGGTGTCTGTCTGGCACACTGCGCTCTGGCCGTTGGCAACCTGGTGTCCTTGACGGATGCAGCGCGCTTGCAGCTGGTGACGTAAGCCGGCTGGCCTTGGTGTGCGGTTCAAGAGCCTGCACGGCCTGTTGCCACGTCCCACGTCAGCGGCGTTGTCTGATGGAGTCTGAGACACTCACCAACGACAATATTAGCAAAGTACTCTGTGTCGGCAGTTCCGTATGGTCAGTCTAACTGACTTGGTTGATAAACTAACGCTCTCGTCGACTGAATGCAGATGTAGCATGTGACTGGAGTCTTTCCTGGCGTAATAATTCAAGCGTCCATTCGGATGGAGACATTTAGACAGGTGTCTCTCCTGTTTTCATCAGAAGTAACGTAACCTCTACCAAATAGAAGCGTACTTTGTTTAGGAAATCAGCGAAATTAGAAGAAGGCTGATATTTTCCGATACGAAAAGCTAATCAGAGATGAGAATGAAAATAAAGTCTGGGACTAGGCACAGTAGGCTCGTGGTACACATGATAAAAATGGCTGTTAATCGTTCAGTTTTCACAACTCAATCCGGCTACATACATGCGAAGATTACACTGTACATAAAATTTATTTTGATTGTCAACTACCTAAAACGTGCAGGTCTTTCAAGATATAAACCGACAATAAGAGCAGTTTTTCTGCAGTCCTCATACAGCGAAACGATCATGGACGCTTTTCTTGCAATTCCCTCTCTCTATATTTCCTCAATTTATCGATTAACTACCGTCCCTCATACTTTCTGTCTTTCCCCTGGCTTATCTTAACAAAACTTTTTTTTAAGTACTCTACATCTTTCTAGGAATTTGCTACGACAGCCAATTCTTTGGTGATGTCATTAAGGCATTGGTTAATCTTTCGCCAACTGATCTTATATTGCAGTTTTCTTGTCTGTAAAGTTACCTGTTTTGACAGCTGTTTCCCTGAACTGAGTTGAACAAATTTACATGGCTTACATTCTAACTGAATGAAGGCATTTGTATATGTTGGTACCACTGAAGATTGTTTTTATTGTTGTATCCTATTTCAGTTTTATTTAACGAAGATACGTTTATCCGTTTTAGGTACTGCGATCCTTAATGGAACTTCTGCTTCCTTTTACATGTGTGCGTTCTGTCAATCTAACAGTTTATTGGGATTTCAATTAACTGTCACTGTATTTTCAGTATGTTACCCCATAAAAAAATTCTATGCATCGTCTATTGTACTTGTTATAGTGCTTCTTTTCTTTTTTCCCCTCTCTCGCACACACACACAGTGACAAATTGACGAATATTAATTCCACAGATGTACACCCTTCTCTGTTGCATCTCCTAATAGTATATGCCATAAACTTATGGGTCATCTGGGTTTTTACCGAAATAAATCTTGTTTAAAATTTTTATTATTACTATTTTGTGATATAAGAACTTCGTAATGCAGACTTGCCAAGCTTTCTCTCAGTGAGAAACTACTTTTAATTTCGCATTGTTTGTATCACTCAAGTGACTGTGATACTCAAATTTTTGTTAATTATATATTTCTTATTAAAAAGTTCCATTGTGTCAGTCTTCATGTATAATATTGGTAACCTTCTTTTTTTTTATTCTTTTCGCAGAGCTTACGGATTATAACATAACTTTGAATCATGTTACGTAAATGATTGTAGGTAGTAACGTCTTGGGTGTTATATTTTCTGTCTTCATTAATTGAATGAAATAACTCTTTTAACGTACAAATTCAGAAGTAGCTGCATCACATTAATGTCCAAATAGTTTCATTTATACTCTTACTGGAGAGAAAACAAAAATAAAATAAATCAAATCTGAGCTATAAATCTAGCGAATTATACATCTTATTCTTACATAATTAATCGTTTCAGCATTATACAAAGATAGACAGTGGGCAATTCTCTTGGATAACACACAAATTTAACGACTTTTTTGATTTACTTAGTAATATTCTTCGTACTACCTCATTTTATCTCACAGCTAAGGTGGTTTGTTGATACAATTATCATCTTTGTTTTCCAGCCTACATCTTTCCGGACCGCCAATCACAGAACCTTTACCAACACTCAGTATCCAGCTACAATATTTGTTGTTAATAATCACATCAGGAAAAGAAAGAGAACTGAAATAGAGCCAGAACTTTCGATATAAATTTACATTAATTTAAGATAAAACTACGAATCGATGGGCTAAACATCTTTAAGTTAATTGGTCACAAAGTGATTTATACTTTTACCAAAGTATTTAAGTATCTCTTGCTTAAATGACAAGGGAATTTTCTAAATCAAGGATCCTGAGATACACATTTGCTGCAGAAAGATATTCCAAACCATACATCGGAGTCTTTACAAAAGATTAAGCGAAGAACTGTTCAGCTGACTCTTAGCAATATTCTGACTGAACACGCAGAGCTCTAGCAAGCGGCATTTTATTTACCAACACGAAGATTCTAGATTATTACAAAAATGCTTCTTCTTGTCCAGCACTGCAAGCAATGGCCAAACCAATAGGTATTATTAAAATAATTAAAAACTTCTTATGCTGCTTGGAACTAAATCAAAATAATTTTGAAAGGATATATGAACGATTTAAACAGTTCATCGAACGTAATAAACAATTAATAATCATTGAAAACACTCAGAAATTTTTGTGTTCTTTCATTACAATTTTAAGCATAAAAATAAATTTATCCTACTTAAAAAATCTGACACACTCATTCAAAAACCATTTCAAGTTAACAAACAAATCTCACCCTATTAAATAAATAATTTTATTTGTTTGACCTGGCTTTAATTACTTGGAGGAAGTATAAATTAAGAGAAACAAGGTTATGGTAAAGTTATACAGTCCCAATGCCACCCATCTGCAGTTAGTCTTAAAACCATTCTATATTTTTACACTACATTTATTTTAGTCATTTTCTGAGCATGATTTGACGTTTAAAGTATAAAACTATTTTAGATCTAAATTGAATGTTAAAAAAATGTGTTTGGCACATTAATATAAACTGAATGTAACATTATTAACTGAACTGTAGGAGATATTTTGTAAATTAATAAGGAGGACATGTATTTCTAAATTACTGATAATATTTTCTCTTCGATTATCCTAAAGAAAATGTGAAACTAATTAACCTGCTGGACGATTAACCGCGTCTGTAAGTCTTCAAGTCCGTTTTATCGTTGACCTCGCTGCACAGGGTCAAGCACTCAGCCATCAGACAGCGATGATGGATGAAGCGTAACTTTACCTTGTTCATCGTTAATCAACACTAAATAGCAACAAAATCATCTACATGTTTTGTGAAGACAATAATTAAAAGTTTATATTTTAAAAAAACATTAACATTAATAATATCAGGGAAAGAGCAATGAAGTAACGAGAGGAACAGATTCGCAACATTTTGTTAGGTATGCGGAGTTCCTGTCACGAACATAATATTTGATTCACATTTCTCCTGTAGACATTTAAAAAGTAAAAAAAGGCCTTGTTATCAAGTAACAACTTCATTTATCTTTCAGTAAAGGAAATTAATCGTATAAAATTTAAATCTGTACGTCATTATATATATGATATTGTGACACCAAATGTTACAATGGTTGAAAGCGATCACTTTATCATATGTGTACTATCACCAACAATTAAAATAGAAAAAAAATAGGGAACGAAACCTTGGAAATGTGAAAACTTTGCTGTCATTATTAGTGTATTGTATTTTTTAAAAAGTTTTGATACACTTTTTTTTTTTTTGTAACAGTTTAACGTCCCTGTTTAACAACGTGGTCTTTAGAGACGGGAAAGGATGGGGGCAAGGAATGGGAAGGAATTCGGCCATGGCCTTTTGAAGGAAGCATCCCGGCATTCGCCTGGAGTGATTTGGGGAAACCATGGAAAACCCAAATCTGGATGCCCGGACGGGGATTCGAACCGCCGTCCTCCCGAATGCGAGGCCAGAACGCTATCCGTTACACCACCACGCTCGGTTTTGATACACAATATCTTTGATGGTATACACAACATTTATTATTACCGAATGAAACAGCTGCGATTCTGGAGAAATCTCGACTTCCTGCTGAATGTTTCATATTGTTTTCATTCCTGAATATCCAAGCAATCTCGTATCAGTGAAAATGAGATAACCATGTACTAAACGACTAAATAATAGCAATTGTCGATGACTGACTAATGGAGAGAGGAGAATGACAGAAGTCAAGAATTCTCTCATTAAACTACACACAAAGCTTCCATTTTATTATTATTACGATTAGGTGGAATTAAACGTGTTTGCAGTATAAAATAAATACCAGTGCTAATTTGAAAGTCCATTAACATCACTGAAATGCCTAATAGCATCTTCCTTGAGCTTCTTAGTATATCGAACATAATGGCCGCTGCGGTATTCAGTAAGACACAGTAAATAAAACTAGGTTTATTATTATTACTACTTGCCTGACCGTCTTGTTTGACAAGAAATGATGAGATGATAAGAATAAACAGATAAATCAGTTCTTATTCGAGTTTCTTCCAAGATTCAGGCTCAAATAGCCTCTTTAAGCTTCACAATTTCGTCGTAGGTTTCTCCACTGGCCTTATTCCCTATGAACTGAACTATTATACAGGGAATCTTTCATCAAACATATGTGGAAGATATTCCTCAAATCTTATTTTGGTGTAAGCAATTCCCTCTTCTGTGGGTTTCACCCCCCAGTTCTGTGCTGATGCCAACACTGTTAGTACTATTTTCTATATTTAATCCTTTCATTGATTTTTGCTAATCCTTGTCTTAAACTTGGGGGTGTATCGCTAAGGAGTTCTCTCACAAAAGGTAACCGTATACTGGTAGAGTAGTTGAGTGCTGAAATTGCCACCACAAGGCCACGTAGGAAATTATCTGATCGAAAACTGAACGAGACCATCCATACATAATCGCTCGTCTACCGAACTTACTTCTTTTCCTGTTTAAAATTGCTTAGAAAAGAAACTGCAAATAGAATCTGATACTGATAACGAAGATGTTTACTGTGCTGGACTATATTTGGTGTTTCGTGAAGAATGGATCGCCTGTTGCATTGTGAAATTCGTGAAATCTGTGATATATAATATTAGATCCAGTTCTGCAGAAAACGAGAAACCGGAATCTGCAATACGTCTTAACCTATCCGAAACTCTTTCTTACCTCTATGATAGTCCAGATGAAGCAAATGAGAATATGTTTGTTTGTTATTATTAAATAAGGAGGATTTCTGTAGAAAACTTTAACAGACATTTCCAGTAAAATTGATTTAGTTGATATATTTTTTTTTTATCTGCTTAACGTCTGTCTAACAGCGAGGTCTTTAGAGACGGGAAAGGATGGAGGGCAAGGAATGGGAAGGAATTCGATCATGGCCTTTTTTGAAGGAAGCATCTCCGCATTTGCCTGGAGTGATTTGGGAAACCATGGAAAACCCAAATCTGGATACCCGGACGGGGATTCGAACCGCCGTCTTCCCAAATGCGAGGCCAAAACGCTAGCGGTTACACCACCACGCTCGGTATATTTGATGTTAAAATGCCTTGAATACTATATTTTTGCCACATCTTTCTTTATTACTATTTCTTGCTAGAAATAATAGTGTTCTTAGGTAGACCTGGTATATTGGTCGGTGCTGCCGAGTGAGCTAAATCTCTCGTTATCGCAGGCCAGAGACGGGAGGCATGAAACTCTCTGGCCGAAAACTGAGCCGGGCCATCCCAACGTAATCGCTGGTTTGCCGAACTGGCGGCCGTTAGTTTGGCTGGCGGGCCCGCCCGCCGTTTCCATTCATTAGCCGGTGATTGCTTGATACGGGCAATAAGTCAGCCAGTTTGTGTGAGCCAGAGGCGTATCGGGAGCCAACTTATCACAGCCCCCGTGAATAACGACTGCGACACATACGTACAGGCCGTCCCTCCCAGAAGAAACTGCACCCAGTGTGCTATAACTGCGTGGGCCAGTAGCTCTAACTCGATCCAGCTGTTTCAGTTGAAGATAAGGAACGAAAGATATCATTCTAAGTAATCGGTCTTATTATATTCTTACCAACCTCAAAGCCCGTCAAAAGTCATTCATTCGCAATCTCTTAACAAAATATAATTGGTATAAAATAATGCCCAATGCAATTTCTCATGCCTTACGCTGTAGCAAAAAGTTTCAATTGTAATTCTGATCCAGGTTGCACTACAACCTAACTCCGCTAATACTGGTGCTTGAAAATCAAAGCTTTAATCGCACTAAAATAAATACATTTACTGTTCAAAACTTCCGATAATATTCACGATTAATAGACTTTCGGGTTATGCCGCGTTGTTTATTTCATTACCTGAGCTTTCGGCTGGTATCCTACAGCCTTCGTCAGAGATACTGTTTACTGTCAACATAAGCAGTATCTCTGACGAAGGCTGTAGGATACCAGCCGAAAGCTCAGGTAATGAAGTAAAAAACGCAGCATAACCCGAAAGTCTATTAATCATGAACAAAGACGGCCGCGGAATTCTTAGGAATCATTCCGATAATATTGCTGCTCGAAAATTAAACAGTATCTATGAGCAAAAAATTTAAAGAAAATATCCACGTAGAACGAATATAAATAAACAAAAAAGAACTAATAATTAATACGTAAGTTTAAACGCAATACATAGTTTTCTTTCAGTATTTTGGCAATTCATTTTTTCGCTGACGCATAACTAAATAGAACTATTATTAAATAACGCTCAGAACCTCTACAACGTAGTAACATTTCTGGCCGTTGTTAATCCAGCGGCGAAAGCATTGTCCGTGACGTCACACAGTTACGGACTCGATGACCAACCTAACCTTTTATTAGTATTGATACAAATTTATCTGAGTTTAATGACGACACCCTAAAAAATAAAATATCTGAACCCCTAGTATTCAGCTTTTTAGTAACGCTTCAGCATTTTTTTATCGTTATTGTCGTTTCGTTAGTTACAGGCTAGTAAGCGGTGTTGCTGTTTGGTGCACTGTTTTCTCGTCACGTTTTCTTATAAGTCAAGAAGAAGGAACGTATAGGACGCCAATGTTGTGTTGAACTTAAACTTGGAGATATACGCAAGGAAACATTATAAAAAATTGAGCAAACCTTGGCTAATGAAGTCAAAATGCGTACTATACTCGGTTTCCGGGCGAAGCATCTGACTATACAGGTTATTACAGCAACTTCCCGGTAAGATTGAGCGGTTATGCTTCCTGTTGTCTTGTGTGTCTTGTTTATGCTGTGGCTGTAAAATCAAAGAACGTGGACGGTTAGATTAGGCACTAGACCATTGTGCCTGTCCTTCCGAGGGTTGCCGTGTTAACGTTCCCATCAAGTGGACGAATCCTCTTCAAATTATTAGTAATCGTGTACTAGTATGTCTCCTGTTCTGTCTTAGCCCTGAATGATGGAATTTCTTCCATTAATAGGGCGCGAGCCAGCTAAACCCATGACTTTGGCCGCCAAGTGAGCTAGATCGTTATTAAACAAAATAAAACACACGTTCAAGTCATCTACAAATTCATGTGAAATCTGATCTCCTACGTAATCTAGATGTACATAAGGTACATAAACGTAAAAGATCAGTAGCTCAAGGCACTAAGGAAGTTCAAACAGCCCCGACTTTTAGGTTTATGTTCAGGCGCTTCATCTACTTCATAATCAATATAGAATAATAGTTCTGGCATGTCATGAACTTAGCTGTTCGAATGTAGTTTAAACCAACAAATAAAATACTCAAAGTGTTTCGTTGGGTTGGAATGGGAAACAAAAAGTGTTATCATCACTGTTAATGGGTGGAACATCAAGCACCAACTTTTCGTTACGGAGTAGCTGTGTCTGCAGATCCACTCAGACATAACATACTGCTCGACTACAGTAAATACCTGAAGTCTACTACAGTCCGTGCGCAGGGAAAGAATACGTGCACCAAACAGAGTGTTATCTACTTGTTTGAATGTCTCTCACAAAACAACAGACGAGCTGCTAAAACGCTTGCTTGTGAGCAAGTAAACACACCGACCGCTAACAAATGTGCTACGTACCACTTGAATCTTAACTGTCGATACGGGTAAAAGGGCTAGGTGACAGTGCCTTTAAAAATATAGTGTTATTACCACTGTGTAATTTATTTATGTCTTCGATTTTGTCAGATAGTAAGATACTATCACAGTAGAGCATGACAGTAATTCCTACTGCTTGCGCAGAAATTTTCATTCTCCAATTGATACACAGACATCATTGGGTATGTTATACAGCGGCTTAAATATCTCAGCCAAGCAAATTTCCCTGACATCTGGTTGACTGGGTCTCAGATTAATGCTTTTTAACGTTCTTCACCAAATGCTGATGTTGTCCTTGAAATAAACAAAAAACTCTTCTCTTTCACCGAAGGCATTCGTCCCATGAACAAAATTTTTGTATCTAAAATTTCAGACATAAGGAAAACTAATTTTCTTCAAATATCTGAGAAGCAAGAAACATTTAGAAACAATTTTTACTTTTATTTTAAGCATCAAATTTTTTGAACTATAATTATTATCCGTTCAGAAACTTTATTTTAGCGGCATAATGATTAAATATAAAAATACATCATAACATAAACATATAATGCATTTTGTTATGGTGTAGTTAAGCCCTTCAGAATCCTCCCGTTGTTACAGTAACATTTCTGATCTAATAAGCGCTCTGCAACAACAATAACCCTGATAGTACCAGTAATAACGAAAAGATAAAGAAAATTATAAGTAGCTTAGCTTAAAATAGTTGGACATCTGTTGATACATTAAATTTAGTTTACAGCAATGAGAAAAGTTTTTGTTACATTAACTGAAAACACAATTACAAGTGAAGCATAAATAGAATATTGGTTGCTATATTTTATATTTAACACTTATTTAATTCTTCTTCTGAATCGGTATCTGAAAAAAGAATTTCTTGAGACAGGCGTTTCATCACCTAGGTTAACTCGTCTTGTTTAAACAATTGTGTACAAGATACTTCATTAATTCTTTTTGAAGAAAAAAGCGTTTGGCTTGTATTACAAATTGATTGACGTAAGCAACAATTAATTATCTTACTGAAAAGCATAGAACTTTATTCACGAATGTACGAGGATTGATCAGCTGCTAGCTGTGAAGATCAGAAGACTTTATGGTTGCGTGAGGATGCACCTGTGAATTGTGCGTGTTGATTGTAGAGTGCGTTATCAGCGCCTGCCAGTTATCTCGCCCGCCTGACGCCACCCCTGCAGCCCCAATCGATAGGCCACCCGGCGGACACGCGCCCCTCGATCGCCGGGAATGCACGCAGGCACGCGCGAAATGCGGCCGCGCGGAGCTCACTGTCCGGGACTCGAACATAACCCCACTGACAGCACCGCAGTCACTCAACATGCGAGCTCACCGCAGGATGGTCAGTAGCTGATCTCTGAATGGTTCCTGTATGATGTTTGTACACCAGTGGAGGAAAGCGTGCCGTTGGTTAGTTCTTACCATGGCACTCAGTTTCTCCAATCTGATCCTACCCAGCTAATGTATACCCCTATTCTAATATAGTCCTGTTTCATACGGTTCTTACAGTAGACGCTTTATTACAGGAAACTTCTTTGTCGTGGCAAGTTAAGTGCATAGTGCGCTACCACTTTTCTCCGTGCCATCAAGGCTTGTGTCGATCTCACACCCCTCCAAATATTATTATAATTATTAGTATTATTACACTAATATTTAATTGATTGTAAGTATTCTGAATAATTGTATCGATATCTTTAAATTGGTTTTGTTTTTAAAGGTTAGCTTAATCTTTGTTTAGCGTAAGTTGAATATGATTGTAAGCATATTTGGTTCTGACCAGAAACAGCTGAGCTAGTACATTGTGTGTTCGGCGCCAGATCTGTAAATATCGCATAGTGCGGGTTTATGCTTCATTGTATGAAACCTGTAATATGATGTGAAATGTATTACGAACCTGTTAAAATGCTGTACGAGTGTTTAGATGTTAATTTCAAGGAACGGTGTTAAATAAATTACGTTACATTTCCTTCAGAACTAATTATTGTTTATATAATTAGCAAAAATACCTCTCCTTTTTGGGCGTTTATAATTTATTAACTGTGTTTGGTTAAAACTAAATTGAGCATCCTGCTAGCATGTGTTCGAGTCGAGAGTGGGCCTTTTTCGTCCATAACACGCAGTTACCCCAGTCGGTGAGGAAGCAAGTATGATCTTAGAATTCTTTTATGTGACCTTAGCTCCCATACTATTCTATTTGTATTCAATACCATAATCCAGTCTGTTATATCTGTAAATATCTCGGTACTAATTTGATAGGTGGCTGATAGAAACTGGAGAGATTTACGTAGGTTTCCTGCATCGTGGAAAATCCATGGGCTTCAACGGGATTTTAATCCAACCAGTACACATTATTGCCTTATTTAATGGATTTTAATGAGGAATAATTCTATTTATTACATAATTTATCATTTTTCTCATTATATTATAATAGAAGTTTCGCCCCAGGTATTGAACTTGGAATAAATTGACCTCTTAATGAAATTATGATGTTTAGTCTCTTGTAACTGAGAGACGCGTCGTGCATTCCCAAATCTCTCCTAATATATAATTTTTCAATGGGAGAGACATCCAACAATATGTGATTGCTTCTGTTATATATAAACATTAATCAGTTACTTTCCACAACCTAAAATCGATTTCACCTGCAATTTCTAAATCCAGTCACCAAGGTTATGGTGACGTACTTTTTATGTACATGTATATTGTATGTACATCTGAAAATCTTCAATCTGATGGTCTCAGCATAACAGATCATCCTGATATGCTTACCCAAACTTCTCCTAACAAATCTACGCAGATTCTAAGGCCACGGAAAGTGGTCTTGGAAGAAACTTTCACCATTCGAAAGAGATGGTTAATCGCCAGATGATAATTCCTTGGTAAAGGCCCAAAATTCTTCGGAGTGTGCCGGCTTCAAGAGACGTCTACACGTAAAGAAACAAAATTATACGGATCAGCACACGGCACGGCATAGCCCTCACCACCTAGCAGCCAGCTCCCCATCACGTCATCTAGAGTCATTTCAGCTAACCGGGCGTTTGATGTTTACCAACTGGACGACTGCTCCTTTCCCATGGCACGCTGTTGATAGCTGCACCGGCGCCTGGAAGCTAGCGCGGTGAATTGAAACTGTCGCCAACTCTTTAATGATACTTGAAAATATTCTTATGATATATGGACCTTTAACTAATAAGCCTGACGATAAATTTATTGCAAATTTGGTAATGGGCATTCGAGTTCTCTTGTTTAAAATAAGTCTTCTTAAACAAATGAAAATTACCAAAAGAGTTGAAGCACACTCCGCTAGATTATAGAGTGTTCCATTGAGACTTTGTGCTTATAGCATTTATATTGGAGAAAACTACATGATAACCGATATTGCTAACGTTCTTTTGTTCTATGATGTGAGAGACATCATGAAAATATTTTTTTATTTGTAACAAATAAAAACTATTTTACTATATAAATATTTAGAGACAGCATGTTAATGCTTAAATCTTGCTAACAACGCGCGCCTGAACATGACAACGGAGAATCCAGACGTGAAAGTATTGTGTTTAAATACCAATTCAACTCAGCTAGTTTCCTGTGAATAATATATCAATGTACAACGCCGAGAAAAACTTCCGTTATTTATACTATCGTAGCTACATGCATGAAAGTATCCTTAAGTGCGCATGCTCACTCAAAACGTGACGTGTAACGCGTAACGTGTAACGTGTAACGTGTAACATGTAACTCGTAACGCTAACGAAATTTTCTATACCATGCACAAAGATGTTTTAATTAAAAAAAAAAGAATCAATCACGGGCGTGCAGAAATAGCGACAATAGCGCCTAATAAAACACTAACTGACAGAAACGCTCAACAAATTTGAAAGAAAATTCTACAAAGTCTCAAAGAGATACCAAAATTCCGTGGATCTTTTAAGCAGCAATAGTGAATGGTCAAAATTGTTTGTTTTTACTTTCTCAGAATATAAAACCGGTGAATGGAGTATGTTCTGAGGTTTGGAATGTATTAGTGTTGGTACTGTGGCTTACAGTCCCTATCTGTTTGAGGGAACGTGGCAGTCAGAGCGACAAGAATAAAATAAAAATAAAGTTGGGGCAGTGGCGGCAGCGGAGCCACCGTGCTATCGATCGCAGCGCCCCTCGCGGCGGACGCTGGAGTGTGTCCGGCCGGCCGGCCAGCACTTGTTTCGTCCCTGATGAATGGCGCTATTGTTCAGCCCCAGTAATCACAAAATCCCTGATAAGAGCCTACACCACGGAAATACAGACGCCGCTTCCTTCCCACACGGGGCGAGGATGTGGTTTATCCCGGAGCGTGAGGTTCCTTGTTTACCCGTAATCTCGCCACCCGATGCCTCCTCGTAGAGAGGATCTTCTTTTGTTACTTTCTTTCGTGGAGATCTTTGCCGTCTCCCGGGGGACCTGGTTTAGTGGCGGCCAAGGTTCCCGCAGGCCACTGCAGTAAATCCCGTTTCAAGCAGTGTCTCCCTAGGCCACCACTTCCCCCTCACCCCTCTCCAAGTATTTGTGCCTCTGGAAGTGACAAAAAACGTTGGACCACCTTACTGCAGAGTCGAACTTTCTGGGTTACTCCTCTGTAAATGCCGTTTCGCAGAACACAAGTAAGCTAATCCAACGCAGTCAAAGTCACTATTTTGTTTTCCTCTCATTATTTACAGTATGACGCAGGGATCAAGAGTCACTTTCACATTTCCTTTTTACTGCACGTTTAAAACAATCAGTAGTAGGCCCTATGCAACATGATAGTGTGAGTATCAACTTCACGCTTAGTTCTTTTTGACGATAAGGAATGGAAATCCTACATGCTACTTCAATCATTAATGCGGTTTAATTATATCATTAGCTTGCTTCCTAGTTACAATGGATTGACTTTCTGCATGGCTTACGTTATCAATGATACAACTACTTATATAAAATCCACTAGTATGGCTAAGCGCGCTAAAGCATCGCGCACTTGATCGGGGATATACAACAGGAGCAGGCGTACCAGCCGTCCTTATTGTGATTTTTACGCGGTTTCCCGTAATCATCTAGGCCAATACTGGGAAGCATCTCCGCCTCATAAATTACACATAAAAAAAAAGTTTATCACGCCTCATAAACTGCACATTTCAAAATAAAAAATGACACCTAAAACACAGAACACTCAAAGTTACACGTTTTGTACACAGATGGCAACACAAGCATTTCCTCCAAGAGTTTAGGTACGCCGGACATAACAGGCCCGGTTAGACTTTGACGATGTTGTTGTAGTGGTCATTGTAGGCGGTAAAGGATTGAGGCTAAGGAACGGGTCTTTTAAAGGAATAATCCCGGCAATTGCCTAGACTTACATGGGGAAACCATGAAAAACCCGAATCTGGATGTCTGGACGAAGATTCGAACCCGCGTCCTCCCGAATGCGAGACCAGAGCGTTACCGCTCACCCACTAGGTTCCGTGGGAGGAAATTCAGTGTAGGAGCCTGAAATGGTAGGAGTATGGTGCATATCGTAACATTTCCGAGGCTGCTGGGCGTTGGGAAGATTCGTGGTTCGATTCCACGTCCAGACATTCAAATTTTAGTTTTTAACAAATGACTGGGATACTAACTATTGTAAATATTAATTGTGGCATTTAAAGGAGGGCGGGATTGATTTTCAAATAGGTTCATAATTAAATAACATTTGTCGGAAAATGATAAATACAGAAATCTGAACTACTGTGGATAATTTTCAGTTTATGGAAAATCAAAACAAACACCTCAACAGTGAGCTCCGCTCTTTTAATCTCAGCTCGTTTACAGACTACAAAGCATAAAACCGAAACCTGTTTAGCGGGGCACATTGTAGTCGAAATCTGTCTGTATCGATACTCATCATATCACGAGCCGTGATTGCTGTCAACGGTCGGCACTAGCGTAAATCCGGAAACAGCTGAAATGAAATCAATTGGTAGATCAGTTGCATCCATATCGCGATACCGCTAGACCAAAGTAGAAAGACTATGGATTCGTATCTCGTGGCCACCTAAAACGTTCTCTCTCTCTCTCTCAGTTCGTCATCAATGGGACGTGACCTTATTCCATAGTAATAATATGTATGGTAGAAATATTGATATTAACAATTTAGAAAAAAGTATAGTTTTATTAATAATTCCGTGTGGTCAGAATGACCTGGTGGCAGGGTTTTTATTGACTGGGTGGACCCTGTCGTAGCCGCCTTAACCTAACCCAGTAATCCTACCTGGTACAGGGGACCTACAGTTTAATGTGGAATCCGAACCGCGTTCCGAAGCTTTCTGGTGTACTTCACATTACATAGAAAGCTGTGCCAGAGGTGAAGGTCGGGTTAAGTGCCTATGAAAATCCTCGCCGTGACAAGGATTCGAACCGGGGACCTTTCAATCTCCAGTCAGCCGCCTCAACCACATAAAAAAAAGGTTTTTTTTCATCTCAGCCATCTGTAAGTTTATCTTTGGTTATTCGAATTTGTCTCACTATATTATCGTTCTACAGTCGGGAAAACAGAGGACTAATACAACACCCATGCCCTTGGCCGGACTCGAACCGGCGACCCTGGCAACGCGAGGCGACCACTGAGCCACCAGACAGCTCTAATTTAGTATTGATAATGGTAATTAATTATGAAAAGCACAAATAGAATTACTTGATGGTAATGTGACGTCAGTGATGTCAGTTTTACAGCTGTCAAGGTGAAATATGGGCGTGAAACATGACGTCACTATGTTACGTCACAGACATAACAGGATTTGGATGGATAACACCCCCTCACACTACTCGTGTGTACAGAGAGTAAAAACCTGTCTGAGAGACAAATCGGCAGAGTGCAACAACCAAGATGTCGCCATTTACATACCCCTCGTATATAATCATCCAACTTGTAAAGAATCGTACATTGCAGCAGGGGGATGTTCCCCTTATTACTATGTAGTGAACGAAGTATCGTCTTAAACTGTGTGTGGAGTTTAAGTGCATTGTTTCCTCCGTAGTGGTCTGACTACTGTGCCCCTATGAGTGCAGTCAGAGATGGCTTGCGCGGCCGTTCGACAGATTAATTACGGGGCTGAGTGGCGCGGGGCACTCGGTCGGTAATTACTGGCTGGCCGGGAGAGGCGCTCGAGTACCTCACACTGCTGCCCAGCGGCGCACTGTTCATACGCATTAAAACACCCGCTCGCCTATTGTGTATCACTTCCGACATCTTAATTAGTTAATTACAGTCTATTGTTTGTTGTTGCGAAACAAGCTTATAGATAACGATACAGGTAACGTAATTAACTATCTTGAACAATGCTATAAAACTCCGATGTTTTGCTCTGCAGAAGACTTTTCATCAATTCGGTAAGTGCCCACCGAGCATGATGGGTGAGTGGATTTTTTTTAACACTTTACGCTTCGTCGAGGTCTTTAGAGGCGGGAAAGGAGTGGAGACAAGGAATGGGAAGAAATTCGATCACGGCCTTTTGAAGGAATTATCCAGGCATTCACCTGGATTGATTTGGGGAAACCATAGAAAACCAAAATCTGGGTTCCCGGACGGGTATTCGAACCAGCGTCCTCCCGAATGCTTTGTTGGGTGAGAGATAGCGCTCAAACCTGGTATTCAGGAGGATGCGGATTTAAATCCCAGTGCGTCCATACAGATTTTAGTTTTCCATGTTTTCTCGAAATTACTATATGTGACAGTTGAGCAGGATCCATCAAAACGCCATCCGTCATCGCCAGTTACTTACGATTGCTTGCCTCTCCTCTCCCCCTCCCCCCCCCCGCCATTTTCTTCCGGCTCTAATGATTCCGACGTTAACAAGTCGTAAAACCAGATGCAAAAAAGTTCCACCACCCAGTCTCTGAACGATATACAGGGTGATTTCTAGTAATGTTTGAAACTCTCCGTAGTTACGTAGATGACACTAAGACAAGTAATTTGATATAAGACATGTATGGTCGCAAATGTCGGGAAACGACTTCAAATTGGTGCACAAAATTTAACAAGACGTCACCATTTGACGGCACCCCTCAAGCTGCAGTGAATGTGTCAGCAACCTGTTTGTTTACATTAGAACACGTCGTCTTAAAAATGTGATCGGAAGCACTAGGAAAGTTTGGCGCTGAACTCGGCAGGTTGGGGCAAAATTGGTTAGTCTGCAAGAACTGCTGTAGCGATAACAAAGGCTGCCGGACTAGATGACAGACTCCTATGCTCACGTTAAGGCTGCCCAGTTAAGCACCAATCTTTCCTAGCGCTTCCGATCACATTTGTAAGGCGACTTGTTCTAATGTAAACAAACAAGTTACTGACACATTCACTGCAGCTTGAGGTGTGCCGTCAAATCGTGACAAATTTTGTGCACCAATTTGAAGGTGTTTCCCGACATTTGCAACCATAATGTCCTATGTCAAATTACTTGTTTCAATATTACCTACGTTGCTATTGTATATAAAGCGCTGATTGGTTTGGATAAGTACTGGAACGTCTAGATTCGAATGTCAGTTTAAGATAACATTTTTGGAAGTGTGTCAAGTGTGTAGAATTTTTTTTTCTTTTTTGCCTTAATCAGCACAGAAACCTGTAGGTTTTTAATTCCATGTAAAACTGTAGCTTTCCATGTGTTATGTAGTCTTGGCAGTGGTGAATTGCGCCACCAATTGAAGCTATGCTGCTTAAGCAAAGATATTATGCTTCTGGATCTTCGGGTCAGTAATTCCATATGCATTTTGATTATCTGTGTGATGCCCCGTGATCCTTAATCAATCAAATCTTTTAACTGTATACTGTTGTAAAGCAACACATATCAAAAATTGTATTTTCGCTGTGGTTTGTGAGATATAAAGATTACCACTGCCATTTATGCCGTATAGACGTTTGTATTACTTTTAGATTTGTCAAGTTCGATAATAATTTTGAGTTGGTCTTCCTGTTCGTAGTTCCGGCGTAGTTCATGTTACTTATCAATTTTTTTATTCGGGTTTTATGCCTCGTTAACGACGAGGTCATAAGAGGCTGGAAAGGAGTAAGGGCTACAAACGGGAATGAATTCGGCCATAGCCTTTTGAAGGAACGACCGCGGCATTCGCCTGGCGTGATTTGAGGAAACCATGGAAAACCCAAATATGGATGGTAGGACGGGAATTCGAAACCGCGTCCTCCCGAATGCGTTACCGCTCACCCATCACGCTCCGTAATTACCTACTGTATTTTGAGCAATAATCGAACTGAGCGGACTTAGCAATGAGTACTGGTTTGTGGAAAAGAATCAATATATTAATTTTGTTGTCACCGACAAATGTTTTGGGTGATAAAAATGAAGAATGCTTTCTGATACTTATGACTATTTCGCGTGGCGAGATCTCATGACATTTCCTTTCCGTGAGTCCTACTGGATGAGGGACAAGAGTGTCGCGCAATTTTTGGGCACGCAAAGTCAATAATCAAAATCTAACCATAAATTATTGACAAAAAAAGGAATTATGATTGCAGGTTCCATTTACACAGTATATAACTTTGTTTTCATTTCAGTTCTTAAAAATCAGGTCAAGAAATGGTAGCGTGACTATGAGAATTTGAGGTTTTACTTCAATATATGTTGTTCTTACTGTCATATGCCACCTATGACGTACAATAGTCCTCATTCTGGCTGCATTATTATTCCTTCAAACAAAATTACTACACACACATCAAAATCCTTTCAAACTTCAACTCTACGTCATACGAGCATGTTTAAAACTCCATACAGAGTGCACTTTTTAACCAATTTTAATTTTTCATAATATTCCGCTTTGTGTCGTTGACTCTTTGGAAAGTGACCCGCACACGGTAGAACTTGTAATTTTAAATATTTTTGAGTTTTCAGGAAAGTGTTTCTAAATAAGACACTTCCACAGAGTTGAATCAAATATATTGGTGAAATTGATGATCACATCTAATTAAAAATGTGAATATTGTGGTAGAAAATTGTGGATTAATTTTTGTCCAAGTACCTTACATAGCTCAAAAATTTTCAATACCTTCTTCTAGTTTCACCAAATTCCCACATCGTAAAATCCATCTAATTTCCAAACAACGTTCATCGGAATGCACCACGTTGAACAGTCCATTCCACCAGTTTATTTTTCGATTTGTTATTTATGCTCTTTTCAGTGGGCCCCATCTCATACGATGCCTTTCTCACTGACAAGTCACCGAAAATTGTAAATTTACATCAGCTTTTTACAATCCATTCGATAGATAGTCTCAACAAAAATCACGGATTATAATACAAATTATTTTATTTCAACCAATCGACAATTCAGAGTTTACCATAACAACGGACTGCTACCATCTCAGAATGAACCAATTAAGGAACAAAAAGCGCGGATAAAAATTAATAAACTGAATTATGTTATAATCTTAAAAACACCACAAACAAAAAGTGACAGCGAGAATAACTAAAAGATATTACAAACTGACTAAAACAATTGGCAGACACCAAATAGCAACCTGAACTTAAAAATGTTGACTTACCCTAAAAAGAGACGTATACTTTAGGAATATCTGAGCTTTGAACAAGCAAGAAACAAAGACACAATTTTTACTGTATTTCGTACCAAAACAAATTTTTATAAATCGTTTAAGATTTATATGAATACACCTGAAAACAAAACAAAAGAAATGTAGTTAGGGGTTATTTTTGTTGTTTGATAGGAAAAATATTTGGTTTCCCATGATGATTTACTTTCCATGATGGTCATGATTAGAGGAAGCCGAAAAGATTCAATAACATAACGCCAAGAAAGAATTTTTTCTTGTTTCTTTCCTTTAAGCTTATCACAACCATGATGATTCATCTTAAATACTCAATCAAAAATTTGTAGCTTATAATTGTTGTTGGACGTGTTATAAATAAATGCTTCCTTTCTCTGTCTACATAAAACAGTAAGAGTTTCTGTATTTAGCGAAGCTGTCACAATGATTTCGACATTAAAATCTTAACCACATGACGGTATATTTTGATAGTATAAGAATTTTTTTCCATTAACGTTTATTTTCCACATGTTCTTGCTTCATACTGAAACTAGACTGTGGAGATTATAGATTACAAATTAAGACTTACTCCGCGATGATTGTAAAATAAATCCGTTCTACAATCTTAATTGTGTATTGGCTATAATTTTGTTTTCGAGTATGTGGATTCGTCCTTTCACAATCGCCAAATTATAACAAGTTCTAATTCGGGAACTAATTGTAATTGACCGTCTGTGGAGCCTAAAATACCTAATTTTCAGTATGTTTGTGGCTTGGCTATCTTTCGTCTAACAGGGACGCATTTAGTTCAACCTGCTACCCCGAAAGTAGGAACCACTGGAAATAATTTGATTTTCTAAACATTTTTTCGTTTTTCATATTTATTATTCACTGATGCATCGTGAAAAATTGAAATATGTCTTTTTCTGTCAACTTTGCTAAATGTTTACAAAGATAAAAAATGTTTCTTTCTTCATTACATTCTTAAATGTTTACGAAGTGTATAAATGTTGGGAGGTCCCATGTAACGCCATGTATTGTTGCCAACCCCGTCATGTTTCGTGTGTTTGATTTGTTTGCCACATCCACATTCATTAGTACTATCTATTCTTGCATTTTTCATGTCATTGTTCATTGGTCGTTCCGGCCTCGCATTCGGGAGGACGCCGGTTCGAATCCCCGTCCAGGTATCCAGATTTAGGTTTTCCAAGATTTCAATCCAGGCGACTGCTGGGATGCATCCTTCAAATGGCCATTGCCGAATTTCTTCCCGTTCCCTGTCCCAAGTCCCATCCCGCCTCTAATGACCTCGACGTCAACTAGGTGTAAAACCATAAGTAAAAAAAAAAAACAAAAAATAAAAAGCTGGTCGTCAGCAGTATTTCGATTGTGTTCTTCATTCACAGGCATGTTTTCTCCTGGTCAGTTTTCTTTTCACAATTTCTATCTTAAACTGTAAAGGCGAACCCACTCTACACTTGTTAGTGTCTTAGTTTTACTTTGGAGCTCATTTACGCCTAATTTCGCTACTTTTGTCTTCTTATTCCCCAATATTTTCACAGATACAGTAAGTCAAACTTTTATAAATTGGGCTCCACAATATTCAGTTATAGAATACATCATTTGTCGCTAGTAGTCTAGTTCACAATGTTTAATATTCATAGCTGCTGAAACGACCGTTACTGTGGTATACGAGGCTGAAACTGACGCACGGGTCACACTGAATAGCGTTGTCAGAGCTATCTCTGACGTGACGTCATCGGAAGTGCTAATAGCGGGGAGAGTTTCGGCTTATCTGAAATCATGGGGGCACGTCTGCTACATACAGCTGTACCGCAACCTCTCCTATCAGTTAAAGTTCTTTAGAGCTAAAGCATTTTTTTAGGAACACTATTTCGTTATGAAACTTTTCTCGACTAGCGAGTATAAAGACGTTTATCGTATTCACTTCAGAAATAATACTCGTGGATTGTGTCTGACTAAAAGCAGAGTGATTGAAAAAGTTTTTGGTGTTGGTAGTGTAACAGCCCTCAAACCTAAACTTAAATGGAATTGTATTTTGTGAATCATTTGTAGTAGGCTGGAGTTTGGGTGAATATGATCTGGTAGGTTTGTTTTGCAATTTCCTTTTAAATCAATGTATATAGACTTTTTTTATGAAAAGAAATTATTTAAAGCCATTTTATATGTTTATGAATAGAATTGTGCAAGAGAATTGCTTAAATGTTCGTAATTCCAAGTATTAATGCAAGTTACGATTTCTAAAGGACAATTTGCTATAATTTAAAATGATTTCTGTGGATAATTTTGTGTTTAAGTATCTTTAATTTCCATTTCTGACCATTTTGTAATGATGGTAAATGATCATGTATTAATTCTGATTGTTTTTAATATGTTTCAATTGTTTAAGTATTGTTAATGTTCGATAATTATCTGGCGGAAGCTTTTGAAGTGTTCTAGAAATCTCGACGTAGCTTATATGAAGCAAACATCTGAGACAGAGAAACAGTTTTTTCGGCAAAGTTTATGCAGACTCAATATACGACGGCGAAGGACTGTATTGTCTGTGGGAGGAATGTTGTATGCCATCTCTGGGTTATATGTATGTATGTGACCAGTATCTTTGACGTCGTGTTTTCTATGAAAATAAAGAACAAATGTTAAATTGAATTGTATCGTGGACTGATTATTCATCATATTAACTAAAACCACGAACAATCTAATAGTAGCCGAAGTTGATGCCTCTTCTGCGCTGTTGCCATTCGGTCCGTGGACGGAATGTTCTCCTTGGGGAATGCCGGACGGTGTTGTCCAGAGTGCGCGGTGACGCCGTGCCACCTATATGGAGGCGCCTGAGGCCATTAATTATTCGTTGCACACGGTAGCTGGCCCACCACGCCACGTGCTATCAGCCGGCGCTAATTTCGGACCTGAAAAATGAATGGAGGCCAGGCAGCCACTGACAGTTCACGCAGACTCACCGAATTGGTGGCGTCTCCCGCTCACTATCCCAGCCGGAGAGTGTGTGCGTGGTGTGTGTGTGGTGTGTGTGTGGTGTGTGTGTGGTGTGTGTGTGGTGTGTGTGTGTGGTGTGTGTGTGTGTGTGTGTGTGTGTGTGTGTGTGTGTGTGTAAGAGAGACAGAGAGAGAGAGATGAGGGTCTGAGTGGGTGTGTGTGTGTGTGAGTGTTTGTAAGTGTGTGTAAGAGAGACAGAGAGAGAGAGATGAGGGTCTGAGAGTGTGTGAAGCTTCGTGGGAGTATTCGTGCCTCAACTCCGTGTTAACCGCATTCATACTTGATGAGCAACAGTGCTGTCCTAATCCTGCGGCGAAGCTGGCAATGTGATCCACAAGCCATCAACGGAGTACACAGAAATGTTGTTAAGGTTTCCTGCTCTAGAGTTACGGTCGGGAAGGCATAAATACAGCTCAGCGTTTTGTGGTTGGTATCGTCATCTCTTCTTCTAGGTAATGTATGTTTCGCAACTTTTTTGCCACTTTGTCTCTCTTACTCTCCATCCTTCCTCCCTCACTGCTTAGGAGAAGCGAGGAATGAGTGCATCCTTCGGCTAATACTAAGCGTGTATGCAAGGAAATGATTAATGACTTACCAAAAATTTCAGAGTAGAAAAACTATTGAATGTGCAAATGATTGTGTCTGCTGATGATATTATCCTGCTAACTAATTAGTTTAAAGGTTCAGAGAACATAATCAGTGGTGTGAACGTAATACAATTGAGCAATCTGGAATAAATATACAAAAAAAAAAAAAAATGAACTTATTCTGAGATGGCAAAAAACAACAATAAAGTAAATGTCTAAAATAGAACTGATTCATTTAAGATTGTAATATATCAGAAACAGGATGGCTCTAGTGCAAAGAACCAACCTTAAAACATAATCAGATTATTTTGAAGCTATGTACTGCTTCTCAGATCATCGTAATGTGCATGATTTTTTAAAATTGCGTGAACTGATACGGAAAAGATTTAGATATTATTAGTTAAAAACACAACTCATAGATGATTCTTAAAAGGAGATTTTTTAGTCGTATTTTGGGTCATAATAATTTGCTAGGTGTTTGGTTAGAGTTGGTTAGAGCAGTTGGTTAAAGTTGGTTAGAAAGCTGGTTAGAGTAAAACATTAAATTAAATTACAATCTGATCGCGGAGCCTTAAAAAGATGGAAGACGTGATAATATCAAACTATAATGAGAGTAGTGACCAAAGGATTAAAAGTACCTTATATAATGTTATTCGCATTTGGTAAAATTTAAAAACTGTCAGTCAAATTAAAATCAACATCAGTTTTCAAAGCAAGATTAAACATATAAAAGTCAGTAGAGAAATATGTCGAATGACAGAAATGTGTTTCTCATATCTTATCTGCAATAGAAGATAAAAGATATTTCATACTCGTTCCTCAATAACGCAGACGATTTAGGTGTTTGCTTTATTGTGGTGGGCTGGAGCAAAAAGTATAAATGTCAAAATAGATGGAGAGGGCTGGAAGATGAGGCAAATCTAACTGGAATGGTATTTTATTGGGAAAAGGAATCATACATTTTTTCCGTTCAAATGGTTCTCTCAGTTTCGTATGTCACTTGATTAAACTGTACTTTTTCCATTAGTACACTGAAACTAGTGGTTGAGTCAGGCTATTATTCAGAAGGTCTGGTGTTCAATTACCTGTCTGGTTATCCAGATTTCGGTTTTTCCCCGCTTTCCTAAATATCTTCAGGTTCATTGAAAAAATTCCACCGTGGAATTCTTTCATGTTCCTTTCCACGATATTCTTCCTGCTTTACTTACTTGTCAACTAAAAGCGGCAAAACCCCAACAAAAATTTATAATCTATAGCTGCCATGTAACCGACAAATGTATTATCCTGATTAGATGTAAATGTTGCAATGTCCTTTACGAAACGGTTTCCTAAACAGAAACAGTACACTAGATGTTGCTTAAAACTCAGTGAATAAAACCGTTTTCCTGTATAGCCGTTGTAAACACTCATTTGAAAGCTAATCCGCAGGGCTATTGTTGATATCAGTTTGATTTTATTGGTATGTATGTTCGTTGGACCAAGTAGTACCACGTTAAACCTTTGTTTGGATAAAATTTTCTGTGGATGTTTAGTTTCATTTTATAATGTTATATCAGACCTAGTCATTTCAATCCTCAGATCACTAAAATTTTAAATACTAAAAATTAATACCCTACGAGGTTATAGTATAAGCCAGTAAGTATTTCGGTGGAAATGAGTGAAAACGCTATCTGCACTAAGTTTAGTGCTTTGCTCTGTAGTTGCCGTTTTGCATATTGATTTTATTATCCTCCTCAAATTTAATTTCATTCGGTGTGAGTTGTGTTCTCCACGAACTTTGGTTAAAAATAACCTCTAGAACGTTATAAATTATTACAGTATTTCTTAGCAGCGTACGGCCACCAATTGTAAATATCATTATTAATGTTAACAATAAACTTCCTTCAGAAGTGTAATGCGGGTAAGGGATTCAAGGATTGGAATAAATTACCAAATTCTGCATAATTTACCAAAAACACTCATAGAATTTAAAATTAAAATATGTTAAGAGCACATGAAAATAAGTTAGGAAATTACACTCAAAGATTTTAAAATAAAATAAAAAATAAGAAGAAGATAGGAATAAATAAATGTGTAGTGAAATTGAGATCTGAGCATACACATCTTCGCATTAAAATTAAATGTTGCCTAAAACATTTTTTCTGTTTCATTAGAATAGTAATAATCAGTGAATGCTCACCAGTTTTCCATTTTATAAGATTTTGTATCTAGTTTTAATCTTAACTAAGTTCCATCGGTAATTCTTTTAATATCAGAGAATAGATGTTTTAATGTTTGGTTCTTATAACCAAACAGGGAGCAAAAAGTTCTATATATTTTTCATCAGTACATAAAGAAAGTGTTACGGAAATTCTGTATCAAACAAAGGAGCTATAGATAATCAATTTAGTCATCTCACAATTATGGTTATGACTAAACCCAAATGCCTACAGCCTTAGTTAGTGGTGGGCTATCTCACCATAAATTTTTATAATTAACATCTCAACCAGTTTTTTAGCTAATACTGAGGTCTCGTACATTCATTATCTGCAGCTGTAGGACGTTCCGTACCATTTACCAGCGTCCTCATTTAATTTCTGAATCAGAAAGCTTCCTGTTGCAGAACGCGCAAGTGCATTCTAGTCTGAGAGCCATTTATTTAAATTGTATTCTGCTGCAAAAGATTCCGTGGAAGTGATTAGCACTAGTTACCGATACGCAATTTCCTCGGTGATTTCATTAATATAATGCCGATCGTAGTTGAATTTGGAACCAGTTACAATTTCGCCGTGGCCCGTTGTATTGGAATTGAGTTGCTTTATACCGCAGAGGGGAGCCAATTTCAGACCCGCAGAGCAAACTGGTAATGCGCGCTCAGCTCTTCAAACAGAATTCGCCCGATACGGGGGTTCAGCAAATAACAGCTCGCGGAGACCGGATACGGGGCTAGGAACAGGTGTCACGATCACAGATAATGTTGAGGGGAGATCGCAGAAGAAATTACGGCTGAAACACCGCATTCATTTCTGCCATTTGTTCAATAGAAGTACAAACAATTGTGAAGTAGTAGAATAAAAAATTTATTAAGCTTTTATTTAAGAGATATGGAGTTTGTAACATCGCTCTAAATTGATGGGAAAGTTTACTGACTTATTTCTTTAGGAGCAAATTTGTTGCATCATCTTTTTCATACAGGTCTGTCACTTAAATCGCCATATCAGAATACTGTTCAGCAGGTTATAACAGCCCTTATTCCGAGTCCTTTTATGAAATTTTATTTTAAGATGTATGTATAGTAAGTAAAAGTGCATTTGTATATTTTTCGTGTGATTAATCACTAATTTATGTATATTCGTCATGTGAATGAACATTGTTTTATGGAGAGAAATGTTTAAATAATATGCAATACCATCTAGGACAGTACTATGTATGAAGCATTAATTAAAAGTTTTTAATTGTAAGTACTGATGTAAGCAACTATGTTTGGAGGACAATTCTCAACTATTTGGACTGGTTTATGTTGCTAATTTTGTGTCTAAACACACATAAACATCTTTAATTTTCATTTACGGGTGTTTAATAATCATTGCGAATGATTTCGAACTAATTCTGATTGTTTGACTGTCGGCCGCATTGTAGACATTCAAGAAACATCAGTCAGCTTTCTTCGTGTTATTATGGATGTTTCGATAGTGTCTATTTAAGTCAGCGGCAGAGACGAGCAGTTAGCTGAAGTTGTCGCTTAGGGAGCGTGCACAAACTACGTGGCTCCCTCCAGAGGGGGGGGGGGGGTTGACTGGAAGGCTCCGCTGGGCTACGTGGGGGGAGGGGCGGTTCCGCGCCAGGCCACGTAGCTTTCCTTTCATAGCATTTTTTACAGTTAAAATGAGGTAAAGAACAAACAACATCATGTGAATATTTATTTCACTCAGTTAATTATCTCCGTATGTAATTTACAATAGTCTGACAGGAGAAAACCGTACAAAATGTCTTGTGGAATCAAAAGGAAGAAAGTCACGTGCTACGTGGGAGGGGGGGGGGGGGGAGGGTTCACAGGAGGCGAAAATGGAGCTACGTGGTTTATGCACGCTCCCTTAGTTACAGTTTCGAGTATTCAGTCACTGTATTTGTGCTTTAGTATCTTTAGACGAGTCTATTGAGCCTTATACTCGCGTAATGTTGTCTTGGAGTTCACGGCTTAATAAATATGAAGCTAAAAATGTTCCGACGGTGTTGTCATTTCATAGAACTCTTTAACCCATTCAAAAGCAGTAGTAATCAGTAACCTTTTTGGGAGGGAAAGACGTCTGGCGATCAACGCCAGCAATCTGTAAACTGGAGGACGAAGTGATTAAAGGAAGCCAACATTAATTGATGACAGGACGAATTAATTAATTTCTGAAGACCGTATCAAGATATTCTTTGTTTATTTGGATTCAAGTAACGGTAATCTTCTCGCAGTACCCGAATTTGGAATTATTTGAGGTTGATAATTCTCCGTCCTTCCACGTTGATAGGTCTTCGTAATTTTTTCTTGTTGTACTTCCCAATAATAAGTGTCTCCTTCAATCGAAAAAGTTTAATATAAAATTTTCTTAATAAATTATCTTCTTTCTCCTCAATCGTTCGTTTCGTTCTATTTTTTCTCGGGAAATTTAAACCTTGGTGATTTCCCCTTGCTTTGTTCGGTGACCGAGCGTGGTGGTGTAACGGCTAGCGTTCTGGCCTCGCATTCGATTTGGGTTTTCAATGGTTTCCCAAATCACTCCAGGCAAATGCCGAGATGCTTTCTTCAAAAGGCCATGGCCGAATTCCTTCCCATTTCTTGCCCCCCATCCTTTCCCGTCTCTAAAAGACCTCGCTATTAGAGACACGTTAAGCAGATAAAAAAATAAAAAAATTGTTCGGTGGTGGAAGTCTATATTGTTCCTTGGCTGTCCTGGTGACGCCGCGTCGTGATTTGTAGTAGCGACGTTTCGACAAACATTCTGTGTTCTTTTTCATAGGCAGAAACTGATTTATCAGTGTTGGTTGCTCTTATATACACGTGTCCTGCTACCTGACTAGTAGACGAAATATATATTATTGTTCATGTGACTGGTTGTAATGTATACGAATAAGATGCATGATGGGAGAGGAGACTCACTTCCGGCCCATTCAGGCCTACTCTTCCGAAGGCTCACCTAGCTTAACGTGTACACCTGACGGACGAATCACAGTTAACAGTTCGTATGTCCTTATTCCATATGGAGTGCAGAAGGGTTTGTAATTTAACTCACAACTTTGGAGCACAATCTGATGGTTAGGAATTAGGCAGCATCACGTCTCCTACCCTACCTCCTATCCTTATGGAGCTTCCATAAACTAGTTGGCCCTCTTTTGATCTCCTCTGAACACTCCCCCCCCCCCCACACACACACACACACGTAGCCTCCATACCCCTCCCCCTCCCTCTCGTAGCACGTAGATTTTTTCCCTTTTGATTCCAAGATTTTGTACTATTTTCTCTTGTCAGACTATCGCAAATTTCATACGGATATAATTAAATGACTTAAATTAATAATTTTTTTTACCGAGCAGGGCGGTGTAACGGTTAGCGTTCTCGCCTCGCATTCGGGAGGACGGCGGTTCGAATCCCCGTCCGGGCATCCAGATTTGGGTTTTCCATGGTTTCCCCAAATCACTCCAGGCAAATGCCGGGATGCTTCCTTCAAAAGACCATGGCCGAATTCCTTCCCATTCCTTGCCCCTATCCTTGCCCTCCATCCTTTCCCGTCTCTAAATACCTCGATGTTAAAAAGAGACGTAAAGCAGTTAAAAAAAAAAAAAAATTTTACAGTGACAAATAATATGAATGATAAGCAACGTGGCTTGGCTCCGAACACCCTCTCCCCGCACGTAGCCCAGCGTAGCTTTCAACTAAACCCCCCCCCCCCTCTTCTTGGACCATCCACGTAGTTTATGGACGCTCCCTTATCATACCGCCAGAACTAGAACCAGATTATCTCGTCTCAGGCGCTGTATACCATGACGGTGAGGAAGTAAATGAGCCAGCTGCGCAGCCAATAACTGATAGAAATAATATTCGTTTTATGAGACTCTTATGGTATCTCCTCAATTTAATACTGACTAAATTTAACAACCCACAAAGTGCTTCCTCTTAGACTTACTCCTATCATCTAACTGACAGTATGTGGAGCGTGATAACACAGAATCTCACATTTAGCATCTAGTCTATCTGTCCAACGCCTAATAACACAGAAGTATCACATTTAACATCTAGTCTACCTGTCCAACAAAGAAAGTATTCATCTGAGATACAAAAAAAAAAAAAAAAAAAACAACAGTTCTGAGAAAATTCGATGCTTTTGAGCATGCTTGCGTGAGCCCGTTGGACCGGACAGAAACGTTCTTTGTGCTGTGTACTCCGAAATGGCCGATCTAGATACGCAGGCGGCCATAATGACTGCGCACTTGTGCTGCTGCTTTGAAGTAACGCCCGCGCCCTGAAGTTTATAGCTATTCATTGCAGGCGTGATTAATGACACGCCGGGATACTGCGTGCAGCTGTTCATTACTCACACCTTAGTACGGAGCCTTATATTTCATTTTCCTTCATACTTCCGTAAATCTGTTTTACGGAAGCTATGATATACTGGAAGACTGTTGTTGAGATGAATTTCTCGCAGTTCAGTTGTGTTATTTACATTGTTATCGATAATTTATTTATCACAGCACCAAATGGAAGTTAGTATCGAGATTCGCGGGGACCTTGAAAAAATATACTTTTTTTTCCAAGTTCCTTAGCCAGAGGAGGACAAACGGAAAGCAATTCACTGGAAATGGGCTCCATTACTGTTTTGGCTAACAGCTCAGAAAGTACCCCCCTTGCCCTTTCTATTTAGGTGTAGGCCATGCCTAGTGAAAACCCACCTACCAATGGTGTTCACAAGACACAACCCTCAAGACGGCACTAATGCCTTCCCCAAGTAGCACTTGCTAAGACATGTTTTATTTACCACCGTAATGCCACTCTTAGTAAGATACTCGGAAGTAAATAGTAGCATGTTTTTGTAATCTCGACTCATCGACTTAAAAGTCGTTAGAGCCGAGGAAAGATTTGGGGCAGGGAACAGGAAGGAAATTGACTATCTCCCTTTTTGAGGGAACCGTCACGGGTTGAATTGTAGTCATTTCGGGAAGCAAGGAAAAAACAAAAAATCTGGATGATCGAAACTGAGATCAACTAGACGTCCTGTCATATCCTAGACCTGAAAATTAATTGCTAACTCACTAGGCACTGTGGTAATATAAGTACTGAGCACTAAAAGAGCTTCCTTGGGGCAAAATGAAGGTACTAGAGCACTAACTCGACGAAACGACAGTATGAAGATCCATTTCTCTCCATTCCGGCATCAGAAATTTCGGCCAGCCTTGAAAAGTTTTCAATCACATCTTCGAAAGTTTAGATGTTTGCGTTTTTGGCAGGTTTATCACATTAATGACCTGGTCAATCATCGTATTTAATTAACAACTCATTATGGAAATCGTATTCGTTCCACGACCGGCCATATCACAGCTTCTCGTACAGTTGTGGCATATATCAGCCAATGTGGACTCCTGTTTCAAACCTTCTGCTATCGGGGTGGCTAGTACATAAATTTTCATAAGATTATTTCTTTTTTATTATTATTATAATTACTCCTCAATTCACTAAAAGTGTGTGTGGCGGAGGGTACTCAGTAGGATAATGGTTTGGAAGGGATGTACTGGATATGGCAGGAGGCGCCCGTGGGTTATTGTGAGGAACTATCCCAACATTCGCCTGAAGTGATCCGGGAAAACCATGCAAAACCCAGATCAGTATTAATTTCTGTCAAGTGCTGTATGTATCGCTCTTCTTAACACTGACTGAGTCGTAGGCTTTTTACTAACGCTAGTGAAGGGATGTTAGACAGTTACTTCACGAACACACTAACAAATCTGATACCTAGTACAGGGTTTACTAGTTTGAACTATAGCGAAAAATTCATTAGGAACATAATCATCGGAGATAGATTGTGAAAAAAGTCTCCGTTGATTAAAACCCAAACTGTTCCACAGTGAAGGTATACAACACTGTTTATGGTGATTCATCGGACGGATTTGGATATTAAACCTGATGGCCTCCAGTGTGTTTTCGAAGTCTTCCTTCGTACAATCTCAGTTTCGTCTACCCTACATGCTAACTTTAATAATAGTCATTTACACGCATACACTACTGATGAAAGGAACTGGTAGCAGTACCTCTGTAACAGGCATCCTGCACGGGATCTGACCAGCACACGGGGTGAGAACTGGTAAACTACTTTGCCTCCATACAATGAAGTGGTGGATCTAGGGATCTAGGGCCAGAGATTAATTTGCAACTCCCAGAGTGTCGCAACCAGAGGCAATAGTTAAACTAAAAAAATTGCCGCCTTTCTGAAGTTGCCACCCGGAGTAACTGTCCCGGTTTCTTTTAGATCTGTCACTGTGTATTATATTAACCCATCACTTCTTACATAGAATCTCAGAAATCTCTACTCATTGATTCGAATCAACTTTTAGTCCCGATTAATTGTATCAGAAATGATTGCCTTCATTATAATAATTGTAACACCCACTTCGGAGGTTTCCGTTTTCTCCCTTAATACCATTACTGATGTGAAACTTCTTCGGGCACTGTAGGCACAAATTTGTCAGCTTTACGCGTTGTGCGTGTACACGTTGATACAAGCAAGTTACTTTTGTTTTTTAAATCTGCCAACGATCCACTGCAAGCATCACATTCCATGTTTGTTAGTAGCCAATATTCCTACATGTCAAAAACTTATCCACTTATCTTCACCGAGCGTGGTGAGTGAGTGGTTAACACTCTGGCCTCGCATTCTGGAGTACGCCGGTTCGAATCCCCATCCGGGCATCCAGATTTGGGTTTCCATGGTTTCCGCAAATCTCTCCGGGCGAATGCTTCCTTCAAAAGGCCATGGCCGAATTCCTTCCTCTTCTTTGTTCCCAGTGCCATCCCCTCTCTAAGGACGTCGACGAGGCGTAAAGCCATAAGTTAAAAAAATATTTTTCTTCGTGTTGTTGACTCGTTTTTTTTTTTTTACTTTCAAAGTTTCGGAATATTTTCGTTGTATAAAGATAGTCAGTAACTGTTAGCATAAGCAAATAGTGACCAGATTCCGTGACACAGATGCCGACTCATCCTGTCACTCAGCCCAGTGAAAGGCGTTCCGGGCCTACAATGTAGAAGGCCAACAAGCCATTCACCGTTGTCTGTCGGATGCAGGTGAGACGACCGTCGCAGCGTTTCTTTTGAGTTGGACCTGGGTTCTTCATTGTCCACCTCTGCTTTCAGTGTGGGGCCAGGCAAACCGGTCCGCCTTTCACGGCCGGCTCTCTGTGTGTTTGCAGACTCGCCTCACCGGGACTCGAAGCGAGGTCCCCCGCTGTGAGAGCCACCGCCTGTGGGAAATCACACGCGAGCCGGCCTTGGGGCCAGTGAGCACTGCCGTCGGTTTGCAATGCAAATCGAATTCACCTACCGCCCCGTCGCGCACATACACAGCGCGTTTCGGGCTTCCGCGTTTAAATTTCCATAAATCTCCAGGTCTCGGCACCCCGCGCCAGTTTCAGACTTTTAATTGCGCGTAGAGCAGTATTTCCAGATCCACTTAGGCCGCGCTGGGAATACGCATCTCGAGCTGATATTATAGTGTTTATACTTTTTAATTCGGTTCGCTTTTTAGCTTAATGGAATGGCTCTGTTTCGGATGGTAATTGTATGCAGATTAGAAAGGGGAAGTCTTAAGGGAGAAGTGTATTGAGAACTGTATTTTCCTCCAACTGCAGACAGCTCCTCTGTGCCACATATTTATGGCTCCTCGTGGCTAGGTTATGAATAATTGTGGAAGTATGCTCATTCCCTTTTAAAATTATCCACCGGGCTTTATTAATATACTGTTTCCATAGAGCAGTAACACCTTAGCTTCAAAAACAAATTGTTCTACAATTGGGCGTATTTATCCTGTTATAACAATTCGTTTTTGTCATCAGTAAACTGGTTTCCCCAATCTTGAGTAAATCGCTTCATACCAACATACCCATTACAACCTACGTCTTCGATTATCTCTTTCAAATATTCTAAAATTTGTATTCCTTTAATAGACAATTCGCGCATCCTGCCATTTCTTTCTGTGAGTCTCATCTATAAACTTTTTTCTAGACCACCGCTACATAACCAATTTTTGAGATGGGTCAAAATTTCGACCCTACAGGCAACGATTTTGATTCTAAGCTAGCCTGCGGGCAACATAATACTTGGCTATGGTTACGATAGATATTTAAATATAACAAAGATAAAAGAACCTGTTTATTACAATAAAAAAGTAAAATCCATCATTGAGGCCTTTGCAGAAGTTTTTTTTCGCTGCGAATTTCGCCCCTGTCTTAGCCTCCTTAACCTAACCCGGTAGTGTTATCTGGTACAGGAGACCTACAATGTAACGCGTAATTCGAACCACGGTAGCATTTTAGTGTACTTCATATTACACAGCAAGCTGTTCCAAACGATTTTCATTCCAACTCTCTCTCTAGGAGTCTCACAGAAAACCCAAAGAAATTCTGGTCGTATGTACGAAAAGTCAATTGTACCAATAGCAATATTCCAGCACTAATTCGTGAAAGTTCAGAGGTTAACGAAAGCCGCGATAAAGCTAACGTACTAAATACTGTATTCAAAATTCATTTACTGATGAAAATAAGGATAGTGTTCCCGTTTTCCCACGCCGTGTCGAGTTGGTGATGGAATCATTACGGATAGATACTGCAGGTATCATAAAGCAATTAGAGCTCCTGAAGTGGGGGAAAGCACCGGGCCCAGATGGAATTCCAGTTAGAATATTTTCAGAATATGCGGCGGAAATCGGCCCTTTTCTGTCTGATATATTCAGTAAATCATTAGAAGAGCGAAGAGTACCTTCAGACTGGAAAATCGCGCAAGTAACTCCGATTTTCCGGAAAGGTGATCGAAGTGATCCTGGAAACTATCGTCCAATATCTATAACATCTGTTTGTAGTAGAGTTATGGAGCATATTATATGCTCGAACATTATGAAATTTCTAGAGGATAATAATTTGCTTACAGCAAATCAACACGGATTTCGGAAGAAAAGATCATGTGAAACACAGCTTGCCCTATTTACACACGACGTAATGAAAGTTATTGATGCAGGTTCACAAGTAGAAGCAATTTTTTTAGATTTTCAGAAAGCCTTTCACTCTGTGCCACACAACCGCCTTTTAGCGAAGCTACGAGCGTACGGTATATCGGATCAGCTTTGTGAATGGATAAAGGATTTTCTAACTGGTCGGTCGCAGTATGTCGTCGTTGAAGGAGAAAGTTCTTCTAGTCTAGATGTTACATCGGGGGTACCTCAAGGAAGTGTAATAGGACCACTTCTTTTTTTAATTTTTATAAACGATCTCGGAGACAAAATGAAAAGCCTTTTTAGATTGTTTGCTGATGATGCTGTTATTAATAGGGAAGTAAGGAATTTGGCCGATTGCTTAGAAATTAAGCGTGATCTGGATATTATTTTGGCATGGTGCGCTGAGTGACAACTTACGCTAAATTGTAAAAAGTGCAAGACAATGAGCATAACTAACAAAAAGAATCCAATTGTTCAGAAATACGAGTTAAACAATTCAGTTATTGATATGGTCGATTCTATGAAATATTTGGGAGTAACAGTACAAAGGAACATGAAATGGGACTTACACATTAATTCGTTGGTAGGTAGAGCTAATTCTAGGCTGCGATTCATAGGTCGAATATTGAAAAATTGTAATGAACAAACAAAGGAGATAGCGTACAAATCTCTTGTGCGTCCACATTTGGACTATTGTTGTGCCATTTGGGATCCGTTTCGTAAGGGGTTGATCGAAAGTATAGAGAAAGTACAGAGAAGAGCCGCTTGATTCGTGACCGCTTGCTACAGTCCTTATGAAAGCGTCACAGAACTGATTAGTAGACTAGGCTGGGAGTCTCTGGTAGATAGACGACACACGTTTCGTTTAAACTTATTGGTAAACATGCGTACTCCCACTTTCACTCACGAGTGTAGTGAAATACTTCGTTCACCAACCTATTTGAGCCGGAATGACAGGATAGATAAGATTAGAGAAATAAGGTGCCGCAATGATTCCTATATGAATTCTTTTTTCCCTCGTACCATTAGGGATTGGAATGCACAACAAAGAGATTAGCTTTGGTGCTGAGCACCCTCTGCCACCCACAATTTTGTGAATTGCAGAGTATATATGTAGATGTAGAAATCAAGGTGTGGGGAAGGAGGAGAGGGTTTAGGTTTTTGTAGATCAACGGTTAAAACTGCGTGTTTGTACGAAAATCAAACATTAATTTTTATATATTAGATACAAGTATAATTCATACTTTCACTGCTGCCCAAGCGCAACGCATCATACTTATAGCTACAGATGTACTGCTATTACATCATGTTGGTAACGCGAACTCGTAAGCTTTTACCCATCAAAAAAGCACGTCATAGAATGTCGGTGACGGGAAGTCGCGAACCTCTCAAACAGACATCGGCGAAAGAGCATATAGAAGTTTTCATTTTAAAAAAAAATCACGTTCGCGTCTTTTAGGGTGTGTGTGAATGAAAGAGCTACCTTGTACCCTTGAAGCCGTGAGGCATGCGGCCAGCCGTTCGTTCTGACGTTGAACGGTGGGCGTCAGGTGCAGTGAAAGACGCCAGAACCAGGGCTGCTGACGTAATACCCACAAATACTGCCGCCCTTGGGCGGCAAGCCACGGCTAAGGGACGCCGGGATCATTGACCGACAGTCCTTGGTTCGGGGCAGCATAACTTCATTCACTTACATACGTTCTGTAATACAGATATAGTCAAGGTCGTTAGAGCAGGGATAGGATGGAAGACAAGGGAGCGTGCATAAACCACGTAGCTCCATTTTTGGCCTCCTGTGAACCCTCCCTTTCCCCCCTCCCCCCAAGTAGCCCTACGTGGCTTTTGCCTCTACCCCCCCCCCTCTCCCACGTAGCACGTAGCTTTTTTCCCTTTTGATTCCAGAAGACATTTTGTACTGTTTTCTCTTGTGAGACTATTGTAAATTACATAAGGAGATAATTAACTGAGGTAAATAAATATTCACATGCTATTGTGTGTTCTGTTCCTTATTTTAACCGGACTACGCTGAATAAATGACCAGTTGTATTTACACCCTGCAAAATAGTTATATTTCGTTGTTAGGGAATCATCAAACTGTAATGGGATAATTATTACTACACAAACTTTTTATCGCATATTCGGATATAGTTTATAATTTTGTTATTGTTACGATTAACTGTGATCAAGTTCTTTCTTTACACCTATAATATTCTAATAAGAAACCTTTTATAAAATTCTTTTACTCTGTGAGTTTAATTGTTCAACAAAACCCTCGCTAACTGGAAAAAGAAACTTTTTCAAATCTTTTTTTTCGAAACCAAGTGCCAACGTCATCTCTACATATCGACGTACTGCTCCAACAATCATCCAGGACGCATCACCTATGGATACTTTATACATATCTACCACTATCTTTACAACCCACATCTTCTACTGGAGCACGCCGTCTAGAACTATGGCGAAATTCGTTGTCTGAAGAACAGTGGAGGAACATCAAAGAGGTACCGGCTGCGGAATGTAATCTGCCATATGCTATATGGAAGGCTCTAAACCAGTGTTTCCCAACGTGGGGCCCACGCCCCACAGGTGGGCAATTTGGTTTTTTCAGGGGGGCAATTTAGAAATTGACTTGATACGACTTTACCGCTTTCTCTTCGGTTTATTTAAATGCAATGCTAGATATCTATACAAAATATAGCATAAAAGAAAATTCTTAAAACAGTGCTGTAAATAATTATTAGGGATAGTTTCTTTTGATGTTAGCAAAATATTTTTTAATTAAAAATTAGGTATGGGGGGCAAAAAAATATTAAAAGTGGGACATGACCCAAAAAAGGTTGGGAAACACTGCTCTAAACAGATTAAGAACTGAAGTGTCCCGATGTAAATATAGTATTAAAAAATGGGGGTACACTAATGACAACGATCTATGTGGTGAGCTCCAGAACCCACAACATCTTCTGATATGCAAGAATCTCCCTGAAACCTGCAATATCGACGACCTTTACAGGGCAAACGAGAAGGCCATCAAGATTGCGGAATTCTGGTCACATACTATATAATTGTGTTTATAGTTTAATATTAATTAATTAATGTTATTTGTTTTTTTCAACTTGTTATGTCCTGGACACGAGAAATAAATAAAATTTACAACCCACATCCTATCCTCTAATGACTGCCATCTTACCTCTATTTCATATCAGTTACGGTAATTTATGCAAACAGCCATCGCGAATTTGTGGATAAATTAAGTTTCCCAACCATAGGTTGCAAATGCTAATTGCAGATGAAGAAACCTAGTATAATCTAGATGTTGGATCGTCAGTTTAACAGCATAGACTGATAGAACCACTCCTTTTCCTTACTTTTGTAATTGTTCTTGAGGATTATCTGTGGCGAATGAATGTAAGTGATAATGACATTGAACCAAAATCCAAACTTCCTTAAACTGTACTGTGTTTCACAGAAGGAACTTTCGAAGTATTAGATAAAGTAAACACAAGTACTCCGTAAAGCACTTATGGAATTGTTTCTGAAGTTCTGTATGTGAAACACCGGGCGATAGAAACTTTTTACAAGGTTCAAGGCTTGGCTGTAGCTCTGTAGAATTTAATAATTTCATTGAAGTGAAGAGAACACTAGAGAATACTCATTGACTTTCAAGGGAACACTCCCTTCTACCACATTTACTACAGTAAAACCTTACTGCGTCTGCATGTTTTGTCGTACACTGACACAAATTGGATGAACAGAAATAACAGATTTCATGATAGATTAGATGGTACGCGCGGTATTGACAGGATGCTCAGACAAGTGCAGTATAAGTTTGACTTTTACACCAAACACCTGCGCATTTTAGACTTAAAAGTAAAAATGCCTGGTTCGAGGAGTATTAAAACAGTGCCTCCATCTTTCACCATTAACAAATGACGTCACATCTTTTTGATCAGAACTAGCATTATGAATCACTTTGCCTATCCACATCACGCCGATTAATGCAACATGTAGCTCTTTTGCCTCCTCAGTAAGTATCCTTCATTTCTTTCTACGCTTTTCCTCTTCTGTATCTTGCCAAGTATTCTGGATCTCTGTGCATATTCCCTATCCACTCTCGCCTTAGTTGTTGGAGGAAGAATTTGGTAAAACTATGTAGGCAACCATAAGTGAAAATTATGATTTCATTTAGCCATCTGAAATTCTTGTGTTTATGTATCCAAAATAGTAATAACCAAATATGAGACTTGAAAAATAATACCTAATGTTCCCTGAATCATAAAAACTAGAAATTATTCGATTCCTCAGGGAAAATATATTCCCAAACTGCTAAATGAAAACTGAATATTGCGGCCAATTCCATTGCAACAACTGAAAAAGTAACAAACCGTCAAGAGTAATAAATGCCGAAAGTTTCGACAAATTTTATTAATTTAAAATTTAATTAATGGTTGGAATTAATTCTGTTAGTTACCTCAACAACCTGGTTTAGGTTTGTAATTATTGATTTTGATGACAGTTATTCACTGCTCAATCCTTATATATCAAACAAAGTTTTATAAAACTTAATACAGTAAAGCACCTCAGTCAGTTTAAGTTTGCGCAATACAAAGTCAGTGATAGTTATAGAATTAAAAGAAAAGCTGCACAACAACATCTACATCCATACTCTGCAAATCACAAACGTTGTGGGTGGCAGAGGGTGCTAAGCACCAATCCTAAACCCGCGCATTCCAATCCCGAATAGCACAAGGAAAGAAGGAATACATAAAAACCTCAGTACGGCATCTTATTTCTCGAATCTTATCCCTCCGGTTATTGCAACCTAAATATGTTGGCGGAAGAAGTATTTCATAGCACTCGTAATTTAAAGATTTTCGCAAATTCTCCAATACATTCGAACGCAAGCTACGTCGTCTGTCTTCCTAACTATCCCAGCCCGATCTATGTATCAATTCTGTGACGCTTTCACAAGGGCTGTAAAAACAAGTCGCGAATCGAGCGGCTCTCCTCTGCACCCTCTCCACTGAGTCAATCAGGCCCTTGTGATACTGATCCCAAACTCCACAACAGTAATTCAGATGCGATCGCACTTGTGTTTCATACGATAACTCCTTTGTATGAGCATTACAATTCCTCAAAATACGACCTATGAATAGTAATTTAGAATTAGTTATGTGCAAGTCCCATTTCATGTTGCTTTGTACTATCAACCCCAGATACTTCAGGGAATTAACCGTGTCAACGGCTGAATTGTTTATTTTGTACTCGTGAGCAAACTGATTCTTTTTGTTACTGATTCGCATTGCCTTGCACTTTTTGCCAATTAAGTGTAAGCTGCCATTTAGGGCACCAATCGAAAATAGCATCCAAATCGCGCTGAATTTCTAAGCAATCGTCAGAGCACTTTATTTCCCTACAGATAACTGCATCGTCGGCAAACAATCGCAACCAGCATTTGACGTTGTCACCTAGATCATTTATAAATATTAAGAAAAGAAGTGGTCCTATTACACTTCCTTGAGGAACCCCCGAAGTTACATGTATCTTAGAAGAGGCTTCCCCGTCAACAACGACATACTGTGATCGACCAGTTAGAAAATCACGCATCCATTCGCAAATATGATCCTATATACCGTATCCTCGAATCTTCGCTAAAAGTCGGTAGTGTGGTGCAGAGTCAAAAGCCTTATGAAAATCCAAGTAAATAGCATCAACTTGTGGACCTGCATCGATAACTTTCATTAAGTCATGGGAAAATAGGGCCAATTGTGTTTCATACGATCTCTTCTTCCGAAATCCGTGTTGACATAGTGAAAGTAATTGGTTCTCATATAAAAACTTCATAATGTTAGATCATATGACATGTTCCAGAATTCTACTACAGACATATGTTAGAGATATGGGTCGATAATTCCTAGGATCATTCCGATCTCTTTTCTTCAAAACGGGAATTACCTGAGCTATTTTCCAGCTAGAAGGTACTCTTTTCTCAATATTTACGGAATATATCTGACAGAAACGGTTCAAAAACGCAGGTAACCAAAATACTTCTGGATACTGCGACCGCAGCGATGGCTGAATAGCGGTTGTATAGGGTTATTCAAAAAGAACGACCAGTTTTTCAATTTTTATTTCTCACAAAATATAACGGATACGAATACGTACCAAACTGGATAGAGGAAGTTTCGAAGTTTCTAGTTCCATTCGCTGCCACCAATGGCGCTGTTGTCTCTTTACGTGGAAAAGGTGACGACGGGAGAAGTCGTTTTATGTGCTACAACAGGCAAAAAGTGAATCCACTGTTGATGTACAGCGTGCATTACGTCGTAAATTTGATAAAGTGCCATTTAGTCAAAAACAGATTAACGATTGGAATAAAAAATTCGTAGAAGTTGGTTGCATAAACAAACGGAAAATCACTGGTTGTCCTCTAAAGTCAAATTATGAATGTTGCCATCGCACGAAGAACTCGGTGCTCATGTCGAATGTGGACATCAAAACTTTCCACCTTTCTCTATCCAGCGATATGTGACACGCATATTTACAGTACGTGAGAAATAATAATGCAAAACCTACTCCTTCTTTTTGAATAACCGTATGTGTAACAGTTCCTTGGCTCCCGACCTTTGAAAATCCTTCGCATTGGACGAATGACTGGCGATAAAAGTGACGCGGTCGGTTTAATTTGAAATGTACAGCCTTGACAACACATGAATTCGGCTGTCCGCCAGTTAATTTAAGGAGTACAGCCTTGACAACGCACGAACTCTGCTGCCGGCCGTCCTGGAATAGCCACTGTGCCTCCAACTACCTGCCAGCCGCCCGCCACCTCGTCTTGTTGACGCCCTGGCAGCAGCTGGCGAACACATAGCTGGCTGCCACCTCGACACGCCTTGGCAACACCAGCCGTTGACACAGCTTAAACGGTTCAAAGTGAATCGCTAATCGTGGGCGGTGGTGCCAAACGTACACTGCCCCAATGGCGCTCACCTCTAATTTTTCTGATTTGTGCGTAACTGGTAGCGAGCCAGGGAGGGCAGCGGTTAAATTGATCCTCTGGCATCAGGGATAACATATCCCAAATGCCAGTCCTCTAGTTCAGATTCTGGTTTCGCTTAATTTTGAGCACCACCCTGTCAATTTAAGTCCAATTAGCATCATAATGTAGTAAGATCCTCAGCACAACCTTATCAGGTTCGAACCTATTGGCAGGGAAAAAATTTCACCATTCGGAACAAGACCAGCAGTGTAGGACAGATAACGGTCTATAATTCCGAATCACTAAATTGTTTACAGAATTCTGGGCTGAATCCTCTGTGCGTATGCCGTGAGGGCATAAGAAAATTTTCAAAATGATTTGTCAGCCGGATTGGGATGTTCAATTTGGTGCCTCCCTTCGCGTCTTTCAAAGTGTAGGACGGACCCTCTCCTTTCATCTCTCATCCAAACCATTCATTAGTTACATATGTAAAATAGGAATACATTCGAATATTTTCATATTCGTGAACACAAGAAACCACTCTCATTAACATGTTCACGTAACGTTTGTGGAGTGATAAGACATTCCATAGTAACAGCCTGAGTTCGGTACGCCACTATACAGTTGTATAAATTCCAGGAGGGAAAGGATTACGTATTTAAGTCTGAAAGTGACTTACAACACTAGCTTGAAAACAGAAATACAAATAATCATGAAGCAAACTATTTTCACACAAAAAGTAAGTGTGGAATTGTTTCCAACTGTACGACTTGCAAGCTTCCATTCTATTATATTGGTCTTTAAATGGAATACACAGTTTTATCTTCGCCAGACTCACGATTTATCGCTTATTAAGATGATCGTTTTGATTAATTTACTCATTACAGTAAATGGATCGGCAGGCGTTGGTGCACATGATGCTCCATAATTACTTGCAGCGACAGTTTTGTTTTTCTAAATGATAGCTCGCAGATGAAATAACTTCTCACTCTGATATGTGCAACGATGTTTCTACGTTCCACACATTTTCTCCGAAGATACGCCGAAACACAAGAGTTAATACTTTACTAAATGGTAATAAGAATTAACTAGAATCGTTTTACATAGGAAATATAAACCGATGATTCTCACTCTGTCCTCCTGACATGCCGTTATTAATGCGTAGTTTATTAAAATATTGTTCGGACATACGAAAAAGTCATTGTTCTGTTACAAATCGCTTCTACAATCCTGCATTCAACAATATTCAGCTTTATAACCCTCGGGAATACATTCGGTTGAATGTTGTGTTGTTTTTTTCTGGTCTGCTTGATCAGCCATGCTGATGTTAACTAAAACGTAGAGATTTAGAAAAAATCTGTAATCGGTACCTCCATTTACAGTGAAGGCTTTAGTAAAGAACCTGTCATCTTTTTCTTTTTTACCAATTCCTTCGTAATACTCATGTTAATCAACACAATTTTCAATCTAATTTATCAAAATCGAAGACCATAAACCTCCATCAACTTTCGTTAAAGAGGTAACAGTAGTCGAGTTTGATTTAAATGTATATCGTCCATCACAAATGTTGTTTTTCAACCGTTAACTTGAGTTAACCTGAAATGTAGCAGCAACACATGAAGTACTCTGCGTGTTAACATATAAATATTAGAGAATGTTTGTGTACCTCACAAGAGTCGTTTAGCTTCCATAATATTTCATCTGAAAAATAAATACTAAAATCAGTGACTACTAATTTTTACGATTCATACTATCAGTAGACAACAAATTTCTACAGAATATACATTTGTTCTCTTTTAGTATGGCTGCACGTCATTTTTCAACCGGTCTTCAAACTTCTTGGAGCATTCTAACCATGCCTGCCTACTTTTAGAATTCTGTTCTGTATGAAGAGCTTACACTCCTTTGCAACACAATTTTAATGTACCCCCAACATGAAAAACTGTATTACCGTAATTTAACATCTACTTAGCCTGGCAATTTCTCATACTCAGTACACACATCTGTAAAAATTAGGAACGAAACAGGTTTCCCAATGCATTTGCGGCTAGGCCGAAAGCAGATGGATACAGAGTAATTTTTCTGCAGGCCGCTAATAACATACACACGTAAACGTGAAGCCGCTCTTGCTAGAACTGTTTCCAGTGGTTAAAGGACTGGCACATTTCGATTACTTAGCGCTGTAGTTTTTTTGTGTTTTGTACCCACATCTTATAGTCAAGCAGACTGGCATCTGTGAGCAGACATATTGACTTGGCGAGACACGTCTGGCGTCGGTTCAAATGTTCCATTAGCGACCGCACTGATAGCCGCTGATTTTAGTCGCCTTTTCTCATTTATTTTTTTTACAAATTCTGCGAATTTACCACTTGCCGTCAGAAACAGAACACTGGAATAGTACCGCCACTACCGAAACATCACCCCATACGCGTGTAGCTGCTGACAGTCGTTTTTGTTTCCTTTCTGGTTTTACTCCTCGTTGACGCCAAGATCATTATAGACTGGAGAGGTTGGAGGGGGGGTGGGACGGGACTAGGTGCGGAAATAAATTCGGCCATGACCTTTTACAGGAAGAATTCCGGTATTTGTTTAAAGTGATTTAATGGAACATGGAATATCCAGACGGGGATTTGAAACCACGTCCTCCCGAATTCCAGACCCAGCGTTACCACTCACCTACCACGCTCGGTGACACTTATTTACGTCCCATAAACAAGAACAACAATAAATAGATAGTATGTGCTTAACATTTAAATGTTTTTATAATTACTTTTTAACCAATTAAAGCGTGTTATTTAATGGAACCCGTTCATTAAAACCAATATTTGGAATTAGAATAAACAATGCAAGCCAAACTAGGTACTGAAGTACTGATAAATACCTTCAGAAAAAAATAAGGATCAAAGATCTGTTGACGATACATTCACATTCTTCTGAATCAGCAGAGCATTTTAACAGCTGTTCAGTGGAATGGATTTAGTCTTCAAAAGCGGTAGTAACGTTAACATCTAAAAATATGGATATTGAAGTAACAACATCTAGTCGGATGAAAACTGGTAGCAGAAATAAGGTAGCTGGTTGGCCATGACATACAAGGACCGGATATTCAAGTCCGGCATCGGGAACGAGCGTGTTTGATTAAGTGTTGCATCCGCCCTGTGTTGTCCATACTTTTTAGTTCCATGTGGAAATACTATTGGCTTTAAAAATTGATATACGCTAGTAGATTCTTTTGGGCTTTACGGAACGTCAATGTCGAAGTGGTTAGAGCCAGGAGAGGATGTGAGCAAGGAACGGAAAGTAATTCGACCACGGTGTTTTACAAGGAACCATCTCAGCAATCGCCTAGAGTGAGTTTGTAAAACCATGAAAACTAAAATATAGTTGTCCGGAAGGGGATTTGAACCTGCGCCTACTCGAATGTGAAACCCGAGCGTGACTGGTCACTAACAGGTTCTCTAATATACACTCCAATATAAGCGATACGCACTAAATGGTTGTACAGACCGATAACTACATTTAAAATAAAATATAAAAAATAAGTAATACGTTAATTGTGTTTCTTGAAGCAAGAGACATTTAAAATTGAGGTTAGCGAGAAAAAAAAAGGGAATTAGAATAAATTAAGAGACAGGTTGATAGGACATCCTTGAGATATTTTTGCTTGTTGGTAGAGAAAAGATACGAATATTTAAAGCAGATGTCAAACGTTTTCTGTTCCCAATTATTCAACATCATTTAACGCTTTAACTATAAATAAATGATCGTAATATCAGCGGTCTGGTGGCTCAATGGTTAAGGTTTCTGACTGGAGTTCTGAAGGTCCCTGGTTCGATCCCCTGTTTCGGCGGAGGTTTTCATAGGCCCTTAACCCGACCATCAACTCTGGCACAGCTTGCTGTATAATTTAAAATACGCCACAACGCTTCCACGTTTAAACTGTAGGTCCCCTGCATCCGGTAGGACTACTAGGTTAGATTAAGGCACCTACAGCAGGCGCGGAATCCGCAGCCAATAGAAGCCCTGTCACTAGGTCATTACCACCACACGGAATTATTATTATCGTAATGCCATAACGAAATTGCATTTGTTTTTAGATAATAACCAGGTCTATGTTAAATACCATATTTCGCTCTTTAACGGCAGCCCCTTTATTGTTAAGATCCAGAACTTTTCACACCACCGTCGAAGAATTCTCGAATGCAGGGAATGTATTTACGAAAAGACGAAGAAACTATCACAGAATATGGTGTAGCATAGAGACTTGCATGAGATCGTGAGACTTTAAGGTCGTAATGGTAGTATAATTTCTAAATATTCGTCTGAATGCTGCCTAATGTTGCTACAAAAACACGATTTTTAGATTGCTTCTACAAGTTATCTTGGTTGTCCGGGTTGAACGACGTCAATTTTTTTTTAACCTGATGTTTCAGCCATCATTCTGTGTCTTTCATCAGACTACATAGAATGATGGCTGAATCGTCACTTATCAGTAAAATGACATGGGTCCACCAGACAACCGAGACAACATTGATAACGAACGCAGGAATCTACACAATCATTTGCTTCTTCTACAGTCACCTTCACCTGATAGCAATGAGAAGAAAACAAGTGCTCTATATGCAAGACAGCACAGGGGCTAGTATAGTAGCCTAGCGCTGAAGGGTCACTGGTTCAAGTCTGTACCAAGGCGTTTCATGGAAAGTATTGTCTTAGTTTTTGGATGATTGCACTATGTAAAAATCTACGTATCTGAACAATTCATACCTATATGTGAATATGAAAGGCTCAAAGAACGAAAAGGCTCTTTAACCGAAAAAAAAAACTACCTCAACGCATTGTGTTTCCTTTAAAACGACCGCAACATGTCTTTCGTGTCATGGCACTTACCAGAACGTTTTGTGGTTAACTCAAAAAGGCCACAACACGAAATTCGCGTCATGGCTCTCATGATATTTCACCACCAAAACTTATTGTGGTTATATGGAAAAGCCACAACGCGTAAAGCACTTGTTACTATTACAACTGTTACTTTGTTTTAATGATTTCACTATCAACTTTAATCAGACAATGATTAAATATAATGAAACGTTAATGAAAAGAGTGATTTATTTTCATAATATCACCTGATTATTAATTAACATCCAGAAAATGTAGATACAACCTGTTCGTTGTGTCGTGGTTCAGGACGCGTTGCCAATATCACCAGAGCCACAACGCGAATTTCGTGTTGTGGCCTTTTTGAGATAGCAACAAAGCGTTCTGCCCGTTTTTGCAAGTGCCATGATGCGAATAACGTGTTGTGGCCGTTTTAAAGATACCACAAATTGCGTTGTGGTCGTCTTTATCGCTCAATTTGCGTTTTCGGTCTATGAGCGTTATAGAATTGTATCGATTTCGTTGTGTGACCTTGTTACTCGAAACAAATTTTTAGGAATGGAAATCAGCTACACAACGATGTTTTCCAAGCAGAATTCTAGGAAAAAACCGTAACGGATGAATGTTGTGAAGTATGTTGCAAATTCGGCACTCAGCTGCAGAAACACGGTGCGATACATTAAGTGTAATTTTACATCAGGAAGGCCCTCTTGACGTCACGGTGAGGGCGTTAGTGTAACGTAATTCCAGAGAACGCGGCCGCGAGAATTATTTTTCCCGGCGGAGAGCCGAGCAGACGGGGAAATTAATTTGGGCCTCGTGTCGGCTGCTCCCTCCCACCCAACGGATCACGTTTAATCTGCGGCTCCCGCCTGACCAAGACGCACGCGCGCACGATCTCCCTCAAGACTACCGCGCTTCGTTCATTCATTTTAATTATTTTCATTACAAAACCGCTCTGGTGGCTTAGTGAGTGGAATCATGAGATATTCTACCCGTATCCAGTTCTATATTGCAGTATCCGCGCAGCTGACTATGGTCTGGACAGCTGGATTTCAGTCCACTTTAATCACGAAAAGTACTGTTCGAAGCCTTGCCAAGGAACATTCAGCTTATAAATGAATGTAATCTTTCTCGGCGTTGTTTATTTATAAACGTTTCTCGGGAAACAAACCGAGTGATGTTGTTATTAATGCACAATATTTCGGCGACTTAAACTCCGTCGCCATCTTCAGGTGCAGTTGCAAGTCTTGAAGTCTACCTTGAAGTCAGCCTTGAGCGTGTTGTTTGTAAACTGGCATGGCAACGACAGATGTTGTTATGTTGCCTAGCAGCATCTCAGATGTCATTAGACGCCCGCGGAACACAAAAAGCAGAGCGTTGGTGATGAGCAGCCTCAATTACAGGAATCCACGCATCACTTATCTGGTATCCACAATTCCTGTTTACCAAATCAGACGCGAGGCGAATTTCAAATGCTTCTTTAATGACGCTGTCCCAGAAGCCTCTCGCATGTGTCAACACCTTAGTCGCTTCGAAATCGAAACCATGTCCTTCTGTCAAACTATGTTCCGCCACTGCTGATTTATCTTTCTGCCCCAGGCGAAAAAAACATTCAGCTTGTTAAATAAATAAACTCTCGGGCTTCCAGCCGCGAAAAAAAGTCACACTTGTGGGACGTTTCGAAGGAGTCTATCTCAGCCCTCATTTTCAAATACTGATGTCACTGAACAACTAACTGTTTGTTTACGCGCTGCCACGGAAACGGTGCAAGAGAAAAGCCAACCCAGCGCGATGACGTCATCGACTCTTCTGCTCGTTACCGAGGCGAAGCTGTTTCAGCATTTTAATAAACAGAGCACGAAGGATTTGTGGTAAAGGTAGCCTTTCAGGTGAACTGGACTATCTCCGCAGAACTTTCTTAAATAATGGTTATAATCAGTGGGCAGATAAATCGCGCGTTTAGAATAAGGGATAACGACAGAAAGATCGTATTGATACCAAGGGTCTTGCCTTTCTGCCGTTTGTAGGTGCCCTAAGTTCCAAAATAGTTAGACTGTTGACTCAACACAGAGTCAAAACAATTTTCAGACCATCCGTAAAAATGTGGTAGGCAGCATTAAAGATGACCTACGTTTACGAACCGCTGGTGTGTATAATGTACCGTTTGAACGTGGCCTTGATTATATCGGACAAACGCAGCCGTGAATTGAGCAGCAATGTGTCGAACACGCAAGAAATGTTCGTCTGGACATGAAGAGAAATCAGCTGTGTCCGAACACAGTGTCCAAGAAGGACATACCTTTAATTTCGAAAAAACTTCAATTTTAACACTGGTCAGAGTTTTTGGAACAGAATTATAACCAAAGCTTTAAAAATCAGAACAACTTATTGTTTAGTTAACAGCGACACTGGTTATCGGCTCAGTGCGGCCTGGTGCCCGGCTATCAAAACGCTGAAACAGCTTTGCCTCGGTAATGAACAGAACAATGGATGACGTCATCGCACTGTGTTGGCTTCTGTCTTGCACCGTTTCCGCGGTATCGCGTAAACAAACAAGTTATTCAGTGACATCTGTGGAAGGGCTCAGACAGACGCCATCGAAACGTCCCACAAAACTGACGTTTCTTTACGCGGCTGGAAGCCCGAGAAGAATTTATTTATTTACAATGCCGTGAATAAATTCGATCTTGCTCAGCCCACTGTCTACGGAGTACTGTAGAGGAAATTCATTTCACTTCAGTTACAGCAACGTGACACTCGCAGTTCCACGCCCATCTCTGCTGACGACTAGGTATTGCAAACCTATTTCTTCGCAATACCCGGTACCTAACTTATCATAGATTCTTATTATTCTCTTTGAATACAAAAGTTTAATTCAGCATTTGATTGTGCAGTATAGGAGGTAAGGGAACAGTGAATTAGTTAAATAAATGCTATTAGTAAATATTTTTCATCCTCTCCATCTATTGGATCAGTTAAACAATGATATTTAACGTCTCCATTTAGAGTAAGTCTAGATGCTGGCCTGTAATCACATATTGTCTGGCTATGTTTTCCGTTCCTCTCCATCCAGAGTAGATAGTTTGTTCCGGATCTTCCTTTGTAGCTGAATTATTCATGCTATGATTTTCTCTGATCCATCCCCAGTTCCAGCATATCTTTGAACATTTCTGCTAGCCATAGTGTACTGATCTTGATATTATTTCAGTATGTGAGAAGCCGGCTGGCTACTCTGGTTGAATTGATCCTTGACATGTGTTCATAGATGACTCGCCGTCTCATCGTCACTACTTTCGTGATTTTTGTGCCGTAGTAATACAGTTCACGCTTATGTCGTCTTCCTGATTCGCCTTTCTTGTCAATCTTCTTTCATTGCTCCCATCTTCCTCAGTATTTTAGTCATATCTGTTTCTTTCTAAAAGATGTTTTTTGTGATCAACAATGTTTCTCCATTCATATTTAAGCAAAATAAATAAATAAGTTATCATTTTAAAGATTAAGTTCTCTGTTTTACTGACATCGTTAATTAAGGAAGGAATTTTTTCGAAATTCGACCCATAAATGGCAAAATTATTAAAGGTGACGAGTATTCGATTGTTCAGAGGCAAGCTGCCGGGCTTTATTGACGTCGATAACCAGCGATCGCATTAGCACTAGATAGTAGCACCACATACCACAAAGATATTATGAATTCTAGAGTAAGGAGCTGTTCAAATAGTTTTGTAATGTTAGTGAAACATTTCATCATTTCTAATTGTTTCATAAGACATTTTAAGTACTTTGCTACTTAACTGTTTCAGTTATAAATGGATTGGCTCTTCTTTCATTCTACCACAAACGAGCAACCTCACTATTTATTGTATATATATATATATATATATATATATATACAGGGTGGGGCATTTAATATGTTTTCTGGAAATATTTCGGAAAGAAAGCATTTTAACAAACAATAACCTATATAAAAAGTAATCGTACAGTAGGGGGCTACAATTATGTGATATTGGTTTTTTGACAGGTGGCGCTGTTGTCGTTACAACAAGGTCAACTTAATTCTTTTAAATGGGAACCCCTATTTTTTTTGAAGATTCCGATTCCTCATGAAAAAATAAAAAGTTTGCTTAACTCACTTTTCTGTAAGTCTCACAGATGGCGCTGTAATCGCGAAAAATGAATATTCGCGTTTTTTGTGTATAATTTTAATTATTGTTTAAATAATTACATATAATTTTCATTCTGTAAACATGGAAGGTAATTTTAAAGGATAATGACGAAATTGATTTTTTAAATGCTTTTTCTTACTTATTTGCAGCCATGTCTGCAGCAGGTGCTCAAAAAGGTGACCATTTACTTCCAGACATTTTCTGACACACTTCGAGCTGTTCAGGCATCATTTCTGCAAAGGGTAGCCAACAAGTTCCCTTGTCTTCCGTGCTGCCGGAAGAAGCGTCACTTTCCACCCCCTCTTGATGATGTCGGCCAATGTCTGTATTTGGAGGAAACCTCTTCTTGCTGGTTGGCTCGGGACATGCAACAAAACCGTCCCTTTTTTTCATAATAAAATTCAAGTTTTTCCTATTGGTTGTACTCCCAGGCTTCCCTTCACCCTTCGTTCTTGGAGACGGATTTACTTTTTATTTTATTTGTTTACCGAAACAGTCCAGGCTGCTCTTGAGCTGTGGTCCTGTAACGAGACTGTTTTCTTTCATCCGTCACATCTAATAGCAACACTTGCTACATTTTGAGTATCAAATACAGGAGTTGAAAAAGGTGCAAAGAAGGGCTGCTAGATTTGTTTCTGGAAATTATCGCAGTACGCAATCAGTAACTGATATGATATAAGAGATGGAATGTGACTCATTGGAAGACAGAAGGAGGGTGAAGAGAATCATTGGAGTGTACAAGTCTTATATTGATGATGAGGCATGGAAAGATATTGGTGTAAGAATGAAAAGTAATGCATGGAAGGGAAAAGATGACCATGACCACAAGCTGGCACTCGATTTCAGGCACAAGGGTGTAGGAATATTCTCTTTTCTAGGTAAGGGTGTCAGGGATTGAAATAAGTTACCAAGAGAAATAATGAATAATCTGCCAAAAACGCTGAAAGACTTAAAGTTAAAATTTGTAAAGGGTAAATGTAGGTAGATGCAGAAAAGGGGGAAGATGGGTGTTTAGGGAAATTGCCACCGGAGCATGTGCTCCATTGCAATTTAATTTAATTTAATTTACACCTCGTCGACGTCGAGATTAGTGGCAGGAAAGGACTAGGGGCAAGGAACGGGAATGAATTCGGCCATCGCTTTTTTAAGGAAGCATCCCGGCATTCAGCTGGAGTGATTTGGGGAAACCATGGAAAACCCAAATTTGGATGACCGGATGGGGATTCGAACACGAGGCCAGAACCTTAACCGTTCACCCATCATGCTCGGTGGCGAAATTTTCGTAGAAGTCACCCAGTCTTATTAAATGTGTTTCATTTGACAAGAAACTGGAATCCTGTCTAACATTTTTCGAGAATATGCTGGAAGATCTGACTCATCACCCTCTCGCAACGGGTTATATCGGAAATTCTGAACACTTTTCATTTAGCTAACCCCGGCCGTTGCCCGGCGTGACAGGTATCGTTACAATCGTGTGATCGATAATACCGCGAGCAATTCGAAGCTCGTAATCGGCAAGAACAAACTATTCGCACAGTGTCGGACGATCTGCAAGTGCGGGCTTGCAGTGTGCCAGCATTGCACGCGTTCCTCGCCGACTCTCTCCATTCCTGCGCTCGGTGGTCCTCGACCGGCAGGTGTTCACAGAATGCGGAGCAGCCGCCGTAGGCTGCCAAGAGGCGGCGAACCACCGCCACTTCAGCTCGCACACTCGAACCACTCTCGTCAGAGTAAACACCCACAAACTGCCACCACCATCATGATCGTGGCGCTGCAATTTGATGATGAATTCTTATGCAACTCCATGAAACATAACGCTTAGTTTTCGAGTTTTCAAAAGTCGGTTATAGGTATATTCTCTTGTGCTTTTAGTAACTTTTTCTTCTGGTCCAGGCCGTATTTCATTCTAATCACAACTACTAGGAAGAAAACAAAACACCTATTGTCAACACAGCGCGCTGTGTTGTACAATAGGTACAATAGCGTGTGGTTACTTGCGGATTTTGTTAGTTTTTTCTGGTCCAGGCCACTTCTGAACCTAACTACCTTAATTTGGAGATACGATATCTGGAGAAATAAACGAGGTATCAAAAAAAATTATTATTTACTTTCGATTTCTCTCGTCGAGTTACAGAAGAATCCAGCAACAAATTTGACTTTGGTGAAAGTTTTCTGCTGGTTCAGAATTCATTTAGATCTAACCACCTCACTTTTGAGATATCTCGAGAACTAAGCGAAATATATATTTATATATATATATATATATATATATATATATATTTCTTACTTTCAATTTGTCTCGTTGAGTTACATATGAATCTATCATCAAATTGCGACGCCACGATTTTGTAGAACCCCCAGAAAGACGTTTTGGTAGACAATATTAAGAGGCGGAATGGCCAGCTATATTTATACCGTCATGGGATTAATGATAATAAGGTAAGATGACGCCCAGGATTTCTGCAGTGTGGGAAAAAGGACTAATTGACACACAAGCCACTTAAAGACAGGGTTAGCATAAATGATTTAAGCAATTTCACAAATTTACTGCTGGCATATTATTTGTCATACTGTCACATAAAAAACTCAACAACAAAAATTCAGCTGCGTTTCAAATTTCTGCCACTTGAGCGCTGACATGATAAGTCAAATTTAGATTTTTTAAATGGCTTTATGCGTAGTCGACGTCGAGGTCATAAGAGGTGGGATGGGACTGGGGACAAGGAACGGGAAGGAATTTGGCCTTGGCATTTTGATGGAAGCATCCCGGCATTTGCTTGGAGTGATTTTGGTAAACGTTGGGAAACCCAAATCTGGACACCATGACGGGGATTCGAACCCACGCCCTCCAGAATGCGAGGCCAGAGCGTTACCGCTCACCCATCACGTCAGGTGTCAGATTGAGAAACCGATGAATCAGTCGCGATGGGAATGATGATCAGTAATTCCTGTGATAGTTTCGACCCTCTTCCGATCTAACAAGATGCGATTTTTTTTTTCTTTAGTTATTTGACTGATTCACTGTTTAGTACTGAGAGCTGGCATTAACATTTGTTTTGAACAAATTGAAAGCGCACCCAGTGTGGCAAGAACGTGATTATCGATTTGATATCTGGAGAATCAGTAACGGGACACATATAAAGCACTTATAATATGTCAAAAAAATAGACTTTTCTACATGATTGTAAAGCTTTGTGACAATATGTCAAATAATATAGCTACACTAAATTTATGAAATCACTTAAATGATTTATAATAACCGTGGAATTACTTCAATGAAATTTTTGACTGAATAAGAATACTGAAATATAACAGTGTGATTACGCTTTAAAAGTTGAACTGTGCTGAAATTGAACGGAGTAAAGTATTCACCAACCACTTTAGTGAAAGATTAGAGCCAATTTCGAAATGAGTTGACGAAACAGAGAAAATCTCTCCAAGAAAATATTATCTGAAAAATGTGAGAAATCATGTTTTCAAGCTGACATCATATACTCCAGAATTGTTTACTAGCTAAATATGCGAAGAGGAAATAGTGCACATAGGCGAATATCGTTGCAGATGCTCGTGTAGTAAGTAAGAGCGATTGTGTTCTCGTTAATATTAGAATCGAAAGTCAAAAAATAAGCATATATGTATATAAAACTTTTTAATTTGGAAAAATATTGTAGTAATGTTAAGGGGAACAAGAGCCTTCACTAAAATTCCGACAAAAGAAACATTTTATAATCTATATAAAAGTGACTATGATATAATAAAGGTAGACAATGATGAGCTATTGATCTCAGTTGTTCAGTTGATTCTGGCTGCAGTCTATCACTACCATTAATTTTCTCAGTCTATATCAGGACAGTGGCTCTATCCAGATTCTCCGTCAGTTACGTTAACAACAGAACTATCTTCCTACACTTCATCGTTGTTCTGCATTAAGGGAACTTTTCACATGGCTGCTCTCCATGCTCTCTTGTCTTCTGTCCTCCTCTTCCAGTCTACATAATTTCCATTAATGTTATCTATGATCTTGTACCTTCTTCTTGCTCTTACTCTCCTCCCACAAACTAATCTTCCACAGGCGACTATTTACAAGAACTTCTCTCTTAATGCATCTCCCATTCAGTTCTTCTTTCTTTCTCTTGCGACTTTAGTGTCCTCCTCTCACCAACCCTTTCCAGCACTTCAACATTCGTCACTTTTTCCATCCATCTTATCCTCTCCATTCTTCTCCTCGTCCGCATCTCAAATGCTTCTATCCTCTTGTCTCAGTGTCCACGTCATTGTGCACACTCCATAAGAAATATTTGCCAAGTGTTTTCCTCAGTGCTTTGCCTACTTTGCCTCTTCCTATTAAATGCATCCTTCATTATACCAGTACGAGTTTTCTCTTCTTGGAGGCATCTCAAGTCCTCAGTGATTAAACATCCAAGAAATTTGAAGGCTCTTACTTGGTTGATATTAGCTTGTCCTATTTCAATATTTACCAGTTTCTTTCCTTTCCAGTGACCATATTCTCTGTTCTTTATCTAACGATTCTCATTCCATTATCTTAACAAGCTTCATTTAAATCTTTTAGCATTTTATTTAAGAGTTCGTTCACTCTTTGCTAATAGAACATATCATCGGCAAATCTTACATATTCCATTCCGTTGCCACCAATACGCACTACTCTTTTTCTGCCTAAGTACTTTCCAGATATAAGTTGAATAATAAGGAGGATAGTGTAACAGCCCTCATACCTGAATTTTGAATAGAATTGTACTGTATGAAGTATTTGTAGTGAGCTAAAGTTTGCTTGAAAGTGATTTGATATGTTTATTTTGTAAATTCTTGTAAATCAGTGTATATAGACTTTGTTTTATGTAAGAAAATTATTTAAAGTCCATTTAATATGTTCAAGAACCGAATGGTGCAAGAGATTTTCTTAAATGTTTGTAATTCCATGTATTAATGTAAGTTACGATGTCTACAGGACAATTTTCTACCGTTTGAAAGGATTTCTGTAAATAATTTCGTATTTAAGTATCTCTAATCACCATTTCTAATCATTTTGTAATGTTGTTAAGTAATTTTGTATTAATTTCGATTGTTTTTAATATGTTTGATTGTTTGAGTGATTGTTAATGATCGAGAAATATCGGGCGGATGCCGTTGAAGAATTCTCGTAATTTCGATAGAGACTATATAAACAGATCGCCTGGACAGTGAGTTAGTAAGTAAGTAAGTCAGTTTAGTTGACAGTATTCAGTGTTACAGAGAGTTCACAGAGATTATCTTTGCGATTATTCAGAAGTGCATATCTGTATTGTATCTATGCTTGTGAATATCGTTGACTTGTTTGGATCACAATAAAACAACTCTTCAAACATAACCTGTTTGGTGGACTTTTTAATTAATTAATCAGTAATTAAACCACCGAAGAACCTTAATAATAGGCAACAATCTTATCCAAAGTTGGCTTCCCACGGCTTGTGTATTTGCCGGCCGCACCGGTTTAATTGTGAGCATAGCGCGCCTCTATCCGTTGCTCAGTAGGTAAACATCAAACGCCCGGATAGCTGAAACGACACAAGGCAAAGTGGTGGGGGGGGGGGGGAGGCTGTGAGGTGGCGGTGCGTAACCTGTGGTGCATGCTGATCCGTACAGTTCGGCTGCATGGCGCGGCCTACAACCATCAGCCGTGGGGAATCACCATAATACCCCTCCCAATGCTGCTTTCTCCCAACATTTCGTTTCCAATCTTTTTTCTTATTTTCTACTGCAAATATAGGTACTGTACTTGTCTTCTCTCCCTTCAATGTACTCCTTTCATGCCTACTAAATCTCATAAATTACTTCAAGGTGGTCAACTAATTTTCCAAAACTTATTACTGAACACATTACGGGAAGTGGACACTTAGTTCCTTTGAAGGTGTACTGGCAGACGTCTTTTTAATAAATGGGACCTCTGTGCACCTGACCAGCACAGAGCAGGGGCTTTCTCTGCAAATTAGAGGGATGGAGCGCCTTCAGGGTGAAAAGAGGGCGGAGCACGTGCCGGGGAACTGATCGCAATCTGGCGCTAATTCTGCCGGCGGCTGTGACCGGAATGTGAGAGAAAAACGGGGTGGAGGCAGCCCAGTCGCGTGTTTTATGCGGATGAGACGTTTGCGTGAATAGCTGTCTGTCGCTGCATGCAAGAGATCGCAGGGAGATTACCGTCGAGGAGGAAATCTGTCGACGTGTGATCCAGTGTTGAGAAAGATTGCCCTCAAAGAAATAGCAGACAGGTATAGCGCGGCTCATGCAGAGAGTGTATAATTACCTTTATCCCAAACGTCGTCTAATTTGTAGAGACTTGCATAGCGATGGACTTTCATTTACGCGTATTTATTTTTACGTATGAACGCCGTATTCACGTTAATTATTTTTGCGGTGATTTGAAACTAGAAACTTCTGCTTTTACTTCTTCTTCTCTTAACCTTGAATATTTCGCTGTGGACTGGGTGTTTTAATAAAAGACCTTTACACCTTTGAAATACTATAGAAACTTATTCAAATAACGTAAGATTTTGCGAAAATGTCGTTGCGAAGTATACCCCCAGTTTTACATCGTTCTACCATATTGTCTATCGGTTTCGTCCAAGGCTTTCTGTAAACTCTTGAACGAAAACTTTAAAAATTTGCAGCCATCCTGGCGCTGTTTCATGCCAAGCATAACAACCATTTTCAGCAAAGCTCTAACGTGACGTATAAATTTTAGACTTTTTAGTAGGGACTTGACCAATGCAAAAGTTTCGGTGAACTGTTGTCGCAGAGTTTGTGTCGTGAAATCAAAACACCAAGCAAGGCTTTCCCGTTTCAGTTATAGCTGACGTTTTAACTGGCGGTTGAGGAGAGATCGGTTAACGTTCTGGCCTCGCATTTGGGGGGACGCGGGTTTGAATCCCCCTCCGGGCATGCAGATTTTGGTTTTCAATGGTTTCCCCAAATCGCTCCAGGCGAATGCCGGGATGCTTCCCTCAAACAGGCCGTGGCCGAATTCCTTCCCGTTCCTTATCTCCAGTTCCATCCCGCCTCTAATGACCTTAGCCGTCGACGAGGCGTAAAGTCGTTAGGAAAAAAAAGTGTTAAGGAGACTGGTTTTGATACTACTCCTCTATCTATTATCTCTTCTACAGCAGTTTCCAACCATAAGTCAAGACTGCTATTTTATTTTTGAAGCATGTGTCTTTGTCATGGCCTGTTTTAAACTGATTGGGAATACGAAAGTGTTGCCATCTGCAGAAAATGCTAAAATCCACAATCAGGATGGTCAGTACGTGGGGCAGAACACGATCCAGCCATACTGGCAAGTTAGTATGGCTCTAAGTGAGATAATCAGAGGACTTTTGCTAGAAAATCATGATTTCTATATACCTACACTTTACTCAAGTAGTTATAATATCAATTGAAACCAACATCTCTTTGATCTACTGGGGCACCAAGTATCGCTAGAACCGAAACAAAGATGCTATTTATAATTGTATAAGACTGCCGAACTCTTGGGTGGAAACATTACAAACAAGACGTTATTTTTATCGTTATAATTATCGTAAAGCATTATCAAAGTGTGAGCGACAATTTAGAATAGAAATTTGTGATAATTTTTTGGCTTCAGACTGGAAAGGCTCGTGGAAGAAGTGCTGCGTGGATCAGAAGAAAAACTGATATACTCTTTGCAATCGATAAGTTCTCGAAGACAAACAAAAAAATTAGAGCCCATGACTAGCTATAATAATTAATTGAACGCAGGATATATTTTTGTGATACCTGGACGAACAATCTGCATGGAATATTCAGCCGAGATATGTACGTACATAGTTTAGTTTTTAGGTTATATTCGTGTACTAAAATGACAACCGTGTGGAGTTACAAATATCATCTCTGTCTCTGTTCTTATTGCAATTGACTTTACTTCTCGGGGAAGATGTTGATGAGGATTTGGAACATGGAAAGGAGAGGAATTAGGTCATGGTCTTCTGAACGAATCATGTCGGCATTCGTCTGGAGTGATTCCTGGAAACCAAGGATCTGGATGGTCGTACGGGAATTTGAACCCTGAACCCCCGTTCTCCCGAGTGCCAGGTCTAACTATCCGCTGTTATTTTATTTTGTTTCTGCATATTTTTTAACGGTTTCTCGCCTTGTCGACATCGAGGCCATTAGAGGCGGGAAATGAATAGGGACAAGTAACGGGAAAGAATTAAGGAATAAGGTCATGGCCTTTTGAAGGAAGCATCCACCTGTAGTGATTTGGGGAAATGTGGATGCCCGGACGGAGATTCGAACTGGCGTCCTCTCGAATGCGAGACCAGAGCATTACTGCTCACCCACCACGCCCGGTGCTATTTTAAGTAACAAACTTCTGCTTCTGCATTCTTGGATATTACCGCTTATTTTAACGAAGTTCTCATCACTCACCCATCCCGTCTTTATTGCCTTTTCAGTAGACTATCAGGATTTTTGCAGTCCAAAATCATAATGAAGTATAGAAATTCGTAGATCATACTAACGCATTGTCCTTCATAGAATTGTTTTTCTGCTAGAAAAATCAACAGAGTTCAAGGAACTTGGACGAAGAAGAATGTAATGGCATAATATTATAATGACTAAAAATAATACATCTGAGAAACTCCAAATAGGTATTAGACGTTCATGAATCATGGGACTCTAAATGCAGAGAAAATACGGCAGAGGAACCAGTTGTAAGAAATGGAAGCCACGGTTGTCATTATAATTGCAGCTTTTCCCTGCTACAAATAATTAGGACGTGGGAATAGTTTGTGCATAGAGTATTTTTATATAGTAGCAGAAATCACGGAAACATATTGGTGAAGATCATATCAGTCAATACAAAAGTTGCCTGTGGTGGTCGAAACGAGTCTCTTCATTGTTCCAAGTATTTTTGCTTTAGAGCATTCACTAGTTGTTGACGGCAAGGAATACAGATTCTGAAGGGAATACAAATCAACGAGATCATTTTAAGGGATTTGGGAGGAACTTTATAGAACCTGAATATGGAGGGAATTTAAAGTTAATGCGCTGTATTAGCCAAGCTACGTACATCTACAGCCAAACTGTTCAACCATAGGAAGGGGGGAAAAGGTATTGAAACTGTTATTATGGTAGTCGTTAAAGAAAACAATTTTTCTCCCTTATCTGTCCATGTTACGGCCTGATGAAATTCTTCATAATTTCCTATCCCGTGCTAACTTCTTCAGCTTAAAATACCAATTCCAACCTACGTCCTCAGTTACATGCTTGTAATCTTTGTTTTTCTCAGCTGTTCTTACTTAATCCATCATGTCTTAAAATTTGACACACCATCGTGTTTATTGTTTCTTTCGGACTCTCTCACAAATTAATTCTCACAACGATAATTTAGAACATAATTTCATTTCGCATTTTATCTTTCCACTTATTTTTCAACATCTTTCTACAGTACTACAGCTAAAGTACCTACATTTTCATACTTCCCGTTATTCCTGAAGTTCCAACTGCATTTACATGCTTTAAGCTGCTATAACAATTTTTTTACACTAGCTTTTTACACTTCCTAATACTATTCTGTTTTTTTTTTTTTAAATATAATCAAAGAGAAATAAAATAATATTTTAATAATAATAAGGAGATTATTGTTATATAAAAAAATCAATAACCTCTTTTATAAGGAAGTGACACAAATACGAATAAGACTTTTAAAACGTCTTCAAGAGATAATATAAAGCAACAACAAGAAACTTTACACGGTTGTGTGATGTGATAAAAAGAAAGAGGTAACGAATAAAAGTAGTGTGTGCAAAGTAATGGATATTGCTTCTCTAAGAACTGAACTACGTTGGCAAAAAATTATAATAAATGCATTGTTAGAAGAGCAGTCGGAAAAAGATGAAAGATAAACTAGGAAATAGCAGTAAAATATTACTCTGAAGGGAAAGTGGGAGGTATAAAAAGATCTGGAAAGAAGATAGATGAGACTTACGGTCAGGGAATTGCGAACTGTGATCAGTGGTAATAACTTTGTCAAATTATGGAGTGCACGAAATTGTAATGAGGAGATAAAGCCCAAGCGAATAGTAAAATTCAACACAGAACATAAACTTTGAACGAGTTTAGTACTGGTTTTATGTTGCGTTAACCTCTGTTTACAAGAACTAAGATGCGAGTTTTGACCCAGTGCCGTAGTACTTAGCGTGTTCGTTAAACACCGCAAGAAACAAGAAGTTTTACAACTTGAAAGAAGAAGTTATGAGTTGACTACTATCATCCATGACACCAACATGCTACATAACGTAAAGTGAATCATTGTAGTTAAAATCCAGTATAAAGATTAGGTCTATTGGACAAGTACCACGTTTCATTAGGTTACAAAGTTATTATTTCGCTTTAAGAAATCACTGAAGTTTTCTGATTATTTTTGTTATATCTATTATTCTTTATTGACTTTTCAATTTTTTATCTATATTCCATATTTCACTCTTGACATCGTCCACAGATGTGTGTCTGGGTTTTTTTTTTTTTTTTTTTGCGTCCTCCCGAATTCCTGGCACAACACAAAGTTTTTTTCACAGGAGAAGATCCTTTTTATATTGTTTTCAGTTCTCATGTTTCAGGATAATTATTTACATAAAGTACTTAGTGCAGTATTTTGAAAGCTCTCTGTAATATTTATCTTACTGATTTGTTTGTTTTATTTTCAGGTACGTGACGCATCTAGCTGATAGTACTGCACGTTTTAGGTAAGAGAAATTTCGTTTGGAGAGACAATTTACGAAATAAAGTTATGTTAGTAACTCAATATGTTCATATCTGCTTATTGAAATATAAAAGCAATATAAGGTAACGGACTGAAACATTCAAATGAGTGATGTCTCATCTCTTATTCTTTCTCTTTACTTTATAAATATTTTTTTCATTAGTTAAGTCTTATGATTTTTTTTCTTTCCTTTCATTTCATTGTATTGACCGAAATGCCACAAATGCAAATACCTCATGTATTAGGATCGCACGTCTGCATACTGTTAATATTGGGTAAATTGTAGTAAAAAAACTGTTTTAAGAACTTGTCTTATTACTAACAAGTTGGCAGTGCCTTAATGCTTTCGTTCCATTCATCGTTTCATATCATCTACGCTAAATTTATAGTTTTTGATGCCTTATGACATGCAAAAAAATAAAAAAATAGATTGAAAAATATTTGTGACAATGAGTGTTGATGATTCTGTGGACCTACTTGTAAGAGTACGACGACGAGAAACTACAAACTATTTAAGCAGTTCTGTTGCCCTCCTAACAATAACATTTCAGGACCCGCGCACCGAATTAGGGAAATAAACACTCCTTGAAAATTTCTGTTAGGATGCAGAGCAGCTCTGGTCTAGGAAATTGACATAGCTAATGTAAGCCTGATGTCTGGGAACGAGCGGAAACACATTATTGCCAAAAGATATCTTTACAAGCAGTAAAACACTGAAAAAATGCTATAAAGAACAAATAAATGCGTATAGAAATTATGATAGTACGCCAATAGATCAAATAGAAAACAAGTGAAATAAATAACTCTCGGTTTTTCTGCCGGTTAATTGATTTATTTAGTTCTTTTTCTTTTAACAACGTTTCGGTAACTGCCATCGTTTCCTTCATCAGGTTAACTCTTACATACAAGAACAAGACACTGACTGACTCGCGAGCCAGTCCTTTGCTCTTTGATTGGTCGGCGACCAATCAAAGAGCAGCGTGAAGCTTCCCTTGGCAACAGGCTATTTATAGGAGCCAGGAATGGCTCGCGAGTCAGTCAGTGTCTTGTCCTTGTATGTAAGAGTTAAGCTGATGAAGGAAACGATGGCAGTTGCCGAAACGTTGTTAAAAGAAAAAGAACTAAATAAATCAATTAACCGGCAGAAAACACGAGAGTTATTTATTTCAACAATACGCCGGGAAAAACTAAAATGTCATATTAGAAAACAAGTGCTTACGACAGATAACACCGGTCATTTGGCACTATGTCACAACCTAATCTCGATTCGGATTAAATGATTAGTCACCACTTAATTTTAATATTAATTAACTTCCCTGATAGATCTCGTCTCTGTTCAATAGGAAATGCACACTAACTCGACTCCGTGCGATCCTTTGCAGAACTATGAACCGTCTAATAAACAACATTAATAGAGGCTCTGGATTCAGGGAGTATTTATAAAATGGAGTAAATAGAACGAAAAAACTTTATAATGGTCTACCTCAAGGATCTGTTCTCGCCTCACTGCTATTTAACCTGTACATATCTAATAAACCTAAACTACAAAATGCACTGTTTTTATCATACTGTTAACAATCTGTTAAAAATTAATTAGTGATTAATTAGTGAGATGTAAGCAGCTTGATAGGAGGGGGAAGGTGTGAAGTTGATATCCAGTGGACGTAACCACAATTACTTGTTAATTATGATCCGAGCCCATCCTGTTTCGTGCTGAGTTCTTTTTTCTCTCTATAGTAGAGCGTTCTCTCTCTCGGCTGCCCCAGGGCGCTATTAATTCAGGCCCGGCCGCTCTCCACTGGGGCTTATCTGTCGGCGAGATTCGTGGCTGTGCAACCGGGCGCGGCTGCCTCGCTCTCAACTACTCTCACGTGATGACTTCCACAGCAGAGCTCACTGCTTATCATATACCTCGCTGTAGAGGATCGTCAAAATGTGCTTCCGGTATAGGCATGAAAAACAAAACTTTGCTGATAATACCTGATCTTACAGAAAGTTTGTATACTGTTGTGTTTATGACATTAATTACATTTAAATCTTTTTTTTCTGTCACCACTGCTTCGACTGGTTTTATACAGAACAACAACTTTTCCTATCTTGCACTGACCTCTTTATCCCTACGTACCCTTATAACCTACTCTCTCTATAATCAGCTTCATTTATGCCACTCACCACTTTGGGGTTGCGGGGCATATATGTAGATTCAAATATAATCTAACCTTTGCCTTCCTCTATAGTACTTACCATCAACTGTTTACACCACTAACAAACTAACCAATTCCGCAGGTCTTAAGCTGTTACTCCCGTCCTTTCTAGTCGTTTTGTGAGTCACTTCCACAAAGTTCTTTCTTCATCCAACATTTCCTAAACTAGTTCATTTCGTATTTTATCTGTCCCCTTAATTTTCAGCTTCCTTTTATAGCATCACATTTCAAATGATTCAGATTACTTACATAGTTTAATTTACATCGTAGCCTACTTTATTGGTTCAGGTCGTTGAGGCCTCGTGATTCCACGGAGTTCGCTGGTTCAAGTCCCGGTGATGGATTTTTTCAGAATTCACGAGATTCTCGAGAGGGTAAGAGAGAAAAGGGTGTAAAGTTCTAAATCGCCATATTGTATACCAAAAGCTCTGGGTTAAGTACAAAACCTTTCCGCACTGTTCGTGGAGTGTACACATTCGAAATTTAGATGTTCTCCAATACATTTTTACTGCTATTTTAGCGTCATTTCACCAGCTATCTTAGAAAGCGCATTTAGGCCCTTATATTTTCAGACCTTGTGACATACATGCCAGATGCAACTAGCCCTCACCGATCCATAATATTTCAAATTTCTGTAGTTTGTTATAAAGTAAGTATACATTTTGGTTTTCTAGTATTAATGATTCAAGTAATAATGAAGCCTTGTTTCTGGAGTTAGGGAATTTCATTGTTGTCGCGGCGCATTAAGGCTCGCCAGCTAGCTAGCTGCCGTGCAGTACAATACACTCGTAACGTAGCTATAATACATTCAGTGCAATCCGCGAGAGGTTGTTGAACAGTAAGGACATGGCGTAAGATTATAGAGTGCTGAGGCAAAGGCCTCCAATTGAATGTTGAGAGGACTGAAAGATGTGTAGATGAATTTAAAAATATTAATAGTAAAGTGAAATTTGTGAAGGCTTTGTAATTTTGATTTGCTTTGCGACGAGTTCTATAATAAATGAAGTTAAGTGTACGTCGTATTAATATTTGTACAATAATAATACCTCTCACTGAAATATTTAAGAGAAAGAACTGAATTGAAAAAAGAAGTAGTTAAGGTTGTTTTGGTAAAGAGAAGAGTGGAGGCAACAACCTGCTCACATGCTCCGAACAAAAGAGGGCCAACTGTTAGAAGCGTGGTAGGGATGTTCTAACCTTATCCTATATTTCCTGGCCTTCTTTATTTCACCACTGCCAGGCTCGCTGCCTTCAACAATCTTTTGCAAATTTCCTTTGCTGGGTGCTACCATAGATACGTATTGATTTCGCCACTGTGTTGTAAGTTTCCTTTAAGATTACAGTTCCAATCTTCTAAATAAACGAACTCTTCAGTTACTACGGCCCATCTGTATCCTATAATACTTTGAACTCCAATATTTTTATGGTCGTCATACAACTCAATCTCCTATATTAGACAGACACGCTCAGTTGAAATTCTACACAGTCAATGTCAGGCAAAAACAGCAAAATTGGTATATGCTCTCATGCTATTTACGCCATGCAAATTCTCATGATTCACTAGATACGAATTCGTTGAGGCCAATTAGGACCACGTTAGTACTTTTTACAATGGGCAGGGAGCTTACTTTTTTAATTTTTTTTTTTTTCATTCGTTTTGAATGTACCTGTTTGCGCTCTTCTGTCCGAGAGGTACCGCGTCTTCTTTTGGAATTTCCATCTCGGTTTCTATCACTTGTCTTGTCATTAACTTCTTCCGAAAAAGATGTCTATCGAAATAATCTTCGGGTTTTAATTCCTTCAAATGAATGTTTTCTTTAATATTTGCTAATCAGTGCATTACAGTTATGGATTTTGAATCAAATAAATTAAAGATGTTCTTAGCTAGCATGTTTTCTTCTATTCGTTTTAGATTGCCAATAGAATCGTACCCGTCTTTTGCGTATTGTTTCGATGATTTTGTCTATTTTGCTGTAGACTTGTTTGTTCCATCTCTTTTGATGGACTCCATTCTTGAAACTGGAACCCAGAATTCCTCTAATAATTTTTTGCTCCTTTTTCTCCAATTCTTCCAGAAGTTCTTTATCGGAATTTAGGAACAAGATTTCAGCTGCATAAGAAACTACTAGTTTTAGAACTGTTTCATATTGACGTATCTTAGTATTTTGTGAAAGACATTTTTTGTTGTTGACCTCTCGCGAAATTTGGTAGGACAATCATTTTGTACATCCGCTTCATACATTACATTCGACACATTTACTGTGCACCACGCAACATGGGATGTCATCTTTTCAGAACTCAGCAAGTTTCTGATATTCTAAAGACACAAAGTTATTTAATTCTATTAACCAAAAGTAATATTTTGACGCTTAACTGCTACGACTGGCACCTGGACCTAGAGCAGAAGACGGACAATAACGTATAGTACTCATAGTTGATATTTTTTGTTGTGATGTTTTGCTTTTAATAGTAGTGCAGTAGAGTGGTTTATATTTGCGGCCAGCTTGAGTGACTGACGGATGGAGCTGGCCTCTATCCCCCGGCGTTACCCCGCGATATTTTCCCGTGAGAGCAGGGTCCGAGGTGCCCATCATGTGTCCGGTGAAGAGCCTGCATTGTGCCTTCCGCTATCTCGTGAATATCCCTCACCGCCTTATCTGCAGCTCCAGGCGCAAGGACCAAAAAAGGAAGGCGGGCTAAAAAGTGATGGGCGTAGTGCCAGGACCGTACAACGCCTCCCGACACAGCGCGTAGCCGACTTTATGTCTCGTCACTGGAGTCTTCTTCCAGCAGCGTCTTGGATATTCCCAACAGATTTACTGTTTAACAAAAGGAATAAATAATGTAACTGGCATACTGTGCAAATACAAAATGAAAATTAAATTGACACTAATTCTAAATTTTGTATTTTTAATGCTTATTCGACTCAGTTTGCAAATGTCAGCTAATTCTGGTTTTCACACTAGCACTAAACCAATGAGAGTAACAATATCTTTCTAGAGAGGATAGTAGTTAACATCAAATCCACTATTTTAAAATTTCACGAAAATAAATTTCATGTTTCATATGCGGAGTAACTCGTTCTTGTACCCCGAGAAACGAAGCAACTGTAGCTGCAGGGGACTGGTGTAGCGATACTTTCGCTTCCTGTGCTTTACAAGGTTTAGTAGTTAAATAAGGCCTTTTTAATAAAAACAAAATACTGTAAATATCATTTATTTCCGTGTTCTACATACTTTCATCTTCTTTTCTACGTAATTTTAATTTCCAGAAGTTTTTCAGTTCTGACGTCAAAGAAATCTGCCGTTTATGAAGAGGCCCAATTCATTTACTGACATGGAATCATGTGAGACACCCAAGTCTCGTGCCCTGTAATGATTTCGTACCAAATTTCATCTCCTTGCTGAAGGTATTAACACAAAAACGATAAAGCGTAATCCAATATTTTTGTTTTGTGATCGTCAGGTAACAGTCTTGGAACCAATCTAATTCAGTTTCTCCGAAACAATAGTGTACAAAACTGTTAAAAATCAACTGATAACTATGAAATCGTGAATCATCGGATCTCTTGAATTTTGTTGTCCACGAAACAAATCTTTAGAATTCAGAGAAGGTCGGCCTGGGCGTGGCACAAGCACATTAACCAGCCCACTTTTGAAGTCGTTCTCGCCTCGCATTCGGGAGGACGGCGGTTCGAATCCCCGTCCGGGCATCCAGATTTGGGTTTTCCATGGTTTCCCCAAATCACTCCAGGCAAATGCTGGGATGCTTCCTTCAAAAGGCCATGGCCGAATTCCTTCCCATTCCTTGCCCCCATCCTTGCCCCCCATCCTTTCCCGTCTCTAAAAGACCTCGATGTTAAAAAGAGACGTAAAGCAGTTAAAAAAAAAAATAATAATAAAAAAAACTTTTGAAGTCTAGGCCTACATCTATTGCATTGTCAACGTATACTTCACAAATCTGACAATAAATTTTTGATACTTCCAAGCTTATTGCACTCAGGGATCGAATCACCGATCGTATCTCTCAATCAGCCGATGAATCAATTTTCTTAAACATAATAATTTTCTACAACTCAGCACACAGACAGACGATACGGCTGAAAACGGTGTCGAAACGCGTGCAAAGCATGCTAAGAGCAGACGTGCATGCGGCGATTGCGTACCATTCTCACTCTCATTCACAAATGGACCTTATTTAAAAACTAACCCTCATCATATATATTATTTCTATAAGGTGCTTTTCTTTTGTCACAAGCCATTATCTCCCTTGATAACTTTCCGACATGTACGAATGAGGCATCATTTTAAAGCTTAAGGTCTCTCCTTTGATCACATCATGTATTATGAAATGAATTTTTGGAGATTAGACTATTAAAGGGCAAAAATGTCAATATTTCTAAAATGTGATTTTTTTTTGTTGTACCACGAACCATTTATCTCCCAGCATTCCTAACAGAAATCGATAAATGAAGTATCATAATAAAGATTAAGATCTCCGCTTTGTCGACATCCTGTATTAAGAAAGAAATTTTTCGGAATTCGACCCTTAAAGAAAAAAAGTATCAATGTTTCTGCTACGCGTTTTTGTGTCACAAACCATTTATCTCCCTAGATATCTAACCGATATAGATAAGTGAGGTCTCATTTTAAAGATTAAGGTCTCCACCGGTTTCACATTATATTTTAAGAAAGAAATTTCTCGGAACTCTACCATTAAAGGGCAAAATTATCATTATTTCCAGAATGAATTTTTTGTGATGAGTTATTTATTTCCCCTTGATATCTACTCGAAATCGAGGAGTAATTATTCTAGAGGTTAAGGTTTCCGCTTTGGTCAAATCATATTTTAAGAAAAGAATTTTCCGGAATTAGACTCTTAAAGGGCAAAAGTATCAATAATTCTACAACCCATTTTTGTGCCACGAGCCATTTATCTCCTTTCATATATAACTGAGGTATAATTTTAAAGAGTAAGGTCTTCGCCGTGATCACGTCATATTTTTAAGAAAGGAATATTTCGAAATTCGACTCTTAAACAGCAAAATCATAATTATTTCCGTAATGTATTTTCTTTTTATTCTGAGCCATTTATCTTCCTTGATATCTAACCGAAATCGAGAAATGAGGTATTGTTTTAGATATTAAGGTCTCCGCTTTGGTCAAATCATATTTTAAGAAAGAAATTTTTCGGAATTCGATCCTTATAGAGCAAAACTAATATTATTTCCGTAACTTTTTTTTTTAATCCTGAGCCATTTATCTCCCTTTATATCTAATTGAAATAGATAAATGAGCCATCATATTAAAGATTAAGGTCTCTGCTTTGGTCACATCATTTCTTAAAAATGAATTTTTCGGAATTTAACCCTTAAAGCGCAAAAGTAACAACTGTGAAAGTCGCGCATATAAGACAGTTCAAAGCCTAGCCGCTACATAGCAGTAGCACATATGACAGAGATATTAAACTGCTTCACTGGAGTCGACTTTTGTAATATACTTATTACATTAAACAAATAAACAATTGATACACATGAGGCGGTTCTTCTTTCATCCTATTGCAAACCCCAATCTTACTATTCATTATATTCGCGAAATTTTCGCACGGGTCAACTAGTATTGTTCAAAGCAGTGTTATTTTTTAGAAATTTTGCTATATAATTAAACAAGAGCATGCAAATTCCTGTGTCAACATTGAATGCGTTATGTCTCTCGAAGTGCACGCCCACTGCACAGTTCTACCAATAGCAGTTTAGCGAAAATAAACCACGAGTTAAATATTGACAGGTATGCCAAATATGCGACCACAGCTGTTAGCGTCGAGTGTTTATTTCCTTCTTTCATTAAAGCAAGTTTGGCGACATAATTCATTGGGCCGAATGTAATTACTGTTTTTAACCTCTATATCGAGACAAGAATGTGATATATTATTCCCATATAATTTTAAACCTGAAAATTTAACAACAACTGTTACTAGATCGTAAACCACATAAAACTTCTGTACGAAAATATAATTAATAAACTAATACAAATGAGTTAAGCCCACTATTAATGTCATTAAACAGGATGCAATAAGACTGATATTTTAAATCGAGTTGTGCAAAATTGTATTCCATTAATTTTTTGTGCTTTGTTGAAACTACAAACTTTAAATACCCAGGTGTATTATAACTGGAAGTGAGAAGTTGCATGTAAATGGCGGGTTCTCACTAAGAGTATATATTGTTCAGGTCAGGCGTTATGTTAAATCCTGAGTCTTCTATGCAGAAAAACTGACCTTCAGCTCTGGCAAAGCCTGTCTTTGTTAATGTGAAGTATGCTAGGATGCTCCATGGCTCTAATTCTACGTTAACTGTAGGTCCCCTTTATACTGAAAGATTACCCGGCTAAGTAAGATGGCTATGACAGAGGCGAATTGTGCGGTCGGTAGGAAACTCTGTCACTAGATCTATGAGACCATAAAAATGAGTAATATTACGGATTTATGCAAGCTTCAATGAACGATCATTTAAACAGCGGACGTCGTCTCATGAACGGTTATAATTTCTTTCACTCTCTCGTCCTCGTATAAAACGATCTATATTATTGCAGGGTCGATCATACAAGAGTAGTATAAAACTTCATTAACATTTACGTCGCAAGACTCCTTTCTGACAAGCACACATTGATCAGTAGTTTACCATCCGTTAATAATGTTATTATTCGTATATTGGGAGGGATCTGCCATGTTAGCACATGTTGCTGAGATACAATGACGGTATCCCGTGTTCTGCAAGGGATTAGCTAGATCGAGCATAGGTTGAAAAAATTTTCACGAACCAGGAATTTCTTCACAGGTTAGGAGAGGCGGTGGTAAATGATTCCTCATCATCTGATGGTGTATAAAACACTTGGATTAAATTATAACCTTTCCGCATTGTCAACGGAGACGTTACCAAATATTAATGGTAATTCTTGTGCTAAAAATGGAAATTAAAGTTGGTGTTTCCTTATTACCACTCAAAAGAGCAGATATCAGTAGAATAGCTCTTGGTTTCACCCTCTGCCTTCTTTCATCTTTCTTCACGAAGTCGTACGTACAAACACCTTGCTGATTACAAACACTCTGCGCTTTGTTGATGAGTATCACTGGGGGAACCTATAAAAACAGTATGTAAACTACTAGTTGAACAGTGCGAATATTTCGTACAATATCGTAATCAGTCACCGAATGGTAATATTATAAAATAATAATGTGGAAATAAGTAAATATAAGTATATATTAATTAAATGTATTTGATTTTTCAAGATGAGTTATAAATCTTAGACTTATTGTAAAAGTCATTATCATTGTATATAATAGGTTTAATTCTAAAACATTTAATTTTTTTTTTTTTTTTTTTTTTTTTTTTAAATACTGGCTTATGTCAGATGCGATTTTCTTTTAAACCTCTTTATAAAACTTTTTTCAAAATATTGTTAGCATTAATAATGTGATCATCGTTTATATTTTGACCTATGTGCCTTTAACACAAATACAACTATCATTGAATAACAAACTCGTGATAAAGCCACGCATAACAGCCCATGCGAAAAAATCGGTTCTTTTTTAATACAATCCTGCTGTAGGAAGTGTCTGACGTTGTGATTTAATAATGGTTACTTTATTGGAAATTGTTTAGTCATCATTTGGAAAGGTACGGTTGGATCAGAAAGTGTGAAATTAATGCCGGGTATGAGCACAGTTTCATCGTAGTGAATGAATTTAGAAGTGATGAGGTACTCGCCTAGGTGACTTACCACTAATCTTGCTCCATTAATTAATCATTGATTAGTGTTCAGATTTCTAACTAACGTAATAATAGAATTTCTCTTAAAAAGCAATTTATGAGGTGGTAAACCGGACGTTGTTAAGAAGTTAATGAATTCCATGGGGTACTATTAAACATTATTGACAATTATTGCATTTTGGACACAAAATCGCTACTGAATAGAATTGCGAAACATTTTGTTCATTGATTTCTGTGGCGTTAAATAAGAGGTAATAATAGGTTCATGCTAAAAGGGGCTAAGTCATTAGTAAACAATTTTCGGTAAACTAAAAAAGACTGTCCCTAGACTAATATTCTTAAATTAGTTAAATACATATTTTTTTTTTTTTTTTTTTTTTTGCTGTCGTCAGTCTTTAGACTGGATTGATATAATCCTCCATCCCTTCCTATCCTGTGCTAACCTCTTCATTTCTACATACCCCTTACAACCCACGTCCTCAATTATCTGCTTCATATATTCTAATCTCTGTCTACCTCTACAATTCTTACCTTCAACTGTTCCCTCCACTAACAAATTAACCAATCCAGCATGTCTCAAAATATGACCTACCAGCCTGTCTCTTCTTCCTGTAAGCTTCTTCCATAAACTTCTTTTCTCACCCATCATTTCCAAAACTCGTTCATTTCTTACTTTGTCTGTCCACCTAATTTTCAGCATTCTTCTGTAGCACCACATTTCAAATGCTTCAAGTTTCTTTCTTTCCGGTGTTCCTAAAGTCCATGTTTCGCCACCGTAAAGTGCTGTGCTCCACACATAGAGTTTTAAAAAGTTCTTTCTAATTCCTAGATCAATATTTGAAACTAAAAGGTTCCTCTTTTTCATGAAGGCTCTTTTTGCTAGTGCTATTCTGCTTTTAACATCATTCCTGCTTCGGCCATCGGTTGTAATTTTGCTTCCCAAGTAACAGAACTCACCCACTTCTCCTATTGCATCTGATCCTATTTTTATATTTAATCTGCTAGTATTGGTATCATTTCTGCTACATTTCATCACTTTTGTCTTACTTTGATTTATATTCAGTCCAAAATCATCCCCCAGTATTTTGTTCATGCCATTCAATAACTTCTCAATATCCTCAGCCCTCTCTGCTAACAAGACAATGTCATCAGCAAATCGTAGCATACTGATTTTTTCTCCCTGAAAACTTATGCCACATGGAAATTTTTCTTTGACTTTCTTCATTGCTTCTTCTACATACAAGTTGAATATTAACGGGGATAGACTACAACCTTGTCTCACACCCTTTTTAACTGATGCATGTCTCTCGTGATTCTCTACTTTT
>JARYHS010008074.1:136741019-136977119 GCA_031002005.1 Vandiemenella viatica
TTAAGTGAAGGACTCAGGTAAGAAGGGGGGGGGGGCATGATGTGAATGCAAGAGAGGCCTATGACACACATGGAATCAAAAGTATTGAATGATGTATTATATTGCAATAAAATGTATTTTAAAATTTCAATAAATCTGTAGTAACATTTATCAAGAAATTATTTTTTATTTAACGAATCCCCTACCCAAAATTTTTTTATATTCATTGAGTATGATGGATTAATATAGTATTTTTATTACGAGTATGAAATACTAGAAATACAAAAAGAGAACAGCGTTTAAAACTGACATATCACAAAAGGCGTGTTGAGGTAATAAGACAACATTCGTGTGGGTATAAAAAAATGGCAGCTGCAAATAAATGACCTTACATAATGTACAACGAACAGGACTTGTTATTTGAACCAATAATACTGTTTGCAGAAGGCAACAATAGTCGCGTTGGGTATCATTGCAAGACATGAAGCAGATGAAATAGAGCTTTGTGAGTCATTGATAATGAGGATGTTGGGATGAAATAAATAGCCAATAAATATCATCGAAAATTCCATTAAATGTGATGTTAAGAGCAATAAGACAATGGGAGTGGTAAAAAAAAAAATGGCTGTTAGATCCATAGAAGGAAATGACCTTCCAAAATGTGTATGATGTATAAGAAAGAGATGAGTGGGGGGGGGGGGATTTTCAAGTAAGGACTTATTGGTGCCAAATAATAGTATTTGCAGAAGGAAACAATTAGTTTTGCCCAAAAACTATGAAAATAAATAATTTTTGAAGTTAATTTATGGTAATTTACAATCAAAGAATTAAAATACTTCAATATATCAATAACACATGACAAAATACTAGGAAGAAATTTCATAACGAACGTTAAAAGCAAGCAAGCGGATTTCCTAATGTTATTCTTGATAGCGGTGTCCTGTGACGTCGCTAATTGTACGCTGAAAATATAATGGCGTGTGATACTTCCACTGTTCGCCTGCGGGAGCGTTGTGTCAGAAATACTCAGATAGAGTGTCCTTGCTGTCGCGTCATAGGTTAACGGTAATCCCGGTAATAGTCGTGCAAATTGAGGTCAGCGGTGATGACAAGCCGTGTGGTGACAGGTGGCGGCGGGGAGGGGAGGGAGGTCCCACCCACCTCTATGACGTCATCGAGTAACGGTTAAAATTTTAGCTCTCTCTTCTCCTCCCTACTGATGATTATGTTTAGCTGAATGTACAAGGTGAACTCAAAAATGGTACAATATTTGATTTCATCTGGTTTCTTAGTAGACACACATAATTTTGGCATTTCCGTCAGTATTAACTCTTCTTGGAATTGATTCTGTTTGAGACTGTTTCTGTGCATACAAGTCTGCGTGTGACAATATTTCTATAAAAATGATTATCATTTGAGCCACAATTACATCCTTATTTATGCATGTAAAGATCTTAATTCAATTATAATTTGATATTCGTAACTGTTTTTGACTTCATTTTATGCAATTATGCTGCTGAAATTTGATCTTAGGTTCTACGCCGCATTGGTAGAAACTTAAGAGAGGTAGAGCCAAAACTAATCTTTCCGAATGTCGTATTAATGACAAGAATTGATCAAATTTTATGCAAACGACGTTGAATATTTTGATGAAACTCTCGCTGTTGTTCCTATTGCGTGTTTACCGAATTGGTTCCATCAAATAGTATAGCTCCTAACATTAACAATACAAAATAATAATAACAATAAGAATAATAATAAACACACAGTGGCAGAATTTCCAACCGGTTGTACGGAGATGTGGTAGGAAAAGGTTTCAAAATCCTTCAAATGTTGGGGAGAGAGTCGTGATAAGCGAATGACCAGAGAAGTAAGGGAATTGGGCTGAAAAAACTTTGGTCCGATCTTTACTGGACCCACATTTTTTGTATCAAATACAGGAGTTGGGGGCGGGAGGGGGAGGAGGTGCAAAAAAGGGTTGCTAGAGTTATCTCTGGAAGTTATCGCAGAACACAACCAGTAACTGATATATTAAAGGAGCTGAAATGGGATTCATTGGAAGAAAGGAAGAGGGTGAAGAGAATCATGCAAGTGTGCAAGGCGTGGAAAGATACTGATGTAAAAATTAGGAATAGTGCTTGGAAGAAAAAAGATGACCATGACCACAAGCTGGAGCCCGATTTAAGACACAAGGGTGTGGGAAGATTTTCTTTCGTAGGTAAGGGTGTTCAGAGATTGGAATAAGTTACCTAGAGAAATGATGGCTGAATTTAAAGTAGAAATTTGCAGAGGGCGAAAGTAGGAGGGTGCAGGAAAGATGATGTGTAGGGAAATTGCTACCGGAAAATTTGAAAAAATTCCCATTCCTAAAAAATATCTTAATCAATTTAAACACAGTATGATTGGATCGCAGTTGATTTATAATTATAATTCCCTTTTGTCTTTATAATGAATAGTGAACGATGATTCCCGAATGAGAAATCTACTTTAAAACATTTTCTGTAACATGTAAATATGATGAATTTCTCTCAAAAGTGTTTACTAACTACGCAATATGATAATTATGGTTTCCAATACGTATGTGTATATATACACAGACGGAAAAAAAAATCCCAACACCAAGAAAGACTTGTGTTAGATAAACGAAATTTGGTAGGCGTGTTTATACATCTGAAAGATGACATCGATTCAAATTTCGCGCTTCGCGCATAAGTGTGGCGCTAGTAGCGCTACTCAGAGCTTGCAAATCAGGTTTGCTTTAAATACGCGCTGTAAAGTTTGTGAACGTTATTTACCGCTGAGATTTGACATAGTGAGTTGATGTTAGCCAAGAATGCCTTTAAGAAGACGAAGAAGCCATTATCAACAGCTCACCGAGTTTGAACGAGGTCGTGTAATAGGGCTACGAGAAGGTGGATTTTCTTTTCGCGATATTGCAGAAAGACTTGGCCGGAATGTATCCACTGTGCATGATTGTTGGGTGCAGTGGTCAAGGGATGGTACTGCCTCAAGAAGACCGGGTTCCGGGAGGCCACGTGGCACTACTGAGAGGGAAGACCGCCGTATTCGGCGTACAGCTGTGGCGCATCGTACTGCGTCTGCGGCAGAAATTCGAGCTGCAGTTGGTACCACAGTGACACAACGAACTGTTAGAAATCGGTTACTTCAAGGACAGCTCCGAGCCAGGCGCCCTGTAGCGTGCATTCCACTGACTACAAGCCATCGCCGTTTGCGACTCCAGTGGTGTCAAGCCAGAGCTCATTGGAGGACGGAGTGGAGATCTGTTGTGTTTTCTGATGAAAGCAGGTTCTGCCTTGGTGCCAGTGATGGCCGAGTGTTGGTCAGAAGGAGGCCAGGGGAACGCCTGCAACCAAACTGTCTGCGGCCTAGACACACTGGACCTACATCTGGAGTCATGGTCTGGGGAGCAATTTCCTATGACAGCAGGAGCACTCTTGTGGTTATACCAAACACACTGACTGCAAATTTGTACGTCAGTCTGGTAATTCAACCTGTAGTGCTGCCATTCATGAACAGCATTCAAGGGGAGTTTTTCAACAGGATAACGCTCGCCCTCATACCGCTGTTGTCTCGCAACGTGCTCTACAGAGTGTCGACATGTTACCTTGGCCTGCGAGATCACCAGATCTGTCTCCAATTGAACACGTATGGGATATCATTGGACGACAACTCCAGCATCATCCACAGCCAGCACTGACCGTCCCAGTATTGACAGCACAAGTACAACAAGCATGGAACTCCATACCACAAAGTGACATTCGAAACCTGTATGACACAATGCATTCACGTTTGCAGGCTTGCATTCAAAATTCTGGAGGTTACACCGGCTATTAATTTAACAGTATTTCACATTTGAAATGCATTTTCTTGAGCTTAAATTAACCTGTGATCTTGAAAATTTAATCAATTAAACATGTTAACTTGACAAATGCATTGTCCAAATTTCATTACTCTACAATAATTTTTTCTTGGTGTTGGGATTTTTTTTTCCGTCTGTGTAGATTGCAATTCAGGCACCATCTATTATCAGAATACTAAAAGCCAAACTATTTTATGGTATGAAGAATTTTCTCCGTGAAATGTAAGAAGTAATTTCGTGTGATACGTTAACGTTGATTAGTTATGAATTGTAGTTTCAGTTAAAATTTAAATTAGATTTTTGAGAAACAGTTACATGAAATTTACTACCATTACTAATCAAATAAATCAGTTTAATATTTTCCATTAATTTATACCAACTGGTTCTTGTAAATAATTAATTTTGAATTAATCACGTAAAACTTACTGCCGTGCAGGTTTTTTTTATAAAATTGAAATGTGTACAAATATAACATTTATTGCCAGAAATGAAAGAATGTTGATTTCAATTTTTAGCAATGTTCGGAAACTGCAATATTCTGAACAGAATTAGGTTAATGATTTCCCTCGAGTCGTGTGTGGCACAAAGCGTTATCCAATTCTCTTTCGAGTATAAATGTTGCCATATACGCGTTCCGATAATCCCACAAGCAAATAGTTGCGATAAACAGATTACTCTGCGACAGTGTACAGTGTGTTTGCAACGCGATCGTCAAGTGTAACGCGTTTGTTGTTACATTTCATTTACTGGAATAAAGTTCTTCGACGATCATCAAACTTTTTCGTTCAGTTAAAAATAAATTACCGACAACACTGTTGACTGGGATATTCCCGCGGAATTTGGCACTCAAGTGACAAAATTTTGATTTGACTCTCATTCTGCCTCTTTCGCGGCTAGACTTACAGTTTAACGTGGAACCACGAGGTTGGGACCGTAAAGAAATTCGTGCCGCATAGGATTTGAACCAGGTATCCTAACATTAGAAGGTGAGTACTTTATTCATTGAGCTACGCACTTAAATCACAATAACTTGAATTTATGGTTTTCAGCTAGATTTGTTTTGATGCTGAACCATGTTTAAATGTTCTTGTGGATCAGCTTATAACTTTTCTCCAGAGAATTTCATATAGTAAATATCTTTACAAACTTTGCCTTTGATCACCATTCCACTGACAAAAACTAACATCAGATGATCACTATCATGTTAAGAAATGATCAAATGTTCAAGATTGCAGAGCGATCTTCTAGCTCAGAGCTAATGTTTCTGTTTTGAAAAGCGATATTACAAGATTTTGATCACCTTCATTGCCTGCCGTTAAGTTTAATTTCTTCTATGGAATAGGTTGTAATGTGTATGTGATTCATGTAAATGCCCCATACTTTCATTCCCTCACGATCTGTAACTTGAACCAATGGACAGATGGAGTACGTGGCAATTGGAAAGTCTGTCACCCCAATTCTGAGCACAAGACTCTTTTACTGATGTATCTGATTAAGTCGTCTGATGTTTATTGCATGTGAAGAATTGATGGTGGGTTGTTACAAATGGCTGAAAGCTATCTCGCATCGGACATTCAGTGCAAAACTAAGTCATTTCAAAAAGTTATATTTTTTATTTGTGTAACATCTACGATGACTCACTTGCGAAACTAATATTAATAATATATTTTTACAAATAATTATTTAAATTAAATAAATGACACTGAAAGTAATACCAAAAACAAATAAAACGACTAAGAAATAATAGAAATCATCTGGATACGTATTAAATCAATAAAAATAATACGGATTCGTCTATATACATTTTAAAAAGCTTAAAATAAAATTTTTAGAAGCCACGGAAGGAAAATAGGCGTTTCTGAAGGAACTGTTAAAGGGGTTTCATTTAGATTTTGTGTAGTTTCCGGATGATAAAACATTTATCAATGCTGCAAACTAGGGGTAACTATTTGGAAATCAAATTAAATTTCACGATATAACTGAAATCTTTTTTGTGAGATTTTTATAATCAGCAGCCATCACGTTAACATATCAAGGAAGATTTACCAAGAAGTTCTGCTTCTACTACGTTTCCCACAACTATATAAACCAAGCCACGGCTTGTGCAAGACTGTTGCATTGTTATAAGTTCAGCAAGTCAGAATGCATTAATTCGTAGAAACGACATAATCATTAATTATATTTGGTCAGAACATGCATTATAAATAAACGTAATAAAAACCCAGTCATTATAAATATTAAGGAAATTGCCACAAAACTAATTTACATTATTAAAGTAAAAAGCTTATTACTATATATTTTACCCAATATTTTGTTGGTGAGATTTTAACATGTGCTCAAAATACACCGAAGCTTTAAACTAATTAAGCATTAACAGTAACTTAACGACTTCAGATTATGATTGTCATAATGAGATTCATTTAAAAAAAATTACATATGTATAAATCATCAAACGCTCAAAAGCGCATTAATAACCAAACAAATCGGAAGTTATACAGAATTAATGCTTACAACTTTCCTCTCATATATTGTGAGAAATCCTGCTTCTTGATGATGCGTGCAAAGCAGGCACCAGATGAGAGACTGGGTTACACTTGATTACTTTCAGCTATCCCAGTCGTTGCTACTAAGCAGATGGAAGGAGATAATAGAATTGGTAACAGGCTAAAAAGGAGCCAACTATCTCATTCACTTCTAAGAAACTCTCTTTATTTAAAGATACCACTGCCGTCTGGAAATTGGTATGCAAAACACCTTGGCTCTTTTAATTGAATTTTAAATGCCTTCCATTTCTTAGCATTAAGATATACAGTGACTCCACAGTTTGTATATCCTACTGCCCCCCTTGTAGTTTTCTGAAGCAAGATCTTTATTGGAGTTTAAACATAAATTTAATTTATTGCTTGTTCACCGCGTTTGATACAGGACGAGGCGACATGTGTTTCAAATTCCTTTCAAGAATTACAGAGGTCGACTAGTTTATAAAAATTATTTGTTTATAACTGTGATAATGAATAGTAACGTCATCTTCTCTTCACATAATGGAGATATCATAATTATAGTAAAATAAATATATCCGTCTGTAATTAAAGATCAACAGAAGTTTACGCCATTTTTTCATGCATAATGTGAAGTAGCACATTTTTAGGCTAAATTTTAAATCTTTAATATAATTAATTTGGATGAATGTAATTCTGGACTCTTTATTGCTAGCATTTAATCGCAATGCTGATCTTAAAAAGATATTTATCTTATTAATTACTGATTTTCAGATTTCCAAGAAACATTAATTTTGAGATTTCATACAACAGAACGGAAGAACGAAGTTTCTCTGGGCGTAGAGAATATATGAAATGCTCTCGAGTAACTAGCCGAGTAAAGGAAGTGTCATTTCACGATATTTCAGCGATCACATACTCTGTCGCCAGCACCAGAAGATGAGCATTTTGTGAAAACACAACGGAAATCAATATTTCGATTTCAAAACCAATAATAAAGTCGCGTAAGAATTTAAATGTCATAGATAACAAACATATCTTGCTTGTATGTATTTATTCTGATAGAAAGTGGCATATACTACGATTCATAGGACGTATTTTGAGAAGTTGTAATGCTCAAAAGGAAATAGCGTACAAAAAACTAGTGCGTCCGCATTTGGAATACTGTTGTGGAATTTGGGATACGTATCGCAAGGGATTGATTGACACATTAGAGAAAGTACAGAGAAGAGCCGCTCGATTCGTGACTTCTAGTTACAGTCCTAACGTAAGTGTCACAGAGCTGATTCGTGGGTTGGGCTGGGATTGTTTGGCGGACAGACGACGTCGTTTTCGTTTGAATTTGCTGAAGAATATGCGAAAATCTTTAAGTTACGAGTGCAACGAAATACTTCTTCCGCCAACCTATTTAGGACGCAATGACAGGAGGGATAAGATTAGATAAATAAGATGCCGTATTGATTCATTTATGTATTCCTTCTTTCCTCGATCTGTTCGGGATTGGAATGCGCAGAATTAGGATTGGTGCTTAGCACCCTCTGCCACCCACAGTATTTGTGATTTGCAGAGTATAGATGTAGATGTAGATACTTGCTTGATAAAGCAGCATGCAAAACTTGCGTGGCTTTTCGGTTTTAACATATACGCTAAAAAAAAACACCGCGGAAGTGCGATTTTTCAGTAACACCGGCGTCTACTTTAAAATCTGAGTAACTAAGCATAGTGTCACAGAATTTCCATGCGACGACTCGGAAAGAATAATCCATCTATTTTTCTGCACGAGAACTTTTTTCAACAGCAGAAAGCTCATTGAAGTCCGCGCAACAGGAGAACTAGAATTGTCCATTAGTGGTGGGGCGAGGTTTTCTGCCAGGAAAAATAAAAAAAAAAGGAACGGAAAGTTACGTGCGGAAATTTCCCTCGGGATCCCAAGTGCGGCAATGAGCAGCTAGGGAGACGGTTTACCCCGACCTACAGAGTATAACCCATCCTTTTTTTATGTTTTGTAGCCTCCACATAATAACTCACTTCGTGCCCGTATCAAAGGCAATGGACTCTTTACGCAGTTGTGTAATTTAATACTTTGATGTGTGGCGATCAATTGGGGTCAGACTCTTTTTTTTTTGCGATATTACTGGCAGAGAATATATATGGAGGAATACATTTTTTAACTCAGTTGTTATTTCAGGTTAAAGATGACTACATGATAACAATAAATTGTATGTCAATACTCTCTTCTTTTACGGAAGATCAATGTAAATATAATAAAGTCAAGGTACTGTAAAGAGAACGTTATCTTATCTCTGGATATTCACAATGTTGACACAACTCACGGAAAGATTATTACAGGATTACATTATTGTGTACCTATGGAGCACATGAAATAAACAAAACCGGTTGCATTGCGTATATGGTAACGTAAACGGTTTATTACAGCGTTTCTCAGCCTTTTGCAACCTGAGATCAGGTAACTGTCAAAAATAATGCTTTGGACAACTACCTTATTTGATCATAATTTTTTACTTATCGTATATACAGGGCGTTCGCCGGGAAACGCAACCCACTGTTAGCGCTACAAGGAAGAAACTGCTCCCGGCGAGCGAGCGATCAGCTTCCGGCATTGTTCGACCGTCGGCCGCGGACTATTTCACAATAATTACGCTTCATAAACTTGTATGTGCTAAGCATTTAAATGTGTCGTAATTCATTAGCTTACCTTATAAAAGATGCTGGAAGTGTTGACCCTCTTGTGTAATGCACATTTCACATCTTCTGAACATATTTCGAGACACACGCTGGATTTCACCTTTGTCAATGGACATTATTACTTGATAGATTTTTTCCTCAAGTTCTTCCAATGTGTGAGGATTTCCTTCGTACACCTTACCCTTAAGTTTACCCCAAAGGTAGAAGTCACAAGGGTTTAAATCCGGTGATCTGGCGGGCCACAACCCACGGCTGATTACACGATCATAAAACACTTCGTCAAGTGCAGCAAGCGAATTTCTAGCGGTGTGAGCTGTCGCCCCATCCTGTTGAAAATAGCCGTACAATTTTTCTTCTTCAGTAAGTTTCTCGAAAAACGGTTTCACAATATTTTCGATATATCTTGCGGAAGTAAGAGTTTCACGGAAGAAAATTGGACCTATGATTCTCGAAGCACTAATCGCACACCAAACACCCACTTTTAAGTCATGCAATGGCAGTTGGAGTAGAGTATTTGGTTTTTCTGAACTCCAGTGTCGACTGTTTTGAGCGTTAACATAACCACTCAGATGAAACCAGGCCTCATCAGAGAAAAACGTCAGTTGCGGATCAACAGTGCCATCGTGGACACCCTGCAGGTACCAGTTGCAAAATCTAATCCTAGGCCCCTGGTCTATTTCTGTAATTTTATGCACCACAATTGTTTTGTACGGCTTTAAGTGAACTAGCTTTGTTACTTTCCAAGCTGACGTCTTAGATACGCCTGCCTGCTGCCCTAACTGACTTAATGATTTTTTGGGTGACTGTTCTAGTCGAAAAGCGATATCGTCAATTTTCTCCTCTGTGAGAATACGGTTGACCGACAGTCTCTTTTTGTTAAAAAATGAACCCGTTTCTCTTACTTTTTTAACCAGACGCAGAATTGTTGATTTAGCTGGCAGTAAAGCGCCAGGATATTCGCGACGAAATTTACTGCGACACTTTTTAAACGACTTCTTCTTCACATATGTATCGTAGAGAAATATTCTTTGTTGCAAACTGTAACGTACCATAATTTTACTCACACTCAAACACGGTACAGATTGGTAAGAGTATGCAGCCCTAAACCATCCAAACCGCAAAGAAACGTTTATTCACAACACTGATTAATAAGAGACTGAAGTCACAAACTAGCTACAATGCAAAGAAACCGTTCTTAACCATATAAGGGCCCCATTATACTGTGCCACTGCACTGTTGGGGCAGCGGAGGTGTTAAACAGTGCGGTGATTCTCGGTATCGTGTGGCGGGAACCGCTGGCCCCGCTGACCGAGCAAGTTGCCGACGGCAACAGACTGGGAGGGTTGCGTTTCCCGGCGAACGCCCTGTACTTGATTAATATCTGTGACATTTTATTGCAGCATTGTAGTATACGAAATCTAAAGACATGTTTTGAATCCCTAGTAAAAAAACAGTGTTGAAACTTGAACTATTAAAAGTGAATTACATATTGAACAGACTCTTAATAATTAGTAATAAAATGAATAATAATGATACTGTGGGCTGAATGTTACACTATACTACCAACCTATATGCACAAAATGAAATAAAAGACTCTAGACCCTACACCTTTTATTGACCATTCTTATGTTACCAGCCCTACCACGAACAGCGGTTCTTCACACAAAACCCTCAGCAAACGATTCCACTAACTTAATCCTTAGGGGAACGGCACTCTTTTTGATTGCAACTGGGTAAGTATAGACTACTGTTGGAACAATGGTATCCTGTTCTCATCTTGCAGATACCAAATTTTTGCCTGGTCATTGAAATATCCGTGACTTTTAGAATGTTGAGCTGATCGCTTTATATAGTAGGAATATGGTATCTAAATTTATAATATTCTGCCTGCGGACCATAGTTGTCTGCAGATGACATAGTGAGAAACACTGCTTTATTACATCAGTTGAATTACTCAAAAAACGATATTCGTGATGCTCACGAAATGTGAAAAAGATAGGAGTCTTAATATATATATATATGTGTGTGTGTGTGTGTGTGTGCATATGGTAGGGGTACCTTCCCTACGGTGATAAAGTTTAACTTTTTAAAGCATAGTAAGTCTTGATTATTACCTTTTTATGGATAATTAATTGAAAGGGTTGAATTTTTATGGGTACTTAAATTTAGTATTCTGCAGAAACTTTGATTATTTTTCAGGGTCACAGGTAATTTACCACAATGAGATATTTATTGATGATCGCTGGCAATTACATGCCTGGGCGTATTTTAACGTTAAGCTTTGCATAGAAACATTATATATGTGGCAAAACAACGCCTACAGATACAATTAGCCATTTATCCAAGCAAACAAATGATGAACTTATAAGTTAAATTAAATAATCGATACCAATATTACATAAACAAACAATATTAAAGTTTCATCACAATAACATCGTTCTAACAGAATCAAATTCAGTTGGAATTATGGTGCTAATACGTCAGGCGTCACCAATGGTTCTTAGATAACATTTGAAAAAAATTGAAAGATAGTATAGAGTTTTGAATGAACACATATGGTTCCAGACAAATGGGCCTTTATATAATTGGGCCTTCTAGCTCAGTGTGGTTTCACTCATCAATTTCGAGCACCGATGTCTTATCTCAAGTTGCTTATGGATCACTAGCAGTTTGATAAAATGCATGACCTATGGTTTCGATGGTTAATAGTCTGCGAAGGCGGGTGGCGTGGTTCGAAGATGGGCCCGCAACATGCGAGACACTCTCCAGCATTCGGAAACCAAACGCGCTTGACTGCGTGCGACTACTCCAGGCAGTCAGATAGCTCTGATCAGCCCTTGCGTCATTTCTCTCGGTATGCGCACTCGTAGCAAAACTCTGGCTACGCATTGCAACCTCTCGGGAACATGCACAACGCAAAATTTCCAGATTTTAGTTGTAAGAACTTCGGGGATTGGTGCGTGAGATGGTGGTCTGAAGTCACATGGTATAGTCGACTTGTGATTTGCGTGACTCTTCCCGCGTGTACCCGCGCTGGTGACGCTATAGTCGGAGGGTGATTTTACTGTTAAAGTCCAGCGGCCAGCTTGGGTGGCCTTGAAGTTTACTACTAACAAAGGGAAAGCTAGCAATCTGGCCAAATCCCAGCTTACTGTCTCGCAACAAGCCGACGTCTTGGTGGAAACAAACCGATCTCTCAGAATGGCGGAACGAAACAACAAAGTTCGCACAATTCAATAATTGGCTTGTTTCCACAGTGCTCAGATAAATTAATACCCACTCGCTTTAACTCACTGTTCTTGACACATGAAAACCCCTTTTTAATACAGCACTTGTATAAAATATCCATACAATGGTCACCCGAGCTTTATTAAATTTACCCTAATATTAACATAAAATGAATACTTGGAGTGTGTCAGCTTGCATCACACTATTATATATATAAGTCTTTCAACATAATTCACCACTTAAGTATGATGCAAATCTACAAAATTTGAAAAAATGTACAAACTTTATTTCAAAATGGATCTTACATAATTTTTTTCGTATTATTAGATTAATAAATTTTAAAGGCTGTTGTTTTAGTATTTGTATTTGGGTGTTTGCTTAAAATAATGGTTTATTTTGTGCAAATCTGCAAGATAAAAAAAATCTGCGAAGGTTTCCTGGAGCTACGTATAGCGTAGAATACGTAACGCGGCTGTAGTGTTGCTAACGTGACATCAAACGAAACAAACGAAGCAAAACATGTCCTTTATGTTTTCCGAAACACCCTCTCTCAAACAGCGGCAGTGGTATATGTATCCGGTCGTGGGAGCATACCTCAGATTTATAGGCCGGCCAAATTTCGATTTTCTACAGTTTTTCGAAATCGCTTTAGATGTGCCGGTATGGTTCTTTCATACATCATACTCGTTCCTTTCCTTATCGACCTTCTCGTAATTTTAATTACACGTCGTTTATGACCATAAATCCCCGAACACCGTCCCCCCTTTCCTAACAAATTAGATTTTGCTGAATTTACGAACATAAATTTTATGCGCAAAGTACCATCTATTGACACAGCACTGGGGCATTGCGCTGAAAGAAACCTACAGCTGGAATGACATCCACTTGTTGAGTGATGTCGGTAATGCGAAATTCAGTCGCTAATTCACTTGGACATGCAGATGACCTTTACTCTGTACCCTGATAGCTGTGACAGAACCGAATAATTGGTGCGGGAGGGCAAAAGCAGCAGTCAGCAAGCTGGTCCTGTGATTTCCCCGCTCCCATATTGCGAGAGGCTATAATTTAATTTTCGTGGACCATCTCGTATTTGACTGGGGAGATGTGGGAGGGATTGCGGCATCAAACAAAAAATCCTGCCACAGAAATTACTACATGTATTTATCTGTGAAGCAGCGCCCGGCCAGAAATTTGATTAACTTTTCCGTTTTTATTGATTTTCAGGTAATGCACAGCTTCCGGACAACATTCTTTACACCATCTGATGTGTATGCATTGCAGTAAGTCTTAGGAAATTAATTTATGTAGTATCTAAGACGCTAATTAGCTACTGTGATAGTGATTGTAAACACAACCTAAAAAAAGTCAACGCATATGATTAAAATCTAATGCTTTTTAAGTTATCATCAATCCAGTTGTGATATTTTATTTGCTGTAGTTGCACAAGCATAAGTGATGTTCATATTTAAATAACCTTTACCTAGCGTGGAGGGTGAGCGGTAATATTCTGGCCTCGCATTCAGGAGGTAGCCGTTTCGAAGCCCGCAGGGCAGTCCAGATTTTGGTTTTCAATTGTTTCCCCAAATCAGTCCAGGCGATTGATGGGATAGTTCCTTCAAAAATCCATGGCCGAATTATTTCTCGTGTCTTGCTCCAGTCCTTCCCCGCTTCTGATGACCTCGACGTCGGCAAGGCGTAAAGCAAAAACAGAAAAAGAAATGGTTTTTTCGATTTTGGCCAACTACGGACTGTCTCTCGCCTTAATTTATTTCCTTTTTCCCCAATATTTCACTGTTCTTTCTATATACAATTGGTTACCAAATTGAAATTATCATTTACACAAACAGTATAATTTTCATGATTTTCAGTAAAGTCGCTCTCTTTTTGAATATATTAGCTCCATCATTTCTTTATCCTATACCATTAGATCAATTTCCTTTGCTGGCAGACATTTTCAGAGGGGGAGAGTGTAGATAAATCTTGACGGAAACAAAGTCCCCTGCACATACCGCATTATAAGTCTTTTGCTCTGATAGGCACATGCTTTTTATAGAGTACAAATTAAAATAACAACATATTGGTTCAATATTGGATTTAGTTCTACATCATCCTTACCCTGTTGGGTGATACCAGTGTCACCTCTGTTGTTGGACGATTGAAATACCTTAATTCTCGCACTTTAGTTAGTTTGTTTCTTTTTTGATTTTTTCTTTCAGCAGACACTTATTTCAGATTACGGTTTAAATACGAATCTCCGTCACACAGGAACACTTGGAGAAAGCAGTTAATTGTTAATTTAGAGCAAACGTTAGTATTATAATAGGACTGAATATTCCTGTTCTATCAGTGTTCAATATACGGAGTTACAACATTGATGTATCAGTTTTTTCTTTTATTGGCTGCTTTAATGGAAAACGGTCATTTTTTTCTGTTCCTCTGTTTTATTAATTCGCGTTCCTGTTTTATTTTATTCTTACAGCTGTTGATTAATGTTTTAATATGTGGTTCTCTAAGCCATACCTCATTTTTAATCTGCTTCCGCAAGCAATCTCTTTGGCCAGAATGTGGATGATGAACTTTGTCTTTCTGTTTAATTTTTCATTTCCGTCTGTAACGTCACATCTGATATTTGTAGTCTTCGTTCACCCAAACGTCAGTGATCCAATTAGATAGAATTTTGGGCTTAATTCACACAGCTTTGTAATGCTAGGCCAATGTTAAACACCTTTTGCTTCCTCTGTTTGAAGACCGCTTTCCAGTTAATGCCTGTTTGCTTTATATCATGGTACGTTGATCCGTTTTAATATTACCTAATCAGACAATTTTTTCTGCATACCTGCAACTACGGTTTTGAAATGGGTTTCAGAATAATTTCTGCATTTGATGACTTTAGTTTCTTTATTTGTGTCACCTGTTAGAATACACTTAGTTAAATAAAATCCAAGATTATAAAATGAAGAATTAATCGGAAAACATTTTATGACTATATCTTACTTTGAGATGAGAAAAAAAGGAAGACGTGAACAAATTATTAAGAGTAAAGATTGGAAGCAACATAATTAATTGTAAATGAAACCAAAATAATTACTGTATAACAGATGTCAGTACTGAAACAGCATAAACAAGAAAAAATTCATTTTGCTGTTTAGGAAGTAAATCCGAAATTAATATATATTGAAAGGATTAAATATGCTCGGAGAATGATTCTCCTTCGGGAATCAAATTGTTAACGCTCTGGCCTCGCATTTGGGAGGACGCCGGTTCGAATCCCCGTCCGGGCATCCAGATTTGGGTTTTCCATGGTTTCCCCAAATCAATCCAGGCGAATGCCGGGATGCTTCCTTCAGAGAGGCCATGGCCGAATTCCTTACCGTTCCTTATCCCCATTCCCGTCCCGCCTCTAATGACCTAAACATAAGCAATAAATAAAAAAATAAAAAAAGAAGAAGAAGAAGAAGAAGAAGAAGAAAGTGGTTTAACAGACTTGGAAATAGTCTTGAAATCTGCTACATAAACAAGAAAAAAAGTACTGTTTATGAAATAAACCTCAAATATGTTGATACTGAAAAAATTGAAAGTTTTCAGAGAATAATTCTCCTTCGAGACTAATGTTATTTTAGAATCAAATTGTTTTTCAAGAGACTAGGAAAGAGTTTTGAGATTTGTTTATAAGAGCCTAATAATCGGTCTAAAATTAGATTGTATATGGGTAATTCTGAAAAGATGTGTAAGACGATATTAAACATCATTGTAAGAAATTGAATCGATAAAAACGCAAAACTGGAATACTCTAGATGGAATGGATGGCTTTGCAATACTGGATGGATTTTATGTAAGAATTATAAAAAACTGAAATGGGGTGTTAGTTAATATTTTGAGACACAGAAGGTATAGAAGAATATTTCACTAACAATCAGAAGAGTTAAAACGAAAAGATTCAAAGTTTACATAAAAATCAGAATACATGAAGTCAGTAACAAAGGTCTTTTGATGTTATGGTTAGCAGCAGAAGAAAGAACTGCTTCCCAAGATAGGAAAAAAGTGAAGTATCACATTAAACGATTAGAGATACCGGAGATGCAAAAATATTAATAACTATTGTGTGCAAAACACGTAAAAAATTGTAAAGTAAAACGTTTGCAACGCTTGGCACCAAACACCGTCACTGAGGACATCAGTAATGAGCAGACCCTTATGATGATAACGAAGAAATTGTTTATTATTATTGTTATTTGCTGATAAGCCCATTAGGACTCAGAAGCATTTGTTCGCTTTTCTGTGCCCATATTTCCTTCATACGCTTCCTGTGGACTTCTTTTCTCTCATCTGACCATGTTGTTCCAGGACTTTTCTTTAGTCTTTCCTCCCGGTCAACTTGCCACTTGTGACTTTTGGATTTAAATGAGTCTCTGTTTTCGATATCTTCTGGAACAATTCCTGCTAATCTGAGGTAATTTCTTGATTTCTCCAATCCATTTTATTATATCCGATATTCCTTTACTTCGGTTTTCACAGTATTCAACTTTTGTCTTGTCAGTCTGTTAGGATTCATTCTTTTGATGTGTCCGTAAAATTTAGTCGGCGTTTTCTAATATCACTGTGAATGTCTGCATATTGTAAAAATTCCTTATTACTTTTGAGTCTGTATTGGTCTCCTGTGAGTTTTGGGCCCAAAATTTTCCTTAAAATTTTGCGTTTTTTTCTAAATGTTTTCTATATCTTTTTTCCTGTTCAAAATAAGTGTTTCTGATCCATAAAGACATTCTGATTTGATAACTGTATTGTAATGTATTAGTTTAGTGTGCTTGGAGATGCATTTTTTGTTGTAGACGTTTTAGATGTTGGTCAACGGCCTCCATGGAGGAAGAGGAATAGGGTTGTTCCCAACGAATGAGAGGGCGGAAGAATAATATGTTCTGGAACTAACTCCTCCAACCCTAAAAAAACTGGGCTTCGGACCAAACCACTTGATTCTCAAGTACCATGAAGCGTGGCAGAAATTGTTTATATTAAACAATTATCATCTAATTACTTAGTTTTAATGAAGAAATTATAGATTATTGTTTTCTATATCATATTAAACGGCTTATTTAAAACCCCGATCGCATTAATCACAATGTGCAGTGTATACGTTTCGGATATAATGAGTGAGGAGTTGATAATTCAAGTAGACTGTGATATGTATTAACACACACAGGCGTTATGAGGCACGAGAGCGCAACATTTCTTGTCGAGTATTGGCAAAGCAGCAGAAGGTTGTCCATAATATTGAGGCAGTGCCAGTTTTCATTTGGGTTGTCAAATAGTGTTATGACATAACACGGTGCCGTACACCTTCATATGAATTGAGAATACAGCATACTGGCTTTCAGAATCTATTAAAATATGGAAAATTCTGTAAAAGCACCATAGAAATATGCGGAAACATGATACGAAACAACATTTTAACAAAATTCTGTATAAGCGCTATAGAAATATGCGGTAACATGATGTCAAAAAACGTTTTAACACGCGTCATGCCAATATCACAGCTTATCAAAAGTTATTAAAGTTTCAGAATCTCTGCTATGCGATTCCTAACATCAGACAGATAAAATTTCTCCCATAAACATAGAAAACGTCTCCATCCTATCGTTTAGTCAGAATTAGTAGGAAACATGCAGCTGTTCATTCTTTTAGAGTTCTGTGCATTCTGAATAGCAAAACTCGTTATGGATTCGCTTATTTTTGTATCTACCAACTGACCAACTGTCACGCCTATATAATTTCCTAATCATTTAGCTTATAACATTTTAATTTGACTCTGTTTTAGTTCTTTCGAACCTTAACAAAATTATAAAGCAAAATTTTGAAAAATGGGGGGTATGAAAATATATTTTTAGGGGTTGATTGTGTACCTGAATAATAATTTTCTTTTGTTATCTTTGTACATATCAAGCAATGGCTGGAACGCGGGCAGCTCTGAAAATATTTACTGAAATATACAGGAAATCTGTAGTCATCTTTCTATAGTTTATCGTTTCCAAAAAATAAATAAATGAGTAATTTAAATGAATGTGATATTTCAGCAGATAATTTCGTCAATAAAAAACATATATATCATTCCATATAGAATTTCATTAGTCAAATAATAAATACATCTTGAAATATTTTAAATTTTTAAAATTATTCCACGACCCACTATTTCTTCATCTGAATTTTTTTATGTGTGTTGATTTTTACATACCGTTTGAAAGACAATTCGAAAAATTGAGATTTTATTTAGAAACCACATGTCACTGATTTTTTTTTTTTTTAAAAGTCTTACACATTAAATTTTTACTGTATGCATTTAAATAAACAAGTTATACACAGAACACTCACCGAGTGAAAGTAAGGCTCATTTGATGGAGTTTCATACTTGCTGTAAGATCGAAATTCGATTGGAGACTTGTTCTAGCTTTTGTGCTACTTCATAATATAAGATTTTGCTTTTTTTCTGTGTAAGCACAGATCTAAATTTTCATTCCAGATGTGGATGAAAGCGGTAGGCCTACGATTTCCATTACTTCTCTTAGCCTTAGCTCTAACAATAAAATAATCAGTGATACTGCAGGAAGATTTATGAAAATAAATGGTAGAGGTCCAGAAAAAACGTGCTACCTCACAAACAAGAAAGAGTGGAAGCGAAGATAACTTACTCAATAAGTGTGGTCCCAGTTCAGTATGCAGAAAACAATATATGACTGCTTGTAGTACACAGATTCGGGAAGAAGAGGTATCGAATTAGATGCTAATTGATTAGAAGAACGGTACTCAAAGGCGTTGCTTATGTTTGAAATATGTCTACATGTTCACTGAAGTAACCGAAAAGCCAACATTTCTACGTCCAAGCACCCCTGATCGTAACTAGTATTTCTTGGTATAAGAGGCCTGTCTGAATGGAATCCGTTTTCAGACATGCTTTTTTTAAATAACTTCAACAAAATATCACTGTGTGCATTGAACTCAAAAGTTTAGTATTTCGAGGAAAATTTTCATGCCACTGAACAACAATACAACACTTCGTTAAAACCGCTAAAGCCCTGGGTCAGACAATTACCTAAAAACGTATTGAATGTGAAATTAATAATAAAAAATTGTATTACGTTTATATATACGGATTGGTTTGGATTTTTTTTTCTTTTCCGCACCTGTGTAATTCATTTCTAATATCTACTCCCTAAAATATTTAAGGCAAAAAACTGCGTCTCGAAAACGCGAACAACAGAACATTGCAGCCTAAGTTTCTTTTTCAATTAATCCATTGTTTATCGTTAAAATATGAATTCATTTCCAATATTTCGTTAAAGTAAAATACAAAAAAAGAGTTATCTCAGTGAAAAGTTTGTTTAATGTTCTACTCTTTTTTACGCCTAATTGTATTAGAAGAATAAAGTTTATTACATAATATTTTTGTAGAATATATCCCAGCGTTTTTTTTCATAAATTTTTGTCTTTTCTATATATGTGTCTTAATAGCTACGTCTACTCAAAAATGAATGTAAAATCTTGTTATTATATATTTCCTTTTATTTCTACGGCTTCATGTTTTATAGTCACTAAAAGATTTAGTTATGGATATACTAACTTTGGTTGTGGTATTGTTTTTACAACGATCACGCCATCGGTCTGATGTTAAGGTAGTAGATAAATTACTTAGGCGTAATAGCGATTGGATATCGTGGAAATCCAGCATGCAACGCGAATTATACACATTAGCATTTTAATTTATAGCCCGCAGTCCGTGACAGGGTGCATTCAGCTTCGCATTATATTTTCAGGTGCGGTTCTGCAGAGTTTTCCTTCGCTGCTCGCCACGGAAATGGAACTGCTTCAGAACGAACGGAGAAACCTGCAGAAAGTAATTTCGTTTCTCCACCGACACTAAGTTATCTTCCAACATTAATTCCACCCGTTGACATAAATTATTCAACAACCATCCTCTCGAGCGAAGGGCAACAGCGCGAGGTATATCGGATACGAGATCAGACACAGTTTCCATTTAAAAACACCTTCGACACAGCGGGCGTCGCCAGGAAATCCTTCTCGATACCTCCTTGTTTTTCTTTTTTTTCTGGCGTCCCATCCCTGCTCCCTGTTGCGCGGTCACCTTCAGCCAGCGATATATATAAATTGTGTGTGCGGGTGAGTCAGAGATATTGGAAACTTATCTACGGTCACCCGGACGCTTCATATCTGAAGTTGGTAGCCTTGAGGGCAACAGAGATGTTATTTGGTGTCCCCCCCCTCTGTTTTTTCTAGTGATTCGCTCATCAAAAGGCAGTGCGCTGGTTGTTCCGTGAAGCAGTTCCGATACACCCTAGCAGTATTACAAGGCAACTGTCAATTTTCCCAGACTGTGGTGGAGACATTGCACTGACCTAGTAGGTACATAACAAGGGCTCGTTCGAAAATATTTATATCTACATACATACTCTGCAGTTCACAAAATTGTCGATGGCTGAGGGTTCTTTGCACCAAAACTAATCTCTATTGTGTGCATTTCATTCCCTCGTGGCATGAGTGAAGAAAGCATAAATAAGGAACCCAATTTCTCTAATCTTTCCAGCCATTGCGGCCGAAATAGGTTATTGGACTAAATATTTCATCGTATTCGTAAATGTAAGTGGGTTTTCGCAAGTTCAAACGAACCTATGTCGTTTTTCTACCAGAGAATCCCAGCCCAATCTATAAACCAATTCTGTGACGCTTTCATAAGGACTGTAGCAGTCTACTTTCTCTATACTATTAAACAAACCCCTACGAAATGGATCCCAAATGGCACAAAAGAAACGCTGACGCGTGAGAGTTTTGTATGCTGTATCCTTTATTTTTACATTACAGTTTTTCAAGATTCGACCACATGAAAGGCTGCCTAGCTCTACCTATGACCAAATTAATGTATAATTCCCATTTTATTTTGCTTTGTACTGTTACGCTCAAATATTTCACGGAATTAACCATATCAACAACAGATCTGTTTACTTTGTATTTCTAAACAAACGGATTTTTTTTGTTAGTTATGAATATTTCCTTGTACTTTTCAGAATTTAGTGTAATTTACCATTCGTCACACCTTGCCGAAATAACATCCAGATCGCGCTGAATTTATAAGCAATCGGCCGAATTCCTTACTTCCCTGTAGATAACAGCATCATTGGCGAACAATCTCTAATTGATATTCAATTTGTTTCCAACGTCTTAAGAATTTAAAATAGTTACTTCGGGAAGTGGTGAAACAACGCAAAATAAATAGTCTAGTGGGAACTAGCACAATGTAGTGAACAATTTACAATCGGTTTCGTATTTTGAAGGACACACTTTTTATTCCCTTTTAGACAGTACAAATATTATCAGAAATCACTCCGGGCTAGTAATGAGATGGCTCATTAGTAAAGGCTCTTTTGTTTATGACTTTACGCCTCGTCTACGTCGAGGTTATTAGAGACGGAAAGGACTGGGGAAAGGGACGGGAAATAATTCGGCTATAGCCTTTTGAAGAAAAAGTAAAGTGATTTGGTAATCCATCGAAATATTGATAGCCGGACGAGGATTCGAATTAGCGTCCCCCAGAATGAAAGACCAGAGATTTAACGCTTACCCACCACGCTCGGTGTTCATAAAGGTCATGAGAGATTTCACTCTTTTTTCTTGTCCACAATAATCTCCAGTCTTTAAATACCCCGACAAGAAGATAACAATGTAATCAGGATTCTGCAATCAAATAAACTTCAAAATATAGGTGGTAGTCGCTTGGTGTTAAAACCAATGCTTCACTCGTTTGCAGATCAGGTATCTGATTCCGCTCCAAAGTTTTCCAACGTTACCGCTTGCGACGCTATTGAAATACTTCAATTCCAATCCAGTCATTACACACCGTACCTATCCCACCAATCATATTGTCGTCCATTCTGAATTAAGAAGACTTTCGAATAAATAGTATTAATACACCACAAAGTTAACCCAAAATTCAAATTATTGTTTGTTTTGCTCGCAACTTGGAAACTGCATTAGATTCAAGTATTTATTGTTTAAATACAGTACATGCCCCACTTTGAATCGAATTTCAAGTCCTGGAGACCGGGTGACAAAATTAATAACGTTGACAACAGCACGTGTATTTATTTTCCAGCAAAATAATAATAATAATATTCCATTTGACGAGTTATAAGCAATAACATCACAAGCACTGGGGAAGAATTTTTTCAACTCCCTTGAATCGTATAAAGGTCTGTGACAGGTGGACAGACGGTAGAGGGAAAGAAATAGATCTCAAATTCGCTTCTTTTTGAGTACGGAACCTTAAAAATATGTGATTTTAACACCACTGAGGCAGTGATTCACTAGAGATGAAGCAGCAAACAGTACTTTTTAATAACAACGTCTCTACTCATGCGTCGAAATCTTGAAAGAGAATTCGGAGCATTTCATTGGCATATGTTATCTGTGTACATTAATATCCCGTCTAACTGTAAGGCTTAGATGAAGTAAAATCACAAATGATGGTCGATGCAAGAATAGTGCCTACGCGAAATAGTATTATCAAAAGAGCCTTCTTGGAAAAGATAAATTCTTTAATTTCAAACGTGAACCTTGGATTAGAAAAGAATTTTTTAAAGCTGTATGCGTGGAGTTTAGTACTTATGGAAGTGATGCCTGAATGCTGGGAATACTAGAAAGAAAGAAAATTGAAGCATTTTAAAAATGGTGCTTTAGAATAATGTTTAAAGTTTAGTGTAGGTGTTTTGAAAGTAACTGGAGAGGAAACAACTTTTTGTAAAGTGTTTCACAAAAAGAAGAGATAAATTTTGCTCCTCTTCTTAAGATATGCGTGATTGGTTAACTTTTTGGTGTAGGGAATAGCAAAGAGAATGGAGGTACCCACTTCACTGCTTCTAAATTACTCAGTACATATCATCAATCTGACTTCGTAACTAAATATTGACTGTATTCACAGTGATTAATTATACTCATGATACCGAGCGTGGTGGGTAAGCGTTAACGCTCTGGCCATGCGTTCGGGAGGACGCCGCTTCGAATTCCCGTCGGGTATCCAGATTTGGGTTTTCCATGTTTTCCCAAATAACTCCAGCCGAATGCCGGCATGCTTCCTTCAAAAATGCAATAGCCGATCTCCTTCTCTTCCCTTGTCCCCAATCTCAATCCGCCTCTAATGACCTCGACGTCGACGACACATAAAGCCTTAGAAAAAATAGTATATAATCGTAAACATTTATTATTCTTTTAATAATCTGATCATTCTGATCTCTCGAAACAACAAGTCAAATGTTATACAATTGTCTTTTGATAGCTACTAATTAAATAGGTATGCGATTGTTAAAATTACGATAACATTAGTTTCGTATCAACGAATAATCAAATTTTCAGCCTCAAATACAAGAAGTTGACACAATTACTTTATCTGAAAATACAGAAAATTGGAATAGTGAAACCGTAAATAAATAGCTTTTACTGTGTAGTTCATATGGCGCAACATAGCTCAAATTATAGAAATTTGTACACAAATCAAACGTAAGTTTTAATGAATACGTAAAATTGGATCTATTTACTTACGAATGACGAAGATTAACAAAAACAAACGTTTGTTCACCGAGTCAAATGCCAACTGCAAGGGTACAGGCAAAAAGTGCAATACATCCTATAGAGACCGAGTGGGACAGCGAGTCATGCCGACTGACACACGTTTTCGACGCATTTTGCGGATTGCGGACCCGCTTATTTTTGTGCGGTAATGGCTAGACTGTCTAATGATGCGGGATCCCGCTTTGCTGGATTGAAATCCCTAGTTGTAATGCATATGTTAAAAAAAAGGTATCACTCGGACAGATGGAGGATTGCATCCACCCATTGAATGGCAGAATGACATGTTTACATTTTAACGGCTTTTTATTGTGAACTTTTTTCTGCAGGAGTGGACAGTCGCGGGAAGCACCCTCTTGGACTAAATTTCGCGCAAATTTAACCGACGTCGTCCGGCGTGGACCCTAATAGCGCCTGACGCTATCAAACAGCTACGACCCTCTCACGCACAAAGCAAAATGGCCTTCCGGCGGCGGCCGTCGCTTTTAGGGCGGTTTGCGCGCTCTCTGAATCTTGCAACAGGATTTACCACTTAGACCGGCGGCAGTAAAAGAGGAGCAGTCTGGTCGGCGCGCATTAACTGCCGCGGATCTTTGCGGCGGACACCTGCGGTAGCGGGCGGCGTGTCCACCACCATCATTAGCCCTCCTCTCCGCTCATTAGCTTAGCTCCGTAACGCGTTTGATTCACAGGACTCGCACTTATCTCGCGCGCTTATACATGAAACACGCCTCAGGTTTCGGCATCATATTACATTTTCCACAGCATAATTATGTTTAGTGATTTGATCGCTGTTTAATAACTCTAACATTTCTGTATAGGTTTCATTTGATTTTAATTAAGTCACTTTCAATTACTACCATTACTCGTTCTCTTTTTTTTCTTATGTCTTTACGCCTCGTCGACGTCGAGGTCATTACAGGCAGGATGGGACTGGGAACCAGGATCTAGAAGGAATTCGGCCATTGCCTTTTTGAAGGAAGCATCCCGGCATTTGGAAAACCATGAAAAACCCAAATCTGGATGCCCGGGCCCGGATTTGAACCGGCGTCCTCCCGAATGCGAGCCTAGAGTGTTAACCGCTCACCCACCACCCTCGGTCCATTATTCGTATCAGACCGAACGGAAGTTAGCTACAAGAACGTTTGGTTCGTTTTAACAAGTGTATGTCACGACGTACGGAGAAAATTGTATTCACCATTAATTAGAACTATTAAAGCGATTATCATAACCGAAAAGCTTCTAGAAGAAACAACTCTTGATTTTCCACTTACTATTACGGGGTTCGAGCTGCTTAAAAGAGGTTTTATCTCCAACATTTCGGCACCCAACCTCGGGCCTTCATCAGGAGTGTTTAGAGTTTTAAGGCTGGTCACACCACTCCGTTGTTCACCTTCACGGTAAGCGAAAGAAAGTGGAATATTTTACTAACATCAATCCTGCTAAAAGTGCTGAATATTATATCTCTTCCCTTATATTTAGAAAAAATGACAAAAGGAACAATACATTGAATGAAATGTGAAACTGTTTATGACACCTGGTGAAGTCAGTTAAATCGTCTAGATGAGTCACCAACTTTAGGATTTGTCTAGGTTAATTCCATTCATACCCACGTGGGGTTCACATTGGTGAAAAGTGTTCTGTGAATTACCAAAGATGTTTACTTCTGTTTACTATACACTCGTACGAGGAAAGGAATGGTATGATTTCATTGGCACCACGTTTGCATGAACAAGATATGACATAATGTTACTGGCGTAATAACGTTATAGTATGGGTTGAGGTTCACATGAATAGTGCGACAATTTTAACCTTAACGGTGGCATGCAATTACTTGAGCTTATATAATTATATGCATCTTATGATAGATGCCAATCGTCCACAATTTTTGGCTAGGAAAGAACACCAGAAATTGGATGGCAGCTTCGAAAATTACCACTGATTGGCGTGGTCTACCTGTGGATGTCACGAGAACGTGAAAACCTCCGTTCATTGAACTAAATTACATTCTACACGGTAAATTTCTTAAAACATACTAAACTCGCTACTTTGACAACTATAAAGTTATTTTTAACAAATGTGTATAATGCAAATTAAAACCTAACTTTTTATTAATGTCACTCAATATATCTTGTAAATGAGCTGGAATACGTAATATTCCGTCGTGCAAGGGTAATCCATGTAGTTTGCGGGAAGCATCATGAAGTCTTCAGATAAATATGACTATAAGACCAACAGTTCAAAACCTCCTAATCTTTTCTTCCTCATTATGTCTTGCTGTCCATCTTTCGGCACCATACCATGCTAAACGCAACAGGAAACCAATGTGCGATTTGAAGGGAATGATGGCAGACCTCCATATCTCACGCTCCACTTCCTTGAACTATCCTGACCTCTGTTTGTTAATGACGTATCCAATACAGAGAGAACTATTACCCATCCACAGAGTACGTAAGACTTTTCCTTAATTAGAGTGGATAATCATTTGTCGAAAATCATCAGGTCAGCTCCCGAAGAATTAGATTGTTTGACATTTCTACACTACAGCAAAGTACTGCTGTTATGGATGAGAAGGCCCATCTAATCAGCGAGTCATTCATGTTGTTGCTCATTTAAATGTTAAAGTCGAATATTGTTAATTAGTTTAGATCTCCCAAAAATTGGTGTGCGCTATTGTAACGACGAAATGATAATTACTATTGCAAATGAAACATTCGATTTATTTTGAACTGAAGGTTTTATCAAAATCAATACTTAAACATTCGTAACAGTACTTCGTGGAATAGCTACAACCACAAGTTACAAACTTTTAAACTGTTCGTAATACAGAGATTCTAACAATCTACCTTCTTTGCAACAATTGATGCAGCACACACCACGCGCGGCTGTTTACAATCGATATCACAAAAGATTTTCACGCTACTGAGGGAGAGTCCATAAACTACGTGGCTAATTTTAGGGGGGCGGGAGGGGTAGGCTGGAAAGCTACGCTGAACTACTTGGAGGGGGCGAGGGGGATTCCGAGCTAGGTCACGTAGCTTACCATTCATATTATTTGTCACAGTTAAAATGCGGTACAGAACACACAACAGCATGTGACTATTTATTTCAGTCATTTAATTATCTCCATATGAAATTTACAATAGTCTGATAGGAGAAAACAGTAAAAAATGATTTCTGGAATCAATGAGGAAAAAAGCTACGTGCTATGTGGGGGAGGGGGAGGGTAGAAGCAATAGCCATGTCGGGCTACCTGGGGGGAAGGGGGGGTACACAGGAGGCCAAAATGGAGCTACGTGGTTTATGGACGCTCCCTTATCGATACTATCTTATTCTATACCCCGAACACTATACATACTACACAGTGGCGTGAGAATAGGGTGGCAGGACGGGCAAAATTCCATTGGCCCCCAGCCGGGAGGGGCCCGGGTACTCAACGGGAGGGGGGAATCCGATGAATTTGCCTCGGGTCTCAACTGTATAGTTACGCCACTGGTACTACGGCTTATGGACTCCTTTGATACACAAATCAATTTACATACACTTGTACCACCATTTAGAGAAAATAGTGATTGGTGGGATGTGATATTGACATAAGATATATGAACTATTCTGTCAAAGCAGGATATAGAATTATTTACGTCGTCAATCCATGAAGTCTTTCCTTCTCTCTGATAAAATCACAAACGTTGTCAGTAGGTACAGAAGATGGTTTCTACTGGATTGGTGGTTGAATGTCGGCACAGTTTGCTGGTGTTTAGCGGGCGCTGCGTGGGCAGTGGGCTTTGTCGCGCCGCATTAGCTGATGTGCTCGCGACTGGGTGCCCCTGCCTCCGATTGGCGCTATTTGTCGGGCGCTGTTATTTACCGCCTGCAGGTGTGGCGCGTACGGTCAATCACTGAACAGCTCTGAGCGCCGCCCGCCCAGTAGGACAAAAAACAGGCCCGAGCCTCATTCAGCCGCAACACACGCGACAAATCATTAAGCCCCTCAGTCAGCGGCTCGTCTTCCTCTCTTTCCCTATCGTCTCGGTTAATTCTCACCACCTACGACCTATAAGTTCGTTTACAACGGTGGTTTGAACTCCAATCAAGAGTAAAAACTCTTCCTCATACAGTGGTAGACGTATAAAGTGTCATAGTGAAATATTAAAAATTCTAACAGGTAGGAGAGATCCAATACAGATCTAAAGGTGCCTGGTACCATGCAATTCAACACAACATTCCGAAGCAATCATGGTTCAACATAAAAGTGAATAAAAAAGAAGCAACAATAATAAACAGGTTGAGATCAGGACACACCCTACTAAATTCTAAAAAGTTTCTCTTAGGCCAGACAATATCACCGGAATGCGAACATTGTGGTGTATACGAAGACATTTTACACTTCATTTTGGAATGCCCCAAGTATGCTCAACACAGGAAAAAAATACTACAAAATGATGCAGACACCAAAATTACAAGTTATGAGGACCTACGATATTTCCTTGCGACAATAACGGACGACAAAATTAAGATGTTATGCAAATATGTTGCTAAATGCAACAGAAAAATATGATATGGAGTTAAAATAAGGTAAAATGTAGACCTATCTATACTCCCTACATGTTCTCTAAATAATAGTAAGATGTTAGATACTAAATAAAGTTCTCTCCTCTCCCTCCCCTCCTGTTATAAAAGATGGATGTATAATCGTATTTGCGATAATACTCTATAAATGCCTGACAGCTGTTACTACAAAACAATTACTAAGGATAGATGCATAATATAACACAAATGTTTATACTTTGGATTATATTAAATAATGTCATTCTTCTATTCATTTCTGATAATGTGAAATAAGTATTATATATATATGTGTTTCTTGCAAAATGTTTGGTAATACGAAAAAATAAATGTACTATAAATGGTCTTGCCACGAATGATGGCAAACAATTTGCCAGCGCATGAACGTAGTATGTATCAAATATCTTGTAAATGACTGAAAGTAACTGCTGATAAATATGTTTCAAAGGGGGACCTGGGAATATAATATAAATGACTATGTTGTCTCTAATGTTAAATTATAATTGTACCTTTGCGTAAATTTCAAAACGGTTTTTAATCTAGAAGAAGTAATTAAAATGTTCTTATTGCTAAACTGCATCATAATGATGGCCAATGTTCATACTGTATTACAAGTGTTTGGATTTTTGTGTAAACAAATGTATCTCTGATAGTTGCTCAAATTGGTGAAAGCCAAAGACCATTCATTACAATAAAAAAAAAAAATTCTAACCATAAAGTGGACAGGAAACTGCAAACTATAAAAACTAGAAAACTGTAACAAATTATGTATAACGAAATGCGGCAAGTTTAGAAAGCTATAATACATGTTAACAGCGAGATAATCGTATGTATCTTGCCAACAAGCAAAGACTGTACAGATATTGCCAAAACTAAATTGAAATTATTCATTGTGGAATTATGTTCTGAAGTATCAAATGTAAAACTGTTGTGTTAAATTAAGGCCTATTTTAGTTTCTAGATACTAGGCTGTAAAAATGTGTAATAAAAAAAACTCCTCTCTACACGAGTATGCTGACCTTCTCAGTCATGACTATAAACTGGATGACTGAAAGTTTAAATCTACATAAAGCCAAGAATTTTCTTTTACGGTTGACCTGCATGGGCGGCTCCAAAAGGCTACCAACACTTTTTTTGCAGCGAAACTGATTTGTGTGTGGTAGTGATAAATTTGTTAGCGTTATGTAGCGCGTGAAGTGCGCGTGACTCAGACCGTTCTGCGCATGCGCAGTTAACGTTTAACATTTTCCGCATGCACACTTAACGTTACTTGGATGCAAGCAGCTACGATATTAGATAACTACGTACGCTTTCACGGTATCGCAGCTACGATACTGTCCGCTGTCATTTAACATCATGTTAAACAATGTGTATTCGCTACATCGTTTTGATTTTCATTTTTTGTACATGCGCATTTAAGTGTAACTATTCTATTTATTAGTTTCTTTTATGTTTATTTATATTCGTTCGATGTAGATGTTTTGATTATATTCTCTGATCGCTGTTACAGTAAGAAAAGAAATACGGAATCTCGTTTATGCGATACAGTAACTGCGTTAATGAGCCTGCGGTAAAAACTTTCATTTGAGTACAGAAATATTCAGTAGAAAGAGTGGCTTATTGCAACTTAAATAGAAAAACATTTTAGATATCAGGCATAAATTAGCAATTAACCCGTCATTTTTTAGACGGGCTTAAAATATAACTACTAAGAAACGATAACTGATTGTAAGAACTTATATCAGATAAGTTGTTCTCCAATTAAAAGCTATAAACAGACAATACAGTCCAAGGCTGCATCCAATACCCTGTAATCTAGCGAAGTGTGTTATAACTTTTTAATATTTCCATTTGTTTACGAGAATAACATGGAAAAAGATCCTATTTACTGGACAAATGTAATAAATAGAGTATGGTTCGTCCACATGAGTAGGGAAACATAAAAAATACACAGTAAAAAATATGCGGCAAAAATAGGCAGAAAAACACACAGAAGTTTCACTTCTTCCAAGTGTGAACACTGATACACGCACTAGAACATTTTTATCGAAGGAGTACCTGTGGTCAAATGGATCAGAACGCTATCAGATTGTGTAGCGAACGTCCTGGATTAAATTTCGAATCTCTTCACAGCGGTTGTTAATTGCGGGCATACGGTACTATTAATGTTAATTCGCCCATACGATCAGAACATCGAAAGTGGCAGACCTCTGTGCCCTTCAGAGGAGTAGTTGCGGAATGCCGGCATCTTATTTCACATAATACAGTAATATATATATATATATATATTACTGTCATATCCACTTACATTGCTTACATTTTATTTTCCGATTACATTTTGACCCAGCATCTAGAGGCTAAACTGGGTCGCTAACTCTTCCTCACTAAAGGAAGAGAAAATAATTATAGTAATTATTACATACATATCACCAAGAACGCAATATCAACAGTTTAAGCAGATAAGCCTAATATATCAAAGCTACATATATATATATATAAGTCAAACATTCGTAGTAATCATACTTATTAACAACTTCCTTCAATACGAACAAAATAAATATTTCGTTTGTCCCACTTGTGTTTCGAAAACCTCGTTGGATGACTTCAAATGTCCAGATGGCCGTCAAACGATAGGTTTTACAGCATGTGCTACAACCTCCGCCGTAACTCTGTCTCCTGGAAACGATTGCGGTGGAGAAAGCGCTTCAGGAAGTTACTCTCCTGGAATACATGAGCGACTATACCAGTCACTTAGAAGGGATACTCCACTGGAAATCTCAGAGGTGATTACGGCGGGTCATGCTGGATGTCTTCGTTGGTTTATTTTCGTTACAGGAAGTTATTTCTACACTTTCATTTAGAAAGTGCCATCTTCTTGCTTACGTATGGAAGACAATAGATATCGTGCCAAACTCGCATTCAGATGTAAACTATAGATATCTGCGACGTTACCATCCCCGCACATCAACTTGCGAGAAACTCTAAAGTGGGGTGATATTCCGTTACTTTGTTCAGTGGGAGAATGATAATAAGAGTTCTATTTTGTATAGATTATTATAATGTGTTTGCTGACCTGTGTTGTTTAAGCTATCGCTGATATTGATAGTGTATAGCTCAGGTCTACTCTTGAGATAATCAAGGACAATCAAGTTTAACGTCTCCATTGCACTGACGAGTCACCAACAATACCATCGAATTCCATGACTCCATAGGGATTACGGAGAACTTTGTGATTTAATCCAGGATCTAGTGATTTGGAATTATCACCACCGCCCCAGCTGCTCTGCTGGCAAGTCATGAATTGTAAAAATATCTCTTACCACCCCAGTTCTGTGCCACAACGACCGATCCTCTCTAGGGACTCTTGAGGAAACAAAGATGAAACTACTTCAGTTAAAATCAGCAAAGAGCCATCTAAACCTGGCTCAGAATATAGAGATTCGTTTGTTCATTTCAAACAAGTATTTTACAGTGGACAAAAATCGAGATTCACCATCTACCAAAAAGTAATTGGGCACCTGTCCACAATGTTTGCTCGGTGGGTATCATCCCGTTAGAATCGCGCAGGGCTACCTCTTGTAGCTACAACAGCAGCCAACTTATCTGGCATGGTCGCTACAAACGTTTGCAAGTGATCTATTAGGATTCTTCGCGATTCCTCTTGCAACCATTCAGTGAGTTGAGCAATGGAATTTTATCGCTCCTGACGAGCCCTCATCTGGCGATCCAATTCTTCACAAAACTGTTCCATAGTGTTGAGCTCGGGGCTCTTGGCGGGCCAGTCCAGTCGGTGAAAATTATTGTTGGAGTACCAGAGCATAGTAATCTTTGAAATATGATACCTGGCGATGTCATCCTAGAAGAACCAGAGTACATCCCGTTAAAACACCACCATTTTGGGAGCATTTAACTATCCAGAATGTTACACTACGCCTCTGTGTTCATGTTACCACGAACAATAACCAGCGGTCTTACACCAAAGGCCGTGAAACAGCCCCACACCGTCATTCCACCCTCGCCGAATTTCCTAGTTGTCACTATACACTCCGACATAAGCCGTTACCCGGGTAGATACCTCACCCGTACACATCCATCCAACCGTAATATGCAAATCTTGACTAATCGTTACACACAAAAGGTTTTCACTGATCCAGTGTCCAGTTTCGACAGTTCATACACCAATTGAGTCGCCGAGCTTTATTGCTTGTCGTGATGTGTGGTTTCCGTGCAGCTTCTCTTTCAAAATATCCAAGTGGGTAGGCGTCTGTTCCAATAGAAACCATTACTCCTGTTGCTGCAAGCAACTCCTGCCAGACGGTAACTATGGGTTGTAACCTATTTTTGACAATTGCACCCTTCATAGCTCCACGATGCCTGTCTCACAAAATTGGATGTTGCCCATCGGTCTTCCACTAACGCAGGACAAATGCGATCGTTTATTAGGGCCAGTTTACCTTCACTGCAATCGCCCAATGAAATTATAGCCCACAACCACGCCCTTATCGAGGATCAATAGCTCCGTATTTCTGACATCTTCTTGTCTACTGGTTCTACACCGGCCTGCAACATACGGCGGGCACACAAGTAAACCATCGTACTGAATTACCTATCATCACAGATGTCCAATTACTTTTTGGTAGATAGTGTACTTAATAATTTCTGCTAAGTACAAGGGTGTAAAGGTGACCGCGTAGCTCAGGTGGAAGAGCGTCATACCGCAGCCCAGATGACGGTGGTTCGATCCCCGGTGAAGAAGGGGATTTTGCCTTGAAGCTGAACGTTCGAAACGGCTGCCCAGGCCCACTCAACCCGCTGTCCAATGAGTTTTCTTTTTTTAAATTTATTTTTGGTTTCTGGTCAATCGACCATTTCACCAACCTTTAGTATACATTTGATCTTTTACATTTATTTGCCATATATTAAATCTATTGGATAATATGTTTACCTTTTTTATGAGTTATCAATTTACAATATTGTCACCTTTGTCTTGCTTTACAAACTTGGTTTCACAAGTGGTTTTCTTCGTTGAGAGTTGATCTTCATGTGATTGTGTATCCGTTTGAAGGTCTCTAGTAGAGTGATGCTTCTTGTATATTTCTTGTTTCTACTCCCTTTGGTCTTCTCCGGCAGTTGGTTTTGACTTCTGTGAGACTATGGGTTGTCCATGCGCTCTGTTGAGTCGCGTTGACTATATCGTTATTTGTGCGTCTTGCAAGAATATTGCTAGTGTCTGGTATATCTTAATTTGGTTTGTAGATAGCAGGCATTGTATCGATGTAGGGAGGGGTACTTGCATCGCTGCTAATTTGCGGATTAGAGTGGCGCGTGAGATGTCCAATGAGTACCATGGAGGAAACTCTAGTGCCGAAGGTTGTACAGGGAGTGCGGAGCCCCACTTCCTTGAATCCTACGGGATGCGGCAGGAGTCGTTGGAACCCCGTGACCCTTACCATTAAGTCGCGTTCCCATGATCCCTTGTAACGGAGGTGGGACGGGACGGGACGGATACTCAACAACAGGGCCGCCTCTGCTAGCGGAGATGAGACGCAGCTACCCACTCTGTGTCATCGGTTTGCAGCACAGGTGCGCACCCCCTCTGTTGCCGTAAAGTGCTCTGTGCCAAACGACACTAGGCAATGTGGTGGGGAGGTGGCGGCGACATAAGCGAGGGCTAATCTGTGGCGCGCGCTCGTCCCTAAACTTCAGCTAATGAGGTGCCGCCTCCGTTTCAAGAGGTCGTGGGAACGCGGCTTATTACATGGATGTAAGATTATCAAGGCTTATCCAATACAATAGATCCTACATGGAATTACAGCATAAGATGGTTGACGTGACAGCGTCAGGGTATTTGAAATCAATGTTCCTCCTCTTGTAGCGAACGTGGCCGTATAAAAGCCGAAATCATTGTGGGCCGTCTGTTTTGACGGCGCGCCCACTCCATGCGCCTTTATCCGCAGCCGCCTGTACGGTACGGACGAGGTAATGAAATTTTAAACCGTCCGTCGCAGCCTGCTGTTGCCTGCAGAGATGTGCCGCACACATACCCAGCCAATCGATGGCCGTAAATATTCCACGCAGAAATACTGGCTGCAGTAACTGTAAAAATGAAAGCCGTCGTGCCGTGTCGAATCGAATGTTAGGGCGTCACAAAACAGCGATTTCGGCTTTTCAGGCCGCAAATCCGTTTTAATCAGGCACTCCACGCTGATCTGAATGCCCACTCTATGTGCGTCGAAAGGCCTTTCTCGTTCCTCTGTGCTCTCATCTTGTCATTGGGTACAAATACTTTTCACGTGATTAAGGGAACAGAAACTAAAGAGGCTGAATACTGTGTTGCTAAGCTCGACGCATTAAAAATCCTTTACAACAGTGTTCCCAGAGCCCTTCTGACGATCCTAGTTGCGCAGAATTTCAGGCTACTGAAAATTCAGATTTTCTTGTCTGAGATAAGATGTGTTCTCTAGATAACAACTAACTATACTTTAATAGTACCCTCCCCCTTTATTTTGCAGAACATATTAATCTAATTATTATTTACCTTTGAATGACATAGTATGCTACAGGCGCTGTAAAGAAATATCAGATAAATATTTTTTACTTAATGGAAATTGCACTGTTTGGACCAATAATAAACAGAATTTCTTTATTGAAATAAAATTCATGTAACAAACGTAATGTCGTTAGAAATATGTTTACTTGTTCCTGGTCAAGATTAGCCTACTGATAAAAACACAATTAACACACAATATTTTATTTGGCGAATTTTCTATAATTACGTGAGAGTAACTTCCTAGTAACACCACATGGGCACTGATATTTTACACAAGTCAGCTGACAGGAACCAAAAGTCCAACTCCAATTTATACCGAGGCATGTAACGTCACAACGTTAACTAAATCGTATGGACGCAACGCTGCATTAATTAAACCTGCATGAAATGGAATAAATTAAATTTGTTTGTCCCTTTCTTTTCAGCCTACTGACACAGCTTCAAGTTGGCTAACATTACCACCTCAGTCATATTTTATCTTGGTTTCATATCCATGGTGATTCGTATCATACTTATCAAATAAAAAAAAAATCAAAGGTATTTCAGAGATTAACTGACTGTAAAAACTGACTGTAAAAATTCGAAGCCGAAACACGGAATTTTCGAGATGAGAGTTTTAACAACTGAGCTACCAGAGCATACACAAGAAGGGGTAGTGGAATGGAAATCCGCTTAAATATATAAAATTTGTAAAGTGTTTGTGGTACTTATTAATACGATTCTATATGTAAATATCTGTAGTTTTTTAGGTAGTAAAACAACGTTTGGATTAAAGGATCAACTTGGATTTCAACTTCTTTCCATGACACCAATGAGGAAAATCGCTCTGCGTTGTAAGATAGAAAATTAATTTCAGCAGTGTTGTTGCTTACAGATATCCAAACAATTAGATAATAATAAATAATGTAAATGAAAACATTACATCATTTCTGGAGTTCTATCAAATTTTCATATTCGTTTACGTAATTAAAATTTGTAGATCAAATTCTTATTTCTACTTACTAATTTTCTGTTGTTAGTGAGGGAATAACGAGGTTTCATAGGAACCACGGTTCTTTGTGATGCACAGATTATAACGACCAAATCAGTTATAAAAAAAATTCATTATTATCTTTGATACTACAATAAGCAAGGACACAATATAGCACAGGAGAATAGATAGATAGATAGATAGATATGTTCACTTTGATCCCATGTGAGAATAATCTCGGGGATGTGGAACAGTACATACACTTATTAGTAATGTCAATATTACTATATAATTGATAATATTATTATCTATTGACAACAAGTTAGCAACAACCCATTAGTATAACCAACATCTCATGTAATCTACAAATACAATCCCGAGTTAATTAATACTTATTATGTGGAACAGTGTATACACTTGTTACCAGCATCTAATAACCAGTTATTTTCTTACCAACCAGTTACCATGATACCTTTCACTGTAATTTGTGACTACATATTATATCATGTTAGTTGCTATTTATGTGGAACAGTACACACACCTATTAGCAATATCAATTATATTGCCAACAACTCATAAGCAGTCAATTACTTAAAAATCTGTTAATATGATAATTTTTCACAGCAGTTTAGTTTTTGAGTGCATGCTATCCCATGTTAGTTACTATATATGAGTGAAATTTTGTAAACAGTGTAATTAGTTCATTTGTCAAAAGTTTCAACAGAAAGAAAAAACCATATATCATTTTAGTAATTGTGGATAATTTTGTCACCTTCCCCTTCCATACACCATATATACTATTTTATCAGTCATTCTTAGTTACCAAATTCCAAGAAGAAAATTCTTTCACAGAGTAAAATGGGTTCTGAAGCAGAAACTCTTTCAGTTTGGACTTAAAGTAGTTGGGTTTTTGTAGATAACATTTAATTTCTCTTTTGTTTCCCAAAGTTTTGATATATCAATTAAAACAGGCACTTAACAATACACAACGTCTAACGAAACAATTAGAAATGATTAAAAGTTTTCCTTACAGAAACAAAAACAACCGAAAGTTTCGTTACTCCAGAAAACACTTACGGTTTATCAATATCTCTGTGACATGTGGTGCTGCTATCTAGCGGTAATGAATTCACTTCGCCGGAAGATGGAGCCTGAGGCAGGCTTCGAAACGTCGCCCTACATTGACGCGCTACCTCGGTGGAAAGCCCTAGAAGATTTTACACAACTGACTCACTGAGAAGCTTACATTCGTTGATGACTCCTTATTGCTCCAATGAAGCCTAATAGCTTGACTCTAGATTATCGATACCCGTGACCTTGATTGCTCATAATTTTTCCATTTACGAGTTGTATTTCGAAATATTCCTTTCTTAATTAATGCCGTTAACAAAGCGGGGAACATAATCTTTAAAATGATATCTCATTTATCGATTGTGGTTAAGTATAAAGAGAGCTGGCGAAAAAAAATAACTTTTTAGAAATTATATTCAGGGTGATACAGGAGGAAAGGTACATGCTTTGAGGGGTGATACTACTGGTAATTCTGAACAAACAACTATTAATAAACATATGCCCTTTTCTTAACCATTTCCGAGTAAACCAATAAAAACAAATAGGAACGGAAAAAGTGTAGAGTCGTTTGTTTTTTTTTTTTTTTTTTTTTTTTTTGTATAAATGGCTTTTGGCAGCTGAGGCCATACAGCCAGCTCAATATGTTATATTAAAGCTTCCAGTGAATCAGTTAAATCCAGTGTTTATATAGTCTTCAAAGTGCGGACGCCACAGGACGGACAGGATGCACACATAGACACACAACACTTAACATCCATGCCCGCGGCCGGATTCGAACCGGCGACCTTCGGCACGTGGAGCAAGCACTCTAGCCCCTACGCTACCGAGGCCGGCAGAGTCGTTTTTACTAACCCTTTCAGTACGCAGTTCACTTGGGCATGGTTCAGTAGTTTATCCCAAGTCTCAGTCCACAGTGCTTGTCGTAGTGCACGGTACTACAGTGTTGTTACGTGAACAAAAGATACAGTTTAGTGTAGTGAAAATGCCACGGATCTTCACATATGCAGAGTATGCTGACATGATGTATGTCTATGGTTTGTCCAATGGGAATTTCAGAGCTGCTGTTCGAAAATACCAACAACGATTTCCTATTCGCAGAGTTCCAGATAGCAGGGTGTTTCACGGATTGCGTGAGCGTGGAACGCTTCCCAGCGTTAATGTTGTATCTGAACGTCCCGTACAACAAACCCTTAATGAAGTTGAGAACATTCCTCAAGAAGTTTAACGCAGCCCTATCACTAGCTCTAGAAGAATTGCTGCTCAACTTGGTATTCCACATGCACGAGTGATACGCACAGTACACGAGCAAGGTCTGCATCCACTTCATTTTCGGAATGTACAACATCTGCATGAAGGAGACGATGCCAACCGGCAAGACTTTCGTCAATGGATCATTGCCAATGATCGATTAATTCCATGTGTTCTGTTCACTGATGAGTCAACATTTATCCGCAACGTAATCAACAACACGCGCAACTCTCACATATGGGCTGATGAAAATGTGCACGCTACTGTGGAAACGACTTTTCAACAACGTTTCTCAGTCATCGTGTGGTGCGGTATTATTGACGACCAACTCATCGGTCCATTTGTTTTAGCTAACCGTCTTGATGGTGTGCGGTATCCTGATTTTATTCAAAATGTGTTACCTGAATAAGTGGAGGATGCTTCTGCACATTCCGTACGGCCAGTGACATAGTATCTAAACAAAATGTATCCTGGTCGTTATATCGGTCGCCGTTGAGTCATTGCTTGGCTACCGAGGTCACCCGGTCTTACCCCATTGGATTACTGTTTGTGGGGTTGGCTTCAGAGCGAAGTCTACAAACGCAGAGTGGATACAAGATAGGAACTTCTCGCTCGTATTTTACATGCTTATTCTCAAGTAAAGGAATGCAGAAATGAGTTCAGTTCAGCAACACAATACCTGTCTACAAGAGCTGCAAAATGCATTGAAGTTGACGGTGGAATGTTTGAAAATCTTTTGTAAGGAAACTTACACAATTCAACAAACCATAACGTAACAGTATCTTAATTTATTGTCATCTCCACTTTTCCCGTTACTAGTTGTTTTCATTACTTTACCCTGAAACGCTTAAGAAAATGGCGTATGTTTATTAAAAGTCTTTTGTTCAGAATTACCAGTAGTATCACCCCTCCAAGCATGTACCTTTCCTCCTGACTCACCCTGTAAAATATTAGTTGTTCGAAGAGTTCGCTTAATGAAATCTACGCCAGCGCTGGAACACCTGAAAATTATGGTAAAAAAACTAGCAATTGGCAGATATTGCCATCGCACTCCCCAAAAGATTCTCACGCTTCATTTATTTCTCTTCTCCTTCGATCTGAAACTACTTTAAGCTAATATTTCATTTGATCATCATCACTATATTTCAGCTTCTTACGGCATTTCGTAAATTTGTTTCAAAATTAAATTCAAAATCACTCTCGTATCTGGTTCGTGAAATCAGAGGGGTCACCACTGTGTGTGTGTGTGTGTTTGTGTGTGTGTGTGTGTGTGTGTTAAAGCTTTCTGATAGCAACATCACAGGCTACTTTTCTCCGGATGTGGCGCGAGCAAGTTGGTAACACTGTTGACGACCTCATAATGCCGACTACGCGGCCGCACTTTGCGGAGTGGCTCGGCTGAGCACCTCATTCGCGGCTGATCGCGGCTAGCAGTTAAGCCCTGTTTAATTCCTCCCCAGGAGAGCGGTTGCGCTCGTTATAGTCTCGCGTATGCACACACGCACTCAGGTGGACACAACCCCTTTTACTCCCTTAATCCCTGTGGACGCTAACAGCGGGCCGGAGTAATTTTGCACCGGGCCGTGCCTTGTTCCTTAGGACATTCCCTAATGACGAGCTGGTCGTGCTCTGGCGCAGCAATCAGCGGTCGGCCAATGGGGAACCAGAGGCAGGATAGCTACTTGCACTTGCGTGTAGGTGACATCATATCTGCGAAGTGGTTGGCTGGACAGTAGGATAGGTACGTGTTCCGTACATGCAGTAATAGAAATTTGCATAAGTCATTCAATTCTTAATTAGATTTAGTCGAATTTCAGAGTAGCTCCACGAATTTCCTTCATCTGTAAAGTCGTTAACAGAGCCAGATTCAACAAGGAAATGGCAGACCGGAGTGATTAAATTCCTACATGTAATTTTTGTCTCCGGTAACGTGATAGGCATTATATCATTGGTATTAATTTCGATCAAGTTTATACACCTGTGGCCGTCCTTTTAGAATCCTAAATTTAGATTACCCTTTTTTAAGCTTTCACCGTTGGATGTAAAATGCTCATTGTCTCCCTCGATAACTTCAATCCATTACCTGACTCTCTTACTTACAAATAACACTAAAATGCCTGAGGTCATGTTCTTTTCAACCCTTCCGCATATTATGCCTAAATCTTCCCATAGTATCGAGCTGAGCCTCGTAAAGCATCCATGACTTATACACGGTAACCCTCTTTTCATGTGTCTCAAGTCTTCCTGCCCACAAACTCACTTCACGTTTGCTTGACTATTTTCTTATGAATTGTATATTTGCATAATTACAACAATTACAAAGAAAAAATCTGCTAACACCGTTGATAACATCATTGAAATAATATGAGCTATAAGAATGTTTCCCATGTTCAAATTCCATTAAAAGAAATTTTATGAGTGGAGTATCTAATGGTTCAGTGGGAAGAGATGTAGGTGGCGTTACACTGGATGTATTAAACCACACATTTGTCTCTAAGAGGCTGCTTCGCGTAATACAAAAACACAATGGCCTGTTTACTGTTATATTAATTTTAACAGATGAAACAATGACTATTAAAACAACGGAATACTTACGTATAATTTAAGGCTTCTGTCGACTAATGTGTCAAATAAAAGTTGGCACATTCTCTTCCAAAACTATTCAGCGAACTCTCTGGACCATCTTAAATATGGCAACGGCCTTGCACTTTTGCCTTCGACGCAAAGCGACTACATTAAAGCTCTCATTTACGAAAAACCGGTTAATGACCAGCACTTACTTCATATTAATTACTCAAATGCACCTAAGCCAACTTCAGCAAACAGCCACGCATACGCACTTTCCCTGCTGTAAACATTTACCGAGCGAACACACACGCTACACGGCTGTTAAAAGATGAAAAGCCGCCATCTTAGTTTTTCTCCAGTATTTATACCTACAGTCTAATTTCTCCTTCTAATACAACTTCTGCTGCAATTTCTCAGCAGGCTCTTATTGCTCTAAACATTAGTGGTATAACAATTTTCTCTCCCCTTGATCCTATCCCTACGTCAATCGTTAAAATCACTACTTCTGTTCTTAAAAATCTCCTAATTCCTCTTAAATAACACACTAGAGGCATCATCAATAGAATCTTGAATTTAAAATATTCATAACCAGTTAACGACTGTTAATCAGAAACAGCATCACTTCACTTTCAATTCCCCAATTTTTATCTGAAATTAAAAAGGTCATTAATTTATTTACAGATACACCTGTTCACAGTTACTATGAAATGGTGGGAAGCTGCAAGTCACATTTCTTACTTGACTGAGTTTTTCTACAACAATTTTGACAGATGACGTGTTGCCGTTCAGAGTGAGATTTCCATATCTCCCGCAAAGCTTGCTTTGCTTATACGAAGTACGCAACAATGCTTCCTTGGTTCGGTTTCGACGAAAAACTTTAGGACTCACTTCTCTTTAAGGAGTAACTTGCCCGATGGGCGCAGAATGTGGAGCCAAGTACAATAACTAAATCACTATCAAGTACTTTACCCATGTATTTGTTGTTATCATTTTAGACCCTAAATTTTAATTTGTGCATCATTGTCTACAATTACTAAGTATAATTCGAGGCATGACTTGACACTGGAACTAAGATTTCTAAACACAGGGATCCAAATCATTTTCAAACTGATAAATTGATAACATGTCATTAATTTCGTCACAAAAAGTTGTATTATGATAGGTTGAATCGGTTTCGAACTTGACCAAAGATGGAAATGGTATCTCCAAACTATGATAAACATAAACTTTTACGAAAATTTCGTAATTTTCACTCTAGTTACAAAGAAGTATAAGTTTACTCCAAGAATCTGTAAATTCATTTGTCATTAAAACTTACAAAATTTGTAAAACGAGGAATGAGGATGACAGATGATAAAAAAAAATTTATACCGCTTTTGTGGAGTACTTTTCCTGACCGTGTAATTCGCGTAATTTTGCTGTGTGAGCCTGCAGACGATGAATTATGTGTCACGCAGAGCAGTATAGACTTAACGGTGGCGTGCACTCAGGCGCACTCTATGAACGTAGATTACGAAGTGTATAATACGGCTTTGCCGATTCAGGCGCACTCTACAAACGTAGACTACGAAGTGCATACTACGACAACGCCGATTCAACATAAGAGATAACTATTTTAAAAAAAAATAGTTACCACTTTTTCAAGCCTTCGGTACCTTCCATAATACTGATAGAAAAGAGTAAATCTACACAGAAATATAACAATTTATCTGCTAACAGAGTTGATAAGTGGTAGAGATTAACTTTTCGTTTAAATTGCGGTTTCTAAAGAAAATTGTATGGTTGTGTGAATTTGCAGATTACATTTACGTTTTAATGACGCTGTTTTAACTCTAGCAGCACCGAAACAGCAATACGTTTTCATCATAAAGAAATTTTTTTATGTCTTTACACCTCGTCGACGTCGAGGTCATTAGAGACGGGAAAGGACAGAGGGTAAGGAAAAGAAAGAATTCGCCCAGGGCCTATTGAAAGAACCTGGAGTGATTTCGGGAGACCATGGAAAAACAATTAGAAGCAAAACTTTTATGCTATATTTTTCGCATACAAAAATTATTTACAACATAAGAAACATGCAGGCCTATATATGAATGAAAAAAATTCATTTTTTTCTATTTACTGGTGAACAGGAGAAAACTAGGATCCTTAAAACGTTTGCCATCTTATTTTACTAATTTCGTTTTCTTGGTTTACTGACCACAGACAACTCGGTAAAAATGAATCCGGGATATGTCAATTTATGTTAATCCAAAAAAAAAATCCTTCTAATAGCTGGACTGCGTGTTAAAGTAGATGCGCTTTCATGAGAGCTAGAAGCAGAAATCCCATTCCTCGTTTGAACTTTTTTTTGATAATAGGAACTTAAAGATTGATATAATGTTATGATCCCATTGTTTCATCAGTAGAGCATCGTGAAAAATTAAATTTAGTTGTGAATATAGTTAATTACGTTTGATCATGTCTCACCCTAGAGCATATCTTCACACTTTGAAGCATAATCTATGTAAACATGGAAATTAGCATTTTCTCTCTCAACCTTTTTGAGCAGGCTAATCACAAATTCTTCTTAAAACAATTAATTCAACAAGGATAAACGCTTATCTTACAATTGAATAATGATTAAAATGACAATTTGGTATTCTTACCTGTTGCCTTCAAGATTATGCTACGTGAAAATTTTCCGAGGGTAGTGGAGCAACTTACAGATGGAAAATTAAAAGAACTCAAACATTCCTGATTCTCAATGTGATGCACTGAAATAAACATGACAGAATTCTCTCCTCATAGGAAGAAACACTCGTTAAACTTCCCACCCCTCCCCCATCAAATATATATATGTATACCGGAGAAAGAACATGCGGAAGAAAACATTACGTATCAGTTCTAGTATGCGATGCAGGGACTGTATTCCTGCGCGTATAACAGTCTCGTGGGTTAAGGGCATCCTAGTTTTTAGAGAAATGCTGCATGTTTCAAATATTGAATGTTTCTGGCGCAATTATATTTTAATACTAACGTTAGCACATGACTACGTTCATTTGTAACAAAAATGTTCTCGGTATTTCAATCGCTGACTTGTCAACTATCATCTCTAATTTACGTAATTTCATCGTGTGTCTTTAGCATTCACTAACACTCTGTCTTTCCTGTCGAGGCATCGTAAGCGTTAGCCTTATTGGCTTTGTATTTCAGGAGTCTCCTAAACAAGTCCTTCCTCGGGTATGAATAGACTAAACAACTGTTGTGTCTATCTGAGTCTAGCCTGAACTTATTCAGCGCTATATAGTATGGAAAATAAATCATATATGTATATACATACTGTAACAGCTCTCAACCCAGCCTTTTATTAATTTTAATCTCTGTAATTGACTACGGAAAGATGAAAGTTGATTCATTATTAATTTGTATATTTTTCATGTGAATAAAAAATTTTATGAAAGGAGATTGTGTAAATGATTTATAATATTATGTAAAACAGTAAACGTTTAAAATATTAATTGAAAGCTTGTAATTATGAATTTTTTATGAACCTCGGTGTTTTAAGGACGATTTTCAGCTGTCTCGAGTGTTTGAAGTTGTTATTTTTATGCTTAAATACATGTAAATGGCTTTAATTTCCATTTTAATGTGTTTCATGTTTGTTGTGCAATTTGTTTTAGTTTCTGTGGACGAGTCTTGCCTTATCCGCATGTGTTTGTTATGAAGATTTCGAAAAAAAAAAAAAAAAAAAACAGCTTGATGAAAAGTGTATTCGGCCTTGTTGTTACTTCATTGAACTCAGAACTTGTGTTAATTATTATCCCCCGATTAAAGGTAAAATCACCTGGTGACCGCAAGTAATCTCTTAATTAAAGAACTAATTAATTATCATACAATCAGCATTATCTGAAATCACCATTGAGAGAGAACCTTGAGATGTTTTCCGCGACTGGACAAAACAGCAAGGCATAGAACACATCGAGAACCATAAATGAGACTTTTTTAAAAATAAAATATAAAATGTGCAGTCTTGCTATATTATAATCCTTTACATTTTTTTCCCCTTTTCGTGGATTTCGGCCTAATAGTCATTCAGTCAACTGCTGAGTTTCTTTTTGTTTACCTCAGTTGTATTAAAATCTGTATTATTGAGAGTCACAAATGAGAGGAAAACACATGACGGAAACAACACTTCGCTAATATCAAGCAAGACCTGGACCGAACTCGCTCCGGGGGCGGTATTTAGAGCTTTTCTTATGGCTTTACGCCTCGGCGACTTCGAGGTCGAAGTCATTAGAGGTGAGAAAGGAATATGAGCAGGCAAGTGGAAGAAATCTGGCCATGGTCTTTTGAAAGAACCATTCCTCCATTCGCCTGGAGTGATTTCGGGAAACCATTTACAATCAAAACTTGGATACCCGGACGGGTATTCGAACACAGTACCTCCAGAATGTGAGATCAGAGCGTTACCGATCAGCTATCACGCTCGGTATTCTTAGTGTTTAAAGCCTGAACACCTGATACTTATGAAAACAACCAGTATATGCAGGTAGAACAACGTCACATGTCAAACATTGTCAGTATTTTCATTTGAATTTTCTATTCTACCCCAGTTAACGTAAAATGATGACATAAATCTTAGATACTATGCGCGATGTACGGTCTGTAAACATGAAACCCAATCATACTGTTCGTACTCTGCTTAGTAAATTTTGCGTAACGCCAGATTGTTGGTAAAAAAGTTTAATGTTCAAATCAGATTTTAATTATTTTTTTCTCGTCCCAGATGACGCAGCTGAAGGAGACATATCTCAAATCTTGAGTTAGTTCCTAAGCTTTAAGATATGAAGATCTCACAAAAATATGTTACGTAGATTTTACGTGATGTTGGAACAAACACAGAGCTCCATTACAGATTTATGATAGTACAGATGCACAGAGGTTGTGGGTAGGTTGAAATTCAGCCTGTACCAGAATAGAACCTAATATTACGGAGCATAAGCGGAGCGAAGTCAGTACCGCTAATATTAGCAAAGTGATCATCTCTGACTCCGCAGCAATTTCTCTGACCATCTCAGTTAGTCAGGCTGATATGTTGGAACTGAACCAATTTCTCACTTTAGTGTGTGATCTGAACCGCAGACAGTATTAATTCAGTTGCTTAAGACCACTGCTGATGGAAGAAATGTGTTAAGTGTTACCCACACGTGCAAAGTAAAATTTTCTTTTGTTTTAATGTTGCTCAGCGTGACAAGTAAAAACTATAAAGCTGTGTGCTAAACTGGATGATAAATTTATTTAATTATAATAATTAAAATAATATAGCCTTACTTTAGCTATCTCAAAGATTGCCCTTGTGTTATGGACAGATGAACCATTCGGAGACTATTTTATTTTAATGTGAATTCTCCTTGAATACCCGTTCAATAAATGACAATAACGAAGTCTGGATACTATCCAAAACCTGTTAGTTTATACACAGTTCAGCTTATTTCAATTTTTAATAATTACTTTGTTGATATCTTTGTGTCTCTAAAACGTTAGATAAAATAACTAAGGTCCATCGACATCGAGATTACAAAAGGAATTAGAAGAAGGAATTCGGCAACAGTAGTCAAAATCTCAGCGACTTTCGAAAATCGAAGTCGGGTAGTTGAACCAGGTATCGAAATCACGTGCTTCCGGTTGCTCGGCTCACTCAATCGGCAGCTGACATCTTGCCATCTACCGACTTTAAAGAGACCCTATCCCATACTTATAGAAATGAACCGTTAGTTAGAATAGGGATAACGTCTCACTTTGTTGAAACGCAATGGAATTCGTGCGAAGCATTACATCCAACGAAGCAAAAGAACTTTTAGTTCAAAAAACTTCTTGAATTTTAGCTCGAAAAAATTCTTACGGACGTCTGTTAAAAGAGAGAAGTTTTATCTTCTCTCCCCTTTTCCACGCGTACCTGACCGACATTAAAAGCGATTGCCGCATAAGAAGGAGGAAGAAAAAGTTTCGTCCGAGAGCTCGACGTCCCCAGCCAGAGCCTTCAAAAAAACGGTCGCACACGAAGCAGGCTACGGCGAGAAAACCAATTTTGCCGAAAATCCTACCTGCTAGCCTCTTCTCGGACGGGAACAGTCATTTGGCGAGAGTTAAAACGGTCGAGCCTGGAAGTCGGCGCGACTAACGGGCCGGACCAGAATGCTCTCTGGCCACTCCGCCCACGCGGGGGAGGGGACAACGAGTCAGCTTTATATGCGGCCGGCCACCAACTCCGCTCCACAACGACAGACAAAACTTTTATTTTGCTCGACGGTAGAGTTTTGGGACTGCAAACGCCGCACTCTCTCTGGCAGTCGAAACTCCGCGGGCACAGCACGGTCTGGCCTGCAGCGCTCCTAGCGGGAGAAGCGGCAACTGTTTTCGACGCGACTTTTCGGAGAGGCGACAATTAGCCGAAGAGTTCTCACAGGCCTCAGACGCTGCTGCCTTGTCATTAGCTAATTCCGTACCACCGCTGAGGGTTTTTTGGCTGCGTAATGCCCCCTTCACCGTCTCCTCGCCGGCAACGATGCTAAAATTAGGAGCTGTAAAACAGGCTTTCGCATTGCAGCTTAAAATAAATAATTTCGCTGCAATAGAACACTAAGAACATGGACGTAACTAAAATAGTGGCTTACTCCATTCTGCAGAAAATGTCCAGGAACCTTGAGATGGGTTGTATAATGAGAGTTAATCCGCTTGATAAAACACGCAGAAACATGAAACCAAGAAAACGTTCTAACATTTTTTAGTAACCGTTAGTATGATGGCTCTGGTAGAGTTATAACCAACATGTGGAATCAGCATTTCAAACATCAGCTGTTGTAAAGCCGAGTGGCCCTATATTGGCTGTTTTTGCACAGATGTCTAATGGAAAGTCTTTTAATGCCATTCTGATTAAAATAAAAACAGTCTAAACTGGTTTGAATACTTGGTATTAATAAAAGTATGAAAATCATTCCTCATATATCGTCATCTGTTGCTGAAATACGTTGCTAATATCGTGAAAATAAGCGTCTGATCGATTTTAATGAAGATAAAATTTCTCTAAGTCGTAATGGTTTGGAAGATCGTATAATGGTTAGACTACAGAAACTTCATTACAGCACGAAATCTAATTCAACCTAAGGTGTTATGATTTTAGTCTAACGCTACATTGATTGATATAACAATGTTGTACTTAATGTTGGAAACGTATTTAAAAATACTTACTAAAAGTGAAAAATTAGTAATTAATAATATCTGGTGATCGATGACGGAAGTAAAAATTATTTTATAATAATAACAAGTGATTTATGGTAAAAGTAATTTAGAAAACACCTAAATAAAAGATGAATGACAGTGACCGGAAAATTGCACAACACTGCCTCCGAAAATCACAGGAAACACGAATGAAAAAAAGAAGAGTTTTTGAGAAACTAAGTGGCACACTAACATCTGTGTACCAAGGACACGAGTTTGAATCCTCATCCGGCCATCGAGTGTTTGATTTTCATGTTTTACCGAAATCAGTGCGGGTGAATTTCGATATGGTTCCTCCAAAAGGCCATGGCAGAAAATCCTCATATTCTTTGTTCTCAATCCTCTAATGACTTCGACGTCGAAAATGCATAAGCCTTAAGGGAAAAAACCAATTGGCAGTCATTGAGGACTGCCAACATAAGTGAAAACTTAAAGCTATAAATATCATACGCGCTATACGTCATAATTAAAATCTACAGATATAGTAAATAGTAATAATTCCGTGTGATCGTAATGACAGGATTCCTATGGGCTGCGCATTCCACCCCTTAACCTAAGCCGGTAGTGCTACCAGATACAGGGGACCTACAGTTTAACGTGAAATCCGAGCCACGGAAGTGTTCTGACGTGCTTCACATTACCCAACAAGCTGTGCCAGAGTGGAACGTTGGGTGAAGGGTCTATAAAAATTCCCGCGATATAGAGATTCCAACCGGGGACCTTTCGTTACCCAGTTAGACACCTTAACCACTGAGCCACCAGACCATTGCAGATATACCGTTAACATTAGCATGTCGGTGACGCGAAGTCATAAGGCTGATCCATGCAAAATTCGCCCAACGCGCATTTCACTCCAAAAACTAAAAATCTAACTTAGCCCATAGCCGGAAGGTTAGTGTACCAAGCTATTGTGTCAGAGGCAGGAAGGCCAATTCCTTTCCTCAGAAGCTCAGAACCACGGAACGTCCAGGTGTAACTCATATAATCAAATGCAACTCCTAAACACTCCTGCTCACCCTCGATTTGAAACCGCAACCGGAGAGAAAAACATTCGAAAGAAAGCGCCTTAATCGCTGAGCTACCAGACCGCCATGTTTTAAAGTAGAGGCTACGGGTGCTAAGTACTATTAAAATCTGATAAAAGCTGTGGATTTGTATGAACAGCATTGACAGAAATTAGGGGGGGGGGGAGAAGAGGGCTTAGGTTTTAGTAAATCAAACTTAAACAGTTTTTTTTTTTCTATTTGTTTTAAAGTATACATCTGCAAAGTTCCTTTAAAATTAGATATAAACTGTGTGTTTTCATGAAGAATGTTGGCAAAAAACAACATACAAGCATTCATTTTTATATATTAGATACAAGTATAATCTATACGCTGCTGACGAAGCGCAACATGTCATACGTATAGCTACAGATATACTGTTAACATTAGCATGTTGGTGACGCGAAATCATAAGATTTTACCAATATAAAAAGCGTGCAACGCACAAATCATACACATAACACGTCATAGCATGTCGGTGACGCGAACTCTTAGATTTACCCCCGTTCAAATATCGCCTAATACGTCATCGAAGTATTCACGTCAAAAATAATATTTGTGTCTCAGTCTATCAGTAACGCAGATGCCTGAGAGATTGCTTGAGTAAGGGTTAGACTGCATAATCGACGAAAATGGAGAGCCTTCACAGAATGCAAAGAGGATGTGAACTAGCCTAAATAAGTGTTCAGTGGTAATTAGTTATGAAATAAAGATGTGGTGTTATGCTTATAAGGAGCTAGATTTTAATGAATTCCTGGCTATGGTCGTTCCTTGACCAGGTGTCTGTCTGGCACACTGCGCTGTGGCCGTTGGCAACCTGGTGTCCTTGACGGATGCAGCGCGCTTGCAGCTGGTGACGTAAGCCGGCTGGCCTTGGTGTGCGGTTCAAGAGCCTGCACGGCCTGTTGCCACGTCCCACGTCAGCGGCGTTGTCTGATGGAGTCTGCGACACTCACCAACGACAATATTACCAAAGTACTCTGTGTCGGCAGTTCCGTATGGTCAGTCGAACTGGCTTGGTTGACAAACTAACGTTCTCGCTGACTAAACGCAGATATATCGTGTCACTGGAGTCTTTCCTGGCGTAATAATTGGAGTGTCCATTCGGATGGAAACATTTCGACAGGTGTCTCTCCTGTTTTCATCAGACGTAACGTAGCTTCTGTCGAATACAACCTACTTTCTTTCAGAAAACAGCGAAAATAGAAGAAGGCTTACATTGTCCGATACGATAACTCGTCAACAGCTAATCAGAGATAAAGATTAATATAAACTCTGGGACTAGGCACAGTAGGCTCGTGGTACACATGATAAAGGTGGCTGTTAAACGTTGAGTTTTCACAACTCAATCCGGCTATATCCATGCGAAGATTACATTGTACGTAAAATTCATTTTGATTGGCAACTACCTAAAATGTGCAGGTTTTTCAAGATATAAACCGACAGTAAGAGCAGTTTTTCAGCAGTCCTAATACAGCGAAACAATTATGGACGCATTTCTTGCAATTAGCTCTCTCTATATTTCCCCGATTTATCGATTAACTACCGTTCCTCATGCTTTCTGTCTTTCCCCAGGCTTATCCTAATAAAACGTTTTGTTAAGTACTCAACATTTTTCTAGGAATGTGCTCTGACAAGTAATGTCTAAAGACAGCCAATTCTTTGGTGATGTCATTACGGCATTGGTTAATCTTTCACCAACTGAACTTACCATTGCAGTTTTCTTCTCTGTAAAGTTACCTGTCTTGACAGCTGTTTCCCTGAACTGAGTTGAACAAACTTACAAGGCTTACATTCTAACTGAATGAAGGAATTTGTATATGTTGGTATCACTGAAGATTGTTTTTGTTGTTGTATCCTATTTCAGTTTTATTTAACAAAGTTCCGTTGATCCGTTTTAGCCATTGCGATCCATAATCGAACTTATCTGCTTCCTTTTACCTCTTTGCGGTATACCAACCTAATAGCTTATTATGATTTCTATTATCTGTCACTGTATTTTCAGTATCTTACCCCATAAAAAATTTCTATGCATCGTCTATTCTGTTTGTTAATAGTTCATCTTTTTTCCCCTCCCTCCCCCCTGTCTCACACACGCAGCGACAAGTTGACGAATATTAATTTCACTGATATACATCTTTCTCTGTTGCATCTCCTAATAGTATATGCCTTCAAAGTAGTGGGTCATCTGGGTTTTTACCGAAATAAATATATTTTTAATTTTTATTATTATAATTATTATTTTGTGATATGAGAACTTTGTAATGCAGACTTGCCAAGCTTCTCGCAGTGAGAAACTGTACTTTTAATTTCGCATCGTTTGTATCACTCAGATGACTGACACTCAGATATTTGTTTATTATACTGTTCTTACTAAAAAGTACCATTTGGTCAGTTTTCATGAATAATATTCGTAGCCTTCTTTTTTTATTCTTTTCGCAGAGCTTACGGATTATAACATAACTTTGAATCAAGTTACGTAAGTGATTGTAGGTAGTAACGTCTTGGGTGTTATGTTCTCTGCCATCATTAATTGAATGAAATAACTCTTTTAACGTACAAATTCAGAGTAGCTGCATCACATTAATGTCCAAATCGTTTCATTTATTCTCTTACTGGAGAGAAAACAAAATAATAGAAATCAGATCTGAGCTATACGTCTAGTGAATTATACATCTTATTCTTACATAATTTATCGTTTCAGCTTTATACAAAGATACACAGTTGGCAATTCTGTTAAATAACACACAAAAGTAACGACTTTTTTATTTACTGATTAATATTCTTCCTACTACCTTATTTTCTCTTACAGCATAGGTTGTTTGTTCATACAATTATCATCTTTCTTCTCCAGCCAACATCTTTCAGGATCGCCAATCACAGAACCTTTACCAACACTCAGTATCCAGCTACAATAATTGTTGCTAATAATCATATCAGGAAAAGAAAGAGAAATGAAATAGAGCTTGCAACTTTCGATATAAATTTACAATAATGTAAGATTACGAATCGACGGGCTAACCTTAACATCTTTAGGTTAATTGGTCGCAAGGTGATTTTTACTTTAACCAAAGTATTTAAGTTTCCCTTGCTTGAATGACAAGGGATTTTTCTAAATCAATAAGCTGGAGATTCACTTTTATTACGCATTTGCTGCAGAAATATATTTAAAACAATACATCGGAGTCTTTACAAAAGATTAAGCGAAGAATTTTTCAGCTAACTCTTAGCAATATTCTGACTGAATACGCAGAGCTCTAGCAGGCGGCATTTTATTTACCAACAAGAAGATTCTAGATTATTACAAACGTGCTTCTTCTTGTCCAGCACGGCAAGCAATGGCCAAACCAATTGGTATTATTAAAATAATTAGAAACTTCTTATGCTGCTTAGAGCTAAATCAAAATAATTTTGAAAGGATATATGAACGATTTAAACAGTTCATCGAACGTAATAAACAATTACTAATCATGGAAAACACTTAAAAATTTATTAATTGGCACAACATCACATGTTTTTGTTCTTTCATTACAATTTTAACCGTAAAAATAAATTTATCCTACTTAAAATATCTGACACACTCATTCAGAAACCATTTCAAGCTAACAAACAATTCTCACTCCATTAAATAAGTAATTTTCTTTATTTACCTGGCTTTAATTACTGGGAGGAAGGATAAATGAAGAGAAACATGGTTGTGGTGAAGTTATACTGTCCCAATGCCACCCATCTGCAGTTAATTTTGAAACCATTCTATATTTGTTGACTTCATTTCGTATAGCCCTTTTGTGAGAATAACCTTAAGTTTAAAGTATAAAACGATTTTTGATCAAAGTTAAACGTTAAAAAATGTATTTGGCACATTAATATGAAATGAAGGCAACATTATTAACTGAACTGTAGGAGATATTTTGTAAATTAATAAGGAGGATATGTATTTCTAAATTACTGATAATATTTTCTCTTCGATTATCCTAAACTAATTAACCTGCTGGATGATTAGCCGTGTCTGTAAGTCTCCAAGTCGATTTCATCCTTGACCTCGCTGCACAGGATCAAGCACTCAGCCATCAGACAGCGATGATGGATGATGCGTAACTTTACCTTGTTCACCGTTAATCAACGTTAAATAGCAAAACAATCATCTACATGTTTTGTGAAAACAATAATTAAAAGTTTATATTTTAAAAAAACATTATCATTAATGATATCGATGAAAGAGCAATGAAGTAACGAGAGGAACAGATTCGCAACATTTCATTAGGTATGTGGAATTCCTGTCACAAACATAATATTTGGTTCACATTTCTCCTGCAGACATTTAAAAAGTAAAAAAGGCAATTAATATTATAAAAATTAAATCTTTACGTCATTATCTATATGATATTATGACGCCAAACGTGAGGAATGACTTCTTAGAAAAATAAGACTCATAAAATTCTGATTTCACTTTTCTCGTACGTCTGAGTGATTTGGAGTTGGGATTAGCGATAAATTAAAAAAAAATTATGGCTTATTTATACAGATATTCAAATAGTATGCCACCTATAGTCGCTGTGGTAGCAAAGATAAGATAATGGAAATTAGTTTCTTGTTTATACGTATTGATAGTTTTTCTTGCCTTGTACATTTAGATTGAGCTGGAGAGAACACATATATGTTCTAAATGAAAATAGTAGGTACAAGAGTCAAATGCAAATTTCTCTTGAAATTAGAAATATTGATATCTTAGTAATTTTGTTCCTAAAACAATATAGTGATTTAAATTTGTAAGTTTTTTTTTATAGATAACTAGACGGAAACACGGTCTGGAGACGTCCACATCCAACGTGTCTGTCTATCGCCGTATTTCGAAGTTATGAGACAACATGTGTTATTTATACAGATAATTTTTCAACCAAATGTAGACAGTATTTTTCTCCTTGTTTCAAAGGATGAGTGTGCAAAGTTTCATCGAGATCTGATGAAAACTGTGGATTTGTATGAAGAACAAACAAACCAACAAACATACATTCATCTTTATATATAAAGATAACTTATTTTTTATGATAGATGTTATTTCTTAAGACATTTATTGTTTGCATGTTGCGATCTGAGGACTGAAACGCTAGTATAAAGGTTTAATCAGGAATGGATAGATATGACTTAATAATGAAGCTCTAAAGTAGGCGTGAAGGTGTCAGACAGTAATTCAGTTTAGGCTTCACATCAAAGACCTCTGAATTATGAAATTTCGTATAGTTAAAATTGTAATTTCTTGATCTGCAGGGTTCATAATAATTGGAAGACAGTGACTACGGTTGAAAGCGATCCATACGAGTACTATCACCAACATTTAAAATAAAAAAAAAATAGAGGACGAAACCATAGGAATGCGAAAACTTTGCTGTCATTATTAGTGTAATCTTGCTTTAGTTTTGATACACAATACCTTTGGTGGTATAGACAATAGTTATCAATACCGAATGAAACAGCTGCGATTCTGGATAAACCTCTACTTTCTGCTGAATGTTTCATATTGTTTTCATTCCTGAATATCCAAGCAATCTCGTATCAGTGAAAATGAGATAATAATGTACTAAACGACTAAACAATTGCAGTTGTCGACGACTGACTAATGGAAATGAGGAGAAAGACAGAATCCAAAATTTCCATTAAACTATGATTACGGTTAGGTGGAATTAAACGTGTTTGCAGAATAAAATAAATGCCAATGCTAATTTGAAAGTCCATTAACATCACTGAAATGCCAAATAGCTCCTTCCTTGAGCTTCTTAGTATATCGAATAAAATGGCCGCTGCGGTATCCAGTAAGACACAGTAAATAATACTTGGTTTATTATTATTCTTATTCTTGTTATTATTATTATTACTTGCCTGACTGTCTTGTTTGAAAAGAATAATCATATGATAAGAATAAACTTGTAAATCAGTTCTTATTCGAGTTCCTTCCAAGATTTATGCTCAAATAGCCCTTTCCGCTTCACCACTTCGTCGTAGGGTTCCCCCACTGGCCTTATTTCTGATGACCAGAACTGTTATTCAGAAAATCTTTTAAATTCTTTCATCAAGCATATGTGGAAGATATTCCTAAATCTTATTTTGTTGTAAGCAATTCACTCTTCTGTGGGTATCACCCCCTAGTTCTGTGCTAATGACATCACTGTTAGTACTATCTTCTATATTTAATCCTTTCATTGTTTTTTGCTAATCCTTGTCTTAAACGTGGGGGTATATCGCTAAGAAGTTCTCTCACAAAAGGGTAACCGTATACTGGTAGAGTAGTTGAGTACTGAAATTGCCACCACAAGACCCTATAGGAAATTATCTGATTGAAAACTGAACCAGACCATCCATACACAATCGCTCGTCTATCGAGCTGTCTAAAATTGCTTAGCAAAGAAACTTCAAATAGACTCTGACACTGATAACGAAGATGTAATTCTGTTTACTGTGCAGGACTATATTCGGTGTTTCGTGAAGAATGGATCACCTGTTGCATTGTTAAATTCGTATTCTGTCATATACAATATTAGTTCCCGCTGTGCTGTAAACGAGAAACCAGAATGTGCAGAACGTCTTAACATATACGAAACTCCGTCTTATCTATATGACAGTCCAGATGAAGCAAATGAGAAAATGTTTGTTTGTTATTATTAAATAAGGAGGATTTCTGTAGCAAACATTTAGTCATTTCCAGTAAAATTGATTGATTTTTTTTATCTGCTTAACGTCTCTCTAACAGCGAGGTCTTTAGAGACGGGAGAGGATGGGGGGCAAGGAATAGGAAGGAATTCGGCCATGGCTTTTTTTGGAGGAAGCATCCCGGCAATTGCCTGGAGTGATTTTGGAAACCATGGAAATCCCAAATCTGGATGCCGGACGGGGATTCTAACCGCCGTCCTTCCGAATGCGAGGCCAGAACGCTAGCCGTTACACCACCACGCTCAGTATGTTAGAAGGCCTTAAACACTATATTTTGCCACATCTTTCTTATTGCTAGAAATAATAGTGTTCTTAGGTAGACCTGGTATATTGGTCGGTGCTGCCGAGTGAGCTAAATCTCTCGTTATCGCAGGCTAGAGACGGGAGGCATGAAACTCTCTGGCCGAAAACTGAGCCGGGCCATCCCAACGTAATCGCTGGTTTGCCGAACTGGCGGCCGTTAGTTTGGCTGGCGGGCCCGCCCGCCGTTTCCATTCATTAGCCGGTGATTGCTTGATACGGGCAATAAGTCAGCCAGTTTGTGTGAGCCAGCGGCGTATCGGGAGCCAACTTATCACAGCCCCCGTGAATAACGACTGCGACACATACGTACAGGCCGTCCCTCCCAGAAGAAACTGCACCCAGTGTGCTATAACTGTGTGGGCTAGTAGCTCCAACTCGATCCAGCTGTTTCAGTTGAAGCTAAGGAACGAAAGATATCCTTCTAAGTAATCGATATTATTATATTCTTACCAACCTCAAAGCCCGTCAAAAGTCATTCATTCGCAGTCTCTTAACAAAATATAATTGATATAAAATAATGCCCAATACAATTTCTCATGCCTTACGCTGTAGTAAAAAGTTTCAATTGTCATTCTGATCCAGGTAGCACTACAATCTAACTCCGCTAATACTGGTGCTTGAAAATCAAAGCTTTAATCGCACTAAAATAAATACATTTACTGTTCAAAACTTCCGATAATATTCACGATTAATAGACTTTCGGGTTATGCCACGTTGTTTATTTCATTACCTGAGCTTTCGGCTGGTATCCTACAGCCTTCGTCAGAGATACTGTTTATGTCAACAGTAAGCAGTATCTCTGACGAAGGCTGTAGGATACCAGCCGAAAGCTCAGGTAATGAAGTAAACAACGCAGCATAACCCGAAAGTCTATGAATCATGAACAAAGACGGCCGCGGAATTCTTAGGAATCATTCCGATAATATTGCTGCTCGAAAATTAAACAGCATCTATGAGCAAAAAATTTAAAGAAAATATCCATGTAGAACGAATATAAATAAACAAAAAAGAACTAATAATTAAGTCTAAACGCAATACATCGTTTTCTTTCAGTATTTTGGCAATTCATTTTTTCGCTGACGCATAACTAAATAGAACTATTATTAAATAACGCTCAGAACGTCTACAATGTAGTAAGATCTCTGGCCGTTGTTAATCCAGCGGCGAAAGCATTGTCCGTGACGTCACACAGTTACGGACTCGATGACCAACCTAACCTTTTATTAATATTGATACAAATTTATTTGAGTTTAATGACGTCACCCTAAAAAATAAAATATCTGAACCCCTAGTATTCAGCTTTTTAGTAACGCTTCAGCATTTTTTTATCGTTATTGTCGTTTCGTTAGTTACAGGCTAGTAAGCGGTGTTGCTGTTTGGTGCGCTGTTTTCTCGTCACGTTTTCTTATAAGTCAAGAAGAAGGAACGTATAGGACGCCAATGTTGTGTTGAACTTAAACTTGGAGATATACGCAAGGAAACATTATAACAAATTGAGCAAACCTTGGCTACTGGAGTCAAAATGCGTACTATACTCGGTTTCCGGGCGAAGCATCTGACTATACAGGTTATTATAGCAACTTCCCGGTAAGATGGAGAGATTATGCTTCCTGTTGTCTTGTGTGTCTTGTTTATGCTGTGGATGTAAAATCAAAGAACGTGGACGGTTAGATTAGGCACTAGACCATTGTGCCTGTCCTTCCGAGGGTTGCCGTGTTAACGTTGCCATCAAGTGGACGAATCCTCTTCAAATTATTAGTAATCGTGTACTAGTATGTCTCCTGTTCTGTCTTAGCCCTGAATGATGGAATTTCTTCCATTAATAGGACGCGAGCCAGCTAAACCCATGACTTTGGCCGCCAAGTGAGCTAGATCGGTATTAAACAAAATAAAACACACGTTCAAGTCATCTACAAATTCATGTGAAATCTGATCTCCTACGTAATCTAGATGTACATAAGGTACATAAACGTAAAAGATCAGTAGCTCAAGGCACTACGGAAGTTCAAACAGCCCCGACTTTTAGGTTTATGTTCAGGCGCTTCATCTACTTCATAATCAATATAGAATAAATAGTTCTGGCATGTCATGAACTTAGCTGTTCGAAAGTTGTTTAAACCAACAAATAAAATACTCAAAGTGTTTCGTTGGGTTGGAATGGGAAACAAAAAGTGTTATCATCACTGTTAATGGGTGGAACATCAAGCACCAACTTTTCGTTACGAAGTAGCTGTGTCTGCAGATCCACTCAGACATAACATACTGCTCGACTACAGTAAATACCTGAAGGCTACTACAGTACGTGCGCAGGGAAAGAATACGTGCACCAAACAAAGTGTTATCTACTTGTTTGAATGTCTCTCATAAAACAACAGAAGAACTGCTAAAACGCTTGCTTGTAAGCATGTAAACACACCGACTGCTAACAAATGTGCTACGTACCACTTGAATCTTAACTGTCGATACGGGTAAAAGGGCTAAGTGAAAGTTCCTTTAAAAATATAGTGTTATTACCACTGTGTAATTTATTTATGTCTTCGATTTTGTCAGATAGTAAGATATTATCACAGTAGAGCATGGCAGTAGTTCCTACTGCTTGTGCAGAAATTTTCATTCTCCAATTGATACACAGACATCATTGGGTATGTTATACAGCGGCTTAAATATCTCAGCCAAGCAAATTTCCCTGACTTCCGTTTGACTGGGAATAAGGGTCTCAGATTAATGCTTTTTAACGTTTTTCACCAAATGCTGATGTTGTCCTTGAAACAAACAAAAAACTCTTCTCTTTCACCGAAGACATTCGTCCCATGATCAAAATTTTTGTATCTAAAATATCAGACATAAGGAAAACTAATTTTCTTCAAATATCTGAGAAGCAAGAAACATTTAGAAGCATTTTTTACTTTTATTTTAAACATCAAATTTTTTGAACTATGATTATTATCCGTTCAGAAACTTTGTTTTAACGGCACATTGATTAAATATAAAAACACATTATAACATAAACATATAATGCATTTTGTTATGGTGTAGTTAAGCCCTTCAGAATCGTCCCGTTGTTACAGAAACATTTCTGATCCAATAAGCGCTCTGCAACAATAATAACACTGATAGTACCAGTAATAACGAAAATATAAAGAAAATTATTAGTAGCTTAGCTTAAAATAATTGGACATCCGTTGATACATTAAATTTAGTTTACAGCAATGAGAAAAGTTTTTGTTACATTAACTGAAAACACAACTACAAGTGAAGCATGAATAGAATATTGGTTGCTATATTTTATACTTAACACTTATTTAATTCTTCTTCTGAATCGGTGTCTGAAAGAAGAATTTCTTGAGACAGGCGTTTCATCACCTAGGTTAACTCGTCTTTTTTTCTTAATTTAAACAATTGTGTACAAGATACTTCGTTAATCCTTTTGAAGAAAAAAGCGTTTGTCTTGTATTACAAATTGATTGACGTAAGCAACATTTAATTATCTTACTGATAATCGTACAACTTTATTCTGAAATAAACGAAAAACACTAAACAAGCTCCTTTTCCGGCAGACAAAAATGTTACCAATATTCACGGATGTACGAGGATTGACCAGCTGCTAGCTGTGAAGATCAGAAGACTTTGTGGTTGCGTGAGGATGCACCTGCGAATTGTGCGTGTTGATTGTAGAGTGCGTTATCAGCGCCTGCCAGTTATCTCGCCCGCCTGACGCCACCCCTGCAGCCCCAATCGATAGGCCACCCGGCGGACACGCGCCCCTCGATCGCCGGGAATGCACGCAGGCACGCGCGAAATGCGGCCGCGCGGAGCTCGCTGTCCGGGACTCGAACATAACCCCACTGACAGCACCGCAGTCACTCAACATGCGAGCTCACCGCAGGATGGTCAGTAGCTGATCTCTGAATGGTTCCTGTATGATGTTTGTACACCAGTGGAGGAAAGCGTGCCGTTGGTTAGTTCTTACCATGGTACTCAGTTTCTCCAATCTGATCCTACCTAGCTAATGTATACCCCTATTCTAATATAGTCCTATTTCATACGGTTCTTACAGTAGACGCTTTATTACAGGAAATTTCTTTGTCGTGGCAAGTTAAGTGCATAGTGCGCTACCACTTTTCTCCGTGCCATCAAGGCTTGTGCGATCTCACACCCCTCCAAATATTATTATAATTATTAGTATTATTACATTAATTTTTAATTGATTGTAAGTATTCTGAATAATTGCATCGATATCTTTAAATTGGTTTTGTTTTTAAAGGTTAGCTTAATCTTTGTTTAGCGTAAGTTGAATATGATTGTAAGCATATTTGTCTCTGACCAGAAACAGCTGAGCTAGTACATTGTGTGTTCGGCGTCCGATCTGTAAATATCGCAGGGCGCGGGGTTATGCTTCAGTGTATGAAAGCTGTAATATGATGTGAAATATATTACGAACCTGTTAAAATGCTGTATAAGCGTTTAGATGTTAATTTCAAGGAACGGTGTTAAATAAATTACGTGACATTTCCTTCAGAACTAATTATTGTTTATTTAATTAGCAAAAATACCTCTCCTTTTTGAGCATCCAGCTAGCATGTGTTCGAGTAGAGAGTGGGCCTTTATCGTCCATAACACGCTATTACCCCAGTCGGTGTGGAAGCAAGTATGATCTTAACATTCGTTCATGTGACCTTAGCTCCCATACTATTCTATTTGTATTCAATACCATAATCTGGTCTCTTATATCTGTAAATAGCTCGGTATTAATTTGGTAGGTAGCCTACGGAAACTGGAGAGATTTGCGTAGGTTTCCAGCGTCGTGGAAAAAACATGCGTTTCAACGGGATTTTAATCCAACCAGTACACATTATTGCCATATTTAATGGATTTCAATGAAGAATAATTCTATTTATTATATCATTGTATCAATTTTCTGATCATATTTTAATAGAAGTTTCGCCGCAGTTACTGAACTTGGAATAAATTGACCTCTTAATGGAATTATGCCGTTTAGTCTCTTGTGACTAAGATACGCGTCGTGCATTCCCCAATCTCTCCTAACACATAATTTTTCAATGGGAGAGACATCCAATAAACGTTAATCAGTTGCTTTCGACAACTTAAAATCGATTGTCCCTCCAATTTCTAAATACAGTCACCAAGGTTATGTTGACTTACTTTTTATGTACATATATGTACATCTGAAAATCTTTAATCTGATGGTCTCAGCATAACAGATCATCCTGATATGCTTACCCAAACTTCTCCTATCATATCTACGCAGATACTAAGACCATGGGAAGTCGTCTTCCGCCTGGATGGTGGAAAAAACTTTTACCATTCGAAAGAGATGGTTTCACGATAAGTCCTTGGTAAAGACCCAAAATTCTCCGGAATGTGCCGATTTCAAGAGACGTCTACACATACAGAAACCGTAATACAAAATAAGAGGAAGTAGCAAGAATGATAAAAACAATACGATATTCAACTTAAACAACAATTTGACAGTCTAATTAATATAATCTATTGGTAGAAGTATTTGGCGAAAAATCTGTTTTTAGTGATATGGTAAATAGTTTCTTGACTTTTGATTCTAAAGAGTTTTTTGTTAAAAATAATATAATTTTTGTTTTTTGGTATCTGTAACAATCTTCATTAATTTTTGAATTAAGAAAACTACAAAACTTCCTGTTAATAGATTACATTTTTGGAATGATAGGTTAAATGTAAAAAATTGCATAATATTTGGCCATTGCACTATCTTCCTCACTGAAGACAGACTAGTACCGATATCCCTCTAGACCTAAGCATGGTGAACGCTGGGTTGGAATCGGTGTCACCTCAGAGACCTCCTTCCATATCCCGTATATCCTTTCCAAACTATTACCCTTTCGGATAGGTGCAATGCACCCTCCGCCACACACTTTTAGTGAATCGCGGAGTAATAGTAATAGATTAGCTGACTCCGAAGCTGATCTGTTGTCAGCGTTTATGACGAGCTGACTGCCGCTGACTCATGTAGCTCGGAAGAACGCATGGTTACCTTCCGCGACCTGTGGGTAAATCTGTCTCCGGCGACCAGTATAAGAACCTCAGAGTGTTGTTTCCGACGATTCTTCATCCGCCAACCTGGCTCTCTGGATTTATTGTCCAGAAATTATCTCGTTCGGGTGAGTGGTCACAGTTAGATACAAATAATTCCATAAATCTACAGAAAATAAATTACCATAGACAATGTCTTCGGGAACGATCAGGTAACGAATGTACTCACATGCGGAGAGTCTATAATCATCGGTGTGACATAACAACCTCATGTAAAGCTTAGTGAGTAAAAGTGAAATGAATTGCAACCTTTCCGACGATAAGTTATAGAGTTACAGGTTTATTTTTGGTGTCTGTGTAATGGTGGCTTTCCACGGCACGTGTTATGTAGTGCGCTTCATGCACGCGCCACGGGGCTATCCCTCGCCACCTCCTCACCACATAGCGTAGAGTCATTGCAGCTACCCGGGCGTTTGATGTTTACCAACTGGGCGACTGTTAGAGGCTCCTTTCCCATGGCCCACTTTTGATAGCTGCACCGGCAGAAGCCCCTTAAGGAGTAGACTGCGCGGCGAATTGAAACTGTCACCAACTCTTTAATAATACTTATAAAAATTCTTATGATATATGTACCTTTAACTAATTAGCCTGATGATAAATTTATTGCTAATTTGGTACTGAGAATTCAAGTTCTCCAGTTGAAAAATAAATTCTCGTAAACAAATGAAAATTACCAAAAAGATAAAACACACTTCTCTAGATTATCGAGCCTTTGTGTTTGTAGCATTTATATTGGACAACCCCTTGGACAAAACTACCTGATAACCGATATTACTAACGTTCTTTTCTTCTATGATGCGAGAGACATCATGAAAATAAAATAAAATATTTTTAACAAATAAAAGTTATTTTACTATGTAAATATTTACAGACAGCATGTTAATGTTTAAAGCTTGCCAACAACGCGCGCCTGCAGATGACGACGGAGAATCCAGAAGTCAGAGTATTGTGTTTAAATAACGTTTCAACTGATCTACTTTCCTGTGAATAATACATCAATGTACAACGCGGAGAAAAACTTCCGTTATTTATACCATCGTAGCTACCTGCATGAAAGTATCCTTAAGTGCGCATGCGCAGAAGTTTGTGACACATGCTCACTCAAAACGTAACGTGTAACATGTAACGCGTAACGCTAACAAAATTTTCCATACCGTACCCAAAGATGTTTCAATTAAAAAAAAAAAAAAGAATCAATCACGGGCGTGCAGAAATAGCGACAAGCCCGCCGAATAAAACACTAACTGACAGAAACGCTCAACATATTTGGAAGAAAATACTACAAAGTCTCCAAGAGATACCAAAATCTTTTAAGCATTAATAGTGAATGGTTTGTTTTACTTTCTCAGAATACAAAACCGGTGGCTGGAGTATGTTCTGTGGTTTGGAATGTATTAGTGATGGTATTGTGGCTTACAGTCCCTATCTGTTTGAGGGAACGTGGCAGTAAGAGCGACAAGTACACTAAAAAGAATAAAAATAAAGCTGTGGCAGTGGCGGCAGCGATGAGCGGAGCCACCGTGCTATCGATCGCAGCGCCCCTCGCGGCGGACGCTGGAGTGTGTCCGGCCGGCCGGCCAGCACTTGTTTCGTCCCTGATGAATGGCGCTATTGTTCAGCCCCAGTAATCACAAAATCCCTGATAAGAGCCTACACCACCGAAATACAGACGCCGCTTCCTTCCCACCCGGAGCGAGGATGTGGTTTATCCCGGAGCGTGAGGTTCCTTGTTTACCCGTAATCTCGCCACCCGATGCCTCCTCGTAGAGAGGATCTTCTTTTGTTACTTTCTTTCGTGGAGATCTTTGCCGTCTCCCGGGGGACCTGGTTTAGTGGCGGCCAAGGTTCCCGCAGGCCACTGCAGTAAATCCCGTTTCAAGCAGTGTCTCCCTAGGCCACCACTTCCCCCTCTCCCCTCTCCAAGTATTTGTGCCTCTGGAAGTGACAAAAAACGTTGGACCACCTTACTGCAGAGTCGAACTTTCTGGGCTACTCCTCTGTAAATGCCGTTTCGCAGAACACAAGTAAGCTAATCCAACGCAGTCAAAGAAGTTTCACTGTGATTTCCTCTCATTATTTACAATATGACGCAGGGATCAAGAGTAACTTTCACATTTCCTTTTTACTGCACGTTTAAAACAATCAGTAGTAGGTCCTATGCAACATGATAGTGTGAGTATCAACTTCACGCTTAGTTCTTTTTGACGATAAGGAATGGAAATCCCACATACTACTTAAATCGTTAATACGGTTTAATTATATCATTAGCTTGCTTCCTAGTTACAATGGATTGACTTTCTGTATGACTAAAGTTATCAACGATACAACTATTTATATACAACAGGAGCAGGCGTACCAGACGTCCTTATTGTGATTTTTACGTGGTTTCCCGTAATCATCTAGGCCAATACTGGGAAGCATCTCCGCCTCATAAATTACACATATAAACAAAAAGTTTATCACGCCTCATAAACTGCACATTTCAAAATAAAAAATGACACCTAAAACACAGAACACTCAAAGTTACACGTTTTGTACACAGATGGCAACACAAGCATTTCCTCCAAGAGTTTAGGTACGCCGGACATAACAGGCCCTGTTAGACTTTGACGATGTTGTTGTCGTCGTCATTGTAGGCGGTAAAGGATTGAGGCTAAGGAACGGGTCTTTTAAAGGAATAATCCCGGCAATTGCCTAGACTTACATGGGGAAACCATGAAAAACCCGAATCTGGATGTCTGGACGAAGATTCGAACCCGCGTCCTCCGGAATGCGAGACCAGAGCGTTACCGCTCACCCACTAGGTTCCGTGGGAGGAAATTCAGTGTAGGAGCATGAAATGGTAGGAGTATGGTGCATATCGTAACATTTCCGAGGCTGCTGGGCGTTGGGAAGATTCGTGGTTCGATTCCACGTCCAGACATTCAAATTTTAGTTTTTAACAAATGACTGGGATACTAACTATTGTAAATATTAATTGTGGCATTTAAAGGAGGGCGGGATTGATTTTCAAATAGGTTCATAATTAAATAACATTTGTCGGAAAATGATAAATACAGAAATCTGAACTACTGTGGATAATTTTCAGTTTATGGAAAATCAAAACAAACACCTCAACAGTGAGCTCCGCTCTTTTAATCTCAGCTCGTTTACAGACTACAAAGCATGAAACCAAAACCTGTTTAGCGGGGCACATTGTAGTCGAAATCTGTCTGTATCGATACTCATCATATCACGAGCCGTGATTGCTGTCAACGGTCGGCACTAGCGTAAATCCGGAAACAGCTGTAATGAAATCAATTGGTAGATCAGTTGCATATATCGCGATACCGCTAGACCAAAGTAGAAAGACTATGGATTCGTATCTCGTGGCCACCTAAAACGTTCTCTCTCTCTCTCTCTCAGTTCGTCATCAATGGGACGTGACCTTATTCCATAGTAATAATATGTATGGTAGAAATATTGATATTAACAATTTAGAATAAAAGTATAGTTTTATTAATAATTCCGTGTGCTGAGAATGAGCTGGTGACAGGGTTTCTATTGGCTGCGCATTCCGCCCCTGTCGTAGCCGCCTTAATCTAACCCAGAAATCCTACCTGGTACAGGGGACCTACAGTTTAACGTGTAATCCGAACCACGTTCCGAAGCGTTCTGTTGTACTTCACATTACACAGCAAGCTGTGCCAGAGGTGAAGGTCGGGTTAAGTGCCTATGAAAATCCTCGCGAGACTAGCATTCGAACCGGGGACCTTTCAATCTCAGGTCAGCCGTCTTAACCACTGAGCGACCAGATAGCTTTAATATAGTATTGACAATGGTAATTAATTATGAAAGGCACAAATAGAATTACTTCATGACAATGTGACGTCAGTGATGTCAATTTAACAGTTGTCAAGGTGACATATGGGCGTGGAACATGACGTCACTATGTTACGTCACAGACATAACAGGATTCGGATGGATAACCGCCCCTCACACTACTCATGTGTACAGAGAGTAAAAACCTGCATGTAACACAAATCGGCAGAGTGCAACAACCAAGATGTCGCCATTTACATACCCCTCGTATATAATCATCCAACTTTTAAAGAATAGTACATTGCAGCAGGGGGATGTTCCCCTTATTACTATGTAGTGAACGAAGTATCGTCTTAAACTGTGTGTGGCGTTTAAGTGCATTGTTTCCTCCGTAGTGGTCTGACTACTGTGCCCCTATGAGTGCAGTCAGAGATGGCTTGCGCGGCCGTTCGACAGATTAATTACGGGGCTGAGTGGCGCGGGGCACTCGGTCGGTAATTACTGGCTGGCCGGGAGAGGCGCTCGAGTACCTCACACTGCTGCCCAGCGGCGCACTGTTCATACGCATTAAAACACCCGCTCGCCCATTGTGTATCACTTCCGACATCTTAATTAGTTAATTACGGTCTATTGTATGTTGTTACGAAACAAGCTTATAGATAAGGACACAGGTAATGTAATTCACTTCTTCAACAATGCTACAAAACTCCGATGTTTTGCTCTGCAAAAGACTTTTCATCAATTCGGTAAGAATCCGCCGAGCTGATGGGTGAGGGGATTTTTTTTTTTTTTTTTAAAAATACTTTACGTTTCGTCGAGGTCATTAAAGGCGGGAAAGGACTGGAGACAAGGAACGGGAAGGAATTCGACCATGGCATTTTGAAGCAAGTATCCCGGCATTCGCCTGGATTGATTTGGGGAAACCATGGAAATCCCAAATCTGGATGCCCGGACGGGTATTCGACCCTGCATCCTTCCGAATGCGAGGTCAGAGCGTTACCGCTCACCCACTACGCTCGGTTTGGTGAAAGATAACGCTCGAACCGGGTATTCAGGAGGATGCGTGTTTAGGTACCAGTGTGGCCATACAGATTTTGGTTTTCCATGTTTTCTCGAGATCACTGTAGGTGAAAGCTCAGCAGTCTCCATCAAAACGCCATCGCCAGTTAATTGCGATTGCTTGCTTCCCCGCCATTTTCTGCCGGCTGTAATGAAGCCGACGTTTACAAGCCGTAAAACCAGATGCAAAAATGTTACACTACCCTGTCTCTGAACGACATACAGGGTGATTTCTATTAACGCTTGAAACCCTCCGTAGCGACGTAGGTGACACTGAGACAAGTAATTTTATATAGTACACGCATGTTCGCAAATGTCGTGAAACACCTTTAAAAGGCGTACAAAATTTAACACGACGTCACCAGTTAACCATACACCGCGAGCTGCCGTGAATGTGTCAGCAACCTGTTTGTTTGCATTAGAACACATCGTTTTAAATATGTGATGGGAAGCACTAGGAAAGTTTGGCGCTGAACTCGGCAGGTTGGTGCAAAATTGGTTAGTCTGAAAGAACTGCTGTCGCGGTAACAAAGGCTGCCGGGCTAGATGACAGACTCCTGCGCTCACGTTGAGGCTGCCGAGTTAAGCATCAATCTTTCCTAGCACTTCCGATCACATTTGTAAGACGACTTGTTCTAATGTAAACAAACAAGTTACTGACACATTCACTGCAGCTTGAGGTGTGCCGTCAAATCGTGACGTCATGTTAAATATCTACGTCGCTACGGATAGTTTTAAACGTTAATAGGAATCACCCTGTATTGTATATAAAGCGTTGATTGGTTTGGATACGTACTGGAACGTGTAGATTCGAATGTCAGTTTAAGATAACATTTTTGGAAGTGTGTCAAGTGTGTAGAATTTTTTTTTCTTTTTTTTGCCTTAATCAGCACAGAAACCTGTAGGTTTTTAATTCCATGTAAAACTGTAGCTTTCCATGTGTTATGTAGTCTTGGTAGTGGTGAATTGCGCCACCAATTGAAGCTATGCTGCTTAAGCAAAGAAACTATGCTTCTGGATCTTCAGGTCAGTAATTCCATATGCATTTTGATTATCTGTGTGATGCCCCGTGATCCTTAATCAATCAAATCTTTTAACTGTATACTGTTGTAAAGCAACGTATCAAAAATTATATTTTCGCTGTGATTTGTGAGATATAAAGGTTACCACTCCCATTTATGCCGTATAGACATTTGTATTACTTTTAGATTTGTCAAGTTTGATAATAATTTTAAGTTGGTCTTCTTCTTCGTAGTTCCGGCGCAGTTCTTGTTAATTATCAATTTTTTTTATTTGGGTTTTACGCCTCGTTGATGTCGAGGTCATAAGAGGCGGGGAAGGGGTAAGAGCTAGAAACGGGAAGGAATTAGGCCATAGCCTTTTGAAGAAACGACCGCGGCATTCGCCTGGCGTGATTTGATTAAACCATAGAAAATCCAAATATCGATGGCTGGACGGAGATTCGAACCCGCGTCCTCCGGAATGCGAGGCCAGAGCGTTACCGCTCACCCATCACGCTCCGTAATTACATACTATATTTTGAGCTATAATCGAACTGAACGGACATAGCAATGAGTACTGGTTTGTGGAAAAGAAGCAATGTATGAATTTTGTTGTCAACGACAAATGTTTTGAGTAGTAAAAATGAAGAATGCTTTCTGTTACTTATTATTTATTTAGCGTAGCGAGATCTCACGACATTTCCTCTCCGTGAGTCCGACTGGAAGAGGGACAAGAGTGTCGTGCAATTTTTGGGCACGCAAATTCAATAATCAAAATCTAACCATAAATTATTGACAAAAAAAGGAATTATGATTGCGGGTTTATTTACATAGTACGTAATTTTGTTTTCATTTCAGTTCTTAAAAATCAGGTCAAGAAATGGTAGCGTGACTATGAGAATTTTGAGGTTTTACTTCAATATCTGTTGTTCTTACTGTCAAATGCCACCTATGACGTACAATAGTCCTCATTCTGGCTGCATTATTATTCCTTCAAACAAAATTACTACACACACATCAAAATCCTTTCAAACTTCAACTCTACATCATACGAGCATGTTTAAAACTCCATACAGAGTGCAACTATTTAACCAATTTTAATTTTTCATAATATTGCCTCTTTGTAAAGTGACTCGCACACAGTAGAACTTGTAATTTTAAATATTTTTGAGTTTTCAGGAAAGTGTTTCTAAATAAGACACTTCCACAGAGTTGAATCAAATATATTGGTGAAATTGATGATCATATTTTATTAAAAATGTGAATATTGTGGTAGAAAATTGTGGATTAATTATTGTCCAAGTACCTTACATAGCTCAAAAGTTTTCAATACTTTCCTCTAGTTTTACCAAATTCCCACATCGTAAAATCCATCTAATTTCAAAACAACGTTAATCGGAATGCACCACGTTGAACAGTCCATTCCGCCAGTTTATTTTTCGATTTGTTATTTATGCTCTTTTCAGTGGGCCCCATCACATACGATGCCTTTCTCACTGACAAGTCACCGAAAATTGTAAATTTACATGAGCTTTTTACAATCCATTCGATAGATAGTCTCAACAAAAATCACGGATTATAATACAAATTATTTCATTTCAACCAATCGCCAAATCAGGGTTTACCTTGTTCACGGACTCTAACCATCTCAGAATGAATCATTTAATAATCAAAAAGCGCGATTAAAAATTAATTAATTGAGTCAGTTATAACCGTCTTAAAAACACAACAAACAAAAAGTAACAGCGAGAATAACTAAAAGATACTACAAACTGACTAAAACAATTGGCAGACACCAGATAGCAACCAAAGATTTTTTTCTTGTTTCTTTCCTTTAAACTTATCACAACCTTGATGACTCGCCTTAAATACTCAATCAAAAATTTCTAGCTTATAATTGTTGTTGGACGTGACTGTAGATGTTATAAATGAATGCTTCCTTTCTCTGACTACGTAAAACAGTAAGAGTTTCTGTATTTAGTGAAGCTGTACAATGATTTCGACATTAAAATCCTAACGACATGACGTTACATTTTGATAGTGTAAGAATTTTTTTTTTCCATTAACGTTTATTTTCCACTCGTTCTTGCTGCAACTAGACTGTGGAGATAAAGATTACAAAACAAGATTTACTTCGCGACGATTGGAAAATAAATCCGTTCTGGAATCTTACTTGTGTATTGGTTATAATTTTGTTTTTGTTTATGTGGATTCGTCCTTGCACGATCGCCAAATTATAACAAGTTCTAATTCGAGAACTAATTGTAATCGACCGTCTGTGGATCCTACAATGCCTAATTTTCAGTATGTTTGTGCCTTGGCTATCTTTAGTCTTACAGGGACGCATTTAGTTCCCCTCGAAAATAAGAATCATTGGCAATAATTTGATTTTCTAAACATTTTTTCTTGTTTCTCATATTTATTATTCACTGATGCATCGCCACAAATTGAAATATGTCTTTTTTTGTTAACTTTGTTAAATGTTTACAGATTAAAAATGTTTCTTTCTTTACTACGTTCTTAAATGTTTAAGAAGTGTATAGGTGTTGGGAGGCCCCATGTAACACCACGTATTGTTGCGAACCCCGTCATGTTTCGTGTTTGATTCGTTTGTCTCATCCACATCCATTAGTACTATATATTCTTGCATTTTCCTTGTCATTGTTTATTGGTCGTCGGATCGAGCAGGGTGGGTGAGCGGTTAACGTTCCGGCCTCTCATTCGGGAGGACGCCGGTTCGAATCTCCGTCCAAGTATCCAGATTTAGGTTTTCCAAGGTTTCAATCCAGGCGATTGCTGGGATGCATCCTTCAAATGGCCATGGCCAAATTTCTTCCCGTTCCCTGTCCCCAGTCCCATCCCGCCTCTAATGACCTCGACGTCAACTAGGCGTAAAACCATAAGTAAAAAAAAAAAAAAAAAAGCTGGTCGTCAGCAGTATTTCGATTGTGTTCTTCATTCACAGGCATGTTTTCTCCTGGTCAGTTTTCTTTTCACAATTTCTATCTTAAACTGAAAGCCGAACCCACTCTACACTTGTTAGTGGCTTAGTTTTACTTTGGAGCTCATTTACGCCTAATTTCGCTACTTTTGTCTTCTTATTCCCCAATATTTTCACAGATACAGTAAGTCAAACTTTTACAAACTGGGCTCCACAATATTCAGTTATAGAATACATCATTTGTCGCTAGTAGTCTAGTTTACAATGTTTAATATTAATAGCTGCTGAAACGACCGTCACTGTGGTGTACGAGGCTGAAACTGACGCACGGGTCACACTGAATAGCGTTGTCAGAGCTATCTCTGACGTGACGTCATCGGAAGTGCTAATAGCGGGGAGAGTTTCGGCTTATCTGAAATCATGGGGGCACGTCTGCTACATACAGCTGTACCGCAACCTCTCCTATCAGTTAAAGTTCTTTAGAGCTAAGCATTTTTTTTAGGAACACTATTTCGTTATGCAACTTTTCTCGACTAGCGAGTATAAACACGTTTATCGTATTCGCTTCAGAAATAATACTCGTGGATTGTGTCTGACTAAAAGCAGAGCGATTGAAAAAGTTTTTGGTGTTGGTAGTGTAACAGCCCTCAAACCTAAACTTAAATGGATTTGTATTTTGTGAATCATTTGTTGTAGGCTGGAGTTTGGTTGAATATGATCTGGTAGGTTTGTTTTGCAATTTCGTTGTAAATCAATGTATATAGACTTTTTTCTGAAAAGAAATTATTTAAAAGCCATTTTATATGTTTAAGAATAGAATTGTGCAAGAGAATTGCTTAAATGTTCGTAATTCCAAGTATTAATGCAAGTTACGATTTCTAAAGGACAATTTGCTACATTTTAAAATGATTTCTGTGGATAATTTTGTGTTTAAGTATCTTTAATTTCCATTTCTGACCATTTTGTAATGATGGTAAATGATCATGTATTAATTCTGATTGTTTTTAATATGTTTCAATTGTTTAAGTATTGTTAATGTTCGATAATTATCTGGCGGAAGCTTTTGAAGTGTTCTAGAAATCTCGACGTAGCTTATATGAAGCAAACATCTGAGACAGAGTTTATACAGACTCAATATACGACGGCGAAGGACTGTATTGTCTGTGGAAGCAGTGTTGTATGCCATCTCTGGGTTATATGTATGTATGTGACCAGTATCTTTGACGTCGTGTTTTCTATGAAAATAAAAAAACAAATGTTAAATTGAACTGTATCATGGACTGATTATTCATCATATTAACTAAAACCACGAACAATCTAATAGTAGCCAAAGTTGATACCTCTTCTGCTCTGTTGCCATTCGGTCCGTGGACGGAATGTTCTCCTTGGGGAATGCCGGACGGTGTTGTCCAGAGTGCGCGGTGACGCCGCGCCACCTATATGGAGGCGCCTGAGGCCATTAATTATTCGTTGCACACGGCAGCTGGCCCACCACGCCACGTGCTATCAGCCGGCGCTAATTTCGGGCCTGAAAAATGAATGGAGGCCAGGCAGCCACTGACAGTTCACGCAGACTCACCGAATTGGTGGCGTCTCCCGCTCACTATCCCAGCCAGTGTGTGTGTGTGTGTCTGTATGTGTATGTGTGTGTGTGTGTGTGTGTGTGTGTGTGTGTGTGTGTGTGTCTGTATGTGTGGTGTGGTGTGGTGTGTGTGTGTGTGTGTGTGTGTGTGTGTAAGAGAGAGAGATGAGGGTCTGAGAGTGTGTGAAGCTTCGTGGGAGTATTCGTGCCTCAACTCCGTGTTAACCACATTCATACTTGATGAGCAACAGTGCTGTCCTAATCCTGCGGCGAAGCTGGCAATGTGATCCACAAGCCATCAACGGAGTACACAGAAATGTTGTTAAGGTTTCCTGCTCTAGAGTTACGGTCGGGAAGGCATAAATACAGCTCAGCGTTTTGTGGTTGGTATCGTCATCTGTACTTCTAGGTAATGTATGTTTCGCAACTTTTTTGCCACTTTGTCTCTCTTACTCTCAACCCTTCCTCCCTCATTGCTTCGGAATCTGAATGAGATGCGAGGAAAGAGTGCATCCTTTCGGGTAATACTAAGCGTGTAAGCAAGGAAATAATTAATGAGTTACCAAAAATTTCAGAGTAGAAAAACTATTGAATGTGCAAATGATTGTGTCTGCTGATGATATTATCCTTCTAACTAATTAGTTTAAAGGTTCAGAGAACATAATCAGTGGTGTGAACGAAATACAGGTTGAGGAATCTGGATTAAATATATACCAAAAAATTTATGAACTTAGTCTGAGATGGTAAAAATCAACATTAAAGTAAATGTCAAAAAAAAAAAGATCTGGTTCATTTAGGTGTATAATATATCAAAAACAGGATGACTCTAGTGCAAAGAACCAACTTTAAAACAGAATCATACTATTTTTAAGCTATGCACTACTTCTCAGATCATCGTAATGTGCATGATTTTTTTTTTAAAAAAAAATTGCGTGAAATAATAAGGAAAAGATTTTGATATTATTAGTTAAAAACACAACACATAAATGATTCTTAAAAGAAGATTTGTGAGTCGTATTTTGGGTCATAATAATTTTATAGAAGTTTGGTTAAAGTTGGTTAGAAAGCTGGTTAGAGTAAAACATTAAATTACGATCTGATCGCGAAGCCTTAAAAAGAGCTGCGTTGAAGGAGGAAGTGATAATATCAAACTTTCCAAGAGAGTAGTGACCAAAGATTTAAAAGTGCCTTATATATTGTTATTCGCATATGGTAGAATTTAAAAATTGTCAGTCAAATTAAAATCCACATCAGTTTTGAAAGCAAGATTAAACATATACAAGTCAGTAGAGAAATGTATCGAATGAGAAGTGAAATGACAGAAATGTGTTCCTCATATCTTATCTGCAATAGAAGAAAAAAGAAATTTCAAGATATTCCATACTCATTCCTCAATAACGCAGACGATTTAGGTGTTTGCTTTATTGTGGTGGACTGGAGCAAAAATTATAAATGTCAAAATAGATGGAGAGGGCTGGGGGATGACGAAAATCTCGAAAAGCGTGGGAAGTGTGAAATAATAAACATTTTTATAAAAATTTCTATGTTTTTGTGACCCAACGTATTTTTATTTTCATGGTAGATAGACGCTAGGTACGTACTACGTACTTAACTGGAATGGTATTTTATTCGGAAAAGAAAAAACAATATGTCTTTCCTGTCAAATGGTTTTCTCAATTTCATATGTCACGTGATTAAACTGTACTTTCACCATTAGTACACTGAATCTAGTGGTTGAATCAGCCTATCATTTCAGAAGTCTGGTGTTCAATTACCTGTCTGGTAATCCAGATTTCGGTTTAACCCGCTTTCCTAAATCTCTTCAGGTTCATTGAAAAAATGCCATCGAGGAATTCTTTCATGTTCCTTTTCACGATATTCTTCCAGCTCTACTTACTTGTCAACTATAAGCGGCAAAACCCCAACAAAAATTTATAAACTATAGCTGCCATGTAACCGACAAATGTATTATCCTGATTAGATATAAATGTTGCAAGGTCCTTTACGAAACGGTTTCCTAAACAGAAACAGTACACTAGATGTTGCTTAAAACTCAGTGGATAAAACCGTTTTCCCGTATAGCCGTTGTAAACACTCATTTGAAAGCTAATCCGCATTCCGCAGGGCTATTCTTGATATCAGTTTGATTTTATTGGTATGTATGTTCGTTGGGCCAAGTAGGACCACGTTAAACCTTTGTTTGGATAAAATTTTCTGTGGATGTGTACACATTACTTTCATTTTATAATGTTATATCAGACCTAGTCATTTTATCCTCAGATCACTAAAACTTTAAATACTAAAAATTAATACCCTACGAGGTTATAGTATAAGTCAGTAAGTATTTCAGTGGAAATTAGTGAAAACGCTGTTTGCACTAAGTTTAGTGCTTTGCTCTGTAGTTGCCGTTTTGCATATTGATTTTATTATCCTCCTCAAATTTAATTTCATCCGGTGTGAGTTGTGTTCTCCATGAACTTTGGTTAAAAATAACCTCTAGAACTTTATGAATTATTACAGTATTTCTTAGCAGCGTACGGCCACCAATTGCAAATATCATTATTAATCTTAACAACAAACTTCCTTCAAAAGTGTAATGTGGGTAAGGGATTCAAGGATTGGAATAAATTACCAAATTCTACATAATTTACCAAAAACACTAATAGAATTTAAAATAAAAATATGTTAAGAGCACATGAAAATAATTTAGGAAATTACACTCAAAGATTTTAAAATAAAATAAAAAATAAGAAGAAGATAGGAAAAAATGAATGTGTAGTGAAATTGATATCTGAGCATACACATCTTCGCATTAAAATTAAATGTTGCCTAAAACATTTTTTCTGTTTCATTAGAATCGTAATAATTAGTGAATGCTCACCAGTTTTCCATTTTACAAGATTTTGTATCTAATTTTAATCTTAACTAAGTTCCATCGGTAATTCTTTTAATATCAGAGAATAGATGTTTTAATCTTTGGTTCTAATAACCAAACAGGGAGCAAAAAGTTCTATACATCAGTACATAAAGAAAGTGTCACGGAAATTCTGCATCAAACAAAGGAGCTATAGATAATCAATTTAGTCATCTCACAATTATTGTTATGACTAAACCCAAACGCCTACAGCCTTAGTTAGGGGTGGCCCATCTCACCGTAAATTTTTATAATTAACATCTCAACCAGTTTCTAGCTAATACTGAGGTTTCGTACATTCATTATCTGCAGCTGTAGGACGTTCCGTACCATTTACCAGCGTCCTCATTTAAATTCTGAATCACACTGCTTCCTGTTGCAGAACGCGCAAGTGCATTCTAGTCTGAGAGCCATTTATTTAAATTGTATTCTGCTGCAAAAGATTCCGTGGAAGTGATTAGCACTAGTTACCGATACGCAATTTCCTCGGTGATTTCATTAATATAATGCCGATCGTAGTTGAATTTGGAACCAGTTACAATTTCGCCGTGGCCCGTTGTATTGGAATTGAGTTGCTTTATACCGCAGAGGGGAGCCAATTTCAGACCCGCAGAGCAAACTGGTAATGCGCGCTCAGCTCTTCAAACAGAATTCGCCCGATACGGGGGTTCAGCAAATAACAGCTCCCGGAGACGCGATACGGGGCTAGGAACAGGTGTCACGATCACAGATAATGTTGAGGGGAGATCGCAGAAGAAATTACGGCTGAAACACCGAATTGATTTCTGTCATTTGTTCAATAGAAGTACAAACAATTGTGAAATATTAGAATTAAAAATTTATTAAGCTTTTATTTCAGAGATATGGAGTTTACAACATCGCTCTAAATGGATGGGAAAGTTTATTGACATAGTTCTTTAGGAGCAAATTTGTTGCATAATCTCCTTAATACAGGTCTGTCAATTAAATCGCTATATCAGAATACTGTTCAGCAGGTTATGACAGCCCTCATTCCCAGCCCTTTTATGAAATTTTATTTTAAGAAGTATGTATAGTAAAAGACAAGTGCATTTGTATATTCTTCATGTGATTAATCATGAATTTATTTATATTCGTCATGTTAATGAACATTGTTTTATGGAGAGAAATGTGTAAATATTATGCAATACGATCAAAGACAGAACTATGCATGAAAAGTTTTTAATTGTAAGTGTTGATGTGAGCAACTATGTTTGGACTGGTTCATATTGCTAATTTTGTGTTTAAATACGTGTCAACATCTTTAATTTTCATTTACGGATGTTTAATGATGATTGTGAATGATTTCTTGTTAATTCTGATTATTTGATTGTCGACCGCATTGTAGACGTTCAAGAAACATCGGTCAGCTTTCTTCATATTATTCTGGATGTTTCGATAGTGTCTATTTAAGTAAGTGGCAGAGACGAGCAGTTTGTTGGCGTTGTCGATTAGTTACAGTTTCAAGTGTTCAGTCGCTATATTTGTGCTTTAGTATCTTTAGACGAGTCTATTGAGCCTTATCCACGCATAATGTTATCTTGGAGTTTACGGCGAAACAAATATGATGCGAAAAGTGATCCGCCGGTGTTGTCATTTCATAGAACTGTTTAACCATTAAAAAGCAGTAGTAATCAGTAACCTTTTTGGGAAGAAAGACATCTGGCGATCAACGACAACAATTTGTAAATAAGAGGACTAAGTGATAAAAGGAAATCATCATTAATTGATGTCAGGATGGATTAATTAATTTCAGAAGAGCGTTTCAAGGTATTCTTTTATTATTTGGAGTCAAGTAACGGGAGTCTTCTCGTAGTACCCGAATTTTGGATTATTTGAGGCTGATAATACTCCATCCTTCCACGCTGATAGGTCTTCGTCAATTTTCTTGTTGTACTTCCCAATAATAAGTGTCTTCTTCAATCGAAAAAGTTTAATATAAATTTTCTGATAATAAAGTATCTTCTTTCTCCTCAGCCGTTCGTTTCGTTATATTTATCCTCGGGAAATTTAAACCTTGGTGGTTTCCCCTTGCTTTGTTCAGTGGTGGAAGTCTATACTGTTCCTTGGCTGTCCGGGTGAGGCCGCGTCGAGATTTGTAATACCGACGTTTCGACCAACATTCTGCGGTCTATTTCATGGATAGAAACTGAGTTTATCGGTGTTGGTTGCAGTTATATACACGTGGCCCGCTGCCTGTCTAGTAGACGAAATACGAGTATATATTATTTTTCATGTGAATGGTTGTAATGTATATTTGTTCAGTGTAGTGTGCTGTTTATGTTGTGAATGAATAAGATGCATGAAAGGACAGGAGACTTGCTTCCGGCCTATTCAGGCATACTCTTCCGAGGGCTCGTCCGGCTTAACATGTCCATCCGACGGACGAATCACCGTTAATAGTTCGTATGCCCTTATTCCATATGGAGTGTGGATGGGTTTGTAATTTAACTCACGACTTTGGAGCACAATCTGTTGACTAAGAATTAGGCAGCATCACGTCTCCTACCCTGTCAACCAAGTCCTTATCGAGCGTCCATAAAATACATAGCCCCATTTTGGTCTCCTCTGAACCCCCCTCATCCCACGTAGCCTGACGTGGCTTTTGCCTCCACAACCCTCCCCCTCCCCCCTACCTCGCGTGGCACGTAGATTTTTTCCATATTGATTCCAAGATTTTGTACTTTTTATAACAGTGACAAATAATATGAATGATAAGCAACCTGGCTTGACCCTCCCCACACATAGCCCAGCGTAGCTTTCAACTAACCCCCCCCATTTTTTTGGACCGTCGACGTAGTTTATGGACGCTCCCTTATCATGAAAATTTCTTCGACCGCCAGAACTCGAACCAGATAACGTCGTCTCAGGCGCTGTATACCATGACGGTGAGCAAGTAAATGAGCCAGGTAGGTAGCTAATAATTGAGAGAAATGAGGTTCTTATGGTATCTCCTCCATTTAATACTGACTAAATTTAACAACCCACAGAGTGCTTCCTCTTAGACTTACTCCTATCATCTAACTGACAGTATGTGGAGCGTGATAACACAGAAGTATCACATTTAGCATCTAGTCTAGCTGTCCACCGTGTAATAACACAGAAGTATCGTATTTAGCATCTAGTCTACCTGTCCAACAAAGGAAAGTATTCATCTGAGATACCAAAAAAAAAAAAAAAAAAAGTTCTGAGAAAATTCGATGCTTTTGAGCATGCTCGCGTGAGCCCGTTGGACCGGACAGAAACGTTCTTTGTGCTGTGTACTCCGAAATGGCCGATCTAGATACGCAGGCGGCCATAATGACTGCGCACTTGTGCTGCTGCTTTGAAGTAACGCCCGCGCCCTGAAGTTTATAGCTATTCATTGCAGGCGTGATTAATGACACGCCAGGATACTGCGTGCAGCTGTTCATTACTCACACCTTAGTACGGAGCCATATATTTCATTTTCCTTCGTACTTCCGTAAATCTGTTTCACGGAAGCTATGATACACTGGCAGACTGGTGTTGAGATTAATTTCTCGCAGTTCAGTTGTGATATTTGCATTGTTATCGATAATTTATTTATCACAGCACCAAATGGACGTTAGGATCGAGATTCCCGGGGACCTTGAAGAATTATACTCTTTTTTTTCAGGTTCCTTAGCCAGAAGAGGACAAACGGAAAGAAATTCACTGGAAATGGGCTCCATTACTGTTTTAGCTAACAGCTCAGAAAGTACCCGCTTGCCCTTTCTATTTGGGTGTAAGCCATGACTAGTGATACCCTACCTACCAATGGTGTTCACAGGCACAACGGAACTAATGTCTTTCTCAAGTAGCACTTTCTAAGGCATATTTTATTACCACCATAATGCCACTCTTAAGAAGATACTCAGAATTAAATAGTGACATGTTTTTATAATCTTGACTCATCGACTTAAAAGTCGTTAGAGCCGAGGAAAGATTTGGGGCAGGTAACAGGAAGGAAATTGACTATTTCAATTTTTGAGGGAACCGTCACGGGTTGAATTAGTTATTTCGGGAAGCAAGGGAAAACCAAAATCTGGATGGTCGAAACTGAGATCAACTAGACGTCCTGTCATATCCTAGACCTGAAAATTAATTGCTAACTCAATAGGCACTGTGATAATATAAGTACTGAGCTCTAAAAGAGCTTTCTTGGGGTGAAATGAAGGTACTAGAGCACTAACTCGACGAAACGACAGTATGAAGATCCATTTGTCTCCATTGCGGCATCAGAAATTTCGGCCAGCCTTGAAAAGTTTTGAATCACATCTTCGAAAGTTTAGATGTTTGCGTTTTTGGCAGGTTTATCACATTAATGAGAGCCTGAGTCAATCATCGTATTTAATTAACAACTCATTATGGAAATCGTATTCGTTCCACGACCAGCCATATCACAGCTTCTCGTACAGTTGTGGCATGTCTCAGCCAATATGGACGACTGTTTCAAATCTTTTGTTTGCTGGGTGGCTAGTACATAAATTTTCATAAGATTATATCTTTTTATTATTATTAAATTACTCCGCGATTCACTAAAAGTGTGTGGCGGAGAGTGCATTTCACCTACTAAGAATGGTAATGGTTTGGAAGGGATGTAATGGATATGCCAGGAGGCGCCTATGGGCTATTGTAAGGAACTATCCCAACATTCGCCTCAAGTGATCCGGGAAAACCATGGAAAACCCAGATCAGGATTCATTTCTGTCAAGTGCTGTATGTATCGCTCTTCTTAACACTGACTGAGTCGTAGGCTTTTTACTAACGCTAGTGAAGGGATGTTAGACAATTACTTCACGAACACACTAACAAATCTGATACCTAGTACAGGGTTTACTAGTTTGAACTATAGCGAAAAATTCATTAGGAACATAATCATCAGAGATATATTGTGAAAAAAGTCTCAGTTGATTAAAACCCAAACTGTTCCACAGTGAAGGTATACAACACTGTTTATGGTGATTCATCCGACGGATTTGGACATTAAACCTGATGGCCTCCAGTGTGTTTTCGAAGTCTTCCTTCGTACATTCTCAGTTTCATCTACCCTACATGTTAACTTTAACAATAGTCATTTACACGCATACAGTACTGATGAAAGGAACTGGTAGCAGTACCTCTGTAATAGGCCTCCTGCACAGGATCTAACCAGCTCACGGGGTGAGAACCGCTAAACTACTTTGCCTCCGTACCATAAGTGGTGGATCTACGGATCTAGAGCCAGAGCTGTACGATTGCCTCCTCTTCGAGCATTAATTTGCCACGCCCAGAGTGTCACCGCCCGAGGCAATAGTTAAAATAAAAAACAAAATGCCGCCCTTCTGAAGTTGCCGCTCGGAGTAACCGCCCCGATTTCTTTTAGATCCGGTACTGTGTATTATATTAACCCATCACTTCTTTTCATAGAGTCTCAGAGATCTCTACTCATCGATCGTATAACAATTGTAGCACCCACTCCGGAGGTGGTGTGAAACTTCTTCGGGCACTGTGGGAACATATTTGTCAGCTTTACCCGTTGCGCGTGTACACATTGATAAAAGCAAATTAATTTTTATTTTTATTTTTTATCTGTCAGCGATCCACTGCAAGCATCACATTCAATGTTTTGTAGTAACCAATATCCCTACATGTCAAAAACTTATCCACTTTTCTTCACCGAGCATGGTGAGTGAGTGGTTAACACTCTGGCCTCGCATTCGGGAGTACGCCGGTTCTAATCCCAATCCGGGCATCCAGATTTGGATTTTCCATGGTTTCCCCAAATTACTCCGGGCGAATTCTTCCTTAAAAGGCCATTGTCGAATTCCTTCCCGTTCCTCTAATGACGTCGACGAGGCGTAAAGCCATAAGTTAAAAAAATATTTTTCTTCGTGTTGTTGACTCGTTTTTATTACTTTCAAAGTTTCGGAATATTGTCGTTGTATAAAGATAGTCAGTCACTGTTACCATAAGCAAATAGTGACCAGATTCCGTGACACAGATGCCGACTCATCGCGAGTGAAACCTGTCTACGCTCAGCCCAGTGAAAGGCGTTCTGGGCCTACAATGTAGAAGGCCAACAAGCCATTCAGCGTTGTCTGTCGGATGCAGGTGAGACGACCGTCGCAGCGTTTCTTTTGAGTTGGACCTGGGTTCTTCATTGTCCACCTCTGCTTTCAGTGTGGGGCCAGGCAAACCGGTCCGCCTTTCACGGCCGGCTCTCTGTGTGTTTGCAGCCTCGCCTCGCCGGGACTCGAAGCGAGGTCCCCCGCTGTGAGAGCCACCGCCTGTGGGAAATCACACGCGAGCCGACCTTGGGGCCAGGGAGCACTGCCGTCGGTTTGCAATGCAAATCGAATTCACCTACCGCCCCGTCGCGCACATACACAGCACGTTTCGGGCTTCCGCGTTTAAATTTCCATAAATCTCCAGGTCTCGGCACCCCGCGCCAGTTTCAGACTTTTAATTGCGCGTAGAGCAGTATTTCCAGATCCACTTAGGCCGCGCTGGGAATACGCATCTCGAGCTGATATTATAGTGTTTATACTTTTTAATTCGGTTCGCTTTTTAGCTTAATGGAATGGCTCTGTTTCGGATGGTAATTGTATGCAGATTAGATAGGGGAAGTCTTAAGGGAGAAGTTTATTGAGAACTGTATTTTCCTCCGACTGCAGACAGCTCCTCTGTGCCACATATTTATGGCTACTCGTGGCTAGGTTATGAATAATTGTGGAAGTATACTCATTCCCTCTTAAAATTATCCACCGGGCTTTATTAATACGCTCTTTTCATAGAGCAGTAGCACCTTAGCTTCGAAAACAAATTGTTCTACCATTGCGCGTATTTATCCTAATATAACAATACGTTTTTGTAATCAGTAAACTGGTTTCCCCATCTTGAGTAAATCGCTTCAACCTACGTCTTCGATTATCTCTTTCAAATATTCTAAAATTTGTATTCCTTCAATAGACAATTCGCACATCCTGCTATTTCTTTCTGTGAGTCACATCCATAAACTTTTTTCTAGACCAGCGCTACCCAACCAATTTTTGAGATGGGCCAAAATTTCGACCCTACAGGCAACGATTTTGATTCTAAGCTAGCCTGCGGGCAACATAATACTTGGTTATGGTTACGATAGATATTTAAATATAACAAAGATAAAAGAACCTGTTTATTACAATAAAAAAGTAAAAGCCATCAATGAGGCCTTTGCAGAAGTTTTTTTTATTTTTTTTTTATTTTTTTTTTAAAAATTGCAATCAAAAAGAAAAACCCAATGAGACCTTTGCAGAGGTTTTAGAGCAAGCAAATTAAAGACCGCTGCTTTTGGCGCGCCAACGCATTTTCAGAACCATATCATCTCTAACACATGTTTCCTTTTTTCTTTATTGACCAGCTTTATTTTCAGCATCGTTCTATAGCTGCGGGTTTCAAATTTTGCAATGTTTTTTTTTTTCATTCTGCTGTCTCTAAGGTCGAATTTTCAATTTCTCAAAGTGCTTTACTGATACATATAGTTTTGAATATTATATGCGCAACAAGTCATACTTATGGCTACAGATATACTAAATAATAACAATTCCATGTGGTCCTAATGACAGGATTAATATTGGCTGCGAATTTCGCCCCTGTCTTAGCCTCCTTAACCTAACCCGGTAGTGTTATCTGGTACAGGAGACCTACAATGTAACGCGTAATTCGAATCACGGTAGTGTACTTCATATTACACAGCAAGCTGTGCCAAAGGTGAAGGTCTGGTTGAGGGTCTATCATAATCCCTGCTGAGACAGAGATTTGAACCGGGGCTTTTCATTCCCCAGTCAGATACCTTAACCAATGAGCCAGCAGACCGCTAGAGATATACTGCTAACATTAGCATGTCGGTGACGCGAACTCATTAGACTTTACCCATCCAAAAATCTCCCAACGCACCTAAAGTAGTTTTCACATCAAAAACTAAAAATCTTTAAACCACAATCCGAAGGTTAGTCGAATATTCTCGAAGGAAAAAATGTTGTGTCAGATGCAGGGAGGACAATTCCTTTCTTCAGGGGTCTACAGTTTAACGTGTATTCAAAACCGCCGTAGCTTATATAATCAAATACAACTCCTAAAAATTTCTGCTCACCACGGGATTTGAACGCGAGACCGGAGAGAGTTACTTTCGTAAGTAAACGCCTTGACCGCTGTGCTACCAGACCGCCTTGCTTCGAAATATACGTGAGGTAAGTAGTATCAAAATAGGATAAAAACTGTGGGTTTGTATGAACAACTTTGGCGGAAATTAAGGTTAGGGCAAGGAGGAAAGGGTTTAGGTTTTTTTAGATCAACGGTTAAAAACTGCGTGTTTGTACGAAAATCAAACATTCATTTTTATATATTAGATACAAGTATAATCCATACTTTCACTGCTGCCCAAGCGCAACGCATCACACTTATAGCTACAGATGTACTGCTATTACATCATGTTGGTAACGCGAACTCAAAAAAGCACGTCATAGAATGTCGGTGACGGGAAGTCGCGAACCTCTCGAACAGACATCGGCGAAAGAGCATATAGAAGTTTTCGCTTTTAAAAAAATCGCGTTCGCGTCTTTTAGGGTGTGTGTGAATGAAAGAGCTACCTTGTACCCTTGAAGCCGTGAGGCATGCGGCCAGCCGTTCGGTCTGACGTTGAACGGTGGGCGTCAGGTGCAGTGAAAGACGCCAGAACCAGGGCTGCTGACGTAATACCCACAAATACCGCCGCCCTTGGGCGGGTGGCCACGGCTAAGGGACGCCGGGATCATTGACCGACAGTCCTTGGTTCGGGGCAGCATAACTTCATTCACTTACATACGTTCGGTAATACAGATATAGTCAAGGTCGTTAGAGCAGGGATAGGATGGAAGACGAGGGAGCGTGCATAAACCACGTAACTCCATTTTGGCCTCCTGTCAACCCTCCCTTCCCCCCCCCCCCCCCAAGTAGCCCTACGTGGCTTTTGCCTCTACCCCTCCCCCTCCCCCACGTAGCACGTAGATTTTTTTCCCTTTTGATTCCAGAAGACATTTTGTACTGTTTTCTCTTGTGAGACTATTGTAAATTACATAAGGAGATAATTAACTAAGGTAAATAAATATTCACATGCTGTTGTGAGTTCTGTTCCTCATTTTAACTGTGTAAAATGTTATGAAAGAAAAGCTACGTGGTCTGGCTCGAAACCCCCCCCTCCCCCCACGTAGCCCAACGTAGCCTTCCAGCCAAGCCACCCCCCCCCCCCCCCCCTGGAACGGGCCACGTTGTTTGTTCTCGCTCCCCAAATAACGGGAAGGGATCAGGGAATAGCTTTTTGGACGAATCAACCTTAAGGAGAGCCGAAATATGAATGGCCGGACGTGGGTTTACAATTGCACCATCCCGAACGCTAATAAAGCAAACCCGGACTACGCTGAATAAATGACCAGTTGTATTTACACCCTGCAAAATAGTTATATTTCGTTGTTAGGGAATCATCAAACTGTAATGGGATAATTATTACTACACAAACTTTTTATCGCATATTCGGATATAGTTTATAATTTTGTTATTATTATGATTAACTGTGATCAAGTTCTTTCTCTACACCTATAATATTCTAATAAGAAACCTTTTATAAAATTCTTTTACTCTGTGAGTTTAATTGTTCAACAAAACCCTCGCTAACTGGAAAAAGAAACTTTTTCAAATCTTCTTTTCGAAACCAAGTGCCAACGTCATCTCTACGTATCGACATACTGCTCCTACAATCATCCAGGACACATCATCTATGGATACTTTATACATACCTACCACTATCTTTACAACCCACATCCTATCCTCTAATGACTGCCATCTTACCTCTATTTCATATCAGTTACGGTAATTTATGCAAACAGCCATCGCGAATTTGTGGATAAATTAAGTTTCCCAACCATAGGTTGCAAATGCTAATTGCAGATGAAGAAACCTAGTAGACTAATAATCTAGATCATATATGGGCAACCCCCGGCCCCCGGGCCGGATCCGGCCCTCCACCAGCTTCAATCCGGCCCGCGAGAGATTCAGAAATTTCAAATAAGCTTCAAACTCAAATCTCTCATTAATGTTCATTTGATTTTTCTATCTGTTTTTGTTAATTTGCTTTTTGTATGTTTGATTATGCTATTGTAATTCTAATAAATAAATAAAAAATGTGTGAATTTCTATCGCCTTTTTATTCACTACTACCTACTTATTTCTTACCTACGGCCCGCGGCCTGATTAAGTCCCGAAATTACGCCCTCAGCTAAGCAAAGGTTGCCCATACCTGATCTAGATGTTGGATCGTCAGTTAAACAGCATAGACTGATAGAACCACTCCTTTTCCTTACTTTTGTAATTGTTCTTGAGGATTATCTGTGGCGAATAAATGTAAGTGATAATGACATTGAACCAAAATCCAAACTTCCTTAAACTGTACTGTGTTTCACAGAAGGAACTTTCGAAGTATTAGATAAAATAAACACAAGGACTCCGTAAAGCACTTTCGGAATTGTTTCTGAAGTTCGGTATGTGAAATACGGGGCAATAGAAACTTTTTACAAGATTCAAGGCTTGGCTGTGAGCGCTTAGCGTTTGGTTGATGCAGCTCTGTAGAATTTAATAATTTTATTGAAATGAAGAGAACACTAGAGAATACTCGTTGACTTTCAAGGGAACACTCCCTTCCACCAGATTTACTATAGTAAAATACTTACTGCGTCTGCATGTTTTGTCGTGCACTGACACAAATTGGATGAACAGAAATAACAGATTTCATGATAGATTAGATGGTATCGACAGGATGCTTCTGAGACAAGTGCAGTATAAGTTTGACTTTTACACCAAACACCTGCGCATTTTAGACTTAAAAGGAAAAATGCCTGGTTCGAGGAGTATTATAACACTGCCTCCATCTTTCACCATTAACAAATGACGTCAAATCTTTTTGATCAGAACTAGCATTATGAATCACTTTGCCTATCCACATCACGCCGATTAATGCAACATGTAGCTCTTTTGCCTCCTCAGTAAGTATCCTTCATTTCTTTCTACGCTTTTCCTCTTCTGTATCTTGCCAAGTATTCTGGATCTCTGTGCATATTCCCTATCCACTCTCGCCTTAGTTGTTGGAGGAAGAATTTCTGTAAAACTATGTAGGCAACCATAAGTGAAAATTATTATTTCATTTAGCCATCTGAAATTCTTGTGTTTATGTATCCAAAATAGTAATAACCAAATATGAGGCTTGAAAAATAATCCCATAATACCTAATGTTCCCTGAATCATAAAAACCAGAAACTATTCGATTCCTCAGGGTAAATATATTCCAAAATTGCTAAATGAAAACTGAATATTGCGGCCAATTCCATTGCAACAACTGAAAAAGTAACAAACCTTCAAGAGTACTAAACGCCGAAAGTTTCGACAAATTTGATTAATTTAAAATTTAATTAATGGTTGGCATTAATTCTGTTAGTTACCTCAACAACCTGGTTTAGTTTTGTAAAGATTGATTTTGATGACAGTTATTCACTGCTCAATCCTTATATATCAAACAAAGTTTTATAAAACTTAATACAGTAAAGCACCTCAGTCAGTTTAAGTTTGTGCAATATAAAGTCAGTGATAGTTATAGAATTAAAAGAAAAGCTGCACAACTACATCTACATCCATACTCTGCAAATCACAAACGTTGTGGGTGGCAGAGGGTGCTAAGCACCAATCCTAACCCGCGCATTCCAATCCCGAATAGCAAAAGGAAAGAAGGAATACATAAAAACCTCAGTACGGCATCTTATTTCTCGAATCTTATCCCTCCGGTCATTGCAACCTAAATATGTTGGCGGAAGAAGTATTTCATAGCACTCGTAATTTAAAGATTTTCGAAAATTCTCCAATACATTCGAACGCAAGCTACGTCGTCTGTCTTCCTAACTATCCCAGCCCGATCTATGTATCAATTCTGTGACGCTTTCATAAGGGCTGTAGCAACAAGTCCCGAATCGAGCGGCTCTCCTCTGCACCCTCTCCACTGAGTCAATCAGGCCCTTGCGATACGGATCCCAAACTCCACAACAGTAATCCAGAAGCGATAGCACTTGTGTTTCATACGCTAACTCCTTTGTATGAGCATTACAATTCCTCAAAATAGGACCTATGAATTGTAATTTAGAATTAGTTATGTGCAAGTCCCATTTCATGTTGCTTTGTACCATCAACCCCAGATACTTTAGGAAATCAACCGTGTCAACGGCTGAATTGTTTATTTTGTACTCGTGAGCAAACTGATTCTTTTTGTTACTGATTCGCATTGCCTTGCACTTTTTGCCAATTAAGTGTAAGCTGCCATTTACGGCACCAATCGGAAATAGCATCCAAATCGCGCTGAATTTCTAAGCAATCGTCAGAGCAATTTATTTCCCTACAGATAACTGCATCGTCGGCAAACAATCGCAACCAGCATTTGACGTTGTCACCTAGATCGTTTATAAATATTAAGAAAAGAAGTGGACCTATTACACTTCCTTGAGGAACCCCCGAAGTTACATGTATCTTAGAAGAGGCTTCCCCGTCAACAACGACATACTGTGATCGACCAGTTAGAAAATCACGTATCCATTCGCAAATATGATCAGATATACCGTATGCTCGAATCTTCTCTAAAAGTCGGTAGTGTGGTGCAGAGTCAAAAGCTTTCTGAAAATCCAAGTAAATGGCATCAACTTGTGGACCTGCATCGATAACTTTCGTTAAGTCATGGGAAAATAGGGCCAATTTTGTTTCATACGATCTCTTCTTTCGAAATCCGTGTTGACATAGTGAAAGTAATTCGTTCTCATCTAAAAACTTCATAATGTTAGATCATATGACATGCTCCAGAATTCTACTACAGACATATGTTAGAGACATGGGTCGATAATTCCTAGGATCATTCCGATCTCTTTTCTTGAAAACGGGAATTACCTGAGCTATTTTCCAGCTAGAAGGTACTCTTTTCTCAACATTTACGTAATATATCTGACAGAAACGGTTCAAAAACGAAGGTAACCAAAATACTTCTGGATACTGCGACCGCAGCGATGGCTGAATAGCGGTTATATAGGGTTATTCAAAAAGAAGGACCAGTTTTTCAATTTTTATTTCTCACAAAATATAACGGAGACGAATACGTACCAAACTGGATAGAGGAAGTTTCGAAGTTTCTAGTTCCATTCGCTGCCACCAATGGCGCTGTTGTCTCTTTACGTGGAAATGGTGACGACGGGAGAAGTCGTTTTATGTGCTATAACAGGCAAAAAGTGAATCCACTGTTCATGTACAGCGTGCATTCCGTCGTAAGTTTGATAAAGTGCCATTTAGTCAAAAACAGATTAACGATTGGAATAAAAATTCGTAGAAGTTGGTTGCATAAACAAACGGAAAATCACTGGTTGTCCTCTAACGTCAAATTATGATGTTGCCATCGCACGAAGCACTCGGTGCTCATGTCGAATGTGGACAGAAAAACTTTCCACCTTTCTCTATCCAGCGATATGTGGCACGCATATTTACAGTATTTGAATAACCGTATGTGTAACAGTTCCTTGGCTCCCGTCCTTTGAAAATCCTTCGCATTGGACGAATTACTGGCGATAAAAGTGACGCGGTTGGTTTAATTTGAAATGTACAGCCTTGACAACACATGAATTCAGCTGTCCGCCAGTTAATTTAAGGCGTACAGCCTTGACAACGCACGAACTCTCCTGCCGGCCGTTCTGGAATAGCCACTGTGCCTCCAACTACCTGCCAGCCGCCCGCCACCTCGTCTTGTTGACGCCCTGGCAGCAGGTGGCGAACACATAGCTGGCTGCCACCTCGACACGCCTTGGCAACACCAGCCGTTGACACAACTTAAACGGTTCAAAGTGAATCGCTAATCGTGGGCGGTGGTGCCAAACGTACACTGCCCCACACGCGATCACCTCTAATTTTTCTGATTTGTGCGTAACTGGTAGCGAGCCAGGTAGGGCAGCGGTTAAATTGATCCTCTGGCATCAGGGATAACATATCCCAAATGCCAGTCCTCTAGTTCAGATTCTGGTTTCCCTTAATTTTGAGCACCACCCTGTCGATTTAGGTCCATTTAGCATCATAATGTAGTAAGGTCCTCAGCACAACCTTATCAGGTTCGAACCTATTGGCAGGGGGAAAAAATCACCATTCGGAACAAGACCAGCAGTGTAGGACAGATAACGGTCTATAATTCCGAGTCACTAAATTGTTTACAGAATTGTGGGCTGAATCGCATATCTTTCCACTGTGCGTATGCCGTGAGGGCATCAGAAAATTTTCAAAATGATTCGTCAGCCGGATTGGGATGTTCAATTTGGTGCCTCCCTTCGCGTCTTTCAAAGTGTAGGACGGATCCTCTCCTTTCATCTCTCATCAAAACCATTCAATAGTTACACATGCAACATAGAAATACATATTTTCATATTCGTGAACACAAGAAACCGCTCTCATTAACATGTACACGTAAGGTTTGTGGAGGGATAAGACCTTCCATAGTAACAGCTTGAGTTCGGTATGCCACTATACAGTTGTATAAATTCCAGGAGGGAAAGGATTGCGTATTTAAGTCTGAAAGTTACTTACAACACTAGCTTGAAAACAGAAGTACAAATAACCATGAAGCAAACTATTTTTCACACAAAAGGTAAGTATGGAACTGTTTCCAACTGCACTACTTGCAAGCTTCCATTCTATTACATTGGTCTTTAAATGGTACACACAGTTTTATCTTCGCCAGACTCACGATTATCGCTTATTAAGATGATCGTTTTGATTAATTTACTCATTACAGTAAATGGATCGGCAGGCGTTGGTGCACATGATGCTCCATAATAGCGACAGTTTTGTTTTTCTAAATGATAGCTCGCAGATTGAAATAACTTCTTCACTCTGATATGCGCAACGATGTTTCTACGTTCCACACATTTTCTCCGAAGATACGCCGAAACACAAGAGTTAATACTTTACTAAATGGTAATAAGAATTAACTAGAATCTTTTTACATAGGAAATATAAACCGATGATTCTCACTCTGTCCTCCTGACATGCCGTTATTAATGCGTAGTTTATTAAAATATTGTTCGGACATTCGGAAAAATCATTGTTCTGTTACAAATGCTTCTACAATCCTGCATTCAACAATCTTCAGCTTTATAACCCTCAGGAATACATTCGGTTGAATGTTGTGTGTGTGCATGTGTTTTTTTTTTTCTTTTCTATAATCGGTACCTCCATTTACAGTGAAGGCTTTAGTAAAGAACCTGTCCTTTTTCTTACCAATTCCCTCGTAATACTCATGTTAATTCATTAACACAATTTTCAATCTAATTTATCAAAATCGACGACCATAAACCTCCATCAACTTTCGTTAAAGAGGTAACAGTAGTCGAGTTGGATTTAAATGTATATCGTCCATCACAAATGTTGTTTTTCAACCGTTAACTTGAGTTAACCTGAAATGTAGCAGCAACACATGAAGTACTCTGCGTGTTAACATATAAATATTAGAGAATGTTTGTGTACCTCACAAGAGTCGTTTAGCTTCCATAATATTTCATCTGAAAAATAAATACTAAAATCAGTGACTACTAATTTTTACGATTCCATACTATCAGTAGACAACAAATTTCTACAGAATATACATTTGTTCTCTTTTAGTATGGCTTCACGTCATTTTTCAACCGGTCTTCAAACTTCTTGGAGCATTCTAACCATGCCTGCCTACTTTTAGAATTCTGTTCTGTATGAAGAGCTTACACTCCTTTGCAACACAATTTTAATGTAGCCCTAACATGAAAAACTGTATTGACGTAATTTAACAACAACTTAGCCTGGCAATTTCTTATACTCAGTACACACATCTGTAAAAATTAGGAGCTAAACAGGTTTCCCAATGCATTTTTGGTTAGGGCGAAAGCAGATGGAGACAGAGTAATTTTTCTGCCGGCCACTAATAACATAGACACGTAAACGTGAAGCCTCTGTTGCTGGAACTGTTTCCAATGGTTAAAGGACTGGCACATTTCGATTCCTTAGCGCTGTAGTGTTTTTGTGTTTTGTACCCACATCTAATAGTCAAGCAGACTGGCATCTGTGAGCAGACATATTGACTTGGCGAGACACGTCTGGCGTCGGTTCAAATGTTCCATTAGCGACCGCAGTGATAGCCGCTGATTTTAGTCGCCTTTTCTCATTTATTTTTTACAAATTCTGCGAATTTACCACTTGCCGTCAGAAACAGAACACTGGAATAGTACCACCACTACCGAACCATCACCCCATACGCGCGTAGCTGGCGACAGTCGTTTTTGTTTCCCTTCTGGTTTTACTCCTCGTTGACGCCAAGATCATTATAGACTGGAGAGGTTGGAAGGGGGGGGGGACGAGGCAAGGTGCGGAAATAAATTCGGCCATGACCTTTTACAGGAAGAATTCCGGTATTTGTTTAAAGTGATTTAATGGAACATGGAATAGCCAGACGGGGATTTGAAACCACGTCCCCCCCTAATTCCAGATCCAGCGTTACCTCTCACCTACCACGCTCGGTGACACTTGTTTACGTCCCATAAACACGAACAACAATAAATAGATAATATGTGCTTAACATTTAAATGTTTTTATAATTACTTTTTAACCAATTAAAGCGTGTTATTTAATGGAACCCGTTCATTAAAACCAATATTTGGAATTAGAATATACAATGCAAGCCAAACTAGGTATTGAAGTACTGATAAATACCTTCAGAAAAAAATAAGGATCAAAGATCTGTTGACGATACATTCACATTCTTCTGAATCAGCAGAGCATTTTAACATGGATTTAGTCTTCAAAAGCGTTAACATCTAAAAATATGGATATTGAAGTAACAACATCTAGTCGGATGAAAACTGGTAGCAGAAATAAGGTAGCTGGTTTGCCATGACATACAAGGACCGGATATTCAAGTCCGGCATCGGGAACGGGCGTGTTTGATGAAGTGTTGCATCCGCCCTGTGTTGTCCATACTTTTTAGTTCCATGTGGAATTACTATTGGCTTTAAAAATTGATATACGCTAGTAGATTCTTTTGGGCTTTACGGAACGTCAATGTCGAAGTGGTTAGAGCCAGGAGAAGATGTGGGCAAGGAACGGAAAGTAATTCGACCACGGTATTTTACAGGGAACCATCTCAGCATTCGCCTAGAGTGAGTTTGTAAAACCATGAAAACTAAAATATAGTTGTCCGGAAGGGGATTTGAACCTGCGCCTTCTCGAATGTAAACCCGAGCGTGACTGCTCACTACCAGGTTCTCCAATATACACTCCAATATAAGCGATGCGCATTAAATGGTTGTACAGGCCGATAACTACATTTAAAATAAAATATAAAAAATGAGTAATACGTTAATTGTGTTTCTTGAAGCAAGAGACATTTAAAATTGAGGTTAGCGAGAAAAAAAAAGGGAATTAGAATAAATTAAGAGAATGGTTGATAGTACATCCTTGAGATATTTTTGCTTGTTGGTAGAGAAAAGATACGAATATTTAAAGCAGATGTCAAATGTTTTCTGTCCGCAATTATTCAACATCATTTAAGGCTTTAACTATAAATAAATGATCGTAATATCAGCGGTCTGGTGGCTCAATGGTTAAGGTTTCTGACTGGAGATCAGAAGGTCCCTGGTTCGATCCCCTGTTTCGGCGGAGGTTTCCATAGGCTCTTAACCCGACCATCAACTCTGGCACAGCTTGCTGTATAATTTAAAGTACGCCACAACGCTTCCACGTTTAACTGTAGGTCCCCTGCACCCGGTAGGACTACTAGGTTAGATTAAGACAGCTAGGACAGGGGCGGAATGCGCAGCCAATAGAAACCCTGTCACTAGGTCATTACCACCACACTGAATTATTGTTATTATTATCGTAATGCCATAACGAAGTTGTATTTTTTTTTAGATAATAACCAGGTGTATGTTAAATTCCATATTTCGCACTTTAACGGCAGCCCCTTTATTGTTGAGATCCAGAACTTTTCACACCACCGTCGAAGAATCATGTTCTCGACTGTGGGGAGCAGTATTCACGGAAAGACAAAAACACTATCATAGAATATAGTGGAGCATGGAGACTTGTATGAGATCATGAGATCACAGATTTTATAGTCGTAATGGTTGTATAATTTCTAAATATTCATCTAACGCTGCCTAATGTTGCTACAAAAACACGATATTTAGATTGCTTCTACAAGTTATCTTGGTTGTGCGGGTGGAACCTCGTCTGTTTTTTTTTTTTTTTTTTTAACCTGATGTTTCAGCCATCATTCTGTGTCTTTCATCAGACTACATAGAATGATGGCTGAATCGTCACCTACCAAAAAATTGACATTGGTCCACCAGATAAACAAGACAACATTGATAACGAACGCAGGAATCTACACAATCATTTGCTTCTTCTAGTCACCTTCACCTGATGGCAATGAGAAGAAAACAACAAGTGCTCTACATATGAAAGACAGCACAGGGGCTAGTATAGTAGCCTAGCGCTGAAGGGTCACTAGTTCAAGTCTGTACCAAGGCGTTTCATCGAAAGTATTGTCTTAGTTTTTGGATGATTGCACTATGTAAAAATCTACGTATCTGAACAATTCATACCTATATGTGAATATGAAAGGCTCAAAGAACGAAAGGGCTCTTTAACCGAAAAAAAAAACTACCTCAACGCATTGTGTTTCCTTTAAAACGACCACAACATGTCTTTCGTGTCATGGCACTTACCAGAACGTTTTGTGGTTAACTCAAAAAGGCCACAACACGAAATTCGCGTCATGGCTCTCATGATATTTCACCAAAACTTATTGTGGTTATATAGAAAAGCCACAACGCGTAAAGCACTTGTTACTATTACAACTGTTACTTTGTTTTAATGATTTCACTATCAACTTTAATCAGACAATGATTAAATATAATGAAACGTTAGTGAAAAGAGTGATTTATTTTCATAATATCACCTGATTATTAATTAACATCCAGAAAATGTAGATACAACCTGTTCGTTGTGTCGTGGTTCAGGACGCGTTGCCAAATATCACGAGAGCCACAACGCGAATTTCGTGTTGTGGCCTTTTTGAGATGGCAACAAAGCGTTCTGCCCGTTTTTGCAAGTGCCATGATGCGAATAACGTGTTGTGGCCGTTTTAAAGATACCACAAATTGCGTTGTAGTCGTCTTTATCGCTCAATTTGCGTTTTCGGTCTATGAGCGTTATAGATAAAACAGTGATTTGTATCGATTTCGTTGTGTGACCTGGTTACTCGAAACAAATTTTAGGAATGGAAATCAGCTACACAACGATGTTGTCCAAGCAGAATTCTAGGAAAAAACCGTAACGGATGAATGTTGTGAAGTATGTTGAAAATTCGGCACTCAGCTGCAGAAACACGGTGCGATACATTAAGTGTAATTTTACATCAGGAAGGCCCTCTTGACGTCACGGTGAGGGCGTTAGTGTAACGTAATTCCAGAGAACGCGGCCGCGAGAATTATTTTTCCCGGCGGAGAGCCGAGCAGACGGGGAAATTAATTTGGGCCTCGTGTCGGCTGCTCCCTCCCACCCAACGGATCACGTTTAATCTGCGGCTCCCGCCTGACCAAGACGCACGCGCGCACGATCTCCCTCAAGACTACCGCGCTTCGTTCATTCATTTTAATTATTTTCATTACAAAACCGCTCTGGTGGCTTAGTGAGTGGAATCATGAGATATCTACCCGTATCCAGTTCTGTATTGCAGTATCCGCTAGCTAAGCAGCTGACTATGGTCTGGACAGCTGGATTTCAGTCCACTTTAATCACGAAAAGTACTGTTCGAAGCCTTGCCAAGGAACATTCAGCTTATAAATGAATGTAATCTTTCTCGGCGTTGTTTATTTATAAACGTTTCTCGGGAAACAAACCGAGTGATGTTGTTATTAATGCACAATATTTCGGCGACTTTAATCTCCGTCGCCATCTTGAGGTGCAGTTGCAAGTCTTGAAGTCTGCCTTGAAGTCAGCCTTGAGCGTGTTGTTTTTAAACTGGCATGGCAACGACAGATGTTGTTATGTTGCCTAGCAGCATCTCAGATGTCATTAGACGCCCGCGGAACACAAAAAGCAGAGCGTTGGTGATGAGCAGCCTCAATTACAGGAATCCATGCATCACTTATCTGGTATCCACAATCCCTGTTTACCAAATCAGACGCGAGGCGAATTTCAAATGCTTCTTTAATGACGCTGTCCCAGAAGCCTCTCGCATGTGTCAACACCTTAGTCGCTTCGAAATCGAAACCATGTCCTTCTGTCAAACTATGTTCCGCCACTGCTGATTTATCTTTCTGCCCCAGGCGAGAAAAACATTCAGCTTGTTAAATAAATAAACTCTCGGGCTTCCAGCCGCGAAAAAAAGTCACACTTGTGGGACGTTTCGAAGGAGTCTATCTCAGCCCTAATTTTCAAATACTGATGTCACTGAACAACTAACTGTTTGTTTACGCGCTGCCGCGGAAACGGTGCAAGATAAAAGCCAACCCAGCGCGATGACGTCATCGACTCTTCTGCTCGTTAACGAGACGAAGCTGTTTTAGCATTTTAATAAACAGAGCACGTAGGATTTGTGGTAAAGGTTGCCTTTCAGGTGAACTGGACTATCTCCGCAGAACTTTCTTAAATAATGGTTATAATCAAGGGCAGATTAATCGCGCGTTTAAGAATAAGGGATATCGACAGAAAGATCGTAATGATATCAAGGTCTTGCCTTTCTGCCGTTTGTGGCTGCCCTAAGTTCCAAAATAGTTAGACTGTTGACTCAACACAGAGTCGAAACAATTTTCAGACCATCCGTAAAAATGTGGTAGGCAGCATTAAAGATGACCTACGTTTACGAACCGCTGGTGTATATAATGTAGCGTTTGAACGTGGCCGTGATTATATCGGACAAACGCAGCCGTGAAATGAGCAGCAATGTGTCGAACACTCAAGAAATGTTCGTCTGGACAAGAAGAGAAATCAGCTGCGTCCGAACACAGTGTCCAAGAAGGACATACATTTAATTTCGAAAAAGCTTCAATTTTAACACTGGTCAGAGATTTTTGGAACAGAATTATAACCAAAGCTTTAGAAATCAGAACAACTTATTGTTTAGTTAACAGCGACACTGGTTATCGGCTCAGTGCGGCCTGGTGCCCGGCTATCAAAACGCTGAAACAACTTTGCCTAGGTAATGAACAGAACAATGGATGACGTCATCGCACTGTGTTGGCTTCTGTCTTTTACCGTTTCTGCGGTATCGCGTAAACAAACAAGTTATTCAGTGACATCTGTGGAAGGGCTCAGACAGACGCCATCGAAACGTCCCACAAAACTGACGTTTCTTTACGCGGCTGGAAGCCCGAGAAGAATTTATTTATTTACAATGCCGTGAATAAATTCGATCTTGCTCAGCCCACTGTCTACGGAGTACTGTAGAGGAAATTCATTTCACTTCAGTTGCAGCAACGTGACACTCGCAGTTCCACGCCCATCTCTGCTGACGACTAGGTATTGCAAACCTATTTCTTCGCAATACCCGGTACCTAACTTATCATAGATTCTTATTATTCTCTTTGAATACAAAAGTTTAATTCAGCATTTGATTGTGCAGTATAGAGGTAAGGGAACAGTGAATTAGTTAAATAAATGCTATTAGTAAATATTTTTCATCCTCTCCGTCTATTGGATCACTTAAACAATGATATTTAACGTCTCCATTTAGAGTAAGTCTAGATGCTGGCCTATAATCACATATTGTCTGGCTATGTTTTCCGTTCCTCTCCATCCAGAGTAGATAGTTTGTTCCGGATCTTCCTTTGTAGCTGAATTATTCATGCTATGATTTTCTCTGATCCATCCCCAGTTCCAGCATATCTTTGAACATTTCTGCTAGCCATAGTGTACTGATCTTGATATTATTTCAGTGATGTGAGAAGCCGGCTGGCTAGTCTGGTTGAATTTATCCTTGACATGTGTTCTTAGATGGCTAGCCGTCTCATCGTCACTACTTTCTTGATTTTGCGCCTTAGTAATACAGTTCACGCTTATGTCGTCTTCCTGATTCGCCTTTCTTGTCAATCTTTTTCATTGCTGCCATCTTCCTCAGTATTTTAGTCATATCTGTTTCTTTCTAAAAGATGTTTTTTGTGATGAACAATGTTTCTCTATTCCTATTTAAGCAAAATAAATAAATAAGTTATCATTTTAAACATTAAGTTCTCCGTTTTACTGACATCGTTAATTAAGAAAGGATTTTTTTCGAAATTCGACCCATAAATGGTAAAATTATTAAAGGTGACGAGTATTCGATTGTTCAGAGGCAAGCTGCCAGGCTTTATTGACGTCGATAACCAGCGATCGCATTAGCACTAGATAGCAGCACCACATACCACAAAGATATTATGTATTCTGGAGTAAGGAGCTGTTCAAATAGTTTTTGTTCTGTTAGTGAAACATTTCATCATTTCGTAAGACATTGTAAGTACTTTGCTACTTAACTGTTTCAGTTATAAATGGGTTGGCTCTTCTTTCACTCGACCACAAACGAGCAACCTCACTATTTATTGTATATATATATATATATATATATATATATATATATACACTTGCTAAATTTTGAGTATCAAATATGGGAGTTGAAGAAGGTGCAAAGAAGGGCTGCTAGATTTGTTTCTGGAAATTATCGCATTACGCAATCAGTAACTGATATGATAAAAGAGCTGGAATGGGACTCATTGGAAGACAGAAGGAGGGTGAAGAGAGTCATGGGAGTGTACAAGTCCTATACTGGTGATGAGGCATGGAAAGATATTGGTGTAAGAATGAAAAGTAATGCATGGAATGGAAAAGATGACCATGACCACAAGCTGGCACTCGAATTCAGTCACAAGGGTGTAGGAAGATTCTCTTTTCTAGGTAAGGCTGTCAGGGATTCAAGAGAAATGATGAATAATCTGCCAAAAACGCTGAAAGACTTAAAGTTAAAATTTGTAAAGGGTAAATGTAGGTGGATGCAGAAAAGGGGGTGTTTAGGGAAATTGCCACCGGAGCATGCGCTCCATTGCAATTTAATTTAATTTAATTTACACCTCGTCGACGTCGAGATAAGTGGCGAGAAAGGACTAGGGGCAAGGAACGGGAATGAATTCGGCCATCGCTTTTTTAAGGAAGCATCCCGGCATTCAGCTGGAGTGATTTGGGGAAACCATGGAAAACCCAAATTTGGATGACCAGATGGGGATTCGAACGCAAAATTTCGGTCGAGAAATTTTCGTAGGAGTCACCCAGTCTTATTAAATGTGGTTCATTTGGCAAGAAACTGGAATCCTGTCTAACATTTTTCGAGAATATGTAGGAAGATCTCACTCATCACCCTCTCGCAACGGGTTATATTGGAAATTCTGAACACTTTGCATTTAGCTAACCCCGGCCGTTACCCGGCGTGACAGCAGTCGTTACAACTGTGTGATCGATAATACCGCGAGCAATTCGAAGCTCGTAATCGGCAAGAACAAACTATTCGCACAGTGTCGGACGATCTGGAAGTGCGGGCGAGCAGTGTGCCAGCATTGCACGCGTTCCTCGCCGACTCTCTCCATTCCTGCGCTCGGTGGTCCTCGACCGGCAGGTGTTCACAGAATGCGGAGCAGCCGCCGTAGGCTGCCAAGAGGCGGCGAACCACCGCCACTTCAGCTCGCACACTCGAACCACTCTCGTCAGAGTAAACACCCACAAACTGCCACCACTATCATAACCGTGGCGCTGCAATTTGATGATGAATTCTTATGCAACTCCATGAAACATAACGCTTAGTTTTCGAGATGTCAAAAGTCAGTTATAGGTATATTCCCTTGTGTTTCTAGTAACTTTTTCTTCTGGTCCAGGCCGTATTTCATTCGAGTCACAACTGCTAGGAAGAAAACAAAACACCTGTTGTGCAACACAGTGTGTGGTTATTTACAGATTTTGTTATTTTTTTCTGGTCCAGGGCATTTCTGAACCTAATTACCTTAATTTGGAGATACGATATCTGGAGGAGTAAACGGGGTATCAAAAAAATTATTATTTACTTTCGATTTCTCTCGTCGAGTTACAGACGAATCCGGCAACAAATTTTGCTTTGGCGAAAGTTTTCTGCTGGTTCATAATGCATTTAGATCTAACCACCTCACTTTTGAGACACTTTTGAGATATCTCGAGAACTAAGCGAAATATCTATATATATATATTTCTCACTTTCAATTTGTCTCGTTGAGTTACATATGAAGCTATCATCAAATTGTGACGCCACGATTTTCTAGAACCCCCAGAAAGACGTCTTGGTAGACAGTATTAAGAGGTGGAGTGGCCAGCTATATTTATACCGTCATGGGATTAATGATAATAAGGTAAGATGACGCCCAGGATTTCTGCAGTGTGGGAAAAAGGACTAATTGACACACAAGCCACTTAAAAACAGGGTTAGCATAAATGATTTAAGCAATTTCATAAATTTACTGCGGGCATATTATTTGTCATACTGTCACATAAAAACTCAACAAAAAAAATTCATCCGCGTTTCAAATTTCTGCCACTTGAGCGCTGACATGATAAGTCATATTTAGATTTTTTTTAAATGGCTTTATGCGTAGTCGATGTCGAGGTCATAAGAGGTGGGATGGGACTGGGGACAAGGAACGGGAAGGAATTTGGCCTTGGCATATTGATGGAAGCATCCCGGAATTTGCTTGGAGTGATTTTGGGAAACGTTGGGAAACCCAAATCTGGACGTCCTGACGGGGATTCGAACCCACGCCCTCCAGAATGCGAGGCCAGAGCGTTACCGCTCACCCATCACGTCAGGTGTCAGATTGAGAAACCGATGAATAAGTCGCGATGGGAATGATGATCAGTAATTCCTGTGATAGTTTCCACCCTCTTCCGATCTAACAAGATGCGATTTTTTTTTTCTTTAGTTATTTGACTGATTCACTGTTTAGTACTGAGAGCTGGCATTAACATTTGTTTTGAACAAATTGAAAGCGCACCCAGTGTGGCAAGAACGTGATTATCGATTTGATATCTGGAGAATCAGTAACGGGACACATATAAAGCACTTATAATATGTCAAAAAAATAGACTTTTCTACATGATTGTAAAGCTTTGTGACAATATGTCAAATAATATAGCTACACTAAATTTATGAAATCACTTCAATGAATTATAACAACCGTGGATTTACTTCCATGAAATTTTTAACTGAATAAACTGAAATATAGCAGTGCAGTTACGCTTTAAATTGAACGGAGTTAAGCATTCACCAACCACTTTAGTGAAAGATTAGAGCCAATTTCGAAATGAGATGACGAAACAGAGAAAATCTTTCCAAGAAAATATTATCTGAAAAATACCATGTTTTCGAGCTGACATCACATGCTTCAGAATTGTTTACTAGCTAAATATACGGAAGAGGAAATAGTACACATAGGTGAATTTCGTTGCAGATGCTCGTTTGGCGAGGAAGAGCGATTGTGTTGTCGTTAATATTAGAATCGAAAATCAAAAAATACGCATATATGTTTGTAAAACTTTTCAATTTGGAAAAAATATTGTAGTAATGTTAAGGGGAACAAGAGCCTTCACTAAAATTCCGACAAAAGAAACATTTTATAATCTATATAAAAGTGACTATGATATAATAAAGGTAGACAATGATGAGCTATTGATCTCAGTTGTTCAGTTGATTTTGGCTGCAGTCTATCACTACCATTAATTTTCTTCAGTCTATAGCAAGACAGTGGCTCTATCCAGATTGTCAGTCAGTTACGTTAACAACAGAACTATCTTCCTACACTTCATCATTGTTCTGCATTAAGGGAACTTTTCACATTGCTGCTCTCCATGCTCTATTGTCTTCTGTCCTCCTCTTCCAGTCTACATAATTTCCATTTCCCTTTATGTTATCTATGATTTTGTACCTTCTTATTGCTCTTACTCTCCTCCCACGAACTAGTCCTCCACAGGCGTCTACTTTCAAGACTTATCTCTTCATGAATCCCCCATCCAGTTCTTCTTTCTTTCTCTTGCGACTTTAGTGTCCTCCTCTGACCAACCCTTTCCAGCACTTCAACATTCGTCACTTTTTCCATCCATCTGATCCTCTCCATTCTTCTCCTCGTCCGCATCTGAAATGCTTCTACCATCTTGTCTCAGTGTCCACGTCACTGTGCACACTCCATACGAAACATTTGACAAGTGTTTTCCTCAGTGCTTTGCCTGCTTTTCCCGGCTAATACTGTCCTCTTCCTATTAAATGCTTCGTTCGTTATACCAGTACGAGTTTTCTGCTCTTGGAGGCATCTCAAGTCCTCAGTGATTAAAAATCCTAGAAATTTGAAGGCTCTTACTTTGGGGATATTAGCTTGTGATATTTCAATATTTACCAGTTTCCTTCCTTTCGAGTCACCGTATTCTCTGTTTTTGATTTAACGATTCTCATTCCATTCTCTTCACAAGCTTCATTTAAATCTTATCGCATTTTATTTGAGGTATCGTTCACTCTCTGCTAATAATAACATATCATCGGCAAATCTTACATGATCTATTCCGTTGCCACCAATACACACTACTCTTTTTCCAACAATCTCTTCCAAGTATAAGTTGAATAATAAGGGGGATAGGCAACAACCTTATCCAAAGATGGCTTCCCAAGGCCTGTGCTTTTGTCCGCCGCGCCGGTCTAGCTATGAACAACGAGCCGTGGGAAGGGACCTGCATCTACTGGCAGGGATGGCGCGCCCCTATCCTTCGCTCAATCGGTAAACATCAAACGCCCGGATAGCTCAAACGACACTGGACAAAGTGGTGGGGAGGGCTAGCCAGTGGCGCGGCTTACAAAACCACGGGTCGTGGGAAGCCACCATAACGCCCCTTCCAATGCTACTTTCTTCCAACGTTTCGTTTCCAATCTTCTTTCTTATTTTCTGCTGCAAATATAGGTTCTGTACTTGTCTTCTCTCCTTTTAATGTACTCCTTTCATGTCTACTAAATCTCATAAATTACTTCAAGGTGGTCACCTAATTTTCCGAAACTTATTACTGAACACATTACGCGAAATGGACACTTGGTTCCTTTGTAGGTGTACTGGCAGACGTCTTTTTAATAAATGGGGCCTCTGTGCACCTGACCAGCACAGAGCAGGGGCTTTCTCTGCAAATTAGAGGGATGGAGCGCCTTCAGGGTGAAAAGAGGGCGGAGCACGTGCCGGGGGAACTGATCGCAATCTGGCGCTAATTCTGCCGGCGGCTGTGACCGGAATGTGAGAGAAAAACGGGGCGGAGGCGGCCCGGCCGCGTGTTTTATGCGGATGAGACGTTTGCGTGAATAGCTGTCTGTCGCTGCGTGCAAGATATCGCAGGGAGATTACCGTCGAGGAGGAAATCTGTCGACGTGTGATCCAGTGTTGAGAAAGATTGCCCTCAAAGAAATAGCAGACAGGTATAGCGCGGCTCATACAGAGAGTGTATAATTACCTTTATCCCAAACGTCGTCTAATTTGTAGAGACTTGCATAGCGATGGACTTTCATTTACGCGTATTTATTTTTACGTATGAACGCCGTATTCACGTTAATTATTTTTGCGGTGATTTGAAACTAGAAACTTCTGCTTTTACTTCTTTTTCTCTTAACCTTGAATATTTCGCTGTGGACTGGGTGTTTTAATAAAAGACCTTTACACCTTTGAAATACTATAGAAACTTGTTCAAATAACGTAAGATTTTGCGAAAATGTCGTTGCGAAGTATACCCCCAGTTTTACATCGTTCTACCATATTGTCTATCGGTTTCGTCCAAGGCTTTCTGTAAACTCTTGAACGAAAACTTTAAAAATTTGCAGCCATCCTGGCGCTGTTTCATGCCAAGCATAACAACCATTTTCAGCAAAGCTCTAACGTGACGTATAAATTTTAGACTTTTTAGTAGGGACTTGACCAATGCAAAAGTTTCGGTGAACTGTTGTCGCAGAGTTTGTGTCGTGAAATAAAAACACCAAGCAAGGCTTTCCCGTTTCAGTTTTAACTGGCGGTTGAGGAGAGATCGGTTAACGTTCTGCAGATTTTGGTTTTCAATGGTTTCCCCAAATCGCTCCAGGCGAATGCCGGGATGCTTCCCTCAAACAGGCCGTGGCCGAATTCCTTCCCGTTCCTTGTCTCCAGTTCCATCCCGCCTCTAATGACCTTAACCGTCGACGAGGCGTAAAGTCGTTAGGAAAAAAAAAGTGTTAAGGAGACTGGTTTTGATACTACTCCTCTATCTATTATCTCTTCTACAGCAGTTTCCAACCATAAGTCAAGACTGCTATTTTATTTTTGAAGCATGTGTCTTTGTCTTGGCCTGTTTTAAACTGATTGGGAATACGAAAGTGTTGTCATCTGCAGAAAATGCTAAAATCCGCAATCAGGATGGTCAGCACGTGGGGCCGAACACGATCCAGCCGCACTGGCAGGTTACTATGGCTCTATGTGAGATAATCTGAGGAGTTTTGCTAGAAAATCATGATTTCTATATACCTACACTTTACTCAAGTAGTTATAATATCAATTGAAATCAACATCTCTTTGATCTACTGGGGCACCAAGTATCGCTAGAACCGAAACAAAGATGCTATTTATAATTGTATAAGACTGGCGTGGAAACACTACAAACATGGCGTTATTTTTATCGTTATAATTATCATAAAGCATTATCAAAGTGTGAGCGACAATTTATAATAGAAATTTGTGATAATTTTTTGGCTTCAAACTGGAAAGGCTCGTGGAAGAAGTGCTGCATGGATCAGAAGAAAAACTGATATACTCTTTGCAATCGATAAGTTCTCGAAGACAAACAAAAAAATTAGAGCCCATGACTAGCTATAATAATTAATTGAACACAGGATATATTTTTGTGATAGCTGGACGAACAATCTGCATGGAATATTCAGCCGAGATATGTACGTACATAGTTTAGTTTTTAGGTTATATTCGTGTACTAAAATGACAACCGTGTGGAGTTACAAATATCATCTCTGTCTCTGTTCTTATTGCAATTGACTTTACTTCTCGGGGAAGATGTTGATGAGGATTTGGAACATGGAAAGGAGAGGAATTAGGTCATGGTCTTCTGAACGAATCATGTCGGCATTCGTCTGGAGTGATTCCTGGAAACCAAGGATGTGGATGGCCTTTTGAAGGAAGCATCCCAGCATTCACCTGTAGTGATTTGGGGAAATGTGGATGCCCGGACGGAGATTCGAACTGGCGTCCTCTCGAATGCGAGGCCAGAGCATTACTGCTCACCCACCACGCCCGGTGCTATTTTAAGTAACAAACTTCTGCTTCTGCATTCTTGGATATTACCGCTTATTTTAACGAAGTTCTCATCACTCACCCATCCCGTCTTTATTGCCTTTTCAGCAGACAATCAGGATTTTTGTAGTCCAAAATCATAATGAAGTATAGAAATTCGTAGATCATACTAATGCATTGTCCTTCATAGAATTGTTTTTCTGCTAGAAAAATCAACAGAGTTCAAGGAACTTGGACGAAGAAGAATGTAATGGCATAATATTATAATGACTAAAAATAATACATCTGAAGAAACTCCAAATAAGTATTAGACGTCAATCATGGGATTCTAAACGCAGAGAAAATACGGCAGAGGAACCTGGAAGCCACGGTACTCTGTCATTATAATGCAGGAAACTTTTCCACTGCTACAAATAATTAGGTAAGAGTAGGACGTGTGAATAGTTTGTGCATAGATTATTTTCATATAGTAGCAGAAATCACGGAAACATATTGGTGAAGATCATATCAGTCAATACAAAAGTGGTATGTGATGGTCGAAACGACTCTCTTCATTGTTCCAAGTATTTTTGCTTTAGAGCATTCACTAGTTGTTGACGGCAAGGAATCTATCAGAGCCTCAAATTCTGAAGGGAATACAAATCAACGAGATCATTTAAGGGATTTGGGAGGAACTTTGGGAAACCGGAATATGGCGGGAATTTATAGTTAATGCACTGTATTAGCCAAGCTACGTACATCTACAGCGAAACTGTTCAACCATAGGAAGGGGGGGAGGGGGAGGTGTTGACAGTTACTATGGTAGTCGTTAAAGAAGAAAACTTTTGCCCCTTATCTGTCGATATTGTCGCCTGATGAAATTCTTCATAACTTTCTATCCCGTGCTAACTTCTTCACATTAAAATACCAATTCCAACCTACGTCATCAGTTATATGCTTGTAATCTTTGTCTTCTCAGCTGTTCTTACTTAATCCATCATGTCTTAAAATTTGACACACTATCGAGTTTATTGTTTCTTTCAGACTGTCTTACAAATTAATTCTCATAACCATAATTAAAAACATAATTTCATTTCATACTTTATCTTTCCACTTAAGTTTCAACATCGTTCCACAGCACTACGGTTAAAGTACCTACATTTTCATACTTTCCGATATTCCTAAAGTTCCAACTGCATTTACATGCTTTAGGCTGCTATAACAATTTTTTTACACTAGCTTCTTACACTTGCTAATACTATTCTGTTTTTTATAATCAAAGAGAAAGAAAATAATATTCTAATAAAAATAAGGAGATTATTGTTATATAAATCAATAACCTCTTTTGTAAGGAAGTGACACAAATACGAATAAGACTTTTAAAACGTCTTCAAGAGAGAATATAAAGCAACAACAAGAAACTTTACACGGGTGTGTGATGTGATAAAAAGAAAGAGGTAACGAATAGAGGATATTGCTTCTCTAAGAAAGGGAACTACTTTGGCAAAAAATTATAATAAATGCATTGTTAGAAGAGCAGTCAGAAAAAGATGAAAGATAAACTAGGAAACAGCAGTAAAATATTACTCTCAAAGAAAAGTGGGAGGTATAAAAAGATCTGGAAAGAAGATAGATGAGACTTACGGTCAGCGAATTGCGAACTGTGATCAGTGGTAATAACTTTGTCAAATTATGGAGTGCACGAACTTGTAATGAGGAGATAAAGCCCAAGCGAATAGTAAAATTCAACACAAAACATAAACTTTGAACGAGTTTAGTACTGGTTTTATGTTGCGTTAACCTCTGTTTACAAGAACTAAGATGCGAGTTTTGACCCAGTGCCGTAGTACTTAGCGTGTTCGTTAAACACCGCAAGAAACAAGAAGTTTTACAACGTGAAAGAAGAAGTTATGAGTTGACTACTATCATCCATGACACCAACATGCTACAAAACGTAAAGTGAATCATTGTAGTTAAAATCCAGTACTAGAAAACTAGGTCTATTGGACAAGTACCACGTTTCATTAGGTTATTATTTCGCTTTAAGAAATCACTGAAGTTTTCTGATTATTTTTGTTATGTTTATTATTCTTTATTGACTTTTCAGTTTTTTATCTATATTCCATATTTCACTCATGACATCATCCGCAGTTGTGTGTGTGGGTGTGTTTTTGCGTCCTCCCGAATTCCTGGCACAAAACAAAGTTTTTTTTTACAGGAGAAGATCCTTTATATATTGTTGTCAGTTCTCATGTTTCAGGATAATGATTTACAGAAAGTACTTAGTGCAGTATTTTGAAAGCTCTCTGTAATATTTATCTTACTGATTTGTTTTGTTTTATTTTCAGGTACGTGACGCTTCTAGCTGATAGTACGGTACGTTTTAGGTAAGTGACATTTCGTTTGGAGACACAATTTACGAAATAAAGTTATGTTAGTAACTCAGTATGTTTATATCTGTTTATTGAAATATAAAAGCAATATAAGGTAATTTTAGAGAAACCATGAATGTTATTGTTATTAATGTTTAAATGCTGGTGGTATTAAATAGTCTATAACTTTGTCCGATAAACGACTGAAACATTTAAATGAATGATGTAAGTCTCATCTCTTATTCTTTATTTTTACTTTATACATATTTTTTTTTTTTCGTTAGTTAAGTCTTACGATTTTTTTTCTTTCTTTTCATTTCGTTGTATTGACCGCAATGCCTAACTCTGGTTTAGGTGCCACAAATACAAATCACGTGTATTAGCATCGCACGTCTGTATACTATCAGCATTGGGTAAATTATATTAATAAAAACTGTTTTAAGAACTTAGCTTATTACTAAGAAGTAGGCAGCGCCTTAATGCTTTTGTTACATTCATCGTTTCATATCATCTACGCTAAATTTTTAGTTTTTAATGCCTTATGACATGCAAAAAAAAAAAAAAAATAGATTGAAAAATGTTTGTGACAATGAGTTGATGATTAAGCAACTTCTGTGGACCTAATTGTAATAGAACGACGACGAAAAACTGCAAACTATTTAAGCAGTTCTGTTGCCCTCCTAACAATAACATTTCAGGACCCGCGCACCGAATTAAGGAAATAAATACTATTTGATAATTTCTGTTAGGAAGCAGAACAGCTCTGGTCTAGGAAATTGACATAGCTAAAGTCAGCCTGATATCTGGGAACGAGCGGAAACCCATTATTGCCAAAAGATATCTTTATAAGCAGTAAAACACTGAAAAAATGCTATAAACAACAAATCAATGCGTATAGAATTTATGATAGTACACCAATAGAATCAAATAGAAAACAAGTGCTTACGACAGATAACACCGATCATTTGACACTATGTCACGAAATAACCTCGATTCGGATTAAATGATTAGTCACCGCATAATTTTAAAATTTATTAACTTCCCTGATAGATCTCCTATCTGCTCAACAGAAAATACACACTAACTCGACTACGTGTGATCCTTTGCAGAACCATGAACTGTCTAATAAACAATATTATTAGAGGCTCTGGATCCTGGGAGTATTTATAGAAAGGAGTAAACAAAACGAAAAAACTTTATAATGGCCTACCTCAAGGATCAGTTCTCACCCCACTCCTCTTTTACCTTGTACATATCTAATAAAACCTAAACTACAAACTGCTCTGTATTTTATCATACTGTTAACAATCTGTTAAGAATTAATTAGTGATTAATTAGTGAGATGTAAGCAGCTTGATACGAAAGGGAAGGTGTGAAGTTGATATCCAGTGGACGTAACCACAATTACTTGTTAATTATGATCCGAGCCCATCCTATTTCGTGCTGAGTCCCTTTTTCTCTGTATAGTAGAGCGTTCTCTCTCTCGGCTGCCCCAGGGCGCTATTAATTCAGGCCCGGCCGCTCTCCACTGGGGCTTATCTGTCGGCGAGATTCGTGGCTGTGCAACCGGGCGCGGCTGCCTCGCTCTCAACTACTCTCACGTGATGACTTCCACAGCAGAGCTCACTGCTTATCATATACCTCGCTGTAAAGGATCGTCAAAATGTGCTTCCGGTATAGGTATGAAAAACAAAACTTTGCTGATAATACCTGATCTTACAGAAAGTTAGCATACTGATGTGTTTATGAAATTAATTACATTTAAACCTTTTTTTCTGTCACCAGTGCCTCGACTGGTTTGATACAATCCTACAACTCTTCCTATCTTTTACTGACCTCGTTATCCCTACGTACCCTTATAACCTACTTTCTCTATAATCTGCTTCATTTATGCCACTCACAACTGCGGGGTATATATGTAGATTTAAATATAATCTAACTTTTGCCTTCCTCTATAGTAATTACCATCAACTGTTTACACCACTAACAAACTAACCAATTCCGCAGGTCTTAAGCTGTTACTGACCGTCCTTTCTAGTCTTTCTGTGAGCCGCTTCCACAAAGTTCTTTCTTCATCCAACATTTCCAAAACTAGTTCATTTCGTATTTTATCTGTCCACTTAATTTTCAGCTCCCTTTTATAGCATCACATTTCAAATGATTCAGATTACTTACATAGTTTAATTTACATCGTAACCTACTTTATTGGTTCAGGTCGTTGAGGCCTCGTGATTCCACGAAGTTCGCTGGTTCAAGTCCCGGTGATGGATTTTTTTTCAGAATTCACGAGATTCTCGAGAGGGCAAGAGAGATAAGGGTGTAAAGTTCTAGATCACCATATTGTATACCAAAAGCTCTGGGTTAAGTACAAAACCTTTCCGTACTGTTCGTGAAGTGTACACATACGAAATTTAGATGTTCTCCAATACATTTTTACTGCTATTTTAGCGTCATTTCACCAGCTATCTTAGAAAGCGCATTTAGGCCCTTATATTTTCAGACCTTGTGACATACATGCCACATGCAACTAGCCCTCACCGATCCATAATATTTCAAATTTCTGTAGTTTGTTATAAAGTAATGGTTTTCTAGTATTAATGATTCAAGTAATAATGAAGCCTTGTTTCTGGAGTTAGGGAATTTCATTGTTGTCGCGGCGCATTAAAGGCTCGCCAGCTAGCTAGCTGCCGTGCAGTACAATACACTCGTAACGTAGCTATAATACATTCAGTGCAATCCGCGAGAGGTTGTTGAACAGTAAAGACATGGCGTAAGATTATAGAGTGCTGAGGCAAAGGCCTCCAATTGAATGTTGAGAGGACTGAAAGAAGTGTAGATGAATTTAAAAATATTAATAGTAAAGTGAAATTTGTGAAGGCTTTGTAATTTTGATTTGCTTTGCGACGAGTTCTATAATAAATGAAGTTAAGTGTACGTCGTATTAATATTTGTACAATAATAATACCTCTCACTGAAATATTTAAGAGAAAGAACTGAATTGAAAATGAAAATAGTTAAGGTTGTTTTGGTAAAGAGAAGAGTAGAGGCAACAACCTGCTCACATGCTCCGAACAAAAGAGGGCCAACTGTTAGAAGCGTGGTAGGGATGTTCTAACCTTATCCTATATTTCCTGGCCTTCTTTATTTCACCACTGCCAGGCTCGCTGCCTTCAACAATCTTTTGCAAATTTCCTTTGCTGGGTGCTACCATAGATACGTATTGATTTCGCCACTGTGTTGTAAGTTTCCTTTAAGATTACAGTTCCAATCTTCTAAATAAACGAACTCTTCAGTTACTACGGCCCATCTGTATCCTATAATACTTTGAACTCCAATATTTTTATGGTCGTCATACAACTCAATCTCCTATATTAGACAGACACGCTCAGTTGAAATTCTACACAGTCAATGTCAGGCAAAAACAGCAAAATTGGTATATGCTCTCATGCTATTTACGCCATGCAAATTCTCATGATTCACTAGATACGAATTCGTTGAGGCCAATTAGGACCACGTTAGTACTTTTTACAATGGGCAGGGAGCTTACTTTTTTTTTTTTTTTTTTTTCATTCGTTTTGAATGTACCTGTTTGCGCTCTTCTGTCCGAGAGGTACCGCGTCTTCTTTTGGAATTTCCATCTCGGTTTGTATCACTTGTCTTGTCATTAACTTCTTCCGAAAAAGATGTCTATCGAAATAATCTTCGGTTTTAATTCCTTCAAATGAATGTTTTCTTTAATATTTGCTAATCAGTGCATTACAGTTATGGATTTTGAATCAAATAAATTAAAGATGTTCTTAGCTAGCATGTTTTCTTCTATTCGTTTTAGATTGCCGATAGAATCGTACCCGTCTTTTGCGTATTGTTTCGATGATTTTGTCTATTTTGCTGTAGACTTCTTTGTTCCATCTCTTTTGATGGACTCCATTCTTGAAACTGGAACCCAGAATTCCTCTAATAATTTTTTGCTCCTTTTTCTCCAAATCTTCCAGAAGTTCTTTATCGGAATTTAGGAACAAGGTTTCAGCTGCATAAGAAACTACTAGTTTTAGAACTGTTTCATATTGACGTATCTTAGTATTTTGTGAAAGACATTTTTTGTTGTTGACCTCTCGCGAAATTTGGTAGGACAATCATTTTGTACATCCGCTTCATACATTACATTCGACACATTTACTGTGCACCACGCAACATGGGATGTCATCTTTTCAGAACTCAGCAAGTTTCTGATATTCTAAAGACACAAAGTTATTTAATTCTATTAACCAAAAGTAATATTTTGACGCTTAACTGCTACGACTGGCACCTGGACCTAGAGCAGAAGACGGACAATAACGTATAGTACTCATAGTTGATATTTTTTGTTGTGATGTTTTGCTTTTAATAGTAGTGCAGTAGAGTGGTTTATATTTGCGGCCAGCTTGAGTGACTGACGGATGGAGCTGGCCTCTATCCCCCGGCGTTACCCCGCGATATTTTCCCGTGAGAGCAGGGTCCGAGGTGCCCATCATGTGTCCGGTGAAGAGCCTGCATTGTGCCTTCCGCTATCTCGTGAATATCCCTCACCGCCTTATCTGCAGCTCCAGGCGCAAGGACCAAAAAAGGAAGGCGGGCTAAAAAGTGATGGGCGTAGTGCCAGCACCGTACAACGCCTCCCGACACAGCGCGTAGCCGACTTTATGTTTCGTCACTGGAGTCTTCTTCCAGCAGCGTCTTGGATATTCCCAACAGATTTACTGTTTAACAAAAGGAATAAATAATGTAACTAGCATACTGTGCAAATACAAAATGAAAATTCAATTTTGTATTTTTAATGCTTATTCGACTCAGTTTGCAAATGTCAGCTAATTCTGGTTTTCACACTATGGTGATAACATCAGCACTAAACCAATGAGAGTAACAATATCTTTCTAGAGAGGATAGTAGTTAACATCAAACCCACTATTTTAAAATTTCACGAAAATAAGTTTCATGTTTCATATGCGGAGTACCTTGTTCTTGTACCCCGAGAAACGAAGCAACTGTAGCTGCAGGGGACTGGTGTAGCGATACTTTCGCTTCCTGTGCTTTACAAGGTTTAGTAGTTAAATAAGGCCGTTTTAATAAAAACAAAATACTGTAAATATCATTTATTTCCGTGTTCTACATACTTTCATCTTCTTTTCTACGTAATTTTAATTTCCAGAAGTTTTTCAGTTCTGACGTCAAAGAAATCTGCCGTTTATGAAGAGGCCCAATTCATTTACTGACATGGAATCATGTGAGACACCCAAGTCTCGTGCCCTGTAATGATTTCGTACCAAATTTCATCTCTTTGCTGAAGGTATCAACTCAAAAACGATAAAGCGTAATCTTTTTGTTTTGTGATCGTCAGATAACAGTCTTGGAACCAATCTAATTCAGTTTCTCTGAAACAATAGTGTACAAAACTGTTAGAAATCAATTGTTAACTATGAAATCGTGAATCATCGGATCTCTTGAATTTTGTTGTCCACGAAACAAATCTTCAGAATTCAGAGAAGGTCGGCCTGGGCGTGGCACAAGCACATTAACCAGCCCACTTTTGAATTCTAGGCCTACTATCATGTATTGCATTGTCAACGTATACTTCACAAATCTGACAATGAATTTTTGATACTTCCAAGTTTATTGCACTCAGGGATCTAATCACCGATCGTATCTCACAATCAGCCAATGAATCAATTTTCTTAAACATAATAATCTTCTACAACTCAGCACACAGACAGACGATACGGCTGAAAACGGTGTCGAAACGCGTGCAAAGCATGCTAAGAGCAGACATGCATGCGGCGATCGCGTACCATTCTCACTCTCATTCACAAATGGACCTTATTTAAAAACTAACCTTCATCATATATATTATTTCTATAAGGTGCTTTTCTTTTGTCACAAGCCATTATCTCCCTTGATAACTTTCCGACATGTACGAATGAGGCATCATTTTAAAGCTTAAGGTCTCTCCTTTGATCACATCATGTATTAAGAAATGAATTTTTGGAGATTAGACCATTAAAGGGCAAAAATTTCAATATTTCTAAAATGTGATATTTTTGTACCACGAACCATTTATCTCCCAGAATTCCTGACAGAAATCGATAAATGAAGTATCATAATAAAGATTAAGATCTCCGCTTTGTCGAAATCCTATATTAAGAAAGAAAGTTTTCTGAATTCGATCCTTAAACAAAAAAAAAAGTATCAATATTTCTGCTACGCGTTTTTGTGTCACGAACCATTTATCTCCCTTGATATCTAACCGATGCAGATAAATGAGGTCTCATTTTGAAGATTAAGGTCTCGGCCGGTTTCACATCATATTTTAAGAAAGAAATTTCTCGGAACTCGACCATTAAAGGCCAAATTATCATTATTTCCATTACGTATTTTTTGTGATGAGTTATTTATTTCCCCTTGATATCTAGTCGAAATCGAGGAGTTATTATTCTAGAGGTTAAGGTTTCCGCTTTGGTCAAATCATATTTTAAGAAAAGAATTTTCCGGAATTAGACTCTTAAAGGGCAAAAGTATCAATAATTCTACAACGCATTTTTGTGCTACGAGCCATTTATCTCCTTTCATACAGGGCCGGCGTTAGGGGAGGGGGGTAAGGGGGTAAGCGGGTCAAAAGTACCCGGGCCCCGCCGGCTGATGGGGGGCCCGATCACCGACTATAGGGGCCCTCAGGCCATGAAGCCAAGAATACGCCCATTGACGCCTGGCCATTTTGTAGAGCTAAAAAAAGGTCGCCCATTTTACCCCGGGCCCGAAATTCCTAGCGCCGGCCCTGCTTTCATATATAATCAATATTGAAAAATGAGGTATAATTTTAAAGAGTAAGGTCTTCGCCGTGATCACGTCATATTTTTAAGAAAGGAATATTTCGAAATTCGACTCTTAAACAGCAAAATCATAATTATTTCCGTAATGTATTTTCTTTTTATTCTGAGCCATTTATCTTCCTTGATATCTAACCGAAATCGAGAAATGAGGTATTGTTTTAGATATTAAGGTCTCCGCTTTGGTCAAATCATATTTTAAGAAAGAAATTTTTCTGAATTCGATCCTTATAGAGCAAAACTATTATTATTTCCGTAACGTATTTTTTTTTTTTAATCCTGAACCATTTATCTCCCTTTATATCTAACCGAAATAGATAAATGAGCTATCATATTAAAGATTAAGGTCTCTGCTGTGGTCACATCATTTCTTAAGAATGAATTTTTCGGAATTTAACCCTTAAAGCGCAAAAGTAATAACTGTGAAAGTCGCGCGTATAAGACAGTTCACATCCTAGCCGCTAGATAGCAGTAGCACATATCACAGAGATATTAAACTGCTTCACTGGCGTCGACTTTTGTAATATACGTATTACATTAAACAAATAAACAATTGATACACATGAGGCGGTTCTTTTTTCATCCTATTGCAAACCCCAATCTTACTATTCATTGTATTCCCGAAATTTTCGCAGGGGTCAACTAGTATTGTTCAAAGCAGTGTTATTTATTAGAAATTTTGTTATATAATTAAACAAGAGTATGCAAATTCCTGTGTCAACATTGAATGCGTGATGTCTCTCGAAGTGCACGCCAACTGCACAGTTCTACCAATAGCAGTTTAGTGAAAATAAACCACGAGTTAAATATTGACAGGTATGCCAAATATGCGACCACAGCTGTTAGCGTCGAGTGTTTATTTCCTTCTTTCATTAAAGCAAGTTCGGCGAAATAATTCATCGGGCCGAATGTAATTACTGTTTTTAACCTCTATATCGAGACAAGAATGTGATATATTATTCCCATATAATTTTAAACCTGCAAATTTAACAACAACTGTTACTAGATCGTAAACCACATAAAACTTCTGTACGAAAATATAATTAATAAACTAATACAAATCAGTTAAGCCCACTATTAATGTCATTAAAAAGGATGCAATAAGACTGATATTTTAAATCGAGTTGTGCAAAATTGTATTCCATTAATTTTTTGTGCTTTGTTGAAACTACAAACTTTAAATACCCAGGTGTATTATAACTGGAAGTGAGAAGTTGCATGTAAATTGCGGGTTCTCACTAAGAGTATATATTGTTCACGTCAGGCGTTATGTTAAATCCTGAGTCTTCTATGCAAAAAAACTGACCTTCAGCTCTGGCAAAGCCTGTCTTTGTTAATGTGAAGTATGCTAGGATGCTCCATGGCTCTAATTCTACGTTAACTGTAGGTCCCCTTTATACCGAAAGATTACCCGGCTAAGTAAGATGGCTATGACAGAGGCGAATTGTGCGATCGGTAGGAAACTCTGTCACTAGATCTATGAGACCATAAAAATGAGTAATATTACGGATTTATGCAAGCTTCAATGAACGATCATTTAAACAGCGGACGTCGTCTCATGAACGGTTATAATTTCTTTCACTCTCTCGACCTCGTACAAAACGATCTATATTATTGCAGGGTCAATCATACAAGAGTAGTATAAAACTTCATTAACATTTTTGTTGCAAGCACACATTGATCAGTAGTTTACCATCCGTTAATAATGTTATTATTCGTATATTCGCAGGGATACGCCGTGTTAGCACATGTTGCTGAGATACAATGACGGTATCCTGTGTTCTGCAAAGGATTAGCTAGATCGAGCAACGGTTGAAGAAATTTTCATCATCCAGGAATTTCCTCACAAGTTAGGAGAGGCGGTAGTAAATGATTTCTAAACATCTGATGGTGTATAAAACGCTTAGATTGGATTCTAACCTCTCCGAACTGTCAATGGAGATGTTACCATATATTAATGGTAATCCGTGTGCTATAAATGGAAATTAAACTTGGAGTTTCCTTATCATCGTTCAAAAAAAGCGGGTTTAAATAGAATAGCTCTTGGTTTCACCCTCTACCTTCTTTCATCTTCCTTCAAGAAGTCTTCCGTACAAACACTCTATGCTTTATTGATGAGCATTACTGTGGAACCCTATTAGCAGTATGTAAACTACTAGCTGACCCATGCGAATATTTCGGATAATATCGTAATCAGTCACCGAATGGTAATATTATAAAATAATAATGTGGAAATAAGTAAATATAAGTATATATTAATGAAATGTATTTGATTTTCAAGATGAGTTATAAATCTTAAACTTATTGTAAAGTCATTATCATTGTATATAATAGGTTTAATTCTAAAACATTTAAAATTTAGTTTTTTTTTTTTTTTTTTTTTTTTTTTTTTTAAAATACTGGCTATGTCAGAGACGATTTTCTTTCAAACCTCTTTATAAATTTTTTAAAAAAATATTGTTAGCATTAATAATGTGATCATCGTTTATATTTTGACCTATGTGTCTTTAACACAAATACAACTATCACTGAATTAACAAACTCGTGAAAAAGCCACGCATAACAGCCCATGCGAGAAAATCGGTTCTTTTTTAATACAATCGTGCTCTAGGAAGTGTCTGACGTTGTGATTTAATAATGGTTATAGCGAAGGCTACTTTATTGGAAATTGTTTAGTCATCATTTGGAAAGGTACGGTTGGATCAGAAAATGCCGGGTATGAGCACAGTTTCATCGTAGTGAATGAATTTAGAAGTGATGAGGTACTCGCCTAGGTGACTTACCACTAATCTTGCTCCATTAATTAATCATTGATTAGTGTTCAGATTTCTGACTAACGTAATAATAGAATTTCTCTTTAAAAGCAATTTATGAGGTGGTAAACCGAACGTTTTTAAGAAGTTAATGAATTCCATGGGGTACTATTAAACATTATTGACAATTATTGCATTTTGGAAACAAAATCGCTACTGAATAGAATTGCGAAACATTTTGTTCATTGATTTCTGTGGCGTTAAATATAATTTCAGTAGAGCACCGATGTTTCTATGCTGTAAAAACATTTTTAAGTATTTTTTTATATGTTAGAAAAAAAAGTATAATATTGCCTTGACTCATCCCCTTATAGCAGATATTAACAAAACAAACACATTGGCAAGGTTTAAAAACCGATTTTAGTATCCAAATTACTCAAAATCATCAGTATGTTACCATTTTATAGGTTTAAGTTTATTTTTATATAAAATAAGTGCGTCTGACATACATCACTCGTCCTCAATATCCTCAGAGGTTGTTGGCCAAAGGTAGATTTCATTGTAAAACTGTTGATACTATTGTAGTTTTCTAATGTCATCTAATTTTGCTTGCTCTATGGCAGCTTTTCCTTCAGGATAAGCTTCAATAGTAGGTATCAGTAGGGGAGGTCTACCTAGGTTGGGAAATTTAAAATTGGGACACAATATTGAGTTTATTGAGGGTTTAGCGATGACTTTTCCAGGAAATTCTGAGTTGTAGGTGTTGTGATTCATGGTGGAGATACTGTAGTGTAGCTACTTTGTTTTCTTTGAGTACATTTTTCCCCCTAGTCTCCTCAGATATACAATTTTTCTTATAGTACACTGGCCAGATACAAATTCACAAAGAATTTTATAAATAATAACAGTGACCTATTACAGAGAAAGGAGGTAATAAACAAACACACGCCTAAGTGCATTCAGAGAATCAGATGGTTTGAAAACCTGGTCAGTGCTAACACAGAGTAGTACAGTGCACTGTGTGCTAAAAGGAGCTCAGTCAATGACTGAACCCCTTTCAGCAAAGATTCATCAACAATCAGTTCCTGTTTCTACAACACCCGTGTGTTTGGTTGGTACCGTTATAGCGTAAAACGATGAGATTAACAACTAAAATCACATGGTTCCTCAATTATTATTATTATTTTTATTATTTTTGTTTGTTTGGATCCCTTTTTGTATGAACCGATTCAATTAGAATAACAAAGTTCCGGAATTATGATCGCTTAATTATAGTAATCTAATCAAACTTCTAAATCACCATTACACATTTTAAGTAACCATTTAGTTAAAACCCGAACATCATTTGTCCCCATCTTTTGAGTCTACTAATGAATTATAACGTGTGACCATAAGGGCGATCGCTTAAACGTATTTCCGACGATGGCTGTTCTGCTGGCATGTCTAACAACGGATAATACCTGACGGAAATCTCCACCAAACAGAACTATTTTACCTTCATAAGGGAGATTACAATTAATGATTTTCTTTAACAGCCGATCGACAACGCTTAGCGCGTCTTTCTGAACAACTAAAATATTGCCTTCTGGTTGGAGGACTCCCTCTCTGTCTGCCTGTTGTGCCCCTTTGGCATGGTGGAAACCTTACCTTTTTAAGTTGATTGTATTCATCAAGGATGTTAATATCGATATGAAACTGATAGATCCATTTGTTTTTTGCCATTTTCAAATTAAAATAACTTCTTCCTCTTTCTATTTTAATGTAGGATAGAACCATTTTAAACAACACAACAGTTGCCTTATTACTTAAAAATGATCATAATACCTACAACCCTCCTACTCCAGGACCCATTCAGTAACTGCTATGATAAAGGAGCTGGATTGGGAGTCACTGGAAGATAGGAGGGGATGAAGAGAGTGCTGGGAACGTACATGGCATTTGTTGGTGATGGGGTTGGAAGGATATTGGTCGAAGAGTTAGGAATAGTGCATGGGAGGGAAAAGATGACCATGACCACAAGCTGGCACTCGATTTTAAGCTATGCATAAGGGAGTAGGAAAATTTTCTTTTGTGGGTAAGGCTGTCGGGGATCGAAACAAATTGCCAAGTAAAGTGATGAATAATTTAACAAAAACACTGAATTTAAAATTCATAATTTTCAAAATTTGAGGGGGGAAGAATTTAATGCTCAAATTATATAAACTAATTCTAAAATGGCGTAATTCGATGACTGAGGGAATTTCCACTGGATTGTGTGCTCCATCGCAATTAAATTAATAATAATAATTAATGTTTGTCAGAGACAGTCATCTACCATTGACTTCCTTGCTACAAAGATAGCGAGCACGCGCAGAAGCTGTCATCTTACACATCTTCCCCGTTGAATTTTATCATTATCAAAATGTATCACATAAATAAATGCTTAAGAAAATGTTTGTTTTACACCTGCTGGTGCTGCAAATGAATGTTATTTAGGTTAGGAGCAATAATTTGGTTTATACTGATTTAATTTATACTGATTTAATTCAGGTAATTAAAGTTAATTAACAAAGATACCTCCTTCTACTTTCTTTATGCAAATTCTGTTTTAAAATAAAGTTTTCCAATAAAAACATTAACATCAAACTATTTGTTTATTTTTTGTCACTAGTGGGGAGCGTAATATTCAATACTACGAGGGTGAATCAAATATAAACAAGACTTTCGGCCGTTCGGGCGCAATAGTGGTGGGAGAACGTTCTCGCTTTGTTTGGCGATAGGTAGGTTTGTCAGGAGTGGGGGAAGACCGTTAGCCCCCCCCCCCCTCGACTCGCTCAGTGCCAACCGTCACGATGTCGGAGCAAGAGGTACACTCGTCGATTGCGCAACGTGTTATAATCAAGTTTCTCGCTGCAGAAGGCGTAAAACCGGCAGAAATCTTGAGGAGATTGACTGCCCAGTTCGGGAAAGAGACACTGTCGCGAGCCAGAGTGTTTGCATGGCATAAACAGTTTGTGGATGGTCGTCATCATGTTGAAAATGAGAGCCATAATCGCAGACCCCGCACCAGCATTACAGAGAACAACATCAGCTGTGTTAGACGGCTTATTGAAGATGACAAGCGTCTTACCACTTCTGAAATTGCAAGTAAGGTCGGAATAAGTTATGGGAGCACTTACTCCATACTCACAGAGGAGCTTGGGTACCGTAAGGTGTGCGCCAGGTGGGTTCCTCGCCTTCTCACAGCAGAACAGAAATTGAATCGACTTCAGGTGTGTGAGCGTCTTCTGGCACGATTTCGGGAAGAAGGGGACCCATTTCTGACTCACATCATCACCTGTGATGAAACTTGGGTGCACCACTACACCCCTGAGTCCAAACAAGCGAGTATGGAGTGGAGAAAAAAAGGAGAACCTGGACCAGTGAAAGCCAAGTCACGACTATCGGCTGGCAAGGTTTTGGCTACGGTTTTTTTTGACCAGCGTGGTTTGCTGCACCTCGATTTTTGCATGAGCGCAGGACAATCAATGCGGCCTACTACTGCGACATTTTGAGTGAGGTCCGACTTGCATATCGCCGCAAAAGACGAGACCTACCGATGAGGAAAGTGGTTATTCTCCATGACAATGCTCGCCCCCACACAGCAGCCTTAACCAGGGAAAAATTGGAGAAACTGGGGTGGGAGACACTGGACCACCCTCCTTACAGTCCAGACCTGTCACCCTGTGACTTTCATGTGTTTGGTCCTCTCAAGGAAGCTTTGGGAGGCCAAAAATTCAACAGTGATGCTGAGGTGGAAGCCTACGTGCGCAATTGGCTGCAGACACGACCTGCATCTTTCTACATGGAAGGAATTGGGAAGCTGCCTATTCGCTGGGAAAAATGTGTTTCTAAAGCAGGAGATTACGTAGAAAAATAAGATATGTACTTTTTTGCACTTAAAATAAAAATAATATTTTTAAAAATAAAGTCTTGTTTATATTTGATTCACCCTCGTATATGTCAACATTAATTTTGATGAAGTATTAAGGTAAATATGGCGTACCGACAAAAAACAACTTTGAATAAAAATATAATCATACAAAATCACTTACTGTATCGAAAAAGAATTTTTTAATAGTTTTCAAACCTTCATCGGGTATGAAAAGTGCCAATGTTGCCAACTGTTTCTAACTGAGTGAACTATTTCTGCAGATATGAGAGTAAGGCAAAAACGAGTATGTGTACCTATACAAAGATAAAAACAACCACTCATTTGCAAAGACATAATGATGATTACTAGGAAAACTTATTAGTAAGCATATAAAAAATATGCATCCTTTAATTAACACCCGCATACTGTTTTCAGATACGTGAATTTGTTACATCGAGCAAATATCATCTAATAGATATAAAAAATAACCCAAGGCATAAGCAATTACTGCGTATAGTTTCTTTGAATTTCGTTCTTTTGATTTGCCTGATTCGTGCTGACAGAAATAAAGACATAAGTTTTAAGTTTTGCTTCTCTATAATCAGTGGTGTACACTGCAATAACTATTTTGAGGAAAAATGTATAAATTTGTCTTTTGCATGAATACAGGAATAAAAAATAAAAAAATCTCTGTAATGTTACCACATAAGTCACTTGTTCAGCTCTGCTACAGGAAATTTTTTTCTCTCGCAGACAGTTTATGTATTATTTCCTTTAAGTTAGTCTTTTGAAATTGAAATTTATATATCAGAAATACTTTCATTCTAAATTATTAATTTCGTTAATGAACCGCGCTGCTAATAATATATACCAGTTGAGCTATTTATCAGATCTGGTGGATGAGGTATTAAGATTCGTGTCAGGAGTGCGAAAAGCCGCGATTTCGATTCACTAGCGGGCTGTCCACATTTCGGCTTTCTACGGCAAATTCACAGCGTGCTGCTTAGTTCTGTTCATATTCTACAAAAATAGCATCAATATCATCAGTGTTAGTGCAGCATTTTTTTTAATTTGCTTTCATAGAAATATTTGTTTTCGGAAATAATCAGATATCAAACGTAAGTTAACTACTTTAGGTTAACCATCATCAACCAAAAATTAAAATTACTCTCATCTAACAACAAATGCTACTTTTCTGTTACTATAGGACCCATATACACCCTCGCACTTTGCATCTGCATCTCTACAGGCATAATAAATGCAAACCGTCTGATGATAAGCACTTTTTGCTCGAAACCGGTAATAGTTAAACAAACGAAACAAAAACAAATCGTGACTGGTCGCTGTCTTCCATATCAACCCAAACTTGATATCACAGTCGCTGATTCCACCAATCCATCGTGGACAAAATGTTATTTCCATGGTTTACCGAAAATATTTCAGGCAAATGCCGTCATGGTTCCTTGAATAGTCTATGGCAAATTCCTTTCCTTTCCTTGCATTCTACCGTCGATAAATCGGAAAGTCCTAATAAAAATTAGAGGCTTGTTAAGGTTAGTGGAACGTTGTCAGCTATACGTCTTCAGTATCACTGGATTTCTGGAAATATGAAATTGTTTTATTTTAGAAATTCGCAGTCAGTTTTTCTTACTTAGTACCACTTCCTTTGTTTTAAAAATTTAGCAGCAACACGTATCTAATGACAAAACAATATTGCTCAATTCGACGAAAAATAATCAAATGATAACTATAGCTTACCATTATTGTTAAATCGTACATTCTACTAACGTTTTCGAAAATTTGGGAAACAATGTTCATGAATTCTAAGTATCTCAGTGTACTTGTAAAGAACTTGAAGCAATTAGAATGTGCTTGACTGAAATAAGAGTAAATTTCTAGCTTGTCTATTCATCCTTTTTCTATTGATTAAACCCTTTTTTTAAATATTTGAAAACCCGCCAATGTGACTCAGTGCGTTAAGGCGCCACACACTGAATTAAGGAGATGCAACAGGGCCAGATTTTAGGATGTTTCGTGCAATCATCTACGCGAATGGTGACACGTTCCCAGTCTGTGCTTAGTCACTTCCCAAATAAAAGTACACTTACAGAATATAAAGTATACAGAATATAAAAAGTTATACGTTTCGCAGACAAATGGCAACACGTACTTACCTCTTTCGATTACAACAAATCCAATTTGAATTCAGGCAGGTCATTAGTCCTTTCCCCCTCTTATGTTTCAGATTAACCGCTGTTTAAAACAGGGATCCGGTGCCACGTGGTTCTTAGTTGACGAGATCAAGGAAAAAATATTAAGGTAACTCAAATTTCCATGACAGATACAAACGTCCGAAACAAAAAATCACAAGACAATTTGAATTATATTGTTTTGTTGACTGTCACTGTAATGTTGAAAGTAATTATCTCTCTAAATAAATGTTACGTTTGTGAGTGAAATTTTCAGAGTATTAATATGTTTATATACTCTCGTATAATTTGATTATTTGATCCGTTCCTAAATGGGTTTTATCCTGAAAAAGCAGATTTCGTAAGAAATGAAATTAAGTGACAAGTAAATATCTGATGAACCTGTTATATATTTTCAGTTTTTATTCTTGTGGATTAATGATGAAGGAAACGTAGTCTCTGTTTAAGTTGTAGGGAGCAATATGGTTAAATCTATGGACGTAGACCTCCATTTTAACTTCTTCAGTAGAATAGCTGTCGTCTGTTCCGAACTTTTTTCCATGTCCAGTTTGCCTCCGACGTGGAGCTGAGTGGGCGTGGATAACAGTTCGGACGTCTCAGCATGTATGAAACGTAAACTCGAAGGTCTTTCTCTAAATCATTCACTCTACCGTCCGAACTATACATCTAGTCTTTCAATAACCACCACTGCTTTAAATTGACACTAGAATCAAACGAAAGGTCTCCCAAGGGTAATCGGTATTAGTTTCTTCTTGCTTGACAAGCGGAAATCTGGATAAAACACAGAAAAAGAATTAGTAAGTGTTTCGTATGGAGCGTGACACTTTATGGGACAGAAATGTGGACACTAAACAAGAGGATCAAAAAGGTTTAGATCAGTGACGTCAAAGATACTGCCCGCGGGCCGGATCCGGCCCCCGGGTCCTATCAATACGGCCCGCGATCGCAGGATCGCAATGTGACATAGAAAGAAGAATCATATTTTTAGAGCTTTTAGACTTCACTCAGTTCCTCTACGGAAGTTTTATTTGAATCTGGCCCGCCTACACATTCTAAATTTAATATACGGCCCTCTGCAAAAATTGAGTTTGACGCCTATGGTTTAGATGGATTCGAGATGTAAATGTTGCCGGCCTCGTAGGGGCTAGCGTGCTAGCTCTGCGTGCCGAAGGTCGCCGGTTCGAATCCGGCCGCGGGCATGGATGTTAAGTGTTGTGTGTCTGTGTGAATGTTCTGTCCGTCCTGTGGTGTCTATACTTAGGAATCATAAAAAAACGTACTGGAGAAACTAATTCACATGAAGAGATATCGTAAACACATTGAGCTGGCTGAATGGCTTAGTCGCCGAAAGCCATTTAAAAAAAAATGTAAATGTTGAGAGGAATGGCGAGAGTAAGCTAGAAGGAAATTGCTGGGTAAGGTTGCTGAGAGGAGGAAGCTACTGCAAGTAATAAGAGAAACCAAGAAGAAGTGGATGGGGCATTCGTTGAGAGAGAACTGCTTGTTTACAGAAGGAGAGTGAGAGAAAGAAGAATATACAAGATCATAGATGACATAAGGAAAAATTACATGGACATTAGGAGGAGAGCAGAAGACAGAAAGGCATGGAGAGCTACCAAGTGAAAATCGGCCCTAGGGCAGAATACTGTTGATGATGTTTATGTTTAATAACTGGCACTGTAACTTTGAATTTCTACTGTACATCCTGGTAACCATCACTGAGCAAGACTTGTTATGTCCGTACAACTAAGCTTTAAACAATTTTCCTTTTTTTGGAGCGTAATGAATTATTTTTCAGATTTTTTGTGATTAATTTAACACTGGGAGCAGATTTAGCTCTTCCGGCGTACAGTTCGGCCAGTTGTCGGAAACTGCACACCCAAGAGCCAATCGCACCAAGTAGGATGGTATCAACCAACTAACGTACGAGCGCTTAATCGCATATACGTAAAATTAATCGCTTTTGTGATGCCGAGGCTTGATTTATTCGCAATCGGAATCCTCTAAATCGTTGGCGACCAGCAGCAGAAGCTGTTACAAATGCAGTTATCAGCTAATACAGCCGCTCCAATTTTAATCTCGTTTGCCGGCACGACCACGCAGCTCTTTCTCTCGGACTGTGTGATCTGCTCTCGTATCCTAAGCGTGTGAAACTAACAAGTGTTTTTACACTGCATGTGCCCTCAGCTGCGTCAGTAGTGAAGCTCTGTAACTTAATACAAATGATCAGATACATAAACGAGAAGAAATCGGAGTAAATCTTTAGTAACAGGTTAGTTTCTCATTGCTGTTACCTTCTAGAAATGAATTAACTGTTCATACATGTAAGGTCTGCTTTAAACTAATACATGCAAACAAGATATTTTTTGAACTTCACTATACGTTATTCCATATAGTTAGTCTAACCCTCGTTCCAATCATTGAATACAGTCCCAAGATTTTTATCACGCGAACGAATTCGATGTCTCTTTCAACTTGTTCGTGACATCTTCTACCAGAGAAAAAAGTTTTTTTTTCCAACATATTTTTATGGAAGTCTGAGTAAATGGTAGGGTTTTTGGTGCCGTCTTGTGACCCTAGTCACTGGAGTGTCTAGTACTTAACGTAGGTTAGTTGGTTCGAATCAGGTGGTAAAAGAAATATTCACCATTCCGTATTAGTCGAGCAATGTATGAGAGGTGGTACTGGATGATTCCTAATCATCAGATTATGTGGCAGATAACTTTGAATTTAATTCCAAACTTCTCACATTGCGTTTGGAGAAAGGACATACGACGCTATTGACAGTGGTTTGTGCCAGGAATGGTGGCTAATTGGTTTCTGTCAGAAGTGCAGGCGCGTAGGTATTTGACCGGATTACGACCTGTTCCATTTTCATGCACCCAATGATGGCATTCATCTGCACAGATATAACAGTAATAAGTCACGTAGACGAAAATAACTGTCCACCATACCGTCTGGTCATTTTATTTTTATCGTAATACGATTACTATTGTAGTGTCAGCTCTACGCCATGGGTAGATAGATGGACGGATAAACTTAGGATCTTCTTATAAGTCTCTAGTAGGCCATGGATTTCTGTTTATGTCGTTTACATAAATAATTAAGGTAGAAACAAACCTGCAATCCTTAAAAAAGTTTTACTCTATGTGAACAAATGTTTATGGCGATGGTTTTCTAATTGAAAGTCTGCAAAACGGGTACGGTATGAGAATATATCGTAACCCAATGACTTCGTGGTTTAATCCAAAGGTTTTTTATAAGGTTTCTTAGGCCACACAGACACCATAGGATGTATAAGACAATAAATGACACTTAAACACCAAAGCTCTCGGCTGGACTCGAACCGGCTGCCTTGGGCACGCAGAGCCACTGCTCTCAGTCAAACTGAGTTACTGTGGTGTATATGCAGTACCACTTGTACAGATTTGTATATGAACATGCTTTCAAAAGAGTTACTCACTGAACCAACCAACCACACCATAGTGGCATTATGTTCATTAGAAGAATAGTCAAATGATTCAACCAAAAAATACAAATTCCTGTAACTGGGCTCGAACTAACCCACGCAGTAAATCGGCAGACCGTCAGTGCATTCATCACAAGCTTCCAGATTTGTGTGAACAATGCAGAACCATTAGCCAGGGGCAGGAGCTGTCTGGTTTTCACATTCCCCTCTGTTGGATATTAATCATTCTGGCCAGAAATGGACATGTGGCAATTACGCGAATACGGTTGTGCGCAGCGTGATTAAACCTCTAAAACTGTTCGCTGCGGGAGCCAATACAATACACTAGACCCAAATCGATTTACCCCGGACCACTATCAGTATGTGATAAAAGGTGAGTCCCAGCGTATATACCGAGCCTAGTAGATAAACGGTATCGCTTGGGTCTGGCATTCGGGAGGATGCCGGTTCAAATCCCGGTCCGTCCATCCAGATTTCGGTTTAACATGGTTTCCCTAAATCACTACACGTGAATGCCGGGATGGCTACTTGGGCCAATTCCTTCGCGTTCCCTGCTTCATCCTCACCCGACTCCAATCATCTTGACGTCAAAAATTCTAAAAGTAGAAGAGGGAGAAAAAGCTAGAGTTTGTGATGTTACACGCCAGTTCTGCTGTATATATTAAAGTATAGGTTCTTAACTGGGGGGGAGTTGGGGCGAAGACACGTCAGGCGTTGGAAGGTAGACGATACCCTACCTCTACACAACGCTGGAAGTATTGTTTCCTTCTCTGCCTCTTAGAACTGAAAACATTTATGCTAACATCACATAGTTACTGAGTTTACTGTGATGTCACTGTTAGTACTGAGAAGTAGGCCTTTACCTTTTTAACAATAAAATTTTGGCAGTGGAGGGCGGAGCTGTAGTTCTGGAAATCTTTCTTTTGACGGAAGAGGGGTGTGGGGAATTTTATTATGACCGAATGCGGCATTGTAGAAAAGCTTTTGAAACCTCTGCCATAAAGAATTGCCATAATGGCTAAGATACGGCTAATGAATTCCACTCAGAATCCTTCAACTTTGTCTTTCCGATTGAGGTGTAGCATTTAAATCTTTTACCATTCAACACATGTTACAAGTAGGCCATTTATCCCACATCTGTCTAAGATCAATCTTAGAATACTTTCATACTTGAGGCAAGTTTTGCGTGGCGAAAGATATCAAATACCACAGGTCATTCTAAACGGCTGAACTGTTGCGAAGAGTAGACCGTACAATGGCGAATACTTGACCTGCCTGAAGAATATGAGTAACCTTTATCGTGTTGCTACATATACGAAACCGCCAAACTCGTGCAATATGGGTAAAGCAGACAGTCAGAGACAATATAATAATCAGACATTGTATCTGGTGATATACCAGTCCAAAACCCGTTAGTGATTACTGTTTAACAGATTTGCCAAATCTCCTAGACGATTACTCTAGGCCAAGGCTGCCCACCCAATTTTAGAGATGAGACACAATTTCGATTCTAAGCTACACTGTGGGCCACATAATACTTGCCTGTAGTTGCAGAAGATATTTATTTATTTATAAGTAACACAGTTTAATTACAATCAAAATGTAAAAACCATCAATGAGACCATTGCAGAGGTTTTTGAGTTAGTATTTTCTAGCCCGCTGCTGTTGGCGGGCAAATTCAAATGCGCAGGAAAGGGTTATGAAAACAGTAACCAGCTTAAAACTCCAACGTTTATAAATAAGGAGATAGCGTACAAATCTCTTGTGCGTCCACATTTGGATTATTGTTGTGCCATTTGGGACCCGTTTCGTAAGGGATTGATCGAAAGTATAGAGAAAGTACATAGAAGAGCCGCTCGATTCGTGACTGCTTGCTACAGTCCTTATGAAACCGTCACAGAACTGATTAGTAGATTAGGTTGGCAGTCTCTGGTAGATAGACGACACACGTTTCGTTTAAACTTATTGGAAAACATGCGTACTCCCACTTTCACTCACGAGTGTAGTGAAATACTTCTTCCACCAACCTATTTGAGTCGGAAGGACAGGAAAGATAAAATTAGAGAAATAAGGTGCCGGACTGATTCTTATATGAATTCTTTTTTCCCTCGTACCATTAGGGATTGGAATGCACAGCAAATAGATTAGCTTTGGTGCTGAGCACCCTCTGCCACCCACAATTTTGTGAATTGCAGAGTATATATGTAGATGTAGATGTAGATGTGATTACTGTAGGTCATTTCTTTCACAGTTGGTTGTTAAACTAATAATTATTATTTAATAAATACACCAGGACAACTGTTGTTGGATATTATTTGTTTCACGGACTCGTTTCTCCTCTCGTCGAGGTATCTTCAGCGTACAGTTTTTCTCTAATATGTGATAATCTCTTAGCTTTTGAATATAATAACTTTTTACATTTAACGAAATTATTCGCATATAGGAAGCATAATATTACTTTTATTTATATATCAGTTTTGGATTACCATGCAGGACGTTTTGTTTATATAAGTATACTAAGATAGGTTTCATATTGCAACTTACATTTACATTTGCGTTTTGAGGTGTGGTTGTTGGTCGGCTGTGACCTCAAACAGCATACTTTTTACACTATTGCACTTAATTATACAATTTTGGTATACTTTTGATCTTATGACTCCACTAGCAGTCAATTTTGAAGCACAGTTTCTGAAGCTCGTGCATAAATTCGAACATTATATAAATTTCTGTTAGGAACAACTAAACACGTCAGGTAGACTCGGGTGGTAATCCTCGTAAACAAGTAAAAGTGAACGACAGACGGTTGTAAACCAATATTCAGTTACATTTAATTACTTCCAGTTTATATAAAAATTAATTATTAAAAATTAAATATCACCAAAATCTAATTAATAGCGTTCATTATGGATTGCTTTAAACCATTACACCAAAATATTTATTTCGATTTATTTAGTATTGTTGTTACTGTTATTCAGATATATAAGATGTCATTTTTGAGCTGCATTTTAATTTAAAACAAACGTTTTATGACTTTTAAAAATAAACTGAAGGTAAAAAAGCTAATAGGTTAGAAGATTATATACCGCAATTTATTCATGATCAATAATATACTTGGTTTAAATATGGTTGTTACGATACGATGAAACTTCAGTGACTGGAAAACATGCGAAAATAAAACAGTAATCAGAATAAACTGTAATTATGTATTCAAATCTCACATTCTAAATTTTTTACGATTATAATGTTTCATATACTGCATGGTACACAACAGATACTACTAAAAAAAATAATAACATTCACACCAGAATAAAGGGAACGAATTTTTAAGGTCACACCGTGCTGGACACATATCAGTTCCCTTCCTGATGTAATACGTCACTCAATGATGACTGTTGAAGAATGCTCTTCCCCACCAGCGGAAATCTACGCTGGACTGCGCGAGCAAGGGGAGAGAACAATAGAGCAGGCTAGATCAGCGGGTCTAGCTAGGGCAGGGGAGAGGGTGCCCGCACAAAGGAGCAAACTCGAAACCAGGAGACGGAGGAAACCCACTACCAGCGCGGCTTACAGCCGCTTCTTTCCTCTTATTTGTGGTGTCATTTGCTCCTCGGGTTTTCAGCGGACGTTCATTAGACTCAGAGGTGAGTTTTATTACTCCGGCTAAATGGACCGAGGTAGGGGGCCCTTCACCCGGAAAGTGTAATTTCAGCACGAAGGAGATGCCAACGAGTCTAGTCACGGACTGCAACTTTTATTCGTTGAGCTACGCCAAGATTTGAGACAGTAGTCACACAACGTTGTATCCGCATCTCCCACTATTTCTAGTTAACTTTAATTATGGGTAATCCGCAGTCATTAAGTATTACTATATAACAATAGTAATTCCGTGGTGTCATAATGGTCTGGTGACAGGATTTATATTGGCTATGCATTCAGCCCCTGCCGTAGCCACCTTAACCTAACACAGTAATCCTACCGTTTACAGGGAACCTACAGTTTAACGTGAAATCCAAACCTCGCATTACACAGCAACCAGCGCAAAAAGTGAGGATAGGGTTAAGGGCTTATGAGAATCCTCACCGAGATCCAGGGATTCGATACAGGGAATTTTGACCCCCAGTCAGACACCTAACCGCTGAGCCACCAGACCGCTATTAATCTATATATATAAAGGTGTATGTTTGTTTGTTTGTTCTTCATACAAATCCACAGTTTTCATCCGATCTCGATGAAACTTTGCACACTTATCCTTTGAAACAAGGAGAAAAATACTGTCTACATTTGGTTGAAAAATTGTCTGTATAACTAATACATGTAGTCTCATAATTTCGAAATGCTACTGAACGGCGATAGACAGACGCGTTGGATATGGAGGTCTCTCTACTGTTTTTCCGTGTAGTGGTCATGTAGCACAGTGGCTAAAGCACTGGATTAGTAATGGTTGGGTCGTGGTCTCCGGTTCAAATCTCCGTGGAGGCTAAGATTTTTAAAAATAGTTTTTTCTCGTAAGAGTCACGCCTGGGCCGTTCGGATTGAATGTTAAACTGTAGATTTTACAAAGTTAGGGGTGCAATGCAAAGCAAATTATAGGTAGTCTTGCAATGCTGTAGGTGTACACTTTTATACGTTATAATGATTCCTCAGGGTTTGTTCGCAGTCAGTGTGTGTGTGTGTGTGTGTGTGTGTGTGTGTGAACCGCAGTAATAATACTATAAATACGGAAGTAAGTCTCTGTCTTTTTGTTACGTTTTGACGACCAAATGGCTATATCGATATAGAAGGAATTTCACAAGAAAATCTGTATGAAGGGCACAGGACATTTTCTCCAGTATGTTTAATAGTTGTAGTCACGAAATTTTGAGACCTTATCGAATGGTGACAGAAATATGTTGGAAATTGATTCTCTTCAAGAGACTGGTGCAACGGTAGAAGGATATAGTGATAGCTTTCCTGTCTTATTATGCCGACTCGGTGTTGTTTGGGACCAATCCTTCGTTACCAACAACTTTCTATATTCAATTCTGGCAAAAAATTCTGGATACGCGCGTATGAAGTCGCGGGTACGAGCTAGTATTACATATGGGAGACAGAATTTTCTTTTGAAATATTTCGTCAGAATAATGTGGTGTGGGATAGCTAGAGGTCACAGATGAGCAATATATCTATATCATCCGCCAGTTAAGTAAACACAAACAGGAATGATGAAATTAATTTCAAAGCAGAACAACATGATGTGGGCTGTCTGGAAATCAGAGAGGAACTATATCGATAAATGTTCAGTCACTTATATAGGATGTTCCATTTGTCAGGTTGAGACCGTTTGGATTACTGGGACAGGAGACATAATATCTTAAGAAAATTAATCATAATCAAGACAACTCTCAAAGTAATTGCTTTCAAGTAAATCATGGCTGGATCCTTGTGCACTTTTTCATTTGTGCAAAATAATCCTCCAAAAATGCAGGCCTCTGTGTTAAGGGAGAGAAGTTAGCTTCATGCCAATATTTTTTTTAGAGGTATTGCAACAGTTATTAAAGATTATCCCAACAATTGGTGAATACATATATGGAATCAATGTAATTACAGATCCGGAGTTTAAGTACTGAATTTTTAAGTGTTTTGGAAGATCTGAACAATACGTGGAAACAGCAAAGACTTTGAGGTATTCCTAGATAACATGAGAAAATTATTATAAAGAGAGCTTTTACATATCTGCAAAATTGTGTTAAAAAAATGAAAATAAAAACAAGAAAACTAGCGTAGAAAATATAGAGATTCAGGCACATTACGAGAAAATACGGAGTAGCTTTGATAATTAAGAAGGAAACACACACCATGTTACATCAAAACCATGTTTAACCTATCAGAGAAAGCTTCATAAAAATTAGACACATCTCATATCCATGTCATAAAACATTTTAACTTTTTTACATCTAATCCACAGATACACTATTTTAAAACATGAAACAAAAATAACGTGTAAAAACATAAACAGCACTGTCATTAGTACAAAGCGGATTTAATTATTCCGGGACTCATTTATTTAATAAACTTTCTAAAAGTATAAAATAGTTTGTAGATAATGAAGCTATATTTAAATAAAAACTGAGAGATATTACTCACTCCTACTTCATACAACATTTTGAACAAAAGACTTAATTTATCTATAACATGACTTTTTCAAAATTCGGTTGTAAAAATTAATGTTTACCTTACTTAAGTTTTATCTTTGTAACGTATAATATTTTTTTCACTGTAATTATTATTCATATTATATATATATATATATATATATATATAACACGACACATTTCACATCCCAGAGCAGGGCCGGATGTAAACTTTTTTTTAGTGTAGCCTGTTCATTTTGTGCCGCCCTTTTCTCCTTCATACTTATACTAATCACTAATTTGTATTACCTTTATTAGGTAGCAAACGATTATATGTATATGTGAATGGATGGGCCTATAGATTAAGAGTGACTTCATTACTTGAAAGTATTCAGATTTAGTCATAAAAATACAAACAAGAAAAAATGAATGTTTATTACGACAAACTTCGTAACACACTTCTTATCGGCAAAGAACAGAAAACACGTTAAGACGTACGCTCTGATTAGTAATCAATTATTATTAAACGATTATAATTTATATTAATTTCAATCAGAATACCGGTTTCGGCATAGTTCAATGCGTGTTCCTTAAAAATTTCAAATAATTTATTTCATTATTAGCTGAGAAATGACGAGTTAAGTTTCAAAAATCATTGACTTTTCAATGATTTTTTCAATAAAATTAGGACTTTCGAGCGCTCGGGGACTTTTAACATCCAGATACTCAATTAATGGAATCTTAGATCATACTTATATATTTTATTATAGAAATCATGAAATGTAAGACTGTCAGCAGAAACTTACCTCTGTCTATAGGGTCTTCCTTCGGAAATATACGACGGGCTACTGACTGCGTTGAACAACATAGAAAGTCAGGAAACTAATGAAGAATTAAATTAATAATTTAGCTAATTGTTCGCTGTCACCACTTACCTAAATGAAAATTGACAGTAAACGTATTTTTCTTTTCTATTAATTGTTCCGAGTTTGTCACTTCACTAATAGAAATCACCACTTAAATGAATATTTATAGTAGACGTTTTTTTATTATGTTTATAATCTCACAAAAATTTGACGGCTTACTAAAGCGGGCACCCTAGGAAATTTGCCGCCCCTAAAACGCTGCCGCCCCTAGGCTGGAGCCTATACAGCCTAATGGGAAATCCAGTACTGTCCCAGAGGTCCTTCCTTAGAAGGGATCTATGAAACAAGAGTAAGAAATTAATAAAGACGTTAACCTACAAAATTCCCTACATTAATCTAAAATAATCCCAGCACTATATAAAAACGTCTAAAATATTTTTATAACAAAATACACCTCGCAAAAGTCAGAGCAGAAGGCAGTTGAAATCGAATTTGAAAAAAAAAATACTGGACGTTTATCTACGCGTCCAGTAAATGCAGTGTAAATGTTAGTGACAGATAATACTATCAACACATGTTAAAAACCCGTTTTAATCAATACGTTAAATATTTCAACAGGCAGTAACAAGCTGGATTCGTTTTATAATTAACTACCGCTTCAATATGTACCGGCCGAACAAACAATGTTGCTGCTGGGACAACATTTTGGTTTCAGATTAATCACGCATCTAATAAAAATTCTTTACAGTTGCGTAAACAGCTGCCTGAAAGGGTTTACTATCGTTAGTAAATATCGCATCACGCATTAATCCTGGAAATATGTTTAGCACTCCGCCGTCAAAGTGGCAGGTAGAAACAATAATTCCGGAAATTACTAATGACATTTTCTCCCACAGTGAATAATCGTGCATGAACAGCTATTCCATAAATTTAAAATTTAATCATCATATGATTTGCGGTTAATTTTGAATATTTACAGAAAATAGACCGAGCGTGGAGGGTGAGTGGTAAGGCTCTGGCCTCGCGTTCGGGAGGGTCAGGGTTCGAATCCCCGTCCAACCATACATATTTGGGCTTTTCATGGTTTCCACAAATCACTCCAGGTGAATGCCGCGATGGTTCCTTCGAATACCCATGGCTGAATTCCTTCACTCTCCTTACCCAGCTCAACGTTGACGAGAAGCGAAGCCATAAGCAAAAAAGTGGATTACATGGGTGTATTATGTGCATTATGTAGTAAACTGAAACTACTTGCACGTTGACAGAAAACCACTCAAGTGTCACCAGTTCAGATATCTGTCCGCTAGCGGGCATTTCATAAGCCCAATATTCAATTGTTGAAGCCATTAGTCGCAGTGTTGCCATCTTAACGAAAACAAAAGTCACTAGACCTTGTCTCAAAACTCACTAGATTACGGGATATTAAAAACATAAAAGATTCGTTAGAAATCGATACATAAAATAAATGAAAATGGTTAGGAAAGTAATATAAAAATATTTCAATAATTAGCATCTTCATTAAATTAAACACAACATTCTACTAAAAATCAACATCAAATTTCTTCAAACGGTATTTTTTCTTTATCATCTTGGTCTATCGTTGGAGTTTCAGAACTTGCAGAGGTGGAAGGATGAGATGAATCGTCAGTCTAAGATTTAAAAGAGTATTTAGCATCTTTACCAATTGCAGCAATCACATCAGCCGGAAGCTCGTAACTGTAGCAGTTTTTTTTCACAATTTTTAACTGATTCCTTATAAAAAGAATGCTATCAAGAGTATTTGGAGCTATCCTATTTCTCAAATTGTTTTTAACAATGTTCACTGTACTGAAAATCGTTTCTACTGCGGCATTCAAGGGAGAAATTGATAGGATATGGCTAAATCAGATAATTCCAGAAAGGTATATATCCAACAGCATTCTTGTATTGGGTAAGCCATATTCCGTTTTCAATATATTATATACGCCATTATTTATACGAATCATGACACAGGCATTACCTACCCCAATTCCAATCGAGTCTCTCGAAATTCTACAAGGTTGAATATACTAAAAATCACCAAGTTTTTTTTAACGATAACGTATTTAAGAATATCTCTTTCGAACTTCAAAATTCACTAAATCTAGCGACAAAATCGCTAAGGTGGCAACATTGATTAGTCGTGGTTATGAAATATTGCAAACCTATAAGTTGGATTCACATCAATCAATTTTTCTTTACGAAAATGTCACGTTGTGGTAGTGATTTTACGGTACATAAAACATCAGTGTAAAAACGGATCAATGGATCAGAGACGCAGTACCTAGTTTGGTGGATAAATTTTCGGAACTTGAATTCCAGAGAACTAGGATTCATTTCACGGACCTGCCATACAAATTACTTTTTTCCGTGGTTTCCAAAAATTGCTCCAGTAGAATGTCGGGGTGACTGCTTCACGATAACTATGGTAGAGTTACATGCATTTCTTACCAGAAACCGTTGACGAGGAACCTTTTAGGATGTCCATCCATCCACACTTAATTTTGACTCTGTTTTCCTAAATCACTGTGGTATTTTTGTACTCGTGTGTAAAAGTTTAGATCGATCTCTTCCGCATTCCTTGCCCAAAACCCGCTTAAAATAACCTCGTGATAGCAAAACCTTAAAGACTTGGCAAAATTCCTCTTCTGACCCTAATGACATTGTTGACAGTGAACTAAAAAAAAAAAAATATATATCTTTTTCTAAAAAAAAAAAAAAGAAAGAAAAAGAAAGTAAATAGTCCCGACGGATAAAAAATGACATGCCTTGTGTAGCCTGCAATCCGAAAGTTGGTTGGATGCCCTACCATCCTACACACGTGTGAAAGGCAGTTCCCTTCCTCTAATTGAATTGTTAATGTCCGTATGACGAGCGTTGAAGTGTATTGTTCTGTATGTTTTGCGCGTATATGAAAATGAAAAAACGGAGAAGGTGAAAGCCAGTGCGGCGCATTTTGGCCTACCCTTCCAAAAGGGACCTAAAGCTCCATATGAACATCCTGAAAGATGAACTGGAGTAGTTTGTTTCCACGTTGCTTTCTCCGGTGTGATAGTATTGCTAAATGTGGATTACTGTGGTAGTGTGCGTATTGGTTGTACAGTGTTGTTTGTGTTGTGGATGAGAAATGAGGGGTGAAACCCGATACCGGCCCATTCAGGCCTGCTCTTCCGAAAGACACCAAATTAACCCGTCCTCATCGGATGAACCAATCACCATCAACAGTATCGCATGCCCTCACTCCATAGGCACTGCGGTGGGCACAATTTGATGATTAGTATTTGAATACCATCATCTCTCCTACCTTGCCGGCCAAGTTCTGGTGATGAAAGTTTCTTCCACTACCAGGACTTCCCCGTGTCAGTGCGGAACACCATCACGATATCGCAAAGAAACTGAGTCAACGGGATGAGCAGACAGAAGATAAAGGCTTCGAAATTACACTTTTTCGTTTTGTACATTCCAGGCAGAGTTTGAAGAGCTGTTCTATTGTAAAATCTCACCTCTTTAAACCCCCATCATTTTTTTTCTCAAAGCAAGACAGAGTGTGCAGTGACAGTCTTCTGAAGCCGCCGTACTGAATGTGGCGGGGTCTGTTGCATGCGGATGCTCCAGACACAGAATTTTAATTTAATGGACTATGAGACATTGTGCCTCCACGCTCCGTCGCCTCCTTCCGGCAAAATACGGAGACTCCGTGACATCTTGTCTAAATAATTCGTCCCCGGCAGAAGTCCGTCCTTGACTGGGAGACAACTTGGGGAGTGGAAGGGGTCCCTCTCTCACTGCCGCCGCGTTAAATTGGAAATGTGAATTTAAGTGTTCTCTCTCTCTCCGGCGAGGAGACACTATAAAATATTCAAAACGCAAACAGAAAAGGGCTGGCCTGGTCGTGGAAGTTTGTTTTCTGGAAGTAATGGGAAATGAAGGGGGCGGTACTCTCTTCCTCGCTGCTTTATCGCTTGAGTAAACATGGAGGAACAGATGGCCCGCGCAGTTGGTGGGTCTGCTCTATTCAGTCGTGCTGGATGCCATGCTACTGTGTGTTGTGCCAAGGATGCACAGTACCGGGAATTTGGAAGCTATATTTTTACAGTTCATGGATTATGTAATACGGAAATTACTAAAGGTATAAACGTGTATTTGCGTGTACATACCGGAAAGGGATCACCGCGTTGTCCTCGCGTTGTAATAGCCGTTGGTTGGATTCTGGTCCAGTCTGGTCCAGGATATGAGTTTCAGTTTCGTAGCAAACGGGGAACAGAACCTTTTTTTTTCGCCTAGAGCAGTGGTTCCCGGGGGGTTCGTGAGGTTACTTGAAGGGGTACGTGCGATTAAATCACTGCTATGATAATCACTAAGATAATTGAAAAAATAAATAATTACTAATTAAAACCGGAGAGCAAAAGAAACTGGTAAATCTGCCTAATTCGTGTAGGGCCCCCGCGAGCACTTTCATTTTTTTTTTATCATTTCAACTATTAGGGGTATGCGAGGTTAAGCTCTTCCTCGAAGTGGTCCTCGGGGTAAACTGATTGGGAACCACTGCCCCAGGGTGATTTCGGAAATCCTGTAAAACTGAAATTTGGATGGTCGAGCGCTCCATTGCCTGTTCTTCCGTAATAGGCCTCTAGTACTTAACTGGAATAAGTTGGAGACTTCAGTTTTTCACATATTGTGTGTTTCGTTGAAGCAAAACTGACTATAGTATTTAAAATTGTATAAAATTATATTCGTGGTAATTTTCATGTAGACAAAACAGTTCGAAAAAAAATTATTCCTCAGTAGACGTTTAGATATCTTTAATTAGACAGTGAAAATATGTTTTCATTAATTAATAAATACATTAACGACCATCAGAGTTGTCGATTTTAAACCTTTTTTTAATTACATATTTCTTAAAATTAGTATCACCTTGGTGTTTCAAATTTTTCTCGAATATCCTGTAATTAAACGAAAATTATTTACATCTAATATGGTTTCGAGCAAAATATGCAAAAGTTTTAATTTAGAATATTTTACCAAGTATTAATATTATTTTTCTGAAAATTGCTCTTGACTGGGAGTTCATTGCATATTAATACATCTATAAGGAAATTTATTAGAACCAAACAATTGCACAAGCTGTTCAAGAGACAACACGGTGTGGCTTTGAGAACCGTGTAATGGAATCCGCTCTCTAATCTTCAACAATATCGGACATTGATTTTTTTCGCCAAGATACTTCTTTCTAACAGCTGCGTAAAATGCATCTATTAAAGTCATTAGAGCACGGAACCTTAATTGCAAGAGACTATGCTAGCCGAGCTATTTATTAAATTGTATCTCCGTCCTGTGTTGTTTGTTCTACTTCAAAATCGGAGAAATAGAGAATCAAGGTACGTTCACTGAGAAATCTGGTTGTGTACCTTCAGTATGCAAACACCGCTTCAAAGCAGTCTTCTCGTTTTTGAGCTTAGTGTAACTGGAGTATTAAGGAAGGATTTAAACTTAGCAGGTTTTGTTGACAAGTACAGTAATTAATTATTTAGAAATTAAAATTACTAGAGAATGATAAGGCTAAGATGATATCGATAACAAATTCCACTGTCAAATATTGACATAAAATTCAGAATGTACAATGCGGAATGACTACTAACACTTGCGCCTGCGAATAGTAACAACAACGAAAACTGAGGCATTTGAAATTAGTTTCTCCAAAAACATGTTGAAAGTTAAAGGAACTAATAAAAACAATGAACTTATCCCGGATATAAAAGCTGTAAAAAATGGACGGAAAAATGGCACAAAAAGAAATACCAGGTCGGTGTATTACATTTAAGAGGAGTAATATTGGTTATTTTTTTGAAAGAATGTCTGCTAAAGAAAACAAAGATTAGAGTATATGATACATGTAACGTTAATGGTTATGCAAATGTAGAAGGTTTTTAAAAGAAAATCATGTTATGCTTTTGAGTCGAAAATTATTTCCAAAACTGTATATTAAACCTGAACGACATTTGTAGAATAAACTCATTTACTCAACTCATAAATCATAAATTAAACGAGAAAACAGAACTGTTACTGCAGCCCTTTCATGGCAATGTCCAAGTAGCGGACTGCGAACATTATTGTGGCTGCTAATTACTCGTCTTAACTGCGTGATCCTCAAAGCATCAGATGTTTGCCCTCAGTTGTTGACACTTCGTCTCCGTCCTCAGCACTTCTCACAAGCGGACAGACGCCATCTTTTTTATTATTAGCGTTTAATTAAAACACTGACATGCAGCAGAAAATTAGTTGCCTTTGTTTTTGATTCATGACGTTTTATTTCCTTTTATGCACGTCCACGAGCATTTATCGGAGTGACGCTCCGTTATTAAACCGAGTTACCTGTGTGTGGGATTAAATCTCGAATTTAATATTGTCATTCGTGGTTTACTGAATGCTTAACTGTATATGTTACGTCAAGCCGTAGTCAACTTCAATAAGGGTGACACTATTCGTGGTAACATTACCAACAATACTGATAGCATTTCAGGGCATTCAAAAACAATTTTCATTATACAGCGAACATTATCATCCGAAGAATGTGATGATAGCTGATTAGTCTACTGAAATTCTATTCCTGAATTTTGTGCTGATCGATTTACGGAAAAAAATTAAATTGTGTGTATTATCGTGTACACGCGCAAGAAGTAAAACTTCTATGGGTCATACACACTTTTTTCTATGTACTTTCTGTGTATTTTTCCTGTATATTCTTTAATGTTTCTTTCGTACTTGAATGGACGAATGATACTATCACTATTGTATTTGTAACTTAAATAGAACTTTGTCCCAGTTATTTCCGTAAGCAAGTGAACATTATCAAAAATTTAAAGCACACTTCGCAATATTAAAAAGTATTGCAGCGAGCCTTAGTATGCGTTTTGTGTGTAGGGCTTTAATACGGGGCAACATCTTGGACAAAATTATCTGAACCATTTTACAGTCAAAACGATGCAAGAGACATCAGCAAAATACAATTTTCATTTTGAACAAATAAAAATTATTTCCTTCTATAAATATTTACAGATACTATGTCGTTGATTATGATTGCTATTAATATTAATTTATACTAGTATTTACTACTATTATTATTATTCTACTTCCGTTGTCTTTGGTGAATTTGTGTCATATGCTTTTGCTAACAAATATTTGGTAACTGAAATGGGAAATGTATGTTTCACATTTAATATGATCCACTGTTTAACATGAGTAGCTGCTTACATCAAAGTATCGATAAGTGCGGATGCTCATAAAGACCGGTGCAGACCCTTTCGGCGAATGAGCACTTAACTTGTAACGCGTAACGCTAGCTAATTTCTCTGTATCGTGCCCAAAGACGTTTTACTTCCAAAAATAATGAAAGTAGTAAGAAAACAAAACATTGTGTGAGTTATGTGGGTACTGCTTATTGCTAGGACATACTATCACTTCTTGTAACCTTTTATCGTGTTGGAATTTATTCACAAAAAGTGTTACAGAAAATTTTCAAAAGTTTTATTTTACTACTCGGAAATCGTCTTAACAAAATTTTAAAACCAGCGTCTGGCCATCCATGGGTAATGATGGAACATTGAATATTGTACAAAATTAGATATCAGGAATTACATTTCTAGATTACGAGGCTGATAAAAATCTGAGCCGCCTTCTTCATCTATATTTCTGGAAACAAGGGGGTACTGTCAAAGGTTGTATAAGGATAAGCAATGTTTTCCCAAATAAAAGTGAAAAAATCAAAAGGGAAAAGTTTAAATGAGAATATTTTATGGATTCAGATGGTTCCTACGTTAATTTGAGTGTTTTACATTGTTGTTTACGTATTATTTTGCATTCAGATGAATTTAATTAGTTCAATATTTTTGCCAATTAAACTCATTACTGTTATTTACTACTTCTTGCGTTATTAAAAACTATCTTTTTAACGTGTGTCTTTTCAAGTCCACCCTCAGCTTGATATACTTTCTCTTTTAGTTCGGCGTTTAGAAACTTTCTACAACTAATAAGATCCAGATATCACTTTCCTAACTCATCAGCTGTTTGTAAACATTGGTTTACAACCTTCAGAAAAGTCCTCTCCACTCGATTGCGATTGTAGGGACTCAAAGTTTCAAAGTAACCTCAAAACGTGCTTACTGTACTTACAAATCAGCGGTGAGTTATAATGTTCCGCAATAATTCCAGGAAACAGAACTTATTATTTTCATTGGTGACCAGATATCCAGTGGATATGGTGTGTTTACTTAACAGATATGGCTCAAGGTCACACTGCTATATCCCCACTCCTCTTCCCTTACCCTACATGTGAACGGTAAAAAGTAGCTGCTGGCAAATTTGCCATTCTAATACCTGGACACAGAAGTATGCTCGGATGGTAGGCAACGGGATTGGGCGGTGAGGTGTTAAGCAAGTCAAGGGGACCATGCCCTTGATCCGCCAGTTGAAGGTGAACAGAGCATAGTTTTGTTGTTGTTGTTGTTGTTTGTTTCTTTTGTATGTGTATTAATACGATAATGTTCCTTAGAGGAATCCTAATTCAACTGCTATAACATTCTGTCTTCTGAAATTATGTGGAAATTCAATTTTGGAATTAAGCTTCCATATATTTTGTATATTTTTCCTGTTCACAAATTCAAATGGCATAAAGGCATGATTCACTTTCCAATTATGTAGAGTGTGTTACGCTGACTACTATCATGAATGTGAAGCAACTCGAAGGTTTCTTTTTCTTACTACGAAAATACCGATCGCGGTGGATGAGCGTAAAGGTAGGTCCTAACATTCGGGTTCTATCTTTGGTCCTGCCATCCTAATTTCAGTTTTCCATGGTTTCCCTAAATCACGACCGCCGGGACGGTTCCTTCAAAACTCAATGGCAGAAATCCTTAACCACAATCATCTCTCGCCTGTAATTACCTCCACAACTACGAGTCGCAAAGACCAAAAAATTAAAGAACATTGAAGAAATTAAAATCATGCTGGCATTATACCAGAATTTAATTCGTATAGCAATTTGTGAGTTGGAAGTTTTAGGGAGAAAGTCCAGTTACTAGCAACAAATACTACCTGCAACTCACTAATCTAAAAAAGAAAAAAAATCAACCTTGATTGGAGGTGTCCATTAATTACGTGAGTGTTTTTCCGGAATTCCGGACCCCTTCCCCCCCTTTGGTGAGACTTCGTGAGATTTGGTCGGACCCCCTGTAAAATGACGTGGGATTTTGATGGAGATTCCCCCCCCCCCCCCCAATGGACCTCGCATCTTTTCGAGAACCCTTTTCTTAGGTCTCATGCTCCAAAAAGTCGGAAGTCGGTTTTTAGCCCCTAAAATCGACTTTCGCGTCATTTGTAGACCTCACGTGAGATTTCCACTCACCCCCCCTGGGTGAGGTTTCGTGAGATTTCGCCAGATACCCCCCCCCCCTATTTCACCTCACGTAATAAATGGACGCCCCTTTTGGTGTAAAAATGGAAGCGTGAGTAACTGTCAAAATATGATGGCCCATTTTCACTAACAGCTCTGCTTACGTTCACCTCACCCTGTTTCTATTATGTCGTTCATTTTTTCAATATTACTCCCTAAGAACGTAATGACTATGTCGTTACTGGTGAGCTAACAAACTAATTGTCATACTTCATGTAGCTTTAATTAATATCACTGCTAACACTGTAATGGCTCTTTAAGTAAATTGTACCTTCCAAACAGGGCTGAAGCAGCCAAGTGAGTGATGCCTGGTGACAGTGGTTCATTACATCCGTGAAAGTGTGTTGTGCGAAACAGATGAGCGTCAAACCACACATAAACTGCAGTACTTTCCATCTGCGTTAACTCTTCTCTATTTATTCGTGGAATAATGTTACCGCATTAATTTTAGCAAATGGTGATCGATGAGCCGTAATGAAATTAGCGGTGACGTCCGCGTTCGTGTGTTAACAACTCAAATGTTGCGTAAAATTATGTGCTACGTGTTTGGGTTGCACCTCATTGCCAATGCTGGACTTACTCGTATATTATCAGTTATCGATCACTAAGGGCCTGAAACCGCTGACAATAACTCGCAGCTGTGTCTAGAAAAATTGAAAAATAAGTAGAATCACTTGTTCTTTCGACAAGCTGACCGAGATGGGAAGAGGCCGTTTTCGGCCTCCTACCTATCATTCGGGAGGACGAGGGTCAAACCTCGTTCGGCCATCCTGGTTGAGGTTTTCCGTGGTTTTCCTCAACCACTCTAGGCGAATGCTGGGATGGTTCCCTTCAAGGCCACGGTCAACCTTCCATCCCCCTTTCCTCCCCGTAGTAGTAGATTGGCTGAAAAGTCTCCGTGATCCTCCAGCAGCCCGCCTCCCAGCCTTCAGCTGGGAGGAATGAAATTGTAAAAAAAAAAACCTTCGACAAGCCGAAAAGGACTAAGTAATTAATAATCTACACTCTATTCTGGGTCTCTTGTTTGGTTATTATGGTTCATTATGTCGCATTTTAGAATGTGAGTGGCGCAATTTATTTCCGGAGTTTTATAATATAGCGCGAAGTTAGATATCATTTGAAACTGTGCTCAACTTTCCATGAATGAGAAATATATAACTTGGTAAACATGTCAAGGGTAGTAACATACACAGCCACATGTTTAGAGATAGTACTGATAACAGTACAGGGAAGTTTTCTCTCAGTCCTCGAGTCCCGTTCAGAAAACGTCACACTTTATGAAGAGTTAAAAAGAGAAGAAATGAAAAAAACTTACGCGATTAACAGACGAATCACGATATTTACATTCTCCCCTCTTCTTCTACACCCATCAAGATCTCATCCGTTTCAGTATAGAGAGCAGGACCGGCTTCAGTATGGTAGGTAATGGAACTGACACGTCAAAAAACAAACAAAAATATGGAAAACGTTAGTACGATTCAAAACTGTAAATTTTGCTTTCCTAATGTTTTTGAGAGACTTTCCCTATCGATAAACATTTTGAGTGCGTTATTTCAACTGACAACGTTCTGTTATAGTCTAAGAATTCGTTTTGATTGAAATGCTTTGCGCTTAAAAGAGGTTGTGGTTTACTTTGGGAATCGTTTACGCATAATGTTGAAACTTGTCTTTTCTAACCCTTGGCATTTTCACAATCAAGTAATCCAAAGTTATACATATTTGGCTCCATAGTACTCAACTACAGCAAAAATTGTAGCTAGCAATCTCATTTTTAATATTTGTACGCTACTAAATCGTAGTCACCAAGATTTGTTATGGCTTTACGCTTCGTCGATATTAGAGACAGGAAAGTACTGGAGAAAAAGAATTCTAACATAGCCTTTTGAAGGAAGGAATCATGCCATCTTTCACATGGTGTGATTTCGGGAAAGCATGTGAAACCCACATTTGGATGCCCGGATGAGGATTCGAACCCACGTCCTCCCAAATGCGTAGCCAGAACGTTACCGCTCACCCACAAAGCTCGGTGTACGAGGCTCAAACTGAATAGACTTTATTAGATTTATCTTTGATATCACGTCACTGAATGTGCGAGTGGTGTGGGAAGTCTTGGTTTAATCCATGCGATCACTCCCAATATACAACGGCTTCCCAAAATCTACTTTCAGCTCAACAGTTATCAAACTGTAGCAATCGTTAAGGAAAACTATTTCTTTGCTCAAATTTGTTCGACAATTCACCACACCGAAAGAGTTTAAAGACGTTCGTCATATTCACATCAAAATATGCAAGTTAGTTGCTGTAATTTTCGTCGGCGGCTAAGGCCAGAGGTGGGATGGGACTGAGATCAGGAATGGGAAGGAATTCCGCCATGACCTTTCCGAAGGAAGCAGCCCGGCATTCACCTGGAGTGATTTTGGGAAACCATGGAAAACCCAAAGCTGGATTCCCGGACGGGGATTCGAACCCGCGTCCTCCCGAATGCGAGGCCAGAACGTTAACCGTTCACGCACCACTCTCGGTTTGTCGCTGTACAAGACGTGACTGAAATTGCCAGTGTATTCGTTTGATCTGGGGTACAGTTTTTCGTTATTGTTATCCCGAGCAACACTGCTGACTGCGAACACCTGTAGCCGGAGCCACGTAATCTGAGCGCTGCAGATGGCGCTCTGGGCGTGTATAAAGCCGTGCGAGGATGCGACGCGAGCCAGTCACTGCTAATCTCGCGTAATCACCGCTTTTGGGAGAGTTGGCGAGCGCCGCTTGGCGGATGATGGAGCGTTTCAATAATTTAATGGATCCGACAGGAAATATCAATCAGACTGCGGCGCTGGACACGGTGTGGCGTTTCACACGGTCGGACGTCCTCTCCTCCCTCGCACCACAATACGCGTGCGCTGTTGCAACCGAACAGACAAAACAAATCTCGCACAATTACTACAACTTTTACGGAATAGACTACTAGTTGTGACATATATGCCACATAACCAGCACACCCCGATATCTATTATTTTCAAATTGCATATATTTTGTTTTAAAGTTAATAACAAATTTTTCGTTTTTCTTGTATTAAAGAAGCCCCGTTTCTGGATCTAGAGAATTTGGGTGCACGGTAGTGCATCCGCCAAGTCGAGTCAACGGTGGCACTGCCTACCCTCTTCTCAAAGCGATTTGGGCTATTTTTGAACCTCAATTTCGTAGGTCGTATTCATGTTACATGTTTCAAATTTCTGTTATGCATAGATAAGAGCAATCTTAGTAAATGTACTAGATTTTATCTTGTTACTGTTCTTAGTTTGGATGCAAACTTCAGCGATTTGTCACTCACTCACTGACTGATGATCATCAAAACTCTAAGGCACTTCCCGTAGCCGTAGAAAGCTGAAATTTGGTACACAGAAAACATTTTACCCACATATTATAAGAAAAGTCTGAAACTCGTAAATTTCCATATACCTAATCCCTTACCGACCCCTAACATGAAATCGTTTTCTACGCTAATTACTTTATATACTTCAAATTTTCACTGTGGAGTGAGCTTACTATGTTTAACTAATGTGTTAAATTTTATTTGTTTCCTTTTCTTAATTTGGAAGTTATTTAAATACAACATTTTATTTCGGTACAACATCCCGACATAAAAATTCCACTGCACTTCCAGTAATCCTAGAAACAAGAAATTTGGTATACATATATGGTTTTATTCCCTAAATCATAAGAAAAATCTGATATTGGAGTTTTTATCATATTTATTTAATTACAATCCCAAACATAAAAAATTCTGGCACATATTTGCGGCTTTAATACTTTGCTCCGGATGAAGCTATAAACTTGAGATTTCTATACTATATAGAGGTGAGCAAGTTTAACCAAAGCATTAAATTTTACTTTGTTTCTATGGTTACCTTGAAAGTTACTTGTTATTTATTTGAGGTGGTCGTTAAACCAGCGGCAATGTTCATTGCTCGGCTACGACGCACATTAATGGTTTTCAGAGAGTGGGGCTTTCTCGTTACGTATATTGATGTCTTAAATTCTGAATTATTCTTATTCACGGATTTTCAAATGAAATAGTTACATTAATTACATTTGAGACGCGATTCAGAATAAGCGTCAAACTTACAAAAAGAAATGAGATCCCACAAAAAATTCTTGTAAAAATAGACCAAGGATCATGTTCATGTAGTGACCATAAGTTATGAGATCTTCTTCTGAGTCTACACTTTACAGTTTGTATTCACTTTGTGAAACAGAATGGTTTCTCTCGGTGTCGTAGATCGTTTATTTAGGATAAAAGAAAATCTGATGCCTTGGTCATTATGTACGTCATAATTTTTATTGAAATTGAGGGCATAATATATACTTGTCAAATTCGGAAAAGAGTGAGGGAAATCTTGGCTTTTAAGTATTTCTAAGTTGGATAAAGCAACATATTTAAGGTATTAATATAGGTTAACTGAAACATGGCCTGAATAATGGCCAAGTCATCAGATTTTTTTATCCTAAATAAACGATCTATGACACCGAGAGAAACCATTCTGTTTCACAAAGTGAATACACACTGTAAAGTGTAGACTTGGCTCAGAAGAAGATCTCATAACTTTTTGTCACTACATGAACACAAGACTTGGCCTCTTTTTAGAAGAATTGTTTTTGTGGGATTCGTTGTTGTTGCGGAGCGGGAAAGGCTCGCTACCTAGCTTACGCACAGTAAACTCCTCACATAACTGCAGGCATTCATTAGAGTCCGGTCTGTCGGTACACGCGAAGTGGCATAGGTTTGTAGGGTGCTAAGGCACAAGCCTCCATTAGTATGATTGAATAGTATGAGAGTTTGTTTCTGAAGGATTGTGCATCTATATTCATGGCAGTAAAAGAACTTTATGAAGAGTTGTGTTTTTTATTTGTATTACGACAAGATTCGTAATAAATGGAATTGAGTGTATTTTCGTATTATTATTTGTAACAATAATAGTACCTACCATTGGTATTTGAGAAAGAGAACTGTTGTTGAAAAAAGAGTAAGAAAGTAATTTAGTTCTTTCTGGTGAAGAGAAGAGTGAAGGAAACGACCTGCTTGTAGAGAGAGGGCCATCTGTATGAAGCGAGAGTGGGATGTTTCATAGTGTAAACACGCGACCGTTTTTATGCGAATGGTAACGGGTCTATAATGGTTACCGTTTTTACGGTCAAAGGTTATGGCAGAATGACCTGATCTGGCCAAATACAAATTTGACCTGTTTATCTGCCATTGTGCAAAATTTGAAGGATTCCTATTTAGTTTAAAGGGACTGCCATCATCCATCGCAGCAACAACTGCTTCGAAAGTACCACGATGTTATTGATTAAGGCTGGCTAAGCATTCATGATGTAATCTTTCGTCAGTGTGTCCGTAGCGGAGATCTTACTACAGATTCCAAGTTATAAAAAAGAAAAAAAAAGGTCAAAACATGGTCCATCTGGGAGGCACCCAGAAGGCGCGAGGCCGGTAGCATTTGCTAACTCTTGCTACGTGGCTAATCCTCCGGTACTGCGTTTTGGTGACATATTTGAAGCATGAAGTCAACTTTAATCAAATAACTCATGTACAATGAACACATACAATGACCAGTAAATAAAAAAGTGACTAAAATACGTAAAAAGCAAAAAGCATATAAACCATAATGTATAAACTTCGGTCAGGCAGCGACATTAGGGGAAGTTATTATTAAATTGAAATTTAGCCTAGGCCGGAATAACAATTGGTATTCGTTGTTGCAGCAAAAATTGAGTAATTTATGTATTTTTTGCTTTAATTAGTGATATATTACTGAAAAGTAGTTTCGCGTTTTTTTCAGCCGTAAAGTTTTTCCATATTTTTTAAGAATGAAATGCTACGCAACTAAAACTTATTGAATGTATTCTGGCAGTTAATTTCATAATAGATGCATAGCTATTAAACTGTGCATATAACCTCTAATTTTTAATATACCTCCGGTCGCTGTTAATTCGCGAGTGAAGGCCGACTTGTGACTTCACCGTTCTCCAGTCAATAGCTACCGAGATGAGTGAGTTAGTGAATGAGTAAGCTTGGGAAATTATGTAGTAGATAGATGTGCAAGTACATATTCTGTTAACAGTGAAGATTTTTTTAATAAAGGCTTATGACCGTCGATTGGAGATAAGAATGGTCAAGAACTCGACCACAGATTTTTGAAAAAATCTGAAACGATTTTGGGAAACAATAAAAAAGTGAAATTTTGATGTCCAAACCGGGGATTGATCACGCATCCTCCAGAGTAAATCGCCGTACCACAAGAAACGGTATTAAGTTAACTGCAATATGAGTTTTACATTTTTTATTTGCTTTGCAGACGGATGAAGAAACTTTACATTTTTAATCTAAAATTGAATAAATTAGAGCAATAAGCAACATATTTTCAGTGGTGTTTTCTTAGATCATGAGGAAATACGAGGCGCGTCCAGAAAGTAAGTTCCGTTTGGTAATAAAATGAAATTGTACACAGATACAGAAGAAATTTATATTGCACAAAATTCTACAACTCTTAAACTACTTTTCCACATAACTGCCAAAATTTTGCAGGCATTTGTCATAGCGTGGCACCAGGTTTTGTATACCTTCTTCATAGAAATCTGCCACCTGTGTCTTCTACCAGTTGGAAACAGTTTCTTTCAGCTCGTCGTCATTGGTGAAGTGATGACCGCCAAGGAAAGACTTGAGATGTAAGAACAGATGAAAGTCTTGCCAGTTCTACTGTAACTAAAGGTGGACGCCCACTTCGTTCTTCATCGTGCACATCACTACGCCCGCCATTGAACTGTCGAACCCATCTTCTCACCATCGAATCACTCATCGCATTTGGTCCGTAAACATCGCAAATTTGCCGATAAATTTCACTTGGTTTCACTTTCCTTGCATTCAGAAACCGAATCACAGACCTGATTTCACAGGCGGCGGGATTTTCAATCAACTCCGACATTTCAAACATGCACAACAAAGCGTACGTAACTGACAGCGATCTCCAAATGGTGGACGTTCTTCCCCTTGATACACATCGTCTACAGCACATGTGCGGAACTGCAATCGCAGCACTGCAGCGGAGATAAATTGAAACGGAACTTACTTTCTGGACGCGCCTCGTATCTTGTCAATCACTTAACGATTTTAATGTTCTTTATTCAATCAAGAGATGCATCTACTTCATCTGTTACGATAGGCTACTAAATTTCCTGGTAGATCTGAGAATTCTAAATGATGTTTAAACACTAAATGGTGTTTGTTTCTAAATGGCGTTTCTTTTGTGACGAACCGTCTTTCTCCCTTCCTACTTAAGCAAATAGATAAATGAGATATCATTTTAAAGATTGGTAACATAATTAAATAAGAAAGAAATTTGTCGGAATTCAACGGTAAAAGGCAAATTTATGGACAATCAAGGTCACGTGTATGCGATAGTTCAGAGTTAAGCTGCTAGGCTTCGCTGCCGTCGATTAGTTGTGATCAAAATTACCACTAGATAGCAGCACCGCATAACACAGAGATATTGATAAACTGTGTGAGGCTCCTAGAGGAAGGAGTTTTTAGAATATTTTTCTTTCTTGTAATGACATCGCCGCCGACGAGACGAAAAGCCCTTAAAACCGTAGAGAGGAATAATGGACCCAAGTTCTAATCTCAAGTAGTTTCTCATAATCGGCAAGTCGGATACTGCAACAGTCCCTAAGTTTGGCCTCAATAATTGTATAAACAAATAAACACCAACAGTATACACTAAACAACCGGAATAGAAATTGGTATCTTCTGCTATATTCATTTCTCAGTTTATAAAGTAAGCGTCAACGGCATATGAATCAAATGTGGCCTAAAAAACATAATCAAGTATATTAAACAGTTCGTCTTCTCAATAAATATAATTTATCTCTCAGTTCACTAGAAGTAGAGATAAACTGGTAAGTAAAAGTTTCTTCAAACGAAGTAGTAGAAGTTTCAGGAACAAAAAGATAATTATAAATGAAGTTTTCCTGGGCTTTGTACATTGATACAGTCTTTTCAGAAACTGACCGAGTTAAAATGGTGTTTAAACACTATTTCGACGATTGTACTCTCCGTAGTCATCTTCAGATATAGAGTGAGCATGCCGTAAAACATGAAGTTTAAAGCTTGCATTGTCATGAAAAGCTTTCATGACAACGGCGAGCTTTGCTGCGTTGCCTTGCAGCAGTTTGAAACGTCATAAACACCATGCAGTGCACAAAACACGAAACATTAACTGCAAGCAGCCTCAATGACCGATATCCAAACGTCACTAAGATGGAAACCACAATCCCGATTAATGTGTTCATCAGATCCATTTGTGAACCTAGCCCACAATGTTACATTCACAACAACAATCCCAATTTACAATTCTGGATTGTTGTTTCCAACTTAGTGATGCTTAAATACTAGTTATTGAGGCTGCTCGTCGTCAACATTTCGTGTTGTGTCAGTCTATCAACAACGCGGTCTTCGCAAGCTTTAAACTTGACGTCCTGCGACTTGTTCACCCTTCACTTGAAGCTGAAATATTGTCTTTAAACAACATTTCATCTCGGTCAGTTATCCTTGAATAATATATCAAAATGATGCTTTTTAGTTCAATTATGTAGAGTAGTACAAAGCAACAAGCCGTTGCTTTTTATTATTTAAAACTCAACGCTTTTCTAAACATACAACATAAAACGGTAAAATAACAGAATTTCTAAGTAAGCGCCGTTATCAGTTCGAGAGAGAGAAAGCACTTGTCAAGGAACAAGGGAAGAGGTAAGTAAGCCTCTTGATGATTAAGTCTAGGGCAGGGGTCCCCAAACTTTTTATCCCGTCGACCCCATTATAGTATATTAGACTCCTCATCGACCCCCAGATTAACTATTTAATAAAAACATTAAATCATTTTTGACATTTGTAATGCATAACAAATTTACAGTTTCCATATGTTACAAAATACAGCCAATAACATTAACAGAAAAGGAGATATTTTCCATTGTTCTTGTAATCTCAAAAAATAATAAGCAAATTATGGATAGATGGAATAAATTTCGAATAAAGGTCTGCCAAATAGAAAAGATGGTTCTTGCACTGTCACATGGCGATGGATCCACCTTCCTAAGAAACTCTTCAGACGAGCGTCTGCAAACCTCTCGACAACCACCTTACCTTAGTGTGTAAATGTAATTGGTTGAAAGTTTCATCATTTACTTCACATAACTTCGCAAACAGACGGGAATTGAGAGGATGAACTTTAATTCTATTTACTGACCTGATTTTTACAGTAACATTCCTATTTTTCCCTAGACAGTTTAATTAATTATCTTTAATATTAATCGACCCCATTTCGACCCCCGTGTATTTATCGACCCCTGGAAAATTGCTATCGACCCAAAGGGGTCGATATCGACCACTTTGGGGACCCCTGGTCTAGGGTAAAGGAATTTTGTACAAAATGATGAAGCTGCATTGTGTGTAAAAATGACTTATTTTATACTTTTCCCGTTTCATTAATAATGCAACGGAAATATCTTCCGCCACGAACATATGGATATCATCTGAGTCAGGTTAGAAATCTCAGACGGAGCATAGAAGAACTAACTATCTCATCGAAGCCCTTGGGATCTTCATTTGATCCGCTATTTGGCTTCATCGCTTTCCGAAGTTACAGCGGATTTGCGGCAGCGCTGCGAAGTTTTTCTTTAAGTGGGTTAATTCCTCCTGCTGCAGAGCTCAATGAGAGCTCCCCAAACTGGCTGCAATCGAATCGGACGTTAATGACGGCTCGCTCGCCCTTTGGGATACAACTACCGGCTTCCCCTCCAACTAGCGTCCCTTTGTCTTTTCATTAGGGCCGCCAAACTTACGAGGATTTCCTTCACTGTAATTAATGTGCTTAGCAGATCCTTTTGTGAACCTAACCCACAGCGTTACGTTCAGAACAAATTCTGTTGGATTCGCTTTCAGTTTCAGAGAATTGCTGAACGTCCCACCTTACGTAAGGTCAACTATCTTATCTGGTTTGTGGCTTATGGTATAAATAACTGTACCACAGTGCATGTTGGTGTAACACTATTCTAGCTTCCAAGAGTGCTTTCATGGTGTTACTGTGTTTAATTCACCTTGAAAAGTCACGCACCATCTGAAATCTTCTATATCGTATTATTGGTATTCCGCTTGCTGTTCCTTCAGATATTCGCCACAGCACCAGAATTTCTTATAAAATGTACTTTTTAACTTTTGTCACTTTTTCTAAAAAATCTTCAGGATTTTATTCTTGTCAGTTCATCCATCATATTTAATTTCGATGTGCAACAGCATCTGAACACCTACCAATCTTATTTCTTCCTTCTTTCTCACAGACAATGTGTCTGTAGCAACTTTATCAGCATGAGTTGAAGTCAAACTTGTTAATGCAGAACATAGAACATAGCCGGCCTCGGTAACGCGGGGTTAGCGACCTGTCTTCGAGTTGCAGGGGTCGCCGGTTCGAGTCTGGCCTAGGGCATGGGTGGTTTTAATTAAGTGTTGTGTCCATCCTGTGCTGTCCTGTCACTTGTTATCATCAATAATGAGAAGATTCTATGTACACACTTGAGAAATAAAAGAAACACAGTTGCCGTCTAAATGGCTACAAGGCCAAATGACATAAAAAAAAACAAAAAAAAAACAAAAAAAACATGGATCATATCTTATATACCCTTATGATTAATAACAAGCACCAAGAGAACAGGGACATCGAAAATAAATTATGTAAATTTTCAGACATGTCGTACAGTTAAAAGAATATTGAGTGAAATTTGGCGAAGAGAAGTCTATGAAAACAATTCCAGTTTCAGTTTTACTGTATAGGAGTGAGATACGGGTCCCAGGAAGATAGTGTCGTGATCATTTTTACTACAATACTTAATTGCATGTCTATTAGAGCTAGAAGGGTAAAAAGCTAAAAAAAGATCAAACTATTTTAATATTGTCAGTTGTAATTTTGCAGGGGACTCACGCGCTTTCTTATAAACTGAAAAACGCTGAACAAAGCTACACTGACAAAATAATAAAAATTTATTATTTTCAATTTCATAACTGATTTGAGTTGTTTTCATGAAAAATAATTAAGTGAACGTTGTTCCGGCTGGTCGATGAGAGAACGGGATACTTTCTTGCTTATTCCAGGATATTGTAGGAAAGAAATACTACTCCGTATTCTACGGCAGTTACCATACTGATGTCTTGAGATTATCTCAGGTTGCGTGATGACCAACATCGTCGGATGATGTTGGATGCTGCAAACGAGATATAGCCTTCCGATTGCCGCCACAGCTTCCAGTTACGGAATCGAAGCTACAACCGCACTGAGAACGAGCTTTCTCCTCCTGTACAGGATGGTCAAACGGCTAACCAATCACAAACAGCGATCCTACACTACATTGTCATATCCTAAGCTTATAGAGATAATAGGCGTATTAATTAATGATAGAAGGTTCGTTGAATGTCCCAGTCAGAGTAGCGATATATCTCTCAAGTCCATTATATGTATTTTCAACGTTTGCTGAGCTGCTGTCATTTATAACGATGACAGTACACGTACTTCCATCTGCCTCGCCAATGGGAAACATACAAAGATGCTTCACGCACGAAGCCGCTTCCGCCTAAAATTTACGATTGATGGCAGATGCAAAGCCAGCTTTCCTAACACTTGCGTCCGGTCGCTGCCCGCTGATAATTGTATGAAGGTGGTTTTGACGCCTAGGACATCTCAGAATGTCTCATTCTGGTTGTGGCTAAGGTGTCAAGAAGCATGGGCCATTCACTTGAACATCGTTTTTATAGCAATGGATCATTACAATTGGAAGACAAACCGAATAAGGAACTGAAGTTCCTAAGAGGAAGCTGTCAGTAAAGGAGCTGAAATTCACAGTGAGGGGATTGATTGACGCGTTAGAGGAAGTACAGAGGAGCTTGTGACTACTTGCTACGGCCCTTACGAAAGAGTCACAGAATTTTCAGATAGATTATGCTGGGATTGTCTGGCAGACAGACGACGTCCGTTTCGTTTGAATTTGTTGGCGAATATTTTAAATTCTGCTTTCATTTACGAGTGCAATGAAATACTTAGTGTTTTTTATGATTTATTTTAGCTGCTTAATGTCTCCTATAACAACTAGGTCTTTAGAGACGGGAAATGATGGGGGGCAAGGAATGGGAAGGAATTCGGCCATGGCCTTTTGAAGGAAGCATCCCGGCATTCACCTGGAGTGATTTGGGGAAACCATGGAAAACCCAAATCTGGATGCCCGGACGGGGATTCGAACCGCCGTCCTCCCGAATGCGAGGCCAGAACGCTAGCCGTTACACCACCGCGCTTGGTAAAAATACTTCGTCCTGTAATGACAGGAGAGATAAGATTGGAAAAATAAGATGCCGTACTGATGCTTATATGTATTCTTTCTTTCCTCTGGCTATTCGAGATTGGAATGCCCAGAGTTACTTTCGGTGCAAAGCGCTCTCTGCCAACCACAATATTTGAAAATTGCAGAGTATGGACGTAGATGTCGATGTAGAAGAATACCAAAGTTCATAAACTGAACATCTTGTAGAGTTCTGAAAGCTTGCCAGAAATGACTATAAAATTTAAAACTAGAGAAAGGAAAAGTGCATTAGTGATGGGATGATCCAAGATAATGGAATAGAACGAATTGCAAAATAGCAAGAGGAACCTAAGTTGACCTAAAACACAGCAGTAATTCAACATGTCACATTACTTGCCTGCTATGTGCAGTACTGTACACGATGCACTGTGCAGCAGTGTTGCCTCTAAGTGAGGTGCACGACCGCTCTAACACCAGACGGGCCATCCGATGCGATCCGTCGTCCAGTTCAGTTCCGGCCGTCGGTCTGGCTGTGATTGATACGGCAATCTGCGGGCGCAGCCAACGGTGACATTGGCTGGCCAGCAGCCGCCCGGCTCCGCTTTATCTCGAGCCGGCCGGGCCGAATATGGGTGCCAGCCGGATTGTGATTACGTCTGCCGGAAGCACTTGCAGACAACCTGCGGCAGGTCTTGGTCAGCAGAGGGAGAGGCCAGGAGTAATGGTAGGTGAGGGTTCTCAGATGGAACAGTAGTTAGATGAGCCCTACCCTAACCTGTCTTCCAACAAACCAGCCAAGTAACTAAGCATATAAAAGGGAGCTCGTTATCTCTCTAACTTGTTAATGAACGTCATGTTACGGAACTTGGCACGTCTTGACACATTGTTACCTGTTAATCACGTCTGATTAATTAATCCGTTGACTGTGTGTTATTTCGACCACCTAGAGTTGTATGCGTCAAAGTCGCCTACAGAATCTAGTTGTGGCTGGTCCTAACGTCACTGCAATTGGCAATTCGTTAACTGAATATGACTTACTTCTATTCATTCTCAAATTTGCGTCTACGTTCGTACTTCACTTTCCAAACTTTAACCAAAATCACAGTGAAACCCAGGTAAAGGCATAATATTGAAAAAGATTCTCCATAACTATTCTATATTCAAGGCAAATCCAGGAAATGATCTACGAAGCGATACTTGTTGACCTACCATCAAGGAAAGTCATTCCTAGTTTCAGAGGTCTGTCAGGAAAATTCATTAACTTCTTCTTAAAAGCATGTGTTTTACTCACTCACGTTCCGTCATCTTGAAAGTATTTTTATCTGGGGCCCTGACTTCTGTTCCAGTGGAAACACTTATTTTGATTTCAAATAATTGTAAGCTAGAACGTTTTTCTTGATGATCTACTTCAATTCAAAACGAAACAACATTTCAGACTGCATTGTTGTATGGGGAAGGAAACTAATCCGTCTTAAAACTGGGAATTTTGAACGAATTGTGACAAGTTTGTGGCGTAAAAGTTTCCATTAACAGGTTTGGGGGCGGTGGTAAATGGTAAAAATTGATCAAAAACACTCCAACAAAAATTAGAAAACAATCTTTTACATCAGAAAATATGAATATAACTGAATGCTTGAGGTTAGCTGAAGCTACATATAGAATAATCATCTACTATGATTTAAGTTCCAGATGGTGTCACGAATTACCAAGGATTTACAAACCATTAAACGCAAATGTAAATTGAATTTGTTTTTCGCTTCTAGTTAAAAAATAAAAAATAAAATGTTAATACCAAACTTTACCTTTAAGTTGAAGAAATACTTATTTCTTCTCTTCCTGCTGACTGGAAAATTACATTAATGTTGCTTAGGTATTCACAAGGAGTCAAATGTAAGCACTACCGCATTAAACGGTACAGAAGTAACGATTATTTGATATACATATTAAGAAATTTTAGTTTTTTATAGGTTTTTAGGAATTACACCGATGGTTGAGAAAGAACTTTAGAATGAAAGATAGCCCAATGTTTCTAAAAATGCCCCCCTGCTTACTACATTTTTATTAATGAATGACGGGTTTTTATAAAACTTTTGCAGCTATCAATTTGCAATCATTTTTAATGTCAACACTATAATAACTGTTTGTTTTTCATGCTCAAAAAAATAAATGATAGTTACAGGATGAATTAACAGGAAGGAGTTATTAAAATCAATGTTCCTTTCTTCAAGTGTATATCTCAATTTTCAAGTATTTAGCCATCCACGTTATTTTCAAAATAAGTGTGATAAGTAGATCTACACCACTGTAGCTATCCTCACATTACGCTATATCGAAAGAACGTTGTGTCTACAAATAAAACATACATATATTCTGAATTTTCTGTTGGTATTTATAATACTTAAGCAGCAATATTCATAATGAGTGCTAGAGATTTTCTCTTAAAACCGAGTAACTGGTTTGCTCCTTTTTCCATCCTCCAGGCAAAAATTTTTCAATTTGTTTCTTTGAAATAATCGTTTTTCAATATTTGAAGCAGTAGAATTTTCACTTTATACGAGAAATTTCTAGGAATATTTCAGATCCTTAATATGTTTTTTCCGCGATATTTTAGTCTGTAATACCATATCATAAAATTATTAAAATCGGAGGGTGGTACGTTAATATTAGAATGAACCTGCTCTGACGTTGAAGACTCAGCTACAAGTCGTACTCCTAGTAACACAATGACATAAAATTCGCAGACGATCATGTTCTATCATCTACGTATAAAAAAGTCATGCAGATAATAATTTGAATCAGCAACACGTTCAAACTGTATTTACGACTGCAACTTGCAGCTTATTCCTAAGCTTCTATTCTTGTAGCTTCAATCATGAGAAAACTCGCCGTGCGCCCAGCCTCGCGTGACACCAGACCCAGGGTCAAAGGTCAGGGGTACCGCCCCAAAACAGACCCCACCCTTCAGAGTTGGCACTTTAGATGCTACAACACGGACAGAGTTCGTGGCCTCTATCTGCAGCTGCAACGAAAAAATAGACTTAAATTACACTCACCCGACAATTATGCAGTGATACTATGACCAAGATGGAAATTACCAGAAAAATATACATCTGTTAAAGCAGCGTCGTGGCGTACACAATATCGTACGTTAACCATCTGAACAAGGAGTTAAATATTGGTAACTGCAACGCTCCACTACCAACTAATTAGGCAGATCCGAACCTCAAAATATTACAATTTGTTATTTAATAGTCTTAATGACTGTTGATGGTAATTCTATCAAGAATATCTGTACTGCTATGTGAATAAGGTGTTTCAAAACATCGCATTTTAAAGCTTGTACTCACGTTTTGATGTGGTCGATTCGTGAAAACATAGGGTCATTGATAGATTATTTATATGTTTAAATATTTTATCTAGTATTTTCTCTCAAAGTTTAAATATTTGTTATGAGTTTTGTAGTCTTGAAGATGAGGTTAATACCCGTTAATTCAACAACTTCTATGAATTTCTGACAATTGTAAGTCAGATTTAAACATTAAGAGCGAAAACTGATAATTTAATTTAATTGCGATAGGCGCTTGTTCCGATGGAAATTTCCCCTTCACATCCACTTTCCGAGTTTCATTTCCCACACACTTTTGACCTCTGCTAATATGAACGTTAAATTATTTTAGCGTTTGTGATAAATTACTCGTCATTTCTCTTGGTAAATTATTCCAATCCCTGACCCGAGTGTGTCTGAAATCCAATGTCAGTTTGTAGTCAGTCATCTTTTCCCTTCCATACACCTCTCCCAAATCTTCCACCAATATCATTGCTTCCCTTGACAGCAATATAAGCCTTGTACACTCCCACAACTACCTTCACCCTCCTCCTGTCTTCCTATAAATCCCATTCCAGCTCTTTTAACACATCAATTCTGCGTTAATTTCCAGAGACAAATCTAGCAGCCCTTCTTTGCACCCCCTTCAACTTCTTTATTTGATATCCTAAAGGTGGGTCCCATTCTCCACTACCATATTCAAGTAATGGTTTGACCAAAGTTTTGTAACCTAATTCATACAACAGTTGGTTTTACCTAGAGTGGTGAGTGTGCGGTTAACGGTGTGGCCTCGCGTTTGGGACGACGCAGGTTCGAATCCCCGTCCAAACATCCAGATTTTCGTTTTCCATGATTTCCTCAAATCACTCCAAGCGAATGACGGGATGCTTCCTTCAAAATGTCAGGGCCAAATTCCTTCCCGTTCCTTGTCCCCAGCCCCATCCCGCCTCTAATGACCTCGACGTCGACGGGGCGTAAATCCACAAGTAAAAAAGTAAGTTTTGATAGTTTTAATTTACAAGTAATTAACAATATCTCTTATCAACTTTACATTCAATTATTAAAAGATTTACGGAAGGAAAATCTGACAACTAAAAGAGAATTTTCGTATTATAGCCCTAAACAAAGATTTTTTTCTTATTTTGATCAATTTTCAGGTAGGGAAGAAATCGAATTTTGTGCTTAGCAAAAATCCAGCTGTTCCACCTTCCTTCCGGCTGGGCGTGATAGGGCTTTGAGCGTTACACTGCACGGGACGTGTCGTTTAATTAAAATTTCGATTCGCGTGTATTTGTTTTGCGATCGCCGCTAACAGCGACCCATGTCGGACAAGTGTTAGTCTGGCGGACAGAGGTGGAGGCATCTGACGGGCGGACGCGTGAAATTATTCCCCACCCAACCGTGTTAGGGGCAACCTTTGATTTATGGTGCGTGCAACATTTCTGTATTTTAAAAAGAGAACAGTTCTGTTCGTGGACAGTGCGGGCGCCATTTTGACAAATGCATTGTTCATAGTTGAAATACTGAATCGCCTGTATGAAGTTTGGTCTGTCGGCCAGCCTATCCTATCACTGCCTCATTAAGCGCGCTATTGTGCGAAATATGAGCTCTGGCAGAGCACGAAGCTTTGCACACGATACTTTGCTGAATATTTACGTTTTGCTGATTTAATATGCGTATTCTTACTGGCCAAAGAGGCGGAAAAGGCTTGACGCAAACACACAGTATATTTCAAAGTCATGGTACGAATATACGCAAAAAAAGAATGAAGTTGGAGCGTTGCGGCAAGCTCACAATTTTTCCTTGCAGTCATATTTTTTTGTCGTTTACATTTGAAACGAAACAACTAGATACGTCAGTGAATTAAAAGCGCTAAATAAACCACCCATAAACATAATTGCGTTTTCTTCATAGATCAAGGAACATTTCAGCACGTTAACATTACAGTTTCCTTTGAGAACTTCGTTTTCAAATCATTATACTTGAGTCTTATATTTAGGTGTAGTTATTTCTAGGAAAAGAATTTTAACGTATTTTACGCTATGCTGTAATTTTTTTCTTACGGTTTATAGCTTCTCTCACTTCATCAAAGAAAATAAGTAATTCTTGAGACGTTATTACATTCGTCAGAATTAATATTGAAGTTAACGACTATAACATTTAATTAATATTATGATCCTCTTATTGTTATTTACATCAAAAAACACTTATTTCACAGCTGCTTCTTAATATTATTACATATTTTCTAAGAGTTCAATTTAATTCACTCGGTGTTTTTTATTATCTAAATCTTGTTTTATTTGTTCCGATGATATGTATGAGGAACTTCTGGTTTGCTCATGCGATGTGTGTATGTCGAATAATGTTGTGAAGTAGCTTTGGACAGGGGAAACTTATTAACTAGACTTAGAATGCTGGGATAGCAGATGATTTGTTTCATACAAGATGTACTTTTACAGTCGGGCGTACTAATTATGAAGTGGAATATAAAGAAAGAACACTTAAGTGTTGATTCTTCTGGAGTCTTTAACACAAATTTTAATGAGATATTCTTTTCCACTAGCGGTAAACAACGGTTTTGTTATAGATTAGCTGACATGCATGAAGCATCTCTATGTGCTAATTTAATTAATCTATAAAATATTTATAGTAATAACTCAGAATATGGCATACATGTTGCGATTATTATGCAACAACAATCATCGTTCACAGCACTGAATGTTCCGCACTCAGATTGTTCCTTCAATTAAATTCACCAAAAACTTATTAAAAAAAAACACTAAGTATATAATTTAAATAGACTTTATTATATAGTTTGAGTAATTGTCTTTTAACTGGTAAATATGACATAGTAAAGTGAGTTGAAAAAACGTATTTTGAGTCTTAAAATATTTTCAGAAAAACGTTTTTCACGTATTTTTTACTAACCGATTGATATTAACGATTCCACGTCGAAAACGATTATTCACTGAAATATCACATTTGTTATACTTACTAATTTGATTACTATACGAAAACCATAAACTTAAGAAATATCACTATAGTTTCCTGTAAACTTTAGGAGATGATATAATACTTTTCCTTTTGACAGAATATTTCGATCAATAGTTTCGAAAACAAATGGAGGAAATTAGGTTCTTTCTTTTTTTCCCATTTAGCTTGTAAAAATCGTGTAACAAAAAATAATAATAAAAACATTATTAATACTCATCAGTTTGCAATTTTAAAACCTACATCTTCCTCCCCCCTCCAAAAAAATATCTAAATAAGTTGTTCAGTCCTCCCTATGAAAATGTTTACCAAGCTTTAATTTTTCAATTTTTTGTTATAGTCGTTTTAAGGCTAGTAAGATAAAAAGCAGTATCTAATTACAAATTTCTAAGTTAAATGGTTCAGACATTCTTAAGGAGAACAGATAGACGGACGGACAAAAAGACAGACAAACAAATGAGCGAATTCATGAGTTTCGTTTTTCATTCAAAAGGTTGAACAACCGCTTGAAGGATTTCTGGACGATAGAGAACTAATTACTTTTAATTCCGACCTACTTTGTCAAAGTCATGTTTGCCTAAAACGTAAGATGAGTAGAACATCTAGTATTAATTAAACTCTATTGAATTTCAGGATTGTGGTATACCACCTCAAATGTAGTTCGGGAACATGACTGGAATATATTTTTCTGTTACTTACAAATTCAGCTATTTTTTCCGAGACAGGTGGGTAAGTGGCAACGCTCTGGCCTTGCATTTGAGAGGACGTGGGTTCGGTTTCCGGTTACGGCTGTCTAGATTTTCCGAAATGATTACAGAATTATTCACAAAAGCTATTATTGAAGCCATTTCCGTTTCTTGTCTCCAGTTCTTTCCTAGCTACAATGGACAACACCTAAACCAGCCACTACAAAATCAAAATATTTTCTTACTTATTCCTTCAAATTGTAAGAACACGTTAAGCGTGCCGAATAAACATTTCATTATGATGTTACTTCATTCCTTGCATACATTTTTCTTTGAATGTAGGAATTACTTAAGTGTTTGTCCGGTCACCTATAATATTAAAAAAGAAATTGGTGTGGACGAGAGTCAGCCTCCTTAAGGGCTCGTCCATAAACTACGTGACTCGACTATGGCTTGAGGTGAGGGGGGGGGGAGGCGGGTGCTGGGTAGAAAGCTACGCTGGGCTACGTGGGGGGAGAGAAGGTTCGGAGCCAAGCCTCGTAGATTTTCATTCAGATTACTGGTTACAGTTAAAATAAGGTACAAAACACACACCAGCATTTGAATATTTAATTCCGTCATTTAATTTTCTACGTATGTAATTTACGATAGTCTTACAAGATAAAACAGTACAAATTGACTTCTAGAACCAGTAGGGAGAAAAAGCACGGTGGTGGGTGGGTGGAGGGGAGGGGGAAGGAGAGAGTGGTTGAGGGGGAGGGGGGGTAGGGGGATAGGCAAAAACTACGTAAAGCTACCGGGGGTGGCGAGGCGGGTTCAGAGGCTGCCAAAATGGGGCTATATAGACTATGCACGCTCTCTAATGAAACAGGAGATATAGCAATAATAAAATAATGGGAGCAATTTTCAGAAATATTGCATAAACATGCAGGTGTCTAATATTAATAAAATGGTGGAAGACCTGCCAGTGTGACTGCGCGCATTAAGGCGCCACCACACTGTATAGGGGAGATACAACGGGACCATGTTCGAGTCCCTGTCCCAGCCTACAGGCCTTCCTGATTGCTGATTTTAAGCGCTTTCCTGCAATCACCTAGGTGTCTTAGGCGAATGCTGGCATGGAGCCCAATCTCTGCCTCATAAATTTCATATTTCACAAACAAAAATACAATGATTACACATGAAACAAGTTACGTGTTTCGCAGACTGTTGAAAACATAAACATTACGCCCTTGGTGCTTCTAACAAACCTAATTATGATTATGAAGAGATGTTCGGCTGTCGCACAAAATAGCTGTGGCTTTTAACCCGTCTGTTCAAACTCGGCGAACGAATGAGTCTGCCTTAACTGCAGGTATATCTTATTTTACATTTGTTTACGTGTTTGCTTCTTTCATTGTATTTCCTTATACATGTAGTTGAGAGCTGAGGTGATCGTACCTTCTACACAAATTCAATATAATATGGTACATAGATGCAATTAGTATGCCAAGACTCTTAGGTGTTAACCACTACTGTTAATGATTGTGAAGAGCTACAGAAGGATCTAAGTAGAATACAACATGTAAAGAAGGTAAATACTAAAATCAATCAATTTACTATGTACACAGATGGTAAAAAACAACAATTTTCAGTCATTGGGGACTGCCGACAGAAGTTAAAACTAAGTTTGAAATAACATTTCATTTTATTAGTATTAAAAATTAAAATTTCATAATTTGTAAATTAATATCATTAAAATTAGTTTATTTTTCCCATCTATGTCTACAAAATATAAATACAACTTAATTGACATATTACTTAATATAAATTTATATAATTTATACATAATGTTTCTATTTATATGAATTTCAAGGAACTTAATATTCAACCTTTTTTCACTATAATTAATTTCAACAATACTTAGGTTATTCGTATTATAAATCGGTTAGCGTTCTCGCCTCGCATTCGGGAGGACGGCGGTTCGAATCCCCGTCCGGGCATCCAGATTTGGGTTTTCCATGGTTTCCCCAAATCACTCCAGGCAAATGCCGGGATGCTTCCTTCAAAAGGCCATGGCCGAATTCCTTCCCATTCCTTGCCCCCATCCTTGCCCCCCATCCTTTCCCGTCTCTAAAGACCTCGATGTTAAAAAGAGACGTAAAGCAGTTAAAAAAAAAGTATTATAAATCATTTCATTATGTTCTAAAAAGGATACAGTGGGATTATGGTAACTGAAGTAAGGAAAACGTACATATTTCCAACATGGAATTTCGATAGTATATGGTAATAAACTCTAAATTACAAATAAAATTTGCATATTTAGGTTTGAATTGCAAAATTTAAAGCTTTTTTGCAAAGTTTTCAACCAAGTATTTCTATAATACAGGTTAATAAACAGTAATTTTTGCATTAGTAACTATATTGTTAAATTCAACACATAAATCTAAAATTATTATAAAATTGTATAGAATTTTTTATTTTAAAATCTGCGGCAAAAATACTACTAACAACTGGAAATCTGCTATAACACTCCACTAGGACAACTCCTAAGCCACTATGATAAAAAATAAAAACAATCCAGCCCAGTCCGCGATTAGAGCCGGTGACCTTGCATTCGCTAGTCATGTGAAGTAACTAGCTGAGCCACCAGTCCAATATCCAATTGCAACACGTCATTCTTATAGCTACAGATGTACTGTTAATATTAGCATGTTGGTGACGCAAACTCGTAAGGTTTCTTACTCGTCCAAAACGCGTCCAATGCCTATGTCATACGCACAACACGTCATAACATGTCGATGACGTGAAATAATAGGTTACCATCATCCAAAAATCACCTAATTTTTCACTTCAAAAACTCATTTGAATGGAACATACTGGATAGTAGCCAGGACATGTTTCAAAGCTTCGAATTATTGCAGATGTTTGTGAAGGAGGTGGGGCAATTATTCCACACAAAACACTGATGGAATGGTGTAGTACTAACGTTATCGATACCAAATACAGGATTAAAAAGAGGGCATCTAGATTTGTTTCATGTAATTGCCCTAAAATAGAATCAGTAACTGATATGATAAAGAAATAGGGCTGGGAATGATTCGAAGACGGTATAGGTAAATAGAGTGATAGTAGGAGAAAAATAACACCTCGTGGTACTATGTGGAAGGGAGAAGATAACCATAATCATAAACTACATCTTGATTTCAGATAACCGAGCGGGGCGGTGTAACGGTTAGCGTTCTCGCCTCGCATTCGGGAGGACGGCGGTTCGAATCCCCGTCCGGGCATCCAGATTTGGGTTTTCCATGGTTTCCAAATCACTCCAGGCAAATGCCGGGATGCTTCCTTCAAAATGCCATGGCCGAATTCCTTCCCATTCCTTGCCCTCTTCCTTGCTCCCCATCCTTTCCCGTCTCTAAAGACTTCGATGTTAAAAAGAGACGTAAAGCAGTTACAAAAAAAAAAAAAAAAAAAAAAAAAAAAAAAAAAAAAAAAAAAAGATTTCAGATATATGGGAGTGGGATAGCTTAAGGCGCTGAAATGTTTACCTGAAACAGTGAAGCAATCTACACTAACCGTTTCGCGTAAACGAAAAACAGATGTGTGGTTAATATTTCATCGGACCATAAGCTCTGTTGGAACTAATAGTAGTAAACATTAGATTTAAAACTAAATATCAGCAATTCCCAATGCTAAACAACAATAATCAGAAGGAAAACTAGAATCAGCTGTATTTTATAAACAGTACGGATTTGACAAAGGATTAACTAAGGTTTAAAACCTTGGGTCCACTGTCATCTCAAGGTGGCTGCATTATCAAAGATACCATTAATGTTTGTAGCTGATCTGATAGCTCAAAGCTGTAGATATGAAGCAAGAGATTACGCCAAAAATGATCCGTCCCATGTAAAAGGTTCACGGGAAGAATTCTTCCACCTTCAAATCAAATTTGCACAGAAATCTGAGTAAAGATTTAACTGCATGAGGATTTCTTCATATGATGACCTGTGGTTACGAGAGCTGAAGACCGAACGAATTTACAAAACAAAAACTGAACAATCCAAAGAGTTATGTAAATGTCAATTCTGGGTTGCATTAGGAAAGACAGAAAAAATAGATCAGCAACAAACAATAGTGGTATCTTCCAGGAAATAGCCGCCTTGGGATAACAACAGGCTGACCATGAAGTTTGAAATTAAAGTGATACACAAACAAAACTGGTGTGGAGTCCAAGACATCGAGAAAAGCGATTTCCCGCCAAAGTCTGGTAGAGAACTCCCCATGATTGGTATACATGGAGAAGATCATAGGAATGCTATTTCGGCTCATGGTCTAAATTGTGAAAGGTGACGACGTTTTGTTTAATGAGCTTGTCACCACATTACATAAAGAATGTGTAACACTCTACTTCTCCTGGTTTCATTGTTATTTCTGTTAACCTAATTTCAGTCAATGTATCCTTAATTATTTCTGTTAATTAACAGTTTATCGGAATCATTACCAAAGACTGCCTACATTCATTGGATAAAATCAGGAGCAGCTTAAACAAGGCAGCAGTCTATTACAAATAATTTACATTTATTCAAAAATTAATCTTGCACGATAGCACAGTTAAAAAACACTCGAAGATGCTGCTTCTCGAATACTGCACAACTCAGTTGTTCGATACTTCCTATGTATTATGCTCTCGCAATCATTTCTCTTAAATAGATATTGTTCATTAAATTTAATTTAATTTCCACCCCGTACAGAGGGGCAGAGAGAGAGATAAACTGTTGTAACGGGACGTTATCACGCCACGCTACAATTTATATTTTTATTAAGTTGTGTTTAATTTTAATTTATTCAGATTAAAATTAATTAAAATTGATCTCGGGCAGCCCAAAAATTGTATATGATTAAATAAATATGCAAGGGTATTTCATTTGAGAGGGCTCATCGAAAAATGTGTGAACATAAGATTTGTTTAAGCGAAGGATCGCACATCTGAGGCTAGGGACGGAAGTGAAACGGTAATTCCCAGTGAACGGACACAATGGGGCCGCCTCGCTGTCGCCACCCAAGGCCAGTCACTAACCCCAACGGTTCGCACAGCAAACATGTGAAGGTCAACCTCTCCCCCGCCCAACAAGGATGGACGCGGAGAGGACGCTGGCAAAAATGCCGCGAATCTGAGTGTGCAACGATACCACGTGATTTCCAACCTGCCTATGAAAATCATCGACAGGGTCTTCACAAGTTAATTCAGGGTGTTTTTTTTTCTTCCCGCCATGTTCCTTCGCTGAGAGGGACGCCATCGCCTTCCGAAGAGGAGGAAGTTACTTCTTGCCAGACCACGGTCTAGGATAGTCGACTGTTGACTTCTCGCCAGGCCAGAACGGTTGTGCTTGGTCAGTACAGTGACCTGCCTATGATCACTGGCTGGTGATCTTTCTATCGCGCTGGGCTGATAGCGCGACGGACTTCAGTGTAGCTGCCTATGCTATGGTAAAGTGTTAACGCCAGGTTTGCATCGTTGTGTTCTTATGAGACTGCGAATGACCCGTAAGCGACTTGAGAAAGAGACTTGTGTTCTTTGAGCAAATTTTGACCCTGAGCTAGCCGACATTTTGTTGAACATTGTGGGAACCTTTGCATATCGCGAGTTCCTTGTTTTTCTCCATGTTATTTTGACGGCGCCCGAGACGCATGTTCATTTCATGTATTCATTTTGATTGCTGACTGTTTTTTTTTTTTGTTGTAGCGTATTGTGAACATTGTTCCCGCTTACTAACTATAACTTCGTCAGATTTTCAATTAAAGTAAAATTCATATAATTGTTTGCTTGAATGAATCGGCCAGTTGTAATCGCTAGGCTTGCATTGATATGTTAGTGATTATTGTGTTAATGGTAACGTTAAATATGCCTAGCGGTGTAGTAGCCAAATGAATATAATAATTTATCTATGTCAGTTGTCTTTGTGACCTGGCTAATGATTCTTGCTAACCAATTTTAATTTTTCAATCAATAAAAAACCATAATACATAAAATCCCCCCCCCTCACTTTTTTATTCCTGTACCACCACACTGTGTAACTCAAAGTTTCTACTTCCATCTGTTATTCAACTGAAATGCAATTTTTATATATAATTATTATTAGTAGCTAAATACAATTCTGCCGGGTTGCCTATCAAAATATGGCCGCAAAAATTTTTAATTAAATTTAAAAAAAAAATCTTTCACCGCTAACATTAACAGCTGGCAACCTCTGCTTGCGGTTACTTTTACATAGGCAACCCAAACTTTTTATGTCATTTGCATGTCTCTTTATGAAATGAATCATAATTTACTTATTTAAAAAACTAGTGAACGAAATTTTTTGATCTTTTTTTTTGAAAATTTAATCAAACATACTTTTGGTCATATTTTGATAGGCAACCAGGCAGAATCGTATTCTGCTACTAATAATTATACATAAAAATTGCATTTCAATCAAATAACAGAAGGGCGTACAACTCATGGAGCCGGGTCTTAGGCTACCACTAGACACATTATGCAGTGTTGTCTGCTTGCTTCTATGTGGTGCCGCAGACACGGTCAATTCATCAGCGGCACACAGAAAAATGCTCTACTTGTTCTGGAGGGCTCTTTATAAATTCAAAACTAACGGGATCTTAGTTTCAACTTTCAAGTGTCTCTCATATAATCGACCCTAGCACTTTAACATGAGATTTTCACAAACAGTATCTGTGCCATATAGGAGATTATGTAGACAGGTCAGCGATAACCTTTAAGTCTACCGGCTAACTTCACTGGTTTTGGTTTTCCACATTTGGATGATGTCACAGACGCCTTGGCGTCAACTTTCTAAGCCAACAGTGTCTGCCTGCTCATATTCTCTCTCTCATCTTCATAATATTAAATATTCCTACAGTGAAATTATCGAACTAACAGTAAATTTACCTCTTAACATGTTAAAATTATCAGTATACCATTGTAACAAGTCTTGATACGTTACAATTCCTGATCATGATACAAAAAGTCGTTACGGAATGTTCCCATTGTGAAGCCAAGAAACTGGAGTACTGTCTCACTGACTTTATGGTAAAATTTATCGTGACTGCTTTTCTCCCAGATTTTCCACTGAAAAATCGGTGTTCCCACTGTAGGTGCTGCTCCGAGAAGTGGATCACATTAACGCCCTGGTCGTCCTAATGGTGTAAGATGTGTTAGGGGTTTGTTGTGGGCCAAGCGCGTGCGTCATTAAGTTCTCATTAAAGGCGGGCGCCATTCTTCAGGGTGGGTCGGAGCTGGCCGCTTATTACTGCGGATCCCATTCGTCTCACTTAGGGCCGCTTAGCGTGCACTAACTCCACACACTGTTTATAGCGCCCCAGTCCTTTCTTTAGCTGCTGTTCTCGGAATGGCGCGCCATGGCGGTTCCGTTTAAAGCTAACAGCACCCAGCTCCTAGTGTTGGCTCCTAGTGCACACTGTTCTCTCAGTCGATTATTGCTTCCCGTTAGGTATAAGCTGTTAACTTATTGCATACATCGAGGTTTTGTGTTAGATTTTATTTCCCCTTGATTTACTCTCATTGCGGTTCATACCTCTTTTGCTGGTTACTAGGAATATTAATGGAGAAAATTCATAGATATTTTTTTCGATGTGTTGCACCGAAACGTTGCATTGATGTTTCACGATGCATCGAATAAAAACATCGATATTTCAAAATGCATCGAATAAAAATGATATATGTATAATTATAAGTTAAAATGGTTAAGAAAGTAGAAAAATGAGACATTTATCTGAATCATATTGTCAATTAGTCTTTTACAAAGGCAGTATTGAGATTCTTATGTAGTACGAATTTTGAAATCGCAATAGTACTTCTTTAAACTTTGTATAAACTAATATTTTATTAATCCAATTCCTTGTATTCTGTTTACATTGTTGATTTAAAGCTTTTGTAGCTTTCGAAGAGGTCTTACTGATGGTACTGAGCTGGCTACCACAGTTTAATATTTATAAGACATTTTTTGTACAATTCTGGTAACTGTTCGGACCATACGTCTAATCCGGGCAGCCGGGATTCTCAAGTAGACAGCTCAGAAATGCTTTCTTCGGTTCTGTTTGTTTGTTAGTTTCGATGAACTAGTTTGCGACGATCGGTCCAAAAACTGTAATCTTTTTAATGTTTTGTCCGAGCTATCTGAATCAAATTCTGTTCGCTTTCCATACAGCTCTCTATTCATCATATCTTTGATCTTTTGAGCAGAATTTGCATGAGCCATCAGGTCTACAAAATGTAGTTTTTTGCCCCATGGGTCCAATAAGATCACGATAGCACCCATGCATTGTTGATTTCTTTCAGGATGAGCTTATGTACTTCCATTACTAAGAGTTCATCAGTCACAATTGCTTCGTGTTTTGAAAGAATATAGTTCAATAAAGGTATTACTTTACTGCTGGTTTAATATTTATCCCAAGATATTTCTTTAGTTGCAGCTTCTACTTCAAGTTCAACTGTCGGACACTTTTTTAAAATTAAATTTTATGAGCTCATAGAACAGGAAAAGGCCATACACTCTACATATAAGCTTATGCGAATATCGTATCTTTGAGGTTCACCCTACAGTGGCGGAAAATTTCAAGTAAATTATTGTTTTTTTATTCAAGTTAAAAGAAACAAATTAATGTGATTTTGTAGGTTACAAAAATATCGTATAGTGATAGAATATCCTGTTTTTATTAAAATTAATCCTATCGCGTCGAAAAAACGTGTGTGTTCTTTCGATGTATCGAATGAAATACATCGATACATCGTTAAACATCTAGAGTAAGCAATCCATCATATTGATTCGATGCATCGAGAAGTAAACATCGATGTTTTCGATCCATTGATATACGTATATCGAGCATTACTACTGCTGACTATGAATTTAATTTTAGTTATGAAGGAAAAGTTAACGAAGTAGTTGAAAATGAATTGTAGTATGTTTAATAATCATGAAAAGATGGCCCTGTATGCTAACCGTCAAATACCGTCACTTCACTACGCAATAAGAATAATTTTCCAAGGTTTATTATTATAACAGTTTAAACTGTAGAAAGTTCACATTTACACACTAAATTTAGTGCTTTGCCGATGTAATTTAATACGAAGTAATGTCGCGTGCCTGACATCGCTAAGAAGCAGTAACTTTCTTGGTAATCAAATCCAAGTCTACCTGCTGACGTAATAGAGAAGGAAAATTTTGTATTGTTTGGTTTTTGGCCAGCAATTTAAGACAAAAGATAAGAAACGTTTTTTTAAACATCTCTTGTTTTTATTAAAGAGCAGTTTTCCTTTTCTTAAAAAATGAGAGAAAACAAATATAAAACATTTTAGTAATAAGTTGTGATGGTTATAAGTGATTCTCACCAAAAGTCTTAACCAACTGATTCTACAAATTTTCCAGAATTAATCTTTAGGATCAAACAAATGTCTAGTTCGTACTTGAAGAATATCAAGTGTTGCGGTCATCATGTAAGATTCTAATACTCATTTTTTTTAACATAAAACTACATTCGTTTGTCACTTCTAGACAACACGCAATGTATTATTAGTCTAAATCGACCTTATGAGTGGTTTTTTTTATTACTACTTTGTGAGAAACTAAATTTGTTTCCTGGAAACTATTCTAGAACCGTGACTTTATCCAATACGCGGTCATTGATCTACATCTGGTTATACATTGACACAACAATAGTTTCCATCAATTATCTACTACCACTCCTCAATGAGTTTGACACTTATCTCATAGTTAGTAAGGAACAACCCACTTGACGAGAATTTGTAAACAGTGTGTCCCTCGTGATCTATGACTGTACATTTTTATGTGTCTTAATAATTGATGGATATAGGGATTACGGATAGCACACCATTTTAGTAAAATTTGGTATTTAGTAGTTGAGAATAGAATTCTTTTCAGATGGCTACCGTATCAGTAAGGCCACCCCCTCATTCATCAACTACAGATCCCTCTACTACCTAAAGGCGCATTCCCACGATCCCTTGTAACGAAGGCGAGACGGGACGGGACCCCATTAGCCGAAGTGTAGGGACGACCGCGGGCCGCAGGTTAGTCCTAGCTTACCTCGCCGCCACCTCCGCACCCCGTTGCCCAGTGTCGTTTGGCACAGAGCACTTTAGAGCAACAGAAGGGGTGCACACTAGGGTTGTTGCGGATGTCATCTTTACGGATGCGTTTGCGGATGCGGATGTTCAGAGCTTGACATCCGCGGATGCGGATGTTTTGCGGAAGCGGATGCGGATGTGGAAAAAATAAATTTATAATTGTTTAGATTTTAATATCTTAACAAAAATAAATTAAAAATCAATCTTTTTTTCATAATTAAATTCTATTCCATATAATACTGCCATATTGATTTAATTTTGCCTGATCTTTCAACAAAAAAAAATGTGGGATGATTTCACAAGTGAATTAAATTATTTAAATAATTACGTACGCGTCTAAAAACTCAGTCTTTATCATACGAACATTGCGGAGTTCGTGGCTGGGCTACACTAATTCAAGCGTCGAAGCACAAGGCCTACGTCACGGCTCATCTCCACGCTCGCTTATTTTTTTGTGTTATAACTATACGCCTCGTCGACGTAGAGGTCATTAGAGGCGTGAAAATATCATGGTTTGGAACGGGAAGGATTTCGGCCATGGTCTTTTGATGGAGTGATTTTGGGAAGCCATGGAAAACCCAAATCTGGATGCCCGGACGGGGATTCGAACCGCCGTCCTCCAGAATGCGAGGCCAGGCCGTTACGGCCTACTCACCACGCACAGTTCCGTGCTCGCGACCCACCTTCCCACCGCTCCAGAGGCGCATTCACAGTACAACTTGTAGGACCAACGAGATCTGATTTTCGATAAAAGAACTCTTGAGAGTCCGTGAAAGCAGTTACAGGTTTCGATTCACTCAATATTTTTTCAACAAAAAATAATAGGATTATTATACATTTTAATTAAATACAGACTGTAAATATTCTGTAAATTAATGATAATTTTGTGTGATCTAAAAATTTCAGTCACAGAGTTTCTTATCAGCCACGCAGTGTACCTCTATCGTTGTCACCTATTTTTAAAAGGAGACCTACAGATTAACGTGAAATTCGAACCACAGAACGTACCAGCATCTAGCATTAACAAAATCAAAGCTTTGCCAGAGGTGACTGTCAATTTAAGACCCAATGAAACTTGCAGCTGAGACAAGGATTTGAACAAAGGACTTTCAGTACCCCAATCGTACGCCGTATCTATCTGAGTCGAGAGACAAATCTGGATGTAATGACAAATAAATATTCAACCATAATAAAATCAACACTTTTTTCTGTAGCATTATTTTTGCTATCCGAAAACACAGATGTTCTTTTATATGATTAAATACATATTTTTCAGTACTTCTAAATTCAGATGCTTGCGGCGTGTGATTCGGGTATTGAAGGTTCCCGGTTCAAAATCCGGGTCTCGGATGCAATTTTTACAGGCTTTAAAATCGACCTTCACGTCTGGCAATTTCATTTGTTAATGTGAACATGCAAGAGCTATATCTACATTTTACGAACATCTGATGAACCTAAAGTAAGACTGAAAATATGGACGCTTTTCTAAAGCAATCAGTAACGCTAAACGACATTTAGTCGTAGAGGACGAGAAATTTCTGAACTCTTTGTATACGATTCTCCATATCGACCAGCCCCACACCGGTCCGCACAGTCAAAAATTAGATCCAACTAATGACTAACTACACATCGGTGCGGTGTCGTTTGAACTCATTTCAGTCAAGTGAGCGACAACAATAAGAAAAGTGTCTGTCGGTGACAGTGCGGGTTCTGTGCTGTCTATTGTAGCCCGACCTTCACTTTACTTGCAAGTTTAAACTAGTAAATTTGTGGCTTAGGTAATAACACCGTTAATTCATTGTTACTTTTATTGCAAGATCGTCACAAAACAATTTTTGGTTAGCTAAGCTACGATTGGCAGTAGCTCGAATAAAGAGAAAAGAATAATATATATTGCAATGTAAACAAAACATCCCTAATACATCCGCATTAAAAATTGTGGATGCGGATGCGAAAGCGGATGTAGGAATTCATGCGAAAGTTTCGCACTTGCGGATGCGGATATCCGTTACATCCCTAGTGCACACCGCTGCTGCAAACCGATGGCAACAGCGCACCGCTACACACGCCTGTGATGTTTACCGACTCAGAATGGGTAGCTGCGTCTCGTCTCCGCTAGCAGAGGCGGCCCTGTTCCCATGGCGTGTGGTTGAGTATTCGTCCCGTCTCGCCTTCGTTACAAGGGATCGTGGGAATGCACCTTAAGACTAGCATTGGGACACAATGCAACAAATAAATACAAAGTACTATAGAATCCTCGAAATAATGATTGACGTCCAAAGATTAATTTTATATAGTTTATATTGTGAAGGTTTTCCCAAACTGAGACAAGAATTTTTTTTCTATCATTTAAATACTAAAAATAATTATTCTACCGGATAGTTAAAGCGCCGCCATACTTGGCAAGGGAGGCGCACCGACTTCAGATTCAAGTCTTAAGCCATGTTACAGATTTAAAGCGGTTCTCCATAATAAATTATATGCATGAGGGAATAGTTACTTCCTTCCCATCAGTTAGTACATAATCCATAAACAAAAATAATAGTCATCGCACACATTATAAGTAACACTGTTCGCTGAGAGATCTTTACATTTGCGCTTCCTCCAGTAATGACCAACGATAGACAATAGGTACAAGATGGCTGGCGCCTACCAACGTGCTTTTGCCGGTCCAGCTAATAATAGCGGGCCATGGGAAGGGTGCCGCTTCTGCTGGCAGGGATGGCACGCCTCCATCCATAGTTGGTAAACATCAAACGGCCGGGTAGCTAAAACGATACTAGGCAGCGTGGTGGGGAGGTAATAGTGGGGTGTCGTGGGCTAGCCTGTGGCGCGTGCTGATCCGTACAATTCGGCTGCATGGCGCGGCCTAGAAAACCACGGGCCATGGGAAGCGACCAAAGGGAATAGTAACTCCACAGCTGCGAAATTGAAAGAGATATTCATGAGACGAACATTTCTCGCATGAAGAGTATCTTCCAAGTGCAAAATACACTGCTGTCGATGAAAATTGCATCACTCACAAGGATGGTCTGAATTACTCCAAAATTGGAGTTTGCGTAGAACAGTGGAACCACAGTAAGTAATTAAGATTGCAGAGAGATGCCGTGCACATAGGCCCAGCAGCGCTCTTTTCTGTGACCGGACAAGTCATGTTAAGCCACGCTCAGTCGGTGCAGAGCCGTCAAAAATGGTAGAAACATGCAAGCAAGTTCCGGTAAACCTCGTCGACGTCAATAGGCGTAATATCAGCAAGTAAGTCAGTTCGAACGTAGCAGAATGACTGGTCTCCAAGAAACAGGTTTCTCATATCTTGACATTGCGACTCGTAAAGGGCACAGTGATACATGTGTGGAACCAGTGGTACGAAGATGGTCGTATGCAGCAACGAGCGGGTAGTAGACCACACAATGTGGCCACTTCGAAGAGCGACGGATACCACTGATTCGTTGGCCTGCACTATCCCTTGACATTCAACTCATTCAATGTGTCTGAGATATTCAGTCGCAAACCAGAATTGCATTGAATTTTTAACTGCGATGGACTGGCCATGGTGGGTGAACGGTTAGTGCTCTGGGCGTCGCGTTCGGGAGGACGCCGGAACCAATCCCCGTCCGTGCATTCAGATTTGGGTTTTCTATATTTTCCAAAATCACTCCAGGTGAATGTTGGGATGCTTCCTTTAAAATGCCATGGCTGAATTCCTGTCCGTCCCTTTCCCCAGTTCCATCCGCCTCTAATGACCGCGACGTCGACGAGTCTTAAAGCCACAAGCAATATATATATAATCATATATATACAGTGTGAGTTTTTTATCTTGAGACAACTAAATATCTCGAAAACTACAAATCCGATCAAAAAAAGTGGGTAATAAAAATTGTTCGTCTCGACGGGGGACATCCGATGATACCAAATTTGACTCCCCACCCCCACCCCCTAGGGGTGGGGGAAGGGGGAGAAAAAAAACTTAAATAGGAACCCCCATTTTTTATTGCAGATTCTGATTCCCCGGAAAAAACTACCCCTATTTCACCCCCAATTCGAGTCATTTTGGTCGATAGATGGCGCTGCAATCGACAAAAATCAAAATAAGCAAAAATTCATTTAAAAATGAGGATATCTCGTGAAATACACATCAGATCAGCAAAATACAAGTTAATGTGATTGATATTTTTCAAAAACTATTCAATAACACCACCCACCTCCAAACTTGAGGGATGGGAATGGACATTATTTCAAAATGCACTGATGCAAATTCTTTAGCAGATAGCGAAAGTCAAACATTACTTTTTGCGTTACCCAGGAACAACGACGTGGACGTAGTAATTTTCTGTTCCCTTTGGGGTGCTAGATTTAGGTGAGTCCCCTCGCCTCTCACCATCGGGGTGCTTGTTTTTTGGTGAGTCCCCTCGCCTCTCACCATCGGGGTGCTTGTTTTTGGTGAGTCCCCTCGCCTCTCACCATCGGGGTGCTTGTTTTTGGTGAGTCCCCTCGCCTCTCACCATCGGGGTGCTTGTTTTTGGTGAGTCCCCTCGCCTCTCACGTGTTTGTTTCTAACAACAATTCTAAAGCAAGTGCTCGAAAATATCACCACCGACATCGATGCATTTATTTACCCGCTCTTGGAATGATTCGACGCAACTAAGAAGCATATCCGGCGTGATTTTTTGACAAGCGTTGGTAATTCGTTCAATCATGTTTTCAGGCGTTGTTGGCACTTCACTGTAAACTTCATTCTTCAAGTATCCCCATAAAAAAAAATCAGGCGAAGTGAGATCTGGTGATCTTGCAGGCCACGGCACTGGACCTCCTCTTTCCGATCCATCGACGATTGTACAGACGATCTAACACTTCCCGCGATCTTACAGCAAAATGTGCTGGACAACCGTCATGTTGAAACCACATTGTTTGTCGCACGTCTAAGGGTACGTCTTCAAGCAATGTTGGCAATACGTCCTCTAAGAGTTGTTGATATTTCTCCCCATTGAAATGTCCATGGATAAAATGTGGACCAATAAGTTTGTCCCCAATTATCCCACACCAAACATTTACATTCCACGGACGCTGATGTTCAACTTGGCGTAACAATGCGGGTTTTCCACACTCCAATAATGCATGTTGTGTCGATTAATGGTGCCGTGGTTAGTAAAAGTGGATTCATCCGAAAACAGTACTCGAGCAAAGAAATGGGGTTCTTCTTGTATTTTCTGTAGCGACCATCGGCAAAATGTCAATCGATTATCGAAATCATTGCCGTGAAGTTCTTGATGCAACGAAACATGGAACGGATGGTATTTTCTACGATGCAAAATCTGACAAACAGTAGTCTGAGAAATTCCTGATTCACGACTTATTTGTCGAGTACTAATGTGAGGGTTATAAGCCACTGCAGCTAAAACTGCAACTTCGTTATTTTCTCCAGCTATCGTCCTTCGCCGCTTTCGTTTGTTTGTGTGCACACTTCCCTCCTGAGTGAACTGTTGGATAATACGGTAAAAGAAGCGCGCGATCGAGGCTGGTCTGGAAAACGATGAGCATAAAGATCAACAGCATTATCGATATTCTTGCGACATTCTCCATAAATGTAGACCATTTCAATTTTTTCTTGCAACGTTATAGCCTGCATTCTCATTGACACGTGCAACAGAACGAAGTAAATAAATCAGAGATGTTATGAACGCTATGAAAGTACATCAAGTAATGAGAAAACTCTGAGAAATGAGCGACGATGTGAACGCAATGGAAGTACATCAAGTAATGAGAAAACTCTGAGAAATGCAGCGCCATCTATCGACCAAAATGACTCGAATTGGGGGTCAAATAGGGGTAGTTTTTTCCGGGGAATCAGAATCTGCAATAAAAAATGGGGGTTCCTATTTAAGTTTTTTTTCTCCCCCTTCCCCCACCCCTAGGGGGTGGGGGTGGGGAGTCAAATTTGGTATCATCGGATGTCCCCCGTCGAGACGAACAATTTTTATTACCCACTTTTTTTGATCGGATTTGTAGTTTTCGAGATATTTAGTTGTCTCAAGATAAAAAACTCACTTGGTATATATATATATATATATATATATATATATATATATATATATATGCGATGGAGTGCATGTTTATGTAGGAATTTCCCTAGTCATCTAATTATTCTTTTCTTAGTTTTTTTTTTCTAATTATTAGTGTCTTATATACTTCCAGTGTTAAATTCCTCCCCCGTCTACTAGCGATTTACGAAATTTAATATTAAACTCCTTCAGCATTTTTGGCAAATTATTCATCACTTCTCTTGTTATCTTATTCCAACCCCTGACACCCTTGACCACAAAAGAAAATTTTCCCTTATGCTATAAATCAAGAGTCGTTTCTGCCCATGGTCATCTTTTCCCTTCCATGCACAACTCCCAATTCCACTGGTCTGCATGAAAATCGGCCCTGACACCAATCCTGCTGATTCTCATGTAAAATGACCTCCTGAATCCGAATATGACCTCCATTTTACCCCATCACCCACAGTTTTCGGGGGAGGACCCCCCATTTTTTTTAATCAATTTTCGATAATTTGGAGGTATGAAAATAATTATTTTATCCTTTACCTTTCTTCTTGCGGGATAGACAAGTGAAAAGTGTTAAAACCTTAACATTTTATAGCTAGGAGGCAGATTTGGAGGTGGGGTGGCTTTGGCCCCCTTATATTGTAAAAAAAAAATAATAATAAAAAATAATAATAAAAAAATATTAATCATCATTAAAATGATCGTGTGTTTCCGGGTTTTTCAGAATTTTTCAGTTATTTTCTACATAATCTGGCTTCCAGCTCTCCTGAACTTCCCTAAAACACAGCCAAAAATATATATAAACAATATATAGCAACAATATACAAAAACATTTAGCGAGAGTTTATAAGATTCACTGTACCACGCTGCCGTACTCAAAACCTCGCGCCTAAAGGTTTGCAAAGGAATTTTCATGCTTTTTTTTATTTCTGTTTTTTTTTTATTATTAACCTTATGATTTACCACCAAGTAACTGCAATCACAGAACACTTCATCTTCACACACTTAGATCTCTTCTGATTGGCCAATGGGAATGAGTTACCATTAGTCCCGGTTCAGTACGCTGTGGATATGAAAGAGACGTATGAAATCATTAGAAGAATCCTTGATAAAATCGGTTGTCATGATTATAATTGGAAACTTTGCATTGACTTAAAAGTTACTGCTCTACTCGCGGGCCTGCAATCAAGCTTCACAAATTATTGCAGCTTGCTATGTGAATGGGACAGCCGGGCCCAAGACAAACATTACATCGTACGTAACTGGCCTCTGCCAGAAAGTTAAATTCCCGATCAGAAAAATGTCGCGCAAGATACTCTAGTACCGAAGGAAAATGTTTACTTGCCGCCTTTTCACATCATACTCAAATTATTCAAACGATTTGTGAAAGCAACGGACAAATCATGCAATTCAGTTTTTGAAAACTAAATTTTCTCGTCTTAGTGAAATTCAAGGAATAAATTTTCGTGAACCTCCTACTTAGGCCACTTTTCCAAGATTCAACGTTTCTTGAAGATCTGAATAGAAAAGAAAACGAGCTTGGCTTGCATTCCAAAACCTGTATGAGAACTTTTTGGGTAACAAAAAAAGTGGTGATTATGTCGGTCATGTCGAGGAACTGCTGTCAGCGTACAAGGACATGGGATGTAACATTTTTCATAAAGAGCATTTCCTTACCTCACGCCTGGACTTCTTTCCTGCAAATTTAGGAGAAGTTTCGGATGAGTAGGGGAACAGTTCCATCAAGACATAACATAGTTCGAGGAAATATTTTCAGAGAAGTAGAATGCGTGTATTTCGGCAGAGTACTACTGGTGTTTGGTACTACTTCTACCTCAGGGTACAAAAGGAAATCAAGAATCAATATTTATTATTCTTTTCATTTTTAATTTACTTTTTACAAGGCTAATATAACTCTTTTCATTTCTCCAAATTATCGAAAATTAATAGAAAAAATAGGTGGGGGACCGTCCCCCGCAAACTGTGGGCGAGGGGGGAAAACAGTGGTCATATTCGGAATCTGGAGGTCATTTTATATAAGAATCAGTAGGAATTGTATCAGGGCTCGAGCGAAATTTTTGTTTGGCATACTAGTGTTCTTCGACCAATATCCTTCCAATGCTTATCACCAACATTAGGGAGCGTCCATAAACCACGTAGCTCCATTTTGGCCTCCTGTGAACCTCCCTCCCTCCCACGTAGCCCGACGTGGCTTTTGTCTCCCCACCTTCCCCTTCCTCGCAGCACGTACCTTTTTCCCTTTTGATTCCAAAAGACATTTTTTACTGTTTTCTCTTGTCAGACTATTGTAAATTACGCATGGAGAAATGAAATGAAGGAAATAAATATTCATATGCTTATGTGTGTTCTGTATCTCATCTGAACTGTGAAAAATAATATGAATGGAAAGCTACGTGGCCTGGCTCGGAACCCCCTCCCCCCCTTCCCCCACCTGGCCCAGCGCAGCCTTCTAGCCGACCCCTCCCCTTCCCCCTTACACCTAGCATCGTAGTTTATGGACTCTCCGTAAGACTTGTACTCTCCCAGCTCTCTCATTCACAATTGTTTGTTCTGGTCTTCCTGCTACAACTGTCGATGCTTCGTGGCAGACTCTCTTTGATCCCATACCAAATGTCTAGAACCTCTGATTACAGCACTTGGTGGCTTTCCGCCGCACTGAATTGTCACGGTCAAAGTGCATGTACAATTATGTGATCATAATCCTTTATGTATTGTCATGTCAGTCATATGATGAATACATTTCAGTTTAATCATATGTCTCATTCTTGTTATTGCAATTTTCGCAAACGATAGTGTGCAGTATATCGATACTTAACGTCGTATACTATGCTGTGGTGTATTTTATCCTCACAAAGGGTAGCAGTACAGCTAATCGTGGTGGGCAGGATTCATAAGGGCGGTCTTGTAGTGCGTGCCACGCTGGCTCCAGTTTTATATTGTGTTCTGGCAGCGCTCGTATTTCACGGAGCACCGCCCGGCGCTGTGGTATTGCGGGCAACAGCTGCGAGCGTGCACAGTGGCAAACACGACACGGCCAAAACACGGCGCCCAGACTATATGACTGACGCCGCGTTCCGTTCACCCACGCGGGGTACTACGCTGAAAATACATTACTCGTATCTAACTCAGTCGATGAGGACGCAAAGACACTCTGTATGGTGTTCCACGATTCAGACAGCCGTAGTGTGAACATTTTTATAATGCAGTTTTTTTAACATCAAGGTATGAGATATTGTCGAGAGTCATGTACCGAAATCCTGAGTTATCTAAATCTACATATATATTCTGCAATTCACAAAATTGTGGGTGGCAGAAGGTGCTCAGCACCAAAGCTAATCTCTTTGTTGTGCATTCCAATCCCGAATAGTAAAAAGAATTCATATAATTTCTATAATCTTATCTTTCCTGTCATTCCGACTCAAATAGGCTGGTGGACGAAGTATTTCACTACAGTCGTTAGTGAAAGTGGGAGTACACATGTTTACCAATATAAAGTTTAAACGAAACGTGTGTCGTCTATCTACCTGAGACTTCCAGCCTAGTGTACTAATCAGTTCTGTGACGCTTTCATAAGGACTGTAGCAGCGGTCACGAATCGAGCGGCTATTCTCTGTACTTTCTCTATTCTGTTAATCAACCCCTTACGAAACGGATCACAGATGGCACAACTGTAGTCCAAATGTAGACGCACGAGAGACTTGTACGCTTTGTTTGTTCATTACAATTTTTCAAGATTCGACCTACGAATCGCAGCCTAGAATTAGCTCAACTTACTAACGAATTAATGTGTAAGTCCCATTTCATGTTCCTTTGTACTGTTACTCCCAAATATTTCATAGAATCGACCATATCAATAACTGAATTGTTTACCTCGTATTTCTGAACAATCTGATTCTTTTTGTTTGTTATGCTCATTGTCTTGCACTTTTTACAATTTAGTGTAAGCTGCCACTCAGCGCACCATGCCAAAATATCATCCAGATCACGCTGAATTTCTTAGCAATCGTCCAAATTCCTTACTTCCCTATAAATAACCGCATCATCAGCAAGCAATCTAAAAATGCTTTTCAAACCTCTTGGCTGCACTGTAGACTGATGATGATTACTCTATTGGATCTCCCACTTGGTTTCTTTCAAAGGTTATGCCTGAATAGGCTGGTATTGCGTTTTGCTCTGTTCCTTTATTTATCTGTCATTCACGACACACAGCACTCTATATACATACACCAGCAAAACAGTTCACACACACGGTAGTACTCCGATACAATACCCACACTGACGAAGGCATGGGGAACCATCCCACTTGTGTGCCGTACATCTCATGTGACAGGTACTATTGAGCAGTAACATCTTTCATGGTAATCGCTTACAACCTGTTACCTGGAATTAGTTTTTAATAATATTAGGTGGCTCGTGCAAAAATTTTGCGATTGATAACAATGAATAGTGAGGTCTGTTGTTTGTATTAAGATGAAAGAATAAATGGTTCATTTGCAGAAATTGTTTACTTTTCAGTTGAAACAGATATATACCAAACACTTACGTCTTGAAACAATTGGAAATGATGAAATGTTTTGCTAACAGAAATAAAAGTATCCAAAGAGCTCTTTGGTTTAGAAAGCAGACACATTTTATAAATATCTATGTGGTATATGGTGCTGCTATCTAGCGGTGTGTGTTCACTCCTTATGGACGCCAGCGAAACCTAGCAGCTAGACTCTGAACTATCGCATACCAGTGACCTTGATTGTTCATAATTTTGCCGTTTAAGAGTTAAATTTCGAAAAATTCCTGTGTTATTTAATGATGTTACCAAAGCGGAGAGTTTAATGTTTAAAACTACACCACATTTATCGGTTTTTGTTAAGTACTAAGGGAGACAAATGGCTCCTCGCAAAAAATATATATGATGCATGGAGAACGAGTTATTATAAGTAAATTCAGTATTTCTGCTCAAAGTTACCTTGATACCATGGGGACCCACCGAAATGCTCTAGGTCTATTGACATTAGATGCGAGATTAAATGACTGAACCTAAATGGTAAATAAATTTCGTTTCGTTTGACATGAGTTCGTAGTAATTACGATATTCCAGCGGTAATTTGTCAATATAACCACTGGCCTTGCGTGCGTAGGTAATATTACAAAACTACACTCATATTTTATTCTTTTAGGGTTCAGTAGAATTTAGTAACATATTAATCCACACTGAAATCACTGGATTCAAGCAGATCCTGCAACAGATCTAATAAACCTTCGCCACGTGCATTTTTAAATCACACATATAAGTGTAAATAGAAAATTATAAAACTTTATGGTCATTATTTGCCTGGAGTTGTTTCTAGAACGGGAGCGTTCTGGCCTCGCATTCGGGAGGACGGCGGTTCGAATCCCCGTGCGGGCATCCAGATTTGGGTTTTCCATGGTTTCACAAATCACTCCAGGCAAATGCCGGGATGCTTCCTTCAAAAGGCCATGGCTGAATTCCTTCCCATTCCTTGCCCCCCCCCCATCCTTTCCCATTCCTTTCCCCCCATCCTTTCCCGTCTCTAAAGACCTCGCTGTTAAGAGATGTTAAACAGTTAAAAAAAAAAAAAAAAGTTTCTAAAAATCTGTGTGACACGACTGTCTATGACATTCACGTTGTCCCTAATGCCTGACGAAAATGTACGTAATACGTAAACCAATGAGACATAAGCTGAAGGCATGTCCTCGTAATTATGTTATGAAGCAGAATAGCAGTTGCGAACTACACTGCTCTTTCACTGTTTGGAGAGTCGTTAAATCTTGTCAGCGCACTGTTACGCTCAACAGTGTCAGTGGAGGTGCAGAGTTTCGACAAACTTACCCACGACTCCGCGAGGAGTCATCGAAAAAAGTTGGGCAGCCAGAGCCCCACAATAATTGGAGTAGGATCAGCGGGGAGGTGATTTATGACGGGCCTCGACCGCCGCGCCACGAGTGATCGTGCGGCGAATTACAAAGTCACGAGCAGCGTGACCGAGTCGCTTAGGCTCTGGGCAAGTTTCCCCCGCCGTATATCACACAGAAAGCGAGGCGACCACTCCCCTCTTGCCAACTCTCATCTTGCGAAACCGCCCCCTCCCACCCAACACCCCCTCCACTAACACCCCGTCCTCCCTCCACCTCGCCCGACGCTCCCCCACCCCGCCTCACACTCCCACCACCTCTTTTTTTTTATCATTTTCGCCTGGGACGGCAGGGCCCTGCGCTATGGCTGATACATTGCAAAATCAATTTCACGGTGGCTGCCCGGTGAGATAGAAACATTGCGCAATTACGCCGGCAACCGGCGGGAGTGGCATTCTGTGCACCGCGGAGGGCGGAGTGGAGTAAGTCCCGTGTACAGGCAGCAGTGCAACCGGATTAGCTCCGCACGCGATATGCAGTTCAGGCGTACATGCACGAGACCCGGCAGTGGCTGGCTGCGAATAATTGGGGGAATCCGCCGCTAGCCGGATCACTTCCCGCGTCCGAACAGTACATGGTCTCTCGCAATTTAATTCCTAACGGAATTTCCTCAGTATTCTCCGTCATTTAACAGCTGAAATACATTCATTAAACAAGATTATTTAAAAAAAAAAAAAAAAGCTACCAGACAAGTTCGGAATAACCAAGGCATACCTGTACTGTTGGAGTTCTTCTTGTTCATTTAAACTTGCTCTTGACACCTGTATTGAAGTCTGACAAGTAACAACTCATCTACATATAAGGAGACGTCAGTTTAAAACAATTCTTTATTTAATTATATATTCTTCAACTCGTGAACATCTAACGTTACGTCATCAAAAATAATATACAAATGCCCAAATGAATAATACAGATATATAAATTATTGGCGATATGAATAATGCCATCCTTGCAGTGTTTCTTTTCCACCAAGGTGTTGACTTTTTTTTGCTTATGGCTTTATACCACGCAAACGTCGAGGTCATTAGAGACGAGAAAGGAATGGGGACTAGGAACGGGAAGGAATTCGGCCATGGCATTTAGGAAGAAGCATCCCGTCACTCGTCTAGCGTGATTTGGGAAAAACTATGTAAAACCCAAGTCTGGATGCCCGGACGATGATTTGAACCCGCATCCTTCTGAAAGTGAGGCCAGAACGTTACCGCTCAAACACCACGCTCGGTAAAGAGGTTGACATCAGCGGGCTAACCACAGTAGTTCTAAAAGTATCATTGTCTTTCCTGTTACCAATTATTCCATCTTAAAATCATCAAGCAAAAAACGTGAGTTTTGAAATGCAAAGATTTGTAGTAGCAGTGTCTCTGACACTCAGTGGTATTTTTGCAGCTGAGAATTGACTTAGAACTGGGTCCTATCGATATTTCAACTCCTTCGGCATAGATAACAGGTTATTTGTTAATAACATTTAATGTCTAAAACTAAGCAGAAAGGTCAAATTTGCCTTCTTCATTTTTTAAATAATAATGTTCGTCTCAAACCAAATACAAATATTATGTTCAGAGTGAAATATTTTCCGGAGTAAATTTTAGTGTAGATAAACCATTTAAAATATTTACTAGCTGCCTTAACATGACGAAGTGTAATAATAAGGGACAAAGGAAATTAATAGATGAAAAAAAAACTTGTCTTTAACCGAGGATATTAAATTACATCGTAAATACAGAAAGTAAATACGGGCTACGTTTTTAATTACAAGCTTAAAAAAAAACATTTAAATGGCTGCTTATATAGAAATTCCTAATTGGATGCAAAATTTCACTTTTAAACATTGATGTATGCTTGTCAAATATATTTTTTAAAGTCTTTCTTAGTAAAAAAAAATAATAATAATAAAAAAATTGAAATCCTGACAGTATCTGAATGCATACATTACCTGTACCAGATTTTCATGATATACAAAGCAAAATGGTGATACTAATAACCACCTATAGCAAACATTATTAAAGGTTTATCTTACTTTAGAAAGAAGTGTTACCAGCTAAGCAGATACGTTAAATTCACCAATCATGAAAATGTGAGTGTTGAAATGCTGAATTTTTTAGTAGTAGAGATGTTTGGCGCGGAAGGTGTTTCTGCTGCTGAGAGTTTACTCACGAATTGCCACTTGAACGGGTCGCATGTCTTGTCGACATTTCGTGTTTCTTTAAATTTCGCCTTCAAATGAGATTTAATCAGTGGTGCAAAAGGCGGCTTGCCATTCCCGTTCGACCTTTCGCCCAAATGCCAACCGGGTCGCAGCCCAGATTTTCAGGGCTTGGTTCGTCCCAGCAGTGCCCTAGATTCCCTAAAAGTACTCCGACTTCGTTACCATTTATACAAGAATTACAGCGTTGTTTTAATTTTTTAACGCATTATCACACAATGATTAAATGCATTTCCATATAATACACGTTTTTGTACTGATGCTATAAGAATAACCTACTGATTTGTGAACAAATTCTGCTTAAAGATTTTAAAGATCTCTTGAATTTAGGAATCTCGCGAACCGGCTAACTGTAATTAGAGGTTGTAGTACCGTTTTGATTTTCATTAAACCAAAATACCACATGAATCTCGCACTTTCGATGATGTCATGACAAAGATAGCTCTATTCAGTAATCAGATAGAGTCTCGTATATATTATTGACTGTTGCTTTAGTAGCTTAAGAATATTAAACATTGTGAATTGTATTACTAAATATATTGTTAATAAGAAGAAAAATACTGCAAATATCATTAAAATATATTTATTTTCATATTGTATATATTTTCATCTACTTCACTACATAATTTACATTTTTGTTTAAACATTAGTCACAAAGTTCAACAAGTCTTTCTGATTTCGACTTCAAAGAAATCTGCTGCCTGTGAAGAAGCCTAATCTATGACTGCAGGTGTTACTTCTTCGTCTTCAAAACAATGCTTGAAACCTGTGGTAAATCAGTTGATAACTAATCACGAATCACTGGCCCTCTCAAATTTTGTTGTCCGCATTACGAAACAAATTTTCAGAAATCAGAGAAGATCGGCCTAGGCATGGCTCATAATGCACATTAACTCGCCCCTCCTTGAACATTCTGCTGCTACCAATTACAGATGGTATCTCATGTTCGGTGGACGAATCATTTTCTTAAACATTATAAACTTTAACAACTAAGCACAAAGACAGACGATAAGACTGCAAATGGGTTCTAAAAGTGCGCAAAGCATGCTGGGAGCAGACGCGCATACTCACTGTGGCGATCGTGCGTCATTCTCCTTGTAATAGAGTACTGCGGAGGCAAATTTGTAAATGTTTGTCTTACTTGTTTGTGAAAATGCCTAGAGCTATTGTGACAGTTCCTTTGCTTTAATCAAATTTAATTTTTTCTTCTTATGTATGCGCACGATGAAAATGTGGTACTTATGGTACAATTTACCACTGTCAGTAACACATATAATTTTAATAGTCCTTAACATAACGTCGGAGTGTAAGGGTTTGGGAGAGACTATACTAGCCTTTTCCAATCAAATGTCAACCTCTCCTTCACGTGGTGCACCCTGTTCGCACGGACGAGGATCTGGCGACTGAAAGATTCCCGGTATAAGGAGTCACTAACTGCTTGCCAACGGCCTCCGAAAGGAGGGCGGAAGAGCGGGGAAACCACTGCATTAAGGACCCAAAGGGAATCCCGAGGACATGTAATCCTCTCAAATTACATATATCATGATGGCTTCTTCCCGGGTAAAATCTTCCGGAGGTAAAAGAGTCCCCCAATCGGATCTCCAGGTGGGGACTGCTCAGGGAGGAGTCATCAGAATGGATAGAAACATTCTACGAGTCGGAGCGTGGAATGTTGGATTTCTGAATAGGGCAGGTAGGTTAGAAAACTTGAAAAGGGAGATGGAACAACTTAAGTTAGATGTTTTTGGGATTAGCGAGATTAAATTGAAGGACGCACAGGATTTCTGGTGGGGGGAACACAGTATAATTAGCACGCAAGCTGTCAGTGGAGTCACTGGTGTAGGATTTGTATTGAACAAGAAAATAGGGCAACTGATGAGTTATTATGATCAGTTTAGTGACAGGATTATTTTGATGAGGTTAGAAACTAAGCCCGTCCCAACCACATTAGTACAACTGTATATGCCAACGTCACAGGAAGATGACATATACGCTGAAATTGAAGAATTAATCCAATATGTGAAGGGGGAGGATAAACCAATAATCACGGGTGACTGGAATGCAATAGTGGGAGAAGGAAAAGAGGGGAATATTGTAGGGAGTTTTGGTATAGGAGAAATAAATGAGCGAGGAAGCTAGTTGCTAGAATTTTGTGAAAGATATAAGCTAGTAGTGGCAAAAACCATGCAAGAAGAATATACACCTGGAAACGTCCTGGGGATACAGGCAGATATCAGCTAGATTATATCATGGTCAAACAGAGATTCAGGAATCAAATTCTATACTGTAAAGCATACACAGGAGCAGACATAGACTCTGAAGATAATTTGATAATAATGAAGAGCAGGCTGAAATTTAAGCGAATAAGGAAGCAGTATAAGCATAACAGACTGGAAGTGAATAAACTGAAACAATCTAGCACGAGAGAAAAATTTGCAGGGAGCTCAACCGAGGACGAATGGAATGCATTAAAGATCGAAATAATGAAAGCTTGTGAAGAAACATTAGGCATTAGGGAACAAGCTGCCCGAAAACCTTGGATCACAGAAGAAATTTTGGAGCTGATAGATCAGAAGAGAAGGTATAAAAATACTCAGGATGAAGCAGGAAAAGAGCACTATAGGCAATTTAGAAATCAAATAAATAGGAAATTCAATAAAGCAAAAGAAAAATGGCAACAAGAAAAGTGTGAAGAAGTAGAAAAGGAAATGGTCATAGGTAAAGTAGATGTTACATATATAAAGATCAAACAGAATTTTGGAGAAATGAAGAAAAGAGGTATGAAAATTAAAGCTGCCGTTGGGAAACCTCTTTTAAGCTCAGAAGATAGAGCTAACCGATGGAAGGAATACATTGAGAAACTGTATGTTGGGGACGACTTGATCAATAGTGTAATGGAAAAGGAATGCGATGTCGACATTGATGACTTAGGAGATCCCGTTTTGAGGACAGATTTTAAAAAAGCTCTGAATGACTTCAAAGCAAATAAGGCAGTTGGAATTGATGATATCCCTGGAGAACTTCTTAAATCCCTAAGTGAGGAAGTAATCGAAAGATTATTCAAGCTGATATCAAAAAGTTATGAAAAAGGAGAAATTCCAACTGATTTTAATAAAAATATCATCTTCACACTTCCAAAGAAAGTACAAGCCGACAAATGTGAGAATTATCGCACCATTAGTCTAACATCAAATGCTTCAAAATTACTGACCAGAATAATATACAGAAGGGTGGATAGGGTAGTAGAAGGGATAGTAGGTGAAGATCAGTTTGGGTTTAGGAAAAATCGCGGTACAAGGGAAGCAATTCTGTCTTTAAGATTAATACTTGAAGGGCGGATCAAGAAAAACAAAGATTCTTTTATGGCATTTCTTGATTTAGAAAAAGCTTTTGATAATGTCATGTGGGACAAGATGTTCAAAATTTTAAAGAAGTCAGGTCTAAAGTATCGAGATAGAAGAGTTCTTTACAAACTATATAAAAATCAAGTGGCTATAATAAAAGTAGAGAATTACGAGAGACAAGCATCAGTTAAAAAGGGCATGAGACAAGGTTGTAGTCTATCCCCGTTAATATTAAACTTATATGTAGAGGAAGCAATAAAGAAAATAAAAGAAAAATTTCCATGTGACGTAAGTATTCAGGGAGAAAAAATCAGTATGCTACGATTTGCTGATGACATTGTCTTGTTAGCAGAACAGGCTGAGGATATTGAGAAGTTACTGAATGGCATGAACAAAATACTGAAGGAAGATTTTAGATTAAATAAAAATCAAAGCAAGACTAAAGTGATGAAATGTAACAGAAATGATACCAATACTAGTAGATTAAATATAAAAATAGGATCGAATGCAATTGGAGAAGTAAGTGAATTCTGTTACTTAGGAAGCAAAATTACAACTGATGGCTGAAACAGGAATGATGTTAAAAGCAGAATAGCAAAAAGAGCCTTCATGAAAAAAAGAAACCTTTTAGTTTCAAATATTGATCTATGAATTAGAAAGAACTTTTTAAAACTCTATGTGTGGAGCATAACACTTTATGGTAGCGAAACATGGACTTTAGGAATACCGGAGAGAAAGAAAATTGAAGCATTTCAAATGTGGTGCTACAGAAGAATGCTGAAAATTAGGTGGCCAGACAAAGTAAGAAATGAACGAGTTTTCGAATTGATGTATGAGAAAAGAAGTATTTTGAGGATTGCATCAAACCAATCCAGGTACAGACGCAAGCAAAAAAAAAACAAAAACAAAAAACATAACGTCAATTAAAAATTCAAATATTTTTATCGAAAATCTGAGCTTACAGGGAGAATGAATAAATACTAAGATAATACCTTCGTATCAATTTGAAAACTGCATGCTTCCATTCTCTTAATAGCAGGACGCCGTAGCATGTGGGAAACGAAAAAATTGCAATGTCGGTCAAAGATATATAACGAACTTCAATATATTGCTTACGCTCCGCTGTGCTTTCTTCTGCCGCATGTCTCTTGGAACAGAACCGATTAAGTTGGAGACTTTCAATTTTCAAATGTTATGTGATTAGTTGATCCATAACAGAATATCATAATTATTTTCTGTGAATTCTCCTAGAAATAAATGGGTCGAACCAAATATTTGTTTCTTCCCCCATACATATAGATGTAGGCCCTATAGTGTACGTTTAGTAGTGAACTAAGACATTTTATATATATTTATTGTTATTGTTATTATTATTATTATTAAGACGTTACGATCGTGAAAGATGTCAATTTTAAATCCTTTTTGTCACCGGGTCTCTCTCGTAAACGATATCACCAAGGAAGTGACATTTGTTACCAATGTTAATCATATCCTGTATTTCAACGACTATTACCAAATATAATTACACCTAACATATTTTCTCGGTTATTTTGTCATGTATTAATACTATTTCATCGAAATGTACTCTTAATTGAGAGTTCTCTGCATTTTCATTAATCTATAATAAATTTTATTGGAACTGAAAGATTGCGTGTCTTTGAGTACAGTCCACTCTCTAATCCGAAGTAGCAATTTTTGCACTAAGCGATTACCTTCTGACATGCCACATACCAGATATCTTTGATTGCGAAATCCTAATTGCACTAGGCTCTTTTCGCTCTTACCCTATCCATTGTTCACTTTTCCGTGCTTTTAATCTACTAACATGAATTATCAATGGCAAAACTCAATCATAAATACAAAACCCCACCCGCATTCCGTTTCATACTAATTGCTTATACTGTATGTTGCTGGAATTAAGTGCTCAAAAAAGGTAATAGAAAGCAGGCAACCTTAGACTTTTACAAACAGATTGACTACAGCAAAATATATGAGAATCATTTACTTGTATGAATGCAATTGTTTGTTTGGGATATTTTGTACATTTGAAACATCAATGGAAAAGAAGGCACTAAGCATGATGATCGGTCGGTATCGTTTGGCATAGGCAGTCGGGATGACGCGATTTCGTTTGCCAGTCCATAAAGATCTTGGGGTTCCTTGGTTTCCTGGAATAACTGTTGGTGAATAACAGAAAGAAGACGTCGTCACTGAAGAGTTTCTTTCTGCTTCTCGTCTAGAATCTTCTCGCAACTCAAATGACTTCAAAATGAACGAACCGTAAAGTGCCCAACTTAAAAAAAAAATAAAAAAAAAATAAATTAAAAAAAAAATAAAAATAAAAAAATAAAAAAATTGAACGACAACAGACTTGCGTACGCATATGGAGGTACTAAAGTAAACAGTGTTCATCAAAGCGAAGTGTTTAGGAATGCAAGTAGCTACAGTTTAATGCAATGTGATTTCATTTAGAACCCTTTCATTTTAACTAGTAGAGTAGGAAAAAATATTTTCCTGAAATATTATTCGGCTTTTTAGGCAACACATCCGCCCGTAATTTCGCATTATGCCTTTAAGAATGCCAGAAAGAAGTAAGATAGAACCATTGGAGTTGTGTGACTAAAGAACGATGATGAAAATTAAGTAGATACACAAAATACGAAATGAAAGTATTTTGAAAATAATGGGCGAGAAAAGAAGATTGTGGAACAGACTCTAGAAGGAAATGATCGGTTGGTGGGTCACATTATAAGACATGAAGGATTGATTAATTTGTTAGTGGAGGGAACAGATGATCGAAAACATTAATTTGATAATTGAGAACGTATGATGTAAGGAGTATGTTGAAATGAAGCGGTAAACTCAAGATTGTAATAGAAGCATCAAACAAGTTGAGAGGCTGATGGAACAAAAATCTGACAGAAATATATTTATCATATTATCTCTATAGTACTGACACAAATGCTATGGTCGAGTCTTAACAAAAACAGAAATTCCATTTCCGAAGCCAGAAGTCAACAGATCATCTTCAAACCGTCAGGCATCATGTTAGGCACTACGCTGCCAGGGATGACATTTCGGAAGACATCTGTTGTTTGAACAGCCTTATCTATACTAATATTATAAATGCTGTCTGTCTGTTTGCTACGTTTCTTGGACTAAACGGCTACTCCAATAGTGATGAAATTTGACAAGGAGATGCTATTTGACATTAGGATGGACATAGGATACTAGATAATAACATATTGTCATAAAATTATGAAAACTATCTGAACTGCGAAAGACAAACGCATAATATCTATATGTTTTTGTAATGGGTCACTTTAGAGAGCAATGATAGCGTAGCGCAGTAGTAACGTGCTTTTTTTTTTTTTTTTTTTTTTTTTTTTTTTTTTTTTTTTTTTTTTTTTTTTTTTTTTTTTTAAGAGAAAACTCCCGTGTGGCTTCGGGTTCAAACCCCACTGGGAGCAAAAATTTTTATGAATTGTTTTTTACAGTTTGAGCCAAGCCTGGTATTTTGTAGTAAGAATGGCAAATCCTAGGCGGTAGAACAGTGCCCTAAGCGTTTACTTTATTCAAGCTATACTGGTTCCACAGGCAGTTTTTGTGAGATGTAAACTAATAATATTATATATGCAAAAGTAAGTCGCCGTTTTTTTTTTACGCTTTGACGACTTTCTATCTTTAGGAAGGAAATATGATACTTTTTTCCAAAATGAATAACAGTTTTAGTCATGAGACAAGTTCGACGGTAGGATGGTATATCGATGGCGTTCCCGTCATATTATGCCGACTTGGTGTTGTTTGGGACATATCTTAGGTAACTTTCAGCTTTGTATATCCAATTTTAACATCAAAATGTCCACGCTTACGAAGACTCGGGTAACAGCTAGTCTTATATAAACGTGTAAATCTAACGTATATTTTCTATCCAAGGAGTTGAGTTGAGGGAGTAGTCTAGTGCCTGCTTGTTGTCGGCCTCCTGGTGCCTGTGTTTCGGCGCCCGTGGCACAGTGTCACCATCTGGCCGTGACTGATGCGGGGTGCGTGTCGCCGCTGCGTGCCGAAGGCTCGCGCGTGACAAACTGCCTGCCCGCCCTCCCTCCATGATGCACTGCCGGCGATTGAGTGCCGACAAACAGCGCAAATTAATGGCGCGTCGGCTTATACACACAGGCTCCACTGTGCAGCCTACCTGAGGAAATTTCAGCACAAGCTTGAGGATCTTAGACTGTAAACTCTAGAATGCGAAACAGATTTCCACTACTAAAAATCCACAATTTCATATTAATATGTCGTGCTGAAAATACAGGGTGTATCAAAAAGAATCATCCAATTCTAAAAAATCATAACTGTTATGTTGCCTGAGATATGTGCGAGTGGACAACGTACTGTTTGTTGGAAAGAACAAACTCTCCAGTTTTACATGGTTCCCGCTGGGTAGCAGCAGTATACGCGCACTTCTAGTAAAAATGCCGTCGGGACAACAGAAAGCATTTTATGTTCTATGTTTTGCGCAATGTGAGTCAGTGACTTTCGTACAAGGTATGGTGTGGATCCTCTTACAGCACAGAGCATTAGATGATGGCATGATCAATTCCGAGAAACAGGTTGTTTGTGTAAAGGCAAATCGCCGGGCCGCCCCCGAGTGTCTGACGCAGACGTTGAACGCATCCCCCATATATTAATTAACAAGGAGTCTGCAGAAATCCATTCGCCGTGCAGCTCGACAGCTCAACCTGCCCCCGATGTCCGTCTGGCGTGTGTTGCGTCGAAGTTTAAACATGAAACCATACAAAATTCAGCTACTGCAAGCTCTTCGTGAAGGTGACAAACAATAACGTGTGGAGTTCTGTAATTTCGTTCTTGGCAAGATATTGAATGACAGTTTTCTTAAACGCTTAGTGTTTAGTGACGAGGTAACATCCATTTAAATTGTAAGGTGAACCGTCATAATGTGAGAATATGGGGTACGGAACAACCACATGAAGTTGTACGACATGAGAGGGACTCTCCAAAATTTAATGTGTTTTCTGCAGTTTCACGGGAAAAGGGGTACGACCCATTTTTCTTTGCCGAGAACACTGTGGCAAGAAGCACATGCTTGAGAACTTTGTTTTCCAACAGTTGGAGACTGATTCCAACGACTTCATTTACTAACAGGATGGGGCACTGCCACAGTGGCTTCTGGAAGTGCTGGAATTTTTAAATCAAAGGATTACTAAACAATGGATAGGTCGCACTGAACCAAATGATTCAGCCTTACATTATAAGATCAATGACCTAACTGTATGTGATTATTTCTTGTGGGGGTTTATGAAAGACTCTGTTTATGTGCCTCCGTTACCAACAACAATGAATGAACTGAGACATGGCATAACAGCAGCTGTGGAAGCTGTCACTCAAGACATACTCGCTGCAGTGTAGGAAGAATTTGAATACCGCATTGACATATGCCGTGCATCTCAAGGGGGGCATATTGAACACCTATGAAAAAAAGCTTTTTGAGATTCCCGTTCATCAAAAAACAGAATTCATTGTATATGTTTATTAGTTCCTGAAATATAGACGTGCCAAATCTGATGATTCTTTTTGATAGATTCTGTATATTGTGATAACTTACAAAATCGCATAAAGTGTCATTCTGTATTAAATTTCAAAGGAAAGTGACATTATGATTCTGATTGATGGTGCACTTGACATCACAAATCAATTTTTCCAAGACTCGCGACTCATGCCGACCACTATCTACAAGGTTCTGATGGCAGGTGTGATACTCACCTGCCATCAGAACCTTACCACACTGGACACCATTTACGGGCTGAGTCGTTGTCTGTCGTGGAGCAGATGTGTTTCGACGAGTGGCGATGACGTATCGTGACGACTGCGTCCAGTGGGGTCTCCTGAATACAGCAGGTAGTATAAACTCGCTGGAATGAGGGTCACTGATCTTGGTTCACAGCTGAGAGCCATACCGTGAACGTGACAGCAGCTGAACACACTGAGTCATATGACGGATAAGTCCAGTTGTCAGCTCCCTCAATGTTTGTGACATGGAGACGGCCGAACACAGATTGCTTTCTGTCTCCCTCATGACGCAGGACTACTCTGTTCTCAGTTTGCTTTGGTTCTGGAGTTAATGCACCATTAATCTGTTATCGGTAAATCTGGAACTCGGACAATCGAAGAATCTCATAAAACAAGATATAGCCTATATAAATTATTTGTCGCGTGGTAGCAGAGAGAGCTGCGGCAATTACCCCTATTGTGGTCTGTCCGAACGCTTACTTACTATCGGCTGAGGTTGAAGATATAGCAGTCGGCATCTGGTTAGGAATGGCACTGGATTTCAGGCACAAGGGTGTGGGAAGATTTTCTTTTTTATGTAAGGGTGTCAGGGATTGGAATAAGTTACCAAGGGTAATGATGAATAATTTACCAAAAACGTTGAAAGAATTTAAAATTAAAATTTGTAGAGGGCAAAGGTAGGTGGATGCAGAAAAACGGGAAAATGGGTGTTAGGGAAATTGCCACCGGAGCTTGTGCTCCATTGCAATTAAATTAAACTAATACAGATGCCAGAATTTTATGCATAAAATAAATCTCAGAAAACGATCGAGAGCACACAATGGCATTCGGCATCTGAGGCCATACAGCCAACTCGACAGTAATTATGTCACTCAGTGCTTTCCCGATGTTGACGCGCCCTAAAGCACGAACTCAGTGCTTTCAGTATCTTCAGTATGAAATTTTTCCAAGTTAATTAGACACATCATAGGACGGACATGACATTCGAAAATACAGCATTTAAACACCCATGCCCGCGGCCGGACTCGAATCGGCGACCTACGCTATCGAGGCCGGCTCACAAACAACTTTTTGAAGTGGTTTATACATGCAAAAACACAGGTATTTTTCGCAAAAGTTTAAACTAAATGTTTCAAAATTGCCTGACCAATGGATGTGTCGCGCCGTTCGCGTTTATTGGCCATCAAGACCGCCGAACCTTATTAGCCTATTAGATTTTTGTGTGTGAGTATGGTTGAAAAGCGAAGTGTACAAAGATGTTGTTGTTATTATTATTGTGGTTTTAGGGCGCGTCGACATCGGGGTCATTAGCGCCCTAACAGTGTACAAAGAAAAAGTAAACACAAGAGACGAATTAGTCGCTCGCATTATAAGGGTGCATCCGTAAACTACGTGGTTTGGTCTAAAAAAAAAGTAGACATGGGTTGGCTGGAAGGTTGTGATGCGCTAGGTGGGGTGGGGGGGGGGATGGAGTTCCGAGCCAGGCCACTTACTTTTCCATTTATATCATTTTTCACAATTAAAATGAGGTACAGAACACACAACAGCATATGAATGTTTATTTCCTTCATTTAATTATCTCCGTATGTAATTTACAATAGTTTTAAAAAGAGAAAACAGCAAAAAAAATGTCTTCTTGAATCAAAAGGGAAAAAAAAGCTACGTGCTACATGGGGGGCGGGGAGGGTGGGGGGGTTAGAGGCAAAAACCACGTCGGGCTGCGTAAGGGGGAATGGAGGGGGGGGGTTTCACTGAGGCCAAAATGGAGCGACATGGTTTATGGAGGCTCCCTGAATACTGCTACCCTCATAAAAGTACACAAAGGCGTACTCAGAAGAGCTTCAAATTCTGTTATAAAGAGAGCTGCAAAGTGTATTGAAGCCGATGGTGGGATTTTCGAACATTTAATTGAAACTTTTATAAAATATGCTTCTGTTTTTGCATGAATTAAGTTTTAAAAAAAAGTTATTTGTGTGTTCTTGATCATTTTCTGAGGTATATTTTATGCATAACATTCCAGCACTAGTATCACCAAAACGAATAGGAATCTGACGCATGTTTACATAAACTTTTTTACTGAATATTGTTCAGACTACCACCTTCTTCAGTTTTTACCATTCCTCCTCAATCACTGTGGATAAAATTCTACGACTAGGTTGTATTAGACACTGAAAGATGGAATATAAAAATAGAAGAATTCAACACACCTTTTAATAACTTTATAGTATATATATATATATATTTATACATTTTCTTTCAAGTACATATCGTTTTATATATCTCCACGAACAAAGCATATCTGGAATTAAAGAGCGTTTACAAAGAATGTATTTTATGTTTTAGAAGTGAAATAGTTGTTAACAAGTTATAGGCACTAATAAATGATTCATACATTTAAAAAAAAATGCATCTCATACAATTCTACATCTAATAACGATAATCCAACAACATGATAAAATGTCGAATAGCATATTCATATACAACTCAGCTTATCTATACACTTTAAGTTTGCCAAACAGCTGCAGTTTTGAAAACTGGAGCCCTAATTCGTTCTTCAAACAACAACATCGTTTCAGGACTTAGCTGAATTATCTCCGCTATCATCGGCCTAATCCCTCGAAATTAGTTGTGACGAAAATACTCCTAGCAACCCAGTACTGCTGCACTGCGGAAGAGCTACATATCTCACACACTGCCTGAATAGTGTCGCATAGGTAAGCGTGTTGGCCAATGGTACGAGTGTGGACTCTGACTTTGGTGTTATTGTTTGTTGAAATCATCTTATGTTGTTTGAACTATCTTGCTAACGAGAGTAGAGATATCATAATACATACGCTAGCAGTGGATGCAGGGTTATTCAAAAAATGAAATGGAACGTAAAAACAGACGAACATAACAAATGTGACTAAAATACCGATTTAAGAAAACAAAAACGCATTCAGGAGTACAAGAAAACTGTCTAAGAAATGTCTGTAAAATAAAAGCAACACAAAATCGAATTACTTTGAATATTATACAAAATTAGAAGGCTAGTTTTGTGTTCAGGTGAACCTATGTAGTGGTAAAAAAAAAAAATAACCCGATGCTTAGGTATTACAAGATTGATGGGTAAGATATTTGGTGGCTCAGCACAGTTGAAAGTGCATCAAACCATACTCCTCTCTGCGAGGAGATAGGCCACAAGTGGTGTAGCAAATGGTTGGTAAAACGCCTGATTTAACTCACAAGGGACAATTTTGACCTGGAACGCTCGGAACCTAACGAAAACATGCTTAGAATAACAAGCGATCATAAACAAAATTGTGACTTGTGTCATTTCGATGCAAACCGTTGCATTCTACCTCAAGTAACATACCGATTTTGTAAGACTATAAAGTGCCATACCACAAGTGAAGATACATGATCGTTATTTCATCATAAAACTTCACTACCTCAAGTAACATACCGATTTTGTAATACTATAAAGTGCCATACCACAAGTGAAGATACATGATCGTTATTTCATCATAAAACTCCACTCTGTGATTTAAAATCAATTTGCTGCACTTACGTATAAGCCTATATTGCAATATGCTTGGCGAAAGCCAGTTTATGACATTGACATACCAACATCATTATTTGAAAATGTAATTAGCATGGCTTTTGATATTGGACAGCGCGAATACTAAAGTGATTTGGAATATGATAACGTGGCTTTAGTAAGGTGTGCACATTGTTCTCTTTCACTTTGTTTTAACCACTTCATCGAAGTACCGCATCTGCACTTTGAGGACTAATATAAGCAATATCAGGTGTGTGGCACTGCTGTATATGCGTGTTTTGCGCTATATTCATTACTTTAAGCAGAGAGTTTTTGGCACTGTTGATTGACAATGTAATTATACACTGACGTCATTGAATTACTTATAATTTCCTTCATATAGTATTGATATCTTATTACTTTGTTTCGGTTTATTAAAATGTTACTTGAGGTAGAATGCAACGTTTTGCATGGAAATTATTAATTTTTTCTTTTTTTTTTTCTATTAAAAAGTGGCATTCGGCCTTTTAGCCATTCAACCAGCAACTGTGTTTATTTTTTTTTCTTTGTTTCTCAATTGTGTCTATACATTATTCTTGTGTTATTGGGGATTACAAGTGACAGGACAACACAGGTCAAACACAACACTTAATTAAAACCACCCATGCCCTGGGCCGGACTCGAACCGGCGACCCCTGCAACGTGAAGCCAGCTCGCTAGCCCCGCGCTACCGGGGTCGGCGCATGGAAATTACACACACCACTCTTTTGTTTATGATCGCTTGTTATTCTAAGCATGTTTTCGTGCGATTCCGAGCATTCGAGGTCGTAGGAGTCCCTTGTCAGAAAGACTCTGAAGTGAACCATTTTAGTTTATTGCATTTAATATATCAGACTGACAATATCAAACAGGCTAGTCGCTCAAGAGTTGCTACGGGCGTCGGAAATACTACAGAAGAAATGACTGTGAACTAACATTCAGAAGTCTTGTAACTTCTCTACTCAATATAGGGTAACACTGGATGTTTTCAGTATGACTGCAAATCGTCTGTTCCGTGGGGAGTTATTTTTAAATCAACCTAAGCTTTATTTAACAGAAACGCCATTTGAATAAATCTTTCTCTAGATTTTATAAAATTACGTGGATTTGCCAGATGTCTTCTACTGTATAATTTTAATACAGTGATAACACACAAGAAATTTCTCACAACATGTAGGAGGTTCTTTATTTCCGGTCCACAATTTACTAATGTCTTAGGAATTGCGTTTTTATGGGTTAGTAAGGGAACGTGGTAATAGAAAGAAGAAAAGTGTAGGGAAATTGAATTTTTTTAGCAGCTTTTACAGTAGGGCTGTCCTCAAAATTTAAGATCACACCTCACTGAGATTACTATTTATTTATTTCAGTCTTACCTTAGAGAAACTAATACATCATTTCAAGAGAGTTAATTTTCTGCCTGACTATGTTATCCATATTTTATTAGAATTAAAAATTGGATAAAACATAATTCCGAGATTGATCGCCTAGCCGTTCAACCAGATTTGTAATTATAATGGTTTATAGAAAATATCCCTTACAGACGTAGGGATAGTTCCCGCATAGAATCCAAGGTCCATTTTCTTCCGGTTCATTGACTATAATTCTGTCTTAGCTCCAATCAAAATAATGATAATAATAATAATTTCTTTTAGTCACAATTTAATTCTGTCGTCTCAATAGTGAGTAACAGTGAAACGAAAGAAAATGATTAACCTATCGCAAGGTAGAGTAAACCGTTACTAGTTGACGTTCTCTCATTGTTTTCTAAACATTTTAATGTCTCAGCTGCCGTACAGTGCCATCGACTCAACATAAGCTGCCTGTTCTGCTTTGCGATCTTCCATATTGAGGTCAAACGAATAGCAGATTTTTACACTGGAGTTCTTTAGCTTTAAATTTCAAATAACAACAACTATTGGCCTACAACTAGCCGTTGTATATATCTCTTACAATAGCAATGTAGAATAAACACTGCAATTGTGGTGCAAAACTAGAGCCGATTTATTCCACACTGTTTTCTGCAATGGTTAAAGCGCTCACAAACCAGGCTCGCCTTTCCCTAGCGAATGTGTGTACATTTCATGTCAGAATTAGTTTTATTACATCGTTTTGTAAATTCAAAATAAAACTACAAATTATCATGTAGGGCCTACTTATATTTTCAAACATCTTTTCTGTATCTCCAAATGTTTCCTGCATTAACTAAACTCCGTGATGTCTGTAATAAGCTACATACGTGAATAAAATTACATACGTGAATAATTTATACTACCACTTAGAATTTACAAAATGTTGTAATAAAACAATTCGCTACATCTACGTTCATTCAACAGAAGGAATCGGCGAAGATTATTCACAGTGCGGACCAAATATTATTTTCATTGGAAGTTATGGAAATTCATTATGCGATTCTATATTAAAGCAAGGAATATACCTCGTCTATACATAATTATAACCCATTATTAGCAAGGAAATTCCTCTTTTTGTAACAAGTATTCAGATTGAATCAACCAGTCCCTGCTAAAAAACTTTTACCTGATCCTTTCTTTCTAAGAATGACAACAACTACGCAATTACAGTTTTAACAGAACCTCTATTGGCGTACGCTCTATAACTCCGCGCAGTTATGAAAAAATTATCTGCACTTACAGAGAATACTCAGCATCTGAAATAGTCTAACGGGACTGTAGTAAAATTACGATGCCGAAAGCATTTTTATACTGTGCTAAAATTATCGGTGCCAGTTTTTATTTTGCTGCTGCCTATTTGGATTTGTTGATAGCCTGTAATTTCGAAACACAAACGCGCTAATTAAGCTTTTGTGGGCGGCTCAGTCTGTGTTTACATACGTTCACCAGCCTTTAATTATATCTGCAAAGGAAGCGAGCACCGCTAGCACGTCTGTATAATTTGGTCTTCCTCCCCGCAAACTTTGACTCTTTAATTTCGCGTAAGACGTAAGTTAATTAAAAAAACGCTTCGGCGGATTTCGTAAACTGGGGTGGGGCGTCCCTACTCGCAATCTTTCCTCGGCGAAGCTTGGAAAGACAGCTACAGACTGCGTTTAAAGCTGACTCTGCCGAACCCGTGAGCGAAATATTGCTGACATTTACACAAACGTTGGAATAAGTTATCAGACTTAGAGTTGGTTCATTCCAGAAAACATTGTCGGTGGTAGATTCCACATGCACATAATGGCGAATGGAGATTTATTGTTTCTTATTATTAGTCGTAGCCTCTGGCTTGCTTTCATGTAATTCTCCACAATTTCTTACTAATTTCCAGGCACCAATTTTGGTATACGTGTCACTTTTGTTAAGATTCGCATATAGACTGAATTCTTATTATTAACAAAATATTTTCCTGTCGCACTTCATTCAATTTTCGGCATGTCTTTTATTGAACATTTCAGATATTGCGTATTTTTCGCATTATTTTTCCCTGTCTCCCATCTTCACTTCCAGAAAATGCTATTTTACATACACGCTTTTTCGGAAATTTCTGGATACTAAAGCTTTCTCCTTTATATACTGAGAATCTTATTGATAGTATTTATCTGTGTCTCAAACCTTTAGTTCACCGTTGCGTCCTTATTTTACTTCCAACGCAACAACTTTCTGACAAAAATACACGGCAATATTTGGATTCCATTTTACAACTCTCTTGGTCCCGTACAGAATTCAGATTAACAAATTATTTTTAACTGCCACTGAGGATGTTGTTTAATTCTCACAATATCATATGAAACAAAAAATTCCATTTTTTAAATCCGGATAACAGTAGTCCCTATCAAAATTAATGAAGTCTCCTTGAATCTAAATTACCGATCAGAAGCAGCATATTTAAGGAAGAACGTCCTGTTAAAATTCTTATAGGTATGTATGATATAATGTGATATACCTCAAAATAATTGCTCGAGAAACACACGATATTTTGGTAACAGTTTTGGAATAATTAATCCAATCATTTTCCCCATTGGCTAAACCAATGGTGGATAAATACCCGTCATTAAAATTGGTTGAGCAGTCTAAAATAAATATTTTTGATACTTACAAACCGAGGAAAATAAATCTAAAAATAATTGGTGTCACGAGATTGTCATATCACAAGAATATAAGAGGCTGTTCGTTAACCCTCTTATAAACTTAATTTAAATGCAGTGATAGATTTTACGGGACGAGAATCCTCAAATTTTCACTATGACGGCACAAATATGAAGGTTATGCGTTCGCAGTGTAACGATGTGCCATAGCGTAGGAAGTCGATGAAATAGCAGCAAAACTTATTCCACAGTTCTTTTTCTATTGTGTTTAGCTTTAGCACATTTACCATTCGGTTCAGCTGTATGTCTCGGTTTCATTATTAGTCTGTCGGGTTCATGCTTGACCGTGCTACAAAAAATAAAAATATGTACACGGAAGCTAAATTACATTAGAAGTGAAAAATACAGGATTAATTATATAAAGCATTTAAAAAAAAGACTTGTTGAAACAAAACAAATAGTAACATTACCAGGTCTTCAACATTCCAACCGTGTTAGTTCCTACTGGGTTTTGGGTAGTAACGATATTTTTTTTTGCTCAGTTCTTTAATTTCTTTCAACACGAGTATTATAATTAAGATTTTCCCTTTCGCTCTTTGCTGCTACTTGAATTTTAAGTTTTGAAGTTATATTCTCGTTTTTCATATTCTCCCAGCACGTTATTAATCTCACATTGGATTAAATCAGCAGGAATGTTGATTATGCAACATCACAGACATTGGCGTAATACATTAGAAAAACTCTAAGCAGAATGTATTCGAATGAAAGGAATATTGTGGCATTTTATTATTGATAAGTTTTCATTAAATTTCTTGATATACGTATCATGTTGAAGAAATTTTTTTTTTACCAAATACCGTCTTAACACATTGAGCTAGCTGAGCTTCAGTTTTTAACGTTCCTAAGGGGTCTATATACTGAATGACCCAGACAGTTGTTCCCCAGTATAACGTTCCGGGATGTTGATAAGTTTCCTCCAAATTATTATTGGCTATATTTAAAAGTTGGGTCCCATGTCGTGATTATCAATATTAACAAGGAAAATAGTAATCATCTACAAATAGGAGCTGCATGGTAGCTCAGTATTTAAGGAGTCTGACTGAAGATCAAAAGGTTGACAGTTCGAAGCCCTGTCCCGGTGGCGATTTTTACAAGCCCTTGACCTGGCCTGCCCTCTGGCACAGGTTGCTGTGTAATGTGAAGTACATCAGAACGTTTCTGTGGTTTGGATTCCACGTTAATCTAGTTGTAACACAGATGTGTACGCATCCAAAAGCAAATTCAAAACAAAACGAAGGCTTAAAGTTATCCTAGTTGGCCCAAGCAAACATACAAACATATATGCAACACCCTTATACAACAGAAGAAGAGGGCAGATATAATGTTGTAAACCCCAATGAATAATTAAACAAAATTATCACACAATTTCTTTTTAATATCTCCCAAACATATTGTAAATGAATATTTAATTTAATGAAAATATATTAAAACCGTTTTTTTGCTTATAGTCTCGGGTCTAGAATAGTTACCGTTTTTAGGGTCTAATCTTATGAGAGATTCGCCTAATTTGTCCACATACGAACCTGACCTGTGTTTCACCCTAAGGATTCACTGTGTAAAATTTGAATAAAATCTCCTGAGCTTGAAGTATTAATAGACAATTAAACACGGACAAAGACGAACGCAGATTCGTATTATTGTTTCAAAGTTCGTGGTTGCTATACTCGAATTGGCTGAAATAAAAATTTGACTTGTATTTGACGCTCAAGGTACATTCTGCAAAATTTGAAGAATTTATATTTAGTTTGTACACTCGTTTAGGTAACATATCTGAAGTCTGATATCCACTTTAAGTAACTCAATAACTCATATATCGTGAACACGAACAAAAGTAGTAAAAAAAAAACAAATAAACCGTAATGTATAAACTTTGGTCACTGTTGTCATTGTTACAGGAGAGACCACGAGTAATTTAAGTTTTTTATATTGCTTTCATTATTGACATGTTACTGTAAAGCAGTTCCACATTTTTTTAAGCCGAAAATTTTATAGATAATTTTTTATTATGAAATGCTATGGAAAGCAAACTTAATGAATGTATTATGGCAATTAATTTGGAAGCAGTTTCTTAGCTATTAAATTGTGGACGTAACCTCGAATTTCGGCTCATACAAAGGAAATAGCGTACAAAACACTAGTGCGTCCGCATTTGGAATACTGTTGTGGAATTTGGGATCAGTATCGCAAGGGATTGATTGACACATTAGAGAAAGTACAGAGAAGAGCCGCTCGATTCGTGACTGCTAGTTACAGTCCTTACGTAAGTGTCACAGAGCTGATTCGTAGGTTGGGCTGGGATTGTTTGGCGGACAGACGACGTCGTTTTCGTTTGAATTTGTTGGAGAATATGCGAAAATCCTTAATTTACGAGTGCAACGAAATACTTCTTCCGTCAACCTATTTAGGTCGCAATGACAGGAGGGATAAGATTAGAGAAATAAGATGCCGGACTGATTCATTTATGTATTCCTTCTTTCCTCGATCTGTTCGGGATTGGAATGCGCAGAATTAGGATTGGTGCTTAGCACCCTCTGCCACCCACAGTATTTGTGATTTGCAGAGTATAGATGTAGATGTAGATGATTTTATTGGTTGCTATTAATTTTCGGATGAAGGCTGGTGCGTGACGTCATCGTTCTCCAGCCAATAGCTATCGAGTTGAGTGAGTGACTTTAAGAAATTATGTAGTACAATTTAAGATTCCCTTAGCATGGTATAGATGTTTGTTAGTTTAGAGCAATGAGATTCTCATACCACTTTATCAAACAGAGCGCTCTCAGTCATATTTCGTCTTGCAGTGGACAGTGGTAGTGGATGTTAAATTATCATATTGTTGATGGCCATTGATTAATGAATCTGTTCAATGAAACCATCCATTACGTCTTGGTGAACTCTGTAAAACTATAGCAGTGAGTCGCTAAATGGCGAAGCGGTACACATTATCAGTGAAGAGCGTCGGAAATAACAGAGCAAATGTTCTTCTAGAGTGGGAGCGAGAGTTCTCGCCGTAGATAATTGCACCAGGAGTACAAGTGTCTCCCTTCAGATAACCACACTAGAAGCACTCTTCAGATCCATAGTCGTCCATTATCGTACATTGCCTTCCTTCTCCGTGAAAAACTCTCAAAACAGTCTCCATTTCACATCCGCCAGTGACTTTCCTCGGGAATCAGATAACACCATGGAAAATAGTAAATTATAAACATTAGCTTGTTAATAACAAACCCCTGTTTCTTTATTCCGTCACTCCTATCTTACAAACACACGTTTCTTATTGGCTACTGAAACCACGTGGCCTACTCATTTCCAAGAATTGAGCCACATTTCGGAAAATTGTGATAACGCTGTTTGTCAAATTCGAACACTGTAAGCCTTGGATACACTAAGGACAAATGGAGTGTTGCATGACTAGTTGCGTGCATGTCGTTGAACAACTCCCCGGGAAAATGTCCCGGAACATTTTACTAACACACTAGTCAGTTGTAGAAATGTTGCCCGAGAAGGTTGCATTGATTAGTGCTACGTACAAACTTATAACAAGTAGTGAAGGGAAGAGAAGGTGGTGGACGCGAAAGTAATTACTACAACGATAAATACGTTGAATTTAGACGCTATAGGAACAAGATACACTCAATCTATTACGGAAATAGGAAATAATTTTGTTATTTCGTGAGTGAAAAGTGCTTACTAGCAAAATAATTTTTAGAAATAATCATGTTATAAAAACAAATGATCCATCCTATCCTACAACTATTTTAGCACTGTGTAAGTAAAATTTAGACTAGTAAATAATTATACAGGACCTATATATGCCTCCAATGTGTCCACCCTTGAGCAAAAATTTCATTGCCTTATGCGCAATATGCACTGGATTTCACATTGTCTCGTCCACTATCAGTGGTTTTCAAAGATTTTAACTTCTTTTCACGGATAAATTGTAAGCGGATAACTTGCATTTTGGCCTCTATTTAATTTCTTGATAATTTCAGTGAGTTTGAAATATCCTCCCATGCGTCATTTTTCTTTATTTCGTTTTTGTAATCAAGGTTTGAAGAGTCCCACAATAACTGATTAACTCTGGCAGAGATCGATTTTACCTTTCCCCGCAAATCTCCTTGTGCACTGGGATATTTTTAAACAAACTATCTTTTTTAACTGCGTCTCCAAATATATCACTGTCGACGGGCTACATCCATTTATTTATTCAGTGGACACAGACCTCCACCCACGGTGATCTGTCTCAGATATGATCTCCATAAGCCACAAGGGCCAGTGCTTCATCTATTGACGCGTTCCGTAACTTATTGGTAGCCAATAAATTGCTGACTATCCCCCTCCCTTTCCCCGATGAATCACCTCCTCGGAAGGTCAGCCGTCCCAGAAAACTTGTCTCCACTGAATTCTTGCGTAATAACATTACTTAATATTAAATCCTACAATTCTGTCTACGTCCTGGCACAATTTCTTAAACAACTATCTTTTCTTCTAGCTGACAACTGCAAATATGTTAACCAAGACTACAAAATACTTAAATGGGAAGAAAGTCTGATGCTAAAATTGCCTTATCAAATCATAGAATCATAAAACATTTCATCACTGACTATCTTCTTAGATGAATTTGTTTTGTTTGTTTGGTTTCATTAGGTGACGGAAGTGTTTTGAATGTGGTTGAAATGGTTGCAATTCCGTGGAAAGTTAATAGCAGAAATTCAGAGCTAAAAAGAAGCGTTCTGTTAGTCTAAATTCTTCTTCTTCTTCTGAATAAAAAACTAAAATAAAATTCCTCTAATTAATCAGTCCGTGATCCTTTGTGGAATGCTGGTACTGCTATGTATTGAGTATTTTTTTTTTTTTTTTTTTTTTTTTTTTTGTAGAAATATTACGACAAAAGGTTTGAAGAATCATTGGAGTAGTAACTTCAAATGGCAGAGTAATTTAGAGGAAAAATAATGCCAAAGTACTTACATAGGTGGTACCCTGAACATTGAAGAGTACACATTACAGATAAGCTGCTTGAACAGCTAGCGGCGAAGAAGAGCTATTAATACAGATTTTTATACTGATATTTATACTTCGCAAATGCAGACGTAAATAAAAATAAACTTAGTTTACAGCCCAAAGGTTGGTTGGATCCTTCCGAAGGAGACAGACTAAGCCATTATGCCAGGGGTAGGACGGCCAGTTTCTTTTCTCTGGGACCTACTGTTTAACTTGGAGTCAGATCAATCGAATGTCGTAATAAGGTTATAAATATGAGAATGGGAATGAACATTCTGCTATTTACAAATTCTACCGTGTGAAGTACTTGTCGAAACAAGGTAGAAGGGCACCTCACATTGGAGTCTGAATCCGACATTCTACCCCAGCCATCCCGACCTAGCATTCAATATTTTTAACAGGATACCACGTTGCTTCTTTAAAGTAAGCCAATGAGGTTTTTCTTTCAGAATCTTGTCAAGGACAGATAGGCCCACCGCGGACTCAAAACTAAATGGTTCGAATAATTAATTTTAGTCGTAACTGTAAACTCACAAGAAGGATACACACACATTTTTTTATTATCTTTTTATTTTAATTTTTTATTATTATTATTGTGGCTTTATATCACATCGACGTCGATGTCTTTACAGTCAGAAAAGGATTGGGCGCAACGAACGGGAAGCATTTCGGCCATGACTTTTCAAAGCAACCATTTCAGTATTCATCTGGAGTGACTTCGGGAAACCATGGAAAACCCAAATCTGGATAGTCGGACGGGAATTCGAACCTGCGTCCTCCCGAATGCGAAGACATAGTGTTACACTGATTTTTTCTGTTAATATATTCACAGAATCTAAGTAATTGTACCTAGCTGGTTTGTTTCATTATTTAACATGTTACAGCTTCAGTATATTAACGTTAACACTAGCCGACGTTTATAATGCAGTAAATACGTTATGCTGAAATAGAACGCCACTGAATACCGCTTACGCCAGTCTGCGTACATTAACAGAAGTGACGAACGAACGAACTTGGAGGTTTTCATCATCGTGGGCAAGCCCGCGATGATGATGGACGCTTTTGGCATTTCCTGCCACTCCGTCCTGCTGCATAATTTGGCGATTGTTTTGTTCAAGGTCGGCTAGGCAAAGAGTGCAAGGGCCCAGTATCCACGCTCGGCATCCAGAACAACCAAGCCCCAACCACACACGCCGGGCTACTGGAGGCAACTTGCGCATCCCGGGGTGGGATCAGAAGTGGCGCGCGGTGGGATAGACAAGACAGCGCAGCGGACCGAATATGAAGCCCGGAGCCGCCTGCTTAGCGTCTGACGTGATGCGTGTGAAGGATGTGACAGCCTCGCCCCTGCGGAATATTGAGGCTCCCAGGATAAACTGAAGCCGAGCCCCACCGAGATGTCACTAACGTGGCGTAAACCTGTTACAGTCAGGTTTTTCACCATATTAAACTTGATATCGCACGTCAGCAGACGGGGGCGGAAGCCAACCCTTGACAGCGGAAAGGTTGGTACACCTGCGGCCACGCTGACAAGTGGCTTGACGTCGCCGTCACCCCAGGACGGTTGCAGTCTTCATAAAACTGAAATTCTGTGTTCACCGTGAGGAAGATAGTACGATGACAACTTTTGTATGATGAGTTAATTAGCCTGCTTCTATATTAAAAAACTATGTGGATTATAGTAGTCGCAACTGCGTAAATATTAACCTTTGACGTTAATCCATTGCCAGCTCAAAACTATGTTCAAAAATTCAATTTTCTAAATATCATTCTTTATTGCGTTAGATCCTTGTGAGTTATAAATAAAGTTTTTGTTTCTTTTTTGTGGGGGGATTACTTATCAAAATGTTACACATATCGAACTGAAATAAATATAATTTTCTAAAGCAACATAAGAAGTATTAAACTAATAAAAATACCTTCACCATTGGCGGCCTAGTGGTTCCTGCGTCTGACTAGCGATGAAAAGGTCCCCGAATCCCTGTATCGGCGGGGATTTTCATAGTCTGTAGACCCGACCTTCACCTCTGGCACTGGTTGCTGAGTAATATGACGTACGCCAGATCGTTTCCGCAGTTTGGAACCCACTACAGACTTTAGGTCCTTACTAGCGCTAACAACCCTGTTTGTAACAAGAAAATGCAAATTCAAATCAAACTAAGGATTCACGTGGTACTAGTTGGCCCGAACAAGCATGCATACATAGATACACCCATTTTCACAATTGTTTTGATAGCTGAGATAATCATGAATAAATGGTGGCATTATTTGTGAATTACTTGTTTTTATTTTGCAATTTTTTTTTAATATTAACTAGCAGATGAATTTGATTCGGTGAAATATTATGCGACGAACTAGATTTATTCAAATACTGCTTATGAGGTGTCCAATAGAACTAATGACAACACAAAAACAACCTTTTTTTAAGAACTATAGTTTATTAACAACACTCGGAGGTTTCCATAGTGTGACACAAAGTATAACAAGAAACGGATTTCCTTACCAGGAGGACTGAAAACACTGACCAATATGAACCTGAAATTACGTTTTAGAACGTTCACGCCTGAAAGAAATTCCTTAAGTGTTTGTTTCTTTTCTGTCATCAATCTCTCGACTGATTTGATGCTATCGTCCATCTCACCCTATCTTGAGCCAACATTTTCATCTCAACATCATCATGAATTTTAGTATCTAGCATACGTAGCTCACACTATCGTTTCATCGTAAGTACGTGTGATAAAAATGACGATATGTATGTGCAGCAGCTTGTATGTATTTGATTCAGTTATTTTTCAGAAATCTAAAAAAATCGCCGACACTCTTGTTGCTGGAAATTCGATAACTTATTTCACCGTCAACTTGAAAATATTGAACAAATGCCAAATAAGAAATCGATTCCACAATTTTAATGGCGTGGCAGGAAAGTTCAGCTCAGTGTTAAAGAATTACAAAGATGTTTTCATTGTTGTGTATCAGAAGTGAGTAGCTGAGTAGCTATGGATCCTACAAGCAGGCATCTTTATTGTTATAGAATGCCAGGGGTAACTTTGTCAGAGTAATAGTTGTTATTTAGTAGTATTATCGTGCAAATTACGTTTTCCGATGAAAACTCGTTTTCTTCAATGATGTCAGTAACGTGCGTGATGGTCAAAAATTAATCCCGCTGTTCACTGATATCTGTTTAGCTATTTCTTTAATTATCGTTATTAATCAGTAACTTTTATTGTACCAAAGATATTAATTGTGTTTTAATCACATTAATTGCTATAAGTTTTGAATGTTAATGACTTTTTGAGGTGTTAGTCTCATGTAAGCGCATTACAACTCTTTTACTCCTGAAATTAACAGTTGTTGGTTTAATGTAGATTTCCACAATAACTTCATTCGGGACACAGAGCCATATTACGTTATTAATGAAAGTGGTAATAATTGACAATTACGCAAACTAGACTAAAAAATTAACAAACTAATTCTCTATTTACAGCAAATTTCAGCAGCATTTATATTCGCTATACCAACTAACCTCGACGGTCTATATGAACATGTGAAAATCTGGAATATTTAGTACTTTTTTGTAATACCGCTGAAGACCTTTAGCCCTTTAGCCCTTTAGCGTCAGTATCGAAACTTATTTTGACCAAACCTTCAGTGAAACTTTTGCTGGAAACCATTTTATAGCTTTCTCACATTGAAAAATTTCTGCAAGCTCGTGAGTTGAAAGTTTCATAGAATATCATGGAGAAGGCCACCAGATTTTTTTTTTTTTTTTTTTTTGGAGACGGGCTGTGCTGTTTTGTCGTTTAACCGACAGAAAAAAGATGATAGTTACTCATAGATTATGAAAACATTTACAACACAACGGAACAAACAACAGACAACCTTGATAGGAAAAGTAATTTAATAAAGCAAAGATTTTCCCTTAAAGCGTGTATGATTAGTAGTACAACTTTGATTCATATTCAGTTTTTTATTTTATACCGTTGTGTTATTAAGAATTAGTCTTGATGGGACCATTAGTAAACTGGAGTAACAACACCTTAATACTGAACCACTGGTGTTGTTCTTATAAATCTATGACGATTTCTAGCATCGGAATGACTAAGAAAGTTTGAGGCAAACACGACAGACATTAATGGAACGCTTCTGGCCAAAAACTGATACGACACATTTCAAGTGTTCATTGTAACTTTATATTCAGTAGCTCAATCCTTATATCAACGAAAATGAATGTTCAGTTTTTTTAATCCAGTTTAACAGGCATCAAATGAAAAATTACTGAAGACGTCTAATCTTTTGCAACATATTAAAGGGTTTTCATGGTTAAATATCAAAATTCTATTTACTTAATACGTTTTGATTGTCATCTTTGTAGTTATCTTCATATGATTAAATCGAGTCGATAGACATCAACTATAGTTGTGTCTTACACCTTCACTTCAGGATGTTATATTTGTTCTTTTTATCAATCCTAAAAATTTCTTAACACTGATTTAGTTTTTTTTTCTTTAGTCAATCTCTCGACTAGTTTAAATAAAAACCTCCATCTCTTCCTATCTTGAACTAATCACTTTATCTAAACTTACCCATTACAACCTACTTTGTCATTAATCTCCCTCACATGTTCTAATCTTTCTCTACTTCTGCTGAAATTTGACATATCTCTTAAAATGTGGCCCACACTTCTGTCTCTTCTTTTTGTGAGAGTCCTCCACAGATTTCATTCGTGGCCCATTATTTTTAAAACACATTCATTTCGTACCTTATCCGTTCTTTTAATTTTGAGCATCGACCTGCATAACAGTATTTCAAATTACCTTTTCCTTTTTTTGTAGTTTCACTTTCTCAAAGTGCTGTATTTTATACAAACAGTTTCAGAAACTTGTTTTATTTATGAAAAAATTAATGTTTATTCCTTAAAGCTTTCCTTGAGGGTCATTAGATGCGATAAAGGACTGGAGGCAAGGAAAGAGACAGTAATCCATCATGGCCTTTTGAAGGAACCATCTTGGCATTCCCGCAGAGCAATTTCTGAGAAAACTGAAATATGGATGGCCGAATGGGTGTTCGATCCAGCGACAAAAAAAAGTAACACCTAAATTTTGACAGGAGTTCTGTTTGGAATAAGATACGGTATTATAGTTATCCAGAAAAACAGAAAGTATTGTTATGTTATCACTGTAAATACGGATTCCATATCCGTTTGTTGGCGTTTTCATTGAGTAACTCCACACCAGAATGGGTCTGGTGGTATCAGAACCACGTCCTAGCTGCGCTACCATAGAGGATGAATCACGGATCTCCCCTTTGATATTCGTTTCAAGAACAGATGGAAGATTAATTAAAGTAATTAAGTTTCAAAGTATACTCCTCTATTTCACAAAGGCGTCCATTTCCTATTCATTTGCTCCACTTACCAAACCACATAGCTGAATAATTAAAACCAAAGCAAGTGCTTATTATTCTCCAAAGTAATGGACGTACTGTCAATATTAAGTGTCACATTTAATTTTCACTTACATTACAAAATTTTTATGGTAATATTGTACCAAAAAAAAGTTTATTTTACATCTTCGAAAGACTATTAGCAACGATTACTTTCCTCTTTCGTCAAATCAAATGGTCTTTTTACGCTGACATGGTAGGAAACATCAATACCTGCGTTGCTGAAGTTATTTTTATAAATTGAAATCACTGCTTATGATTCGCATTTAATAGCGTCTGTATCGTATTTTATCAAAAAAGAAATACCTCGGTAATTCCGTCGAGGAGAAACTCCGAGTGGGCTTTCCAACTTTTGGAAATTAGTTAATTAAACTGTATTCTCACGCCAGGGTATCTTCGCTCGGTTTAATTAAAATGCTAAAGGCAAATACGGCAACGTCAGATAGCGCAGTGGCTTTCCGCGTCTAAAAACGAAATCAGGGAAAAGAGACGGACATTTCTAGCAGCATCTTGGGACGCCAGACTCTAAGCTCTACCACGACGGGCCCAGCCAACTAACTTCCATTCACACCCCACTCCTTGAAGCCTACAGAATGAATGCGATCTCGTGTTATCCATGGACGCTCTACTATTGGAGTCTCTTCTAGCCATGCAGGATAAAAGTACCGCAAGAAATAATACTTTTAGTTCATATCATTTTTGATGCAAGTTTGCGAAAGAGCATTAGCGCCTCATCCAAACTCTGAGCAGAAGCTCCACAGGCACAGAAATGAAATATTTAAACTAATAAATTATTACTTCAAATGTACGAGCCTCTCTTCCCGATGGCACCACTGTCGCCAGAGATATTTATTATCGTGTAGTACATTATCTTAGACGGCTATTGTTAAAATTTCAGCCAAATCTGACTAATAGTTTTGTTTTGATCGCGTGTAAAAGTGGGTGTTTCCGCGGATTATAGAAAAATGGAAAAAGAGCAATATCGGTCGGTGATTCGATTCTTATTTTGGGAAGGAAAATCGCACATTGAAATCAAAGAGCGCTTGGATGCTGTGTACGGTGACTCTTCTCCTTCGATTGCGACTGTCAAAAATTAGTTTAATAAGTTTCAACGTGGTCACACGTCGGTTTTTGATGATACACGCCCAGGTGCCCCAAAAACGGTTACCATGGAGGATAACGTGACTAAAATCCACGATCTCGTATTGGCAGACCACCGATTGAAGGTGCGCGAGATTGCTGGAACAGTAGGCATCTCAAAAGACCACATGGGTAATATCTTGCATGAAACTTTGGGCATGAAAAAGCTGTCGGCGCAAAGGGTGCCGCGTTTACTCACTCCGGACAACAAGCGCAACCGTAAGACCACTTCACAGCAGTGTTTGACACTGTTTGAGCGCAATCCGAAGGAATTTCTACGTCGTTACGTGACCGTCGACGAAACATGGATCCACTGGTACACACCAGAGACCAAGGAACAGTCAAAACAGTGGACTTTACCCGGCGAACGTGGTCCGAAAAAAGCGAAGACTGTCCAATCGGCCGGATGGTGATGGCCACCGTATTCTGGGATTCACAAGATGTGATCTGCACCGAATACCTGGAGAAGGGCAAAACGATCACAGTCCTTTACTATGCCGAATTATTGGGCCGATTCGACGACGAATTTCTCACTGCTTAATTCTTAGCCTAAGAAGCAGTAACGCCGGGTTTATGTTGGTGAATGTTGACAGAGAAATCGGGAAAAAAATCCATTTCGATTTGAAAGAAGAAGTTGTTAAGTCCACCCATACTTCACGCTGTCAACCATACAGTATATTCGAAGACATTTAGCAAAGAAGGTAAATGTTAATGGATGTAAGCTATAAACATATCTTCACTATTTGCTGTTATGATGCCAAATTATCAATAAGTTCTACGTTGATCGATTTATCAACACTGATTATAGCCTTCTGTTTACGTAACGAGATACAAAAGGTATCAACAAAAAATGGATAGATCTGTAGTCTAATCAGATTTTTCTGTAATTACCATCAATACTTCTTACAATTTGTTTTCGTTTCCAGAAATATATAACACCCTCCTTAAGAATATCTACACGGACGCATAATTTTGTTTGTATTTTTGTACTAATCCCCATAAAAAACTGATGTCTACAGGAGAAGCTGTTTAAATGATTAATGTTTCTCTGCGGGAATGTGTTACGGAAAATAAAATTGAGAATTAATTACTTGCCATAGATTAGACAAACTTCGCCTACCCTTCACCTGATTTCTCAGTTCTTCATGTGCTTTGGGTCTCTGTTACCCCAGCATGGTGGTAATTAAAAAACCTTTCTGTGGACTAACTTTGAGTAGCAGTCGGGAAGCAATGCATCGAAATGAGACGAAGTAAGTTAAACGTTAATCAGAAATAGTAAACATGGCGTCAGTTTTGTCGCTTGCGGTGTCCCATATTGCTGACGAACTGACGCAGTGATAGTATACAGTTGTAAATAGTTATTTAACTATTAAATCGTCTCCGATAAAGTGTATCGCTGATAGATGAAACGAAAACTTTGTCATCCAATTCACCATTTGCATTCTAACAACTGATTTAATATATGTTACCTGCAACATACATTAAAAAAAAAAAAAAAAAAAAAAAAAAAAAAAAAACTGCCTTTCTGAATTGACAACTCAAATAACTTTCCAGTTATATGTGTATTAAGTATATTTTAATAATGACCAACATATTTAGAAATAAAACATTGTTTTCTTATAGACCAATCCATTTGTGAATTTTTTTTATTTATTATCAAACACCGTTTTCCTGTACTCGCATGGACAGTATAACTGCGAATATCAAGTTTACTGCTAACAGAAATAGTTGTAGTTCAACTTACAGTCTCGTGTGGTGTGAGGGGCGCAGGAATTTCATAAAACGCCAAGTATGGCGTTAAAGGTAGCACAGGATATAAGCGCAGAGGAAACTTCGCATTCCTCACTGCGACACTGTGTGGCAAAAATTTAATTTCAGAGGATCTGAAATGGTCCCAGTTACCTGCTAGGAATGAATATCACATCAATTGACAAATGCAAGTTGGAGATAACTAACATATAGAAACAATGTGATAAGATAATATTTTATCTTTTTGCCTATTTATTCTACGGACGCCTGATGTAAATACTAGATATAACACTCAATCAATTTCATTAATTTTAGTAGACTTTAGAATTCCTCTTTAAAGCGTCATAGATTTATTATGCAATTTTGTACTTAAAACCAGTAGAAATACTATTTGTGATGTATAAAATAACTACTTAGCAGCAGTCTTGTGCGTACTATCCTATTTCATTAAGGTGCAGTGGAAAACGTGGAAAAGGATTTGCCGGTTCGACTTAGTTAGTGGAATAACAGATGTGGCTAGCTAATGATGTTTATTTGCATAATTTTTAAGCTGATGGAATTCTCATAATGTACGATGCTGTAGCAGAGAACTACTAAGTTGTCAAGAAATAAAAACTAACACGGAATGGCGAGGGGGCGTCCACAAATTACGTGAGGTGTTTTTCCGGATTTCTGCCCCCCCCCCCTCTCCCCGCTGGTGAGATTTCGTGAGATCTGGCCGGAACCCCCCCTCTACGAAATACCCTCCTACAATCGACTTTGCCGCAAATTGTAGACTTTTTTTTCTTTTTTTTTTGCTCTACTGTCTCCAAATTTTTCGCAAAATCTCACGTGAGATTTCCGTAGACCCCCCCCTTGGTGAGATTTCGCCGGACCCCCCACCCCTATTTCACCTCACGTAATTTATGGATGCCCCCCGACCTTGGAAGAAATAGGCTAGATTCCAACGATATCTCAATATGCATCACTCCACTGACTCAGAAGTTCGTCCATTTGCTCTTTATTTTTATCATCCATCTTAAGACGCTCAGCAAAAATTTATTAAGATTGTTCAGTATTTGCCATAATAATATACGTATATTAATTCCAAAGGTTATTTTTTGTGACTAACCATCATCATCCCTTCATACTTAATCAAAACCGATAAATCAGGTATCATTTTAAATACTAAGTTTTCCGCTTTGGTAACATAATTAATTAATAAAGGATTTTAAAAAAAAAAATTCAACCCGTAAATGGAAAAATTATCAACTATGAAGGTCACGGTTTTGCGATAATTCAGAGTCAAGTTGTTAGGCTTCGCTGGCGTTGAAATGGAGCGATCGCATTATCACTAGATAGCAGCACCACATATCACGCAGATATTGATAAACTGCGTGTTTTATTATTTTGGAACTTGAGTATCGTCCATATCTCACAACTAATTCAGGTTGAAAGTTGGGTGGAATATCTTCTATATCTATAAAACGAAAACCGGGTATATTTGTGCCACAAAAACTCGAAATCTACTGCAAAGATTTTGATGCGGTTTTCGCCGTTTTAAAGCTTAGAATCTCAACTTAGTTGTTTGGTATGTCTTATGCTTTTACGTTACATAACTCCAGAACATTAAATGAAATTCTGAACATATGGTGAGGAATACCACAGATGCTTCACACTAAACACACAATTACAATGTCTCTGGCAATAGCATTTAATGAAAGCAATAATATAACTAGAATAATAACTATTTTGCACATTAAACAAACGTTGAAGTATTCTTTCCTTTAATTCGAGATATTCAATTTTTAAACACCATAGATAGCCGTAAAAACAACAGATATATCCTTTAACCACGATCTCTGGCAGTAGTACTGCAACTACATTGTCTCTAGCCATCAATATTAGTCTACTGTTTGAATAAAATCATTTACTGAAGATAATATTATTCTGGATTCACTTTTGATACTTGTATAAGAGGCTAAATCTGCGGAATTAAAGTATCTGGCGTTTCGAGCAAAAATTATATCCATTCAGTTCGCAATTGAATCAAATTTGAGTTTCTAACATAATCTAGCGTTGTTTAGTAATGTATTAATGTAATTTCTTAACCAAATGAATGAAGCTCATAACTCAATTCGAGTTTTAGCCATTGGACGAGAAGAGTACAACCTTCAATAAATTTGTAACATAGATTGCAATAGTATTTGCTACATGACCTGAAATTACGTTAGGCGTTGATTGCTCCATCAAGCAACTGCAATCTGGTATACTGTATCCATATCTGTTAGAGCACTGAATCATAATTAGCATTTTGTTCATTTTTTATTAAGATTTATTTCTGGAGTAATAACAGACGTTTCTTCTCTTTACAGGTACGTTTGGCTGGCGGCGAGGGTGAACAGAGGTGATTACAGGTAAACTAACGTAGCGTCGGCGAGCGGACAATGTAATGTGTGGTTGGACCAGACTTCATTTGCAGTTTTCACAGATGACACGTAGGCTATCACTGCAGGTTTTGTTAACGAATTGTGTTTAACCGTGAGAACTTTGGCGGTAAATATCACAAACCCAAACTAGCACATTCTATTCTAATCTGCTGTATAATTTCATAAGCTCACTCATCTCGATAGCTATTGGCCGGAGAATGGTGACGTCGCGCGCCAGCCGTCGCTCGCGAAAAACAGGTAGCAGAGATGTCATTAGAAGAAATTCGAGGTTGTGTCCACAATTTAATAGCTAAGCAACTGCTAAAAAATTAATTGCCATAATACAATCATTAGTCTGCTTTCCGTAGCATTTCATAGTTCAAAAATGTATCGATAAACTTTAGTGCTGAAAAAACGTTGAACTGCTTTTCAGTAACAAGTAGGTAATGAAAGCAACATAAAACATTAACTCTAAAAAAAACTCATGGTATCTGCCGTAATCACGAATGTCAATTGTCATTCCGGCCTAGGCTAAATTTCAATTCAACTTAAACTTTCGCTAATGTTTCTGCTTGACCAAAGTTTATACATTACGGTTTATTTGCTTTTTACGTATTTTACTGACCACTTTCGTTAATGGTCTTTATTGACGTTCGCTCTACTTGAGTTAGTAGGTTATTTAAAGTGGACATCTGACCAAATATGTAACCGAATCGAATAATCTGGCAATTCATTTCTTCGGAGTAGCTCAACTGTTTAATGACCTGTATTAAGATATCTAGTCGTTACAGACATTGAGACCGAAGATTGTATTGTGAATATTTGCCCAGCCTCAATTAAAACACAAAACAAAACAAAGCCGTGATGCTTTCGAAACAATTGTGCACCGCCTTTGAACATAAATTCTTCAAATTTTGCAGAGTGCTCTTTTAGGTTTAAATACAAGTCAAGTTTGTATTTCATCCAGTTCGAGTCTACCAACCACGACCATTGAAACAATTATATGCATAGCACGATCGTGTCTGTCCGTGTTTTATACGCCTATTAATTCTTATGAGTTCTTCAAACTCAAGAGATTTTACAGGTCAAGTTCGTATTTGTTCAGATGAGGTAAGCCTGTCATAATCTTTGACCTTAGAAAACTGAAACTATTCTGTACCCGTTAAAAAAAAAAAAAAAAAAAAAAAAAAAAAAAAAAAAAAAAAAAAAAAAAAAAAAAAAAAAAAAACACTAGTAATAATATTGACCTGGTGATAGGGTTTCTATTGGCTGCGCATTCGGCCCCTGTCGTAGTGGCCTTAACCAAACCCTGCAATTCTACCGTGCACAGAAACAGTTTAACGTGGAATCCGAAAAACGGAAGCGTAAGCTATGCCCGAGGTGAAGGTCGGGTTAAGGGCCTATAAAAATCCCCGAAGCGGGAACCTTCCCATCTGCATTCAGCCGCCTTAACGACTGAGTCACCAGACCGCTAACATTTTATGGTCTAGCTAGAATTGAACTACCAACAAATAAGCAGCAGTTCCCACCGTCCTGATGGCTACCCGAAATGCATTCGGTGGGATCGGATCACCGTGGGTGAATTAAAGGCAAGCGAGTTGCTATTTGATCGCAGGTCACGACATGTAGCGAAAGAGGCGCTCGCTGTACCTGACCACAAAATTGTGTTTCAGTTAACTCTCAGACACTTCTGCGGCCTGTATGAAGTGAGAAGATTGTTCATATGTAGGGTTGGAACGTTAAGCCTGGTGCTCGAACTGGTTTCTTTGGACAGTGTTGGCTTCAGTACCATTGTGGAGAACTTTCAGAGTAAAATACATTGAATACTTACTGACATCGCCATCATATGTCAAGGTTACGGTCCATTTAACAAATGAATTGCCACACTACTTCTGTCACAGCGTTCTTCCAGGCGTACCTGCTACTGCTGTAGGAAACGTGTCCTTTGTTGATACATGAAGATTATTGGTTAATTGCGAAAGTTTTTCCTTTCAATTTGCATTGTTCATCTTTTTAAGAAAAACTTCTTTACATCCACCAGTGACTTGAAAAATTGTCACGAAAATTTCACGCTAAAAATTCCGGAAAGGAATGGGGGAAATATGTTGAAACGGGACGTATATACAAAACAGTAAGCAACAGTCAACAAAAGGTGAAATCGAGTTTACAAAACAAACATATAGACCGAAAGATAGACATACATTTCATTAATTTCATAGAAGGTAGTCAAGATGAACTGTAGAAAGATGGTACAAATCGAGGTCCAATGAAACTTTAGATAGGAAATACGATTGAGAAATTACAAGTAAGTATAAAGGTGTTGCTGGAAGAGGGACCGAAACTTCTATAGAAGACAATCTAGTCCAGATGAAGAGGTGGGAAGGTCAGCTACGAACCTCCGTTTGTCTAAGTGTTGTATGTATGAGTGACTGTGATGACATGTGAAGTTTGTGTTGTATATATTTAAAGAGGAAGCTCTCTTTAAAGAGGCTGAATCATAACACTGCACCATGCAGGCCTACTTTTCCTAAAGACACCAACGGCCGCCGCATTTAACGTCCCCATACGACGGGAGAATCAACAGTGCCGTATGTGTACACCAGTCGCTCAGCGGAATAGTGTGCGATTTAACCCATAAATTTGGTACACAGTCTGGGGGATTAAGAATCATGCATCTCCATCTCTGCTGTCACTAAACAAGTCGTGACTGGTGATAGATTCTCCCAACGCTGGGGCTCGAAGCAGGCGTTGTCACCAAACAAGTGAACCAATGGAGTGGTAAGAAACGTAGAGACTGAATCGGAAGAGTGTAGAAAGTATATAACTAAAAACAAAAAGACAACAGTGAAGATAAATGAAGAGCTAAGAATCCAGTTAATATGCAGTTTAACTTGTGTTGTAGGCAGGAGCAAACTGAGTCATATCAGCTGGTGGGCGATGATTAAAGTAAAAGATGAGTATGAAGTGCTCAGCACGCTGTGTACGCTGGAACTAATGCGAAATTTTTTTTCATCGTCGTTTCTCCACAGCGGTCATTTTTTCTAGTTAAACCTTTTTCTTTCGTTAACCACAATCATCAATGAGAATGATGGTGTTGGACGAGTAGTAGACAACGGCAGTTAGTGGTAATGGAGCTCCGAACTTCCACCTCACGGATCCGATATTACTAGAATGGTAACGACTTCCTGAGTGTACTTGAGCGAACGATGCCATTAGCCCAGCTCCGTCCTTGCGCCAATTAAACGACCGATGCGTCCAGCCAAACTAATATGTCGCCTGCAGAGATGCTGGAGGGAGAAGAGCTGTGAGACGAGAGGCCAAGGTCAGGGCCACAGCACGTAGTTTGATGGAGATGATGACAGTCAACTCAGGAATTAGAGGAAGCAAACTGTGTGTCAAAGATAGGACGGGTGATACTAATCGAAAATATCATGAGGATCATTGAAACTGGTCAACATATGTGGAACACACTAGTCAATCAGCGTTAATTCAGCATCACAAAGAGGTAAAATTTATATGACAAGAGAAATATTGATTAGCGGTGTGGATGATGGTTGCCAGCAAACTAAACTTACCGGTAACGATAAGTAAATTAAGCAGTCATCTACTACATTTCACAGTACACGACCTGTTCATTTCATGCTGCCTCCTTCGTAAAAAGTACTCTGGATAGATCCCCTCACACTGTCAAAAAACAGAATACAATAACATTCATAGCAATCACGAATGGCTCTATTTGAATTCACGACTAATAATGGCCGAATTTTGGCGTTACCAGCATCAGCAAAAAAAGATGAGAAATTGGCTTTCTGTTTAGTATGGACGAGTGATCATATGTAATTTGCATTTCATATTTTGAACCTTGCTACATGCGGATGGTTTAAAAATCATAGCCCATTTTTAGTTTGAAAGAATAATTGTTTATAAGATGGTCAGTTTCTCAGTGATAACAATTTTCAACATGTTGAGGCACCCTAAACAAAAAGTAGAATGCTTCCGGGTATAAGTTTTTTCAACATAAATTTTCAGATGCTCAAGTTCGTTCGGCTATTTCATCTGATGAAGCAGAGTCCTTCCATTCGTCATTTCATTGACTTCCCATCTATTGACCCTTCTCTATTCACGTCATCTTGTTTGCTTCTAGCATCATAATAACTGTAACATATGTGCGAGAAAATAAATACTTCCTAGCTTTTATCAACTGTCATAATATTAATAAAATTTCTTCGTATTTGTCAAGTTGCGTTATTTGGTTACTCATCCGATTATTTCCTTCGAAATCAGCAATCATATTCAAGGGTAGACCCATTCACTCTCACAAAGAAACTGGTCTTTTTGAAAAACTTAAATGAATTACGCCTAAGAAACTTTACAATTAGTAGTTTCTTTACTTTACTGAGGTAGGGTGAAGATCACATGAATACCTTTCAACTTGCCTGTTACTATAATATGAAGGCAGAATATGTAGAGGGTTCGAGTCTGCTTCCTTGGACGATATGTTTTTATCTGCGTATTGCGTTTGTCCAAACATTGAGCGTTAACGATGTTATCCGTATAACATCAGAGAAATTCTAATAGAGCTGTACCAACAAGAGAATTTTTTTTAATAATGGCTTTACGCCTCGTTGACGGCTAAGGCCATTAGAGGCGGAATGGGACAAGGAACGGGAAGGAATTAGGCCATGGCCCTTTTGAAGGAAGCATTCCGGCATTCGCCTGGAGTGATTTGGGGAAACCATGGAAAACCCAAATCTGGATACCCGGACAGGGATTCGAATCCGCATCCTCCCGAATGAGAGGCCAGAACGTTAACCGTTCACCCACCACACTCGGTATTAAGGGAATTATAAATTAATGCAATTTTTCTCGGCGTTGTTTATTTATAACGTTTCTCGGGAAACAAACCGAGTAATATTATTATTGATGCACAATATTTCGGCGACTTTAAGCTCCGTCGCCATCTGCAGGTGCACCTGAAGTTGGCGACGGAGCTTAAAGTCGGCGAAATATTGTGCATCAATAATAATATTACTCTGTTTGTTTCCCGAGAAACGTTTATAAATAAGGGAATTATCAGATGTTATATACAATTAAGGATCATACAATACATGAACTTTGTAAACTATATTACATTTATAAAAATTTACCTTTTATGACATATCTTTCTCATGGTCAACATAGCACGTCTTTCCGTGAAATTAGATAACAAGAAATGCAATGAAAGCAGAAATACCAGGCTCTGACATGTGGGTTGGACGGAGACGAATAAATTATAAGTCTTTCACTTTGGTCAATTTGGATGAGGAATCCAAAAAAGTTTAATGCTTGAATTTGTTCTGATCTAAATAATCCTAATAATTAAACCTGATAAATTACTCGGAGAATAGCGTTTTTTTTACTGGTTTACGAACGTTTACAAGTAACTTTGTGAAAGTCGCCATTTGATTTAGACTTTCACCAAAGTAACTGAATTTCAAAGCAAATAGAAGCTCAAATGACAATACCGTCGATAAACGTTATAATTGACTTTCATTTTCTCGAAACCCTAAGAAAAACATACATGAACAAATCATGAGATTTTTTTTTTCGAGGATTTAAAGCACTTTACTATTAAACAAATGACAGTCTTGTGTATAAGAACTAGTCCGCTCCATCATAATCGGTAACTTATATATTCATCGTAGAAATTTTCAGAGAACATTAAAAGACCCGTCCGAAGATTCTGTGGCAATGATAATCATAGAAATCGTAATAAAACAACTAAAACCTATACAAAATTACTTAGGATCACGACAGTAGGAAACATTTATAAGAATTTAAACATCAAACCGACAAAATAAAACAATTCCAAATATCCAAAATCCTGTTCAAAACATTATGGCGTTCACAACAGTCTTAATTACAGTCTTTCAAGTAACAGTTTAGACATTGTACAACTTTAATCAAATTACAGTTCACTTAAAGAATTTTCATCCATAAAAACGCTACACACTCGCAGGAAAAATATACAAAATTTACAATTAATCACTGAGTATCTGTCTCAGACACAGAGGTAATTGATATAAAGGATTGTAATTAATAGAAAACATGTTCTTAGGGCTGTTACAGATTTCCCAGATCGCTCCAGGCGAACGCTGGGATGGTTCCTCAAAATAGTTCACGGGCCGTCTCCTGACATATCCCGTATATCCCTTCTTATGCATAAACGATTACACGTTAGGATAGGTGCAACGCACTCTCCACCACCCACTTTTAGTGACTCGCAGAGTGGTAATAATAATAATAAAAACGGACAAGGGCTAAACAATGAATTGATTTCAGATATCGTATTATTTATCTGGCTATAATCTTATAAATGACGTCACATAAGCAGCAGAAGTTTCACTGGCAACGTGCGGTTAGCGTGTAATAACAGACTGTTTTATGAATAACTTTGTGTATTTTATCTCCTGAGTCAGTCTCCTGTGTAGGAGTTTGATAATGCCAACAAGTAGTTGGGGCGCAGCGGGTATCTGCCGTCGCTCCCCCTCTGTCGAGAACAATGGCTGGTTCCTCCCCCCTCCAGCAGAGGGCCAGTTGTCTGCCGGCTGTCTCCGCTGCTCATTTGCAGGAATTGCTCGTCTGCCGGACATGTTGCTTCCTTCCGCGCCGCTTCTCTGATGGCGAGGGTTCCAGCTGCGAGGCTGGACTCTGCATAAAGGGGCAGCGCAATCTGGAACAGCTCACCCTGCGACACTGTTCCAAACATGAACCCCCTGGTGCTGCTCCTCTGCAGCCACACGGAGTAGCTAGGCAAGGATATTATCAACTTTCCTTAATTAGAGTGGTACAGATGACGTAATCAAAGTTATTGATTCAGGTTCACAAGTTAATTCATTTTTTGTTTTGTTTTTTTGTTTTTTGTTTTTTTGTTTTTTTGTTTTTTGTTTTTATTTTTTTATTTTTCAGAAAGCTTTAACTATGTCAAAGCTTCCCATCCAATTTTGGCCACAATATCGGTTCTAAGCTAGCCTGCGGGCCACATAATACATACTTACACTTACAACAGATATTTAAATAAAACAGAGATATAAATAACACTTTAATTACTACTAAAAAGTAAAAACCATCAACGAGACCTTTGCAGATGTTTTTTTAATAGTTACAACAATCAAAAAGTTAAAAACATCAATAATATGTCTACAGGAGTTTTGAGCTAGCATATTCTAGGGCCGCTGCTGCTGGTGGGCAAATGCCTTGCTTCAGCATAGCTTCGAATGTACGGTAAATCCGATTAATTTTGTCAATCGACAATCGTTTTTCTAACTGGTCGTTCCTAGTATGTCGTCGTTGAAGGAGAAGCCTCTTCTAATGAAGATTTTACTTCAGGAGACCCTCAAGGAAGAGTAATAAGACCACTCCTTTTGTTAATTTTTATAAACTATCTCGTAGACAACGGGAATAGCTGTTTCAGATTGTTTGCTTATGATGTACTCATCTATAGGGAAGAAAGGAATTTGGCCAATTGTTTAGAAATTCAGTGTGATCTAGATGTTACATCGGCATGGTGCGACGAATGGCAAGTTACACTAAATTATAAAAGAGTAAGGCAAACTGCATAACAAAAATAATCCGTTTATTGAGAAATACAAAGTTAACAGTTTAGTTATTGATATGAGCGATTCCGTGAAGTATTTGGGCTAAACAGTACAAAGCAACATGAAATGGGACTTGTACATTAATTCGGTTCGTATGTAGAGCTAATTGTGGGCTGCGATTCATAGGTCGAATATTGAAAAATTGTAATGCACAAACAAAGGACTATTGTTGTTCCATTTGGGATCCTTTTCGTAAGGGGTTGATTGACAATACGGAAAAAGTACAGAAAAGAGCCGCTCGATTCATGACTGCTTGCTACAGTCCTTGCGAAAGCGTCATAGAATTTAGGAGTAGACTGGCCTGAGAGTCTCTTGTATGTGGACATATTGGTATTTAGAAAACAGCTCCAACGATTTGGATTAAATTTCATATTTATATAATGTTTCGCTTTTCAAGTTTACCTAAATAGGTGTCTTGCCTGAAAAAAAAACGCGATTTTAGAAACAAGCAATAATAATAATTCTAACGTTGTTTTATAACGCCATCTAGTATAAGTTTCAGGTACCAGTAAGCCTGAAGCGGCTTTATATATTTGGATAAAATTTCGTAATCAGATAATTTTTTTGCTTTCCAAATTTATTAATTACTCAAAAAAAATTCTAAAGTAACGCTACCTCGAAAAAGTTTGAGGTACCAAAAAGCCTACTGGTTCTCATACTGCATCCAATACCAACAATTATTGTGTTAACCAATGAACGTATCGTAGAATTATTTTTACCAAATCAGGCATCAAATAAATCAATATTAGCAAGTAACTGTGAACTTCAAAATGCCTAGGAAACCTTCAAGAAAAAAAATAACAGAAATCAAAAGGTCGATCTGAGCGGTCCGGTGACTGAGCAGTCTGGTAGCTCAGTGGTTAAGGCATCTGCCTGGAGATCGAAAACTCTCCGGTTCGAATCCCTGTCTGGGCGAGGATTTTCAAAGGCCATTACCTTGGCGTTCACGTCCAGTACAGCATTCTGAGTAATGTGAAGTACGGCAGAACGCTTGCATGGTTCGGATACCACATTGAACTATAAGTCCCCTGTACCCGGTATGATTACCGGGCTAGGTTAACGGTAGCCACGACAGAGGCGCATGCGTGGCAAATAGAAACTCTGCCAAACCGACGGCCGATCTACCGTTCGAGGTCTCCAGACCAACAGTGCCATACGTCCTTTCTTTATTTTTTACCATGTGCTGACGTTCAGTGCGTATGCACAGAACGTTAAGTGCGCATGCGCAGAACGTTAAATGCGCATGCGCAGAACGTTAAGTACGCATAAACAGAACGCTAAGTGCACATGTGCACTTAACGCGTGACTCAAACAAACATTTAATTACCGGTTCAAAAATAAATAGTTCTTACGATAGTATTAAAGTTATTGACAATTCTCTAGAAAATACTAAAAAGCTACATGCAGTTTCCTCAACGTTGTACAGTACTTTCTTGATCGAGTCACGAAACTATGGGACTCTAATATGACATTCTCGTCCAGATCAAGATGTCGAATTTTCGTCCGAGAAGACCACCGAGGTCCTTAGAGTCCGGTGCTCCGTTCCTGTAGTGCCAGACATCACGTAAATGTTTCCTCCGATGGTATTCGTCATCCACTTGGCTCCTCGAGGCTCCTTGTTACCAGCTGGAAGGCGTCGGCGCTGCCGTAAGACCCTGTGTCTCCTCATCATTTTCCAAATGAGGCCGAGCGGACAGGTCCCTGACGTGGCGTGCGTGCCCGCTCGTTATATCGGGCGGGTCCCGCGGTTTCTCATTACCGACTGCCACGCCCACCTGACACTGTGCGGCGTAAACGTCACGGTTTAAAGGAGAACGCCTCCGCAAAAGTGTGGCACTGTAACAGAGCTGCAAAGGAGTGCCGGAATAACATTCAGTCTAGGGCAGTCACTAGGGATGACACTCCGGAATACACCCATTTATTAATATCTCGGATTTCGTTAAACAAATAAACCCTATACGTTTTTGCCGATAAAATTGTTTTTGCCGGTTATTGTCGATGTCTTCCTCTGCTTTAACCAAAAGTTCTTTCCTCGACTTGTAAATTATTTATAACTAGTGTAAGCCCGTGACTGTTTTTCGCGTATCGTCACGGGTCTAGAATAATTCCAGCTTTTACGATGAAAGATTATGACAGGTTGATCTGATCTGGCCAAATATAAGCTTGACCCCTTAGGATGAATAAAATCTCTTGAGCTTGGAGAACTCAGAAGCATTAATAGAGTTAGGTATTAAACACGGACATGAACGATGGCGCTATCGTGTAACTGTTTCAAAGGTCATACACTAGAACTTGCTTAAATACGAACTTGACTTGTATTTGACCCTTATAGTTCACTCTGCAAAATTAAAAAAAAAAAAAAAAAAAAAAAAAAAAAAATCCTGTTTGCTTCGAAAACATCACGTTGTTTATTATTGAGACTGGGCAAACACTCATAATGTAAATATTGAACATAGTATCTGTGACGACCAGAGAACTTAATACACATTCCATATTATGAAACAGTTGAGCAACTCCGCAGAAATTAGTCGATTCGGTGACACATTTGGTCTGATGTCCACTTAAAATAACCTAATAACTCACATACAGCGAACACGAATAAAGACCAATAACGAAAGTGGTCAGTAAAGTGCCTAAAAAGCAAATAAACCGTAATGCATAAACTTTGGTCAACAACATTCGTGAAAGTTGTAATTAAACTGAAATTTATCCTAAGCCGAAATGATAATTGGAATTCGTGGTTATAGCAGAGACTATGAGTAACTTTTAAAAAGTTTTTTTTATCAGTTGCTTTAATTAGTAACATCTTACTGAAAAGCGGATCCACGTTTTTTCAGTCGCAAAATGTATCAAAAATGTTTTAATTATGAAACGTTATAAAAATAAAACTTAATGAATGTATTATGACAATTAATTTGGTAGCAGTTGCTAATCTATTAAATTGTAGATATAACCACGAATTTCTTGTAATGGTATCACTAGTCGCTGTTTTGTGAGCGAAGGCTGACACGTGACACCGTTCTCCAGCCAATAGCTATCGAGGTGAGTGAATGAGCTTACGACATTATATAGTAGATACTCGAATTCTAAACTCAATTATTATTGAATCAATCTTAAGATTCAAAGAGCACAGTACCTTCGCTGTGTTTTATGTGACCAACACTGCAAGCAGTATTTTATCTTCTTCTATGAATGCCTTGTCCTTGTCAGGGCTTAGATGGTTTACCCCCTCTCCATGGCAACGTCTGGGAAGATGGACCTGGGTGGTTTCCCGTTGCCTTTTTCAGTGTGTCAGTGTGTTTTGTGTTATGCATGAGAAATGAAAGAAGGATGAGGGCGAAACACTGTGCTGGCACTTCAGGCCTACTCTTCCGAAAGACACCTGGTCGGCCTCCGGGCTTAAGTACTCATCTGACGGACGAATCACCAATAATAGTGTCCATATCCACTGCGGAGAGGTTCTGGATTTTGGTGCACTATCTGGTGATAAAGAATTGTATGCTACCGTCTCTCCTACCCGGCAAAGTCTTGACGGTAAAACTTTCTTCCCTCAAGAGGACTCGAAACAGATAACCTCGTATAGCGAACTCTATCACGGTGCCGCTTCCAACTGAGCGAACAGGGCTGGCATAAAATATCTAACGTGAACAAAACTATGGCACCTGTTGTGAGAATTGTGCCTAAAGCATCATTTACTGATGAAACAGTGGAGCAAAATATTAGTAAAAAAGTAATAATTACTATCTTTCTGTTTCAGGTTTATTCTAATTTATATAGCCTATTATAGATTTATGTAATCTGCTATATTCTAGAAGACTCGGGCTAAATTACTAGCAACACCATTTAACGGCGAAGCAGTCAATCTTTGCTGAATGACCAAAGTTAACATTTTTTACGGCAGATGACATAACCAGCGATTGAGTCAAGGTTATGACCAACACGTTACATTTTTCCGTCGTTGACACTGACGACATGGTTATCCTCCAGAACTTCCACTTCGTAATTAATGTAATATTTTTACTCGTTATTTCCCCACGTGCCACTAGCATTCACCCTTCACTACACATGCGTCATTGATATAGATCGCATCTATGAGGCTTAAAAACTGAGTACCCGATCTTACAGGAAGAAACAACTTATAGCATTGGGACGGCAACACATTAATTCTTTGTTGCATCGGGACGATTTCTTCCACTTTTTTGAACCAAATCTTATGCTACTAATAATGATCTTCATTTCGAATAGTTAAAAAATATTTAAAATTGAAGAATCGACTGTTTGAATTTTTTACTACTCGCCATGATTGTTAAAGAGAAGTTTTAAAACGAAAGTGGTGAATAAGATATACGGCAGATTTTAAACTAGACCAAAAATTTTCAAACTCCGAAAAACCCATCCAGACTGATCCAGAAGTTTTTGCGCGATGCTATATCAAAAACCATCATATGGGAGCGTCCACAATCTACGTGCCTCGGTCAAGGGGAAAAAAAGGGGGGGGAAGGGTTGGCTTGGAAGCTACGCTAGGTTAGGTGGGGGGAGGAGGGTTTCCGAGTGAAACTACGTAGCTTTCCACTCATGCTATTTGTCACAGTTAAAATGACGTACAGAACACACAACAGCATGTGAGTATTTATTTCCGTCATTGAATTATCTCTGTATGTAATTTAGGATAGTCTGACAAGAGAAAACAGTACGAAATGTCTTCTGGAATCAATAGGGGGAAAACCAACGTGCTACGTAGGGGGGGGGGGGGGGGATGCAAAAGCCGCATCGGGCTACGTGGGGTGGACGGGGGTTCAAAGAGGTCCAAAATTGAGCTACGTAGTTTATGAACGCTCCCTATAATACTACACACTACAAAAAAAAGCAGAATAAAATATGGCCCCTGCCAAGAAATTTTCGAACAATCCTTGTAATTTATGTATAATTTATTGTACGTTTTTAATAATGAATAAACATATTCCTTATGTCGTGTTGTGGCGGAGCAATCCAATCTTCGTGATCGTATTAGAGGTGTGATTCTTTCAGTCCTGTAGTTAACGCTCACTCGCTGAATTAAATCACACGTGTAGTAATTGCTGAACGGATAATCGGCGTCAGATCCAATTGACATTGCAAGGCAATTGAATTGTATTCGTTGGCGAGCGCTAATCTCTGTCGGATCATAAACGCTTTAATGCCTCCCACTGAAGGTAACTCTGATGTTTCGGGCGCTTTGAAGCTCGCCCAACAAAGGTGCTACCGGTTTATACACGCCCAATTACTGTCAAAAGGGTGAGAGATGCGATTTTTTGTACATTGTGCGTATACGATAACATAAATGAAGAACTGAACTGCAGATTCCATAAGATCTTAGTGATATGACGACAGATGAAGTAGCCACAATTATTTTTGAGACGATGTCGTCTTATACGTTGATGTTATAACACAGCTAATTATGGACAGTACACCAGAATTATATTTAGTTTCGTGGTTGTTGGATGTCAACCTAATTTATTTGCTAGTAGTTGGCCCTTGGCCTCGCATAGTTGCGTTTTCAATTATGCGTCATATTCGTCTTGTGTTAACCTTATTCTTAAGGATGGCTAATAATAAGAAAGCCTAATGTATGTAGTTGAAAGTAAATACATTGAACGATAAGTATTTACGTAAAGTAATTGCCCAAATGGCACCAAAAGTCGAAAGTCATTGAACAAAAAAGGTTAGTTTTTTTTTTCATTCTCCACCGTACATTATTCAACAAATCAATTAGTTATTTAATGATAGTTAAAATGATGTAATGATAGTACCAGATAGAAGCAAAATTGAAGTGTCTGAAATATGGCGATGTATCCGAATTGGAAACCTGCTGCTTTCTGTTTCTGACAGATTACATTAGCGCGTTATTTAAAGGTTGTTATGGGTCTTAACTAAGAATAAGTTAATTATATGGTGGAAGATCGTAGAACAAGATTGAATTATTATTGAACAAAAGCAATAATACATGCTGATTTAAATACCGAGGGATCTAATTTCTAGTACGTTGGAGGCATCATAAGTTCGTAACTAACTGAAGACTGAAAAGTAGATATTTATCTAAAAGAAGCATTTGGCTTAGTTGTTTTTCTTCTTTCATATTTGCTCCTGTAAATACGTATAGTGGATTAATTTTTATATGCATTTTGTAATAGTGCAAGAATCACAGTTAAAAGTGAAGTAGAGTAATAGATTGCGACCTTTGATTATATTCCTTTGTTCTCGGTCTGTAATTTCATATAGTAAATATGCTACAACCAAACAGAGAAGAAAAATGGCAGATAAACGTTGTCAGGAAAATATTTCTGTTGTTCACGACTTCTAAGAGTTTAAATTAAACGAAAATCTGGCGCTAAAGTACATAACGCTTCACTAACCAATGCCATTTCTGCTTCCCATTACATACATTATTTCAAAGGCATATGGTTAATTTTGTCTAACGTAGCTAGGTTCTACAGCAGGGGTGGTCAATCCAAATGATCTTGAGCGCCACCTTGGAAGTGCATCATAACTCCACGGGCCGCACATGAAATTATATATTTGCAACAACGTTATTTTAAAATCAAAGTTAATTTTTTCTCATGATTTCGACAGTTAATTTTTTAATATATGGTTGCAAAAATAATTTATTTTTAATACATTGGTTTTTCACATTATAAAATTATAGAATAAATATATTTTGTAAAAGTGTGGTGAATCTCGCGGGCTGGAAAAATGTCCAAGCGGGCAGCATGCGGCACGCGGGCCGCGGGTTGGCCACCCCTGTTCCACAGTATAATGAAAAAAGAGCCAAGCTTAGTATTCAACCCGATGGTTAGTTCGACCCTCCCAAAGGAGATAAACTTATGGGATGTAGCCTGGCCAGTTTCTTTCCTCCTTTCTCAACCTAAGAAGACCTCCTATAGGTTAAAGTTGAATCCGAATCTTTCTGGCGTACTTCACATGACACAGCAAACTTTACCAGAGATGAAGGTCGGGTTAAGGGCCTACGAAAATCCACGCTGAGACTTTTTAATCTCCAGTCAGCCGCCTAAACCACTGATCCACCGGGCCGCTCAATATGGTTAAATGTCCGTGATAAAATTAATTGATGTTTTACAACAGAATAATCGTATTAATTGCCACAGCAAAATTTGTGTAGAATCAAACTGCGGCAAGTTGGAGTGGTTAAAGAGCGGTGGAGTAATGGAAGGGGCACTGCGGCTTCTACATCGGTCGCTCTATCCTCGTCTGTCATCTGTCACTACCTGCAGAGAGGAGGAAATTAGACCCCCGAGCCAGGAGTGGTGAAGAGCGCACAACCCCAACAGGCCAACCAAATGCACCACGGGAAAAGGAGCTCTCTCATAAACAAGCTACCGTAAGACTTGCAGAAAGTATTATACTTTTCTACTGAAATTGCTGCTTTTACTATTACAGCTGTTAATTAATGGTATGTTCCAAATTTTAAAGGTATACTTCTTAACGAAATATGGACAATTCGAACCTTTCATAACGACAAGCGACTTTAGGAATACCAGAAAAAAGGAAAATTGAGTCATTTGAAATGTGGTCCTACAGAAGGACGCTCAAGCGGAGAGGGAACGAAGTGAAAAGGTTTTGGAAATGTTACAGAAACAGACGGAAGTGAGGGCCACATTTTAAGACGTGTGACGTTAGTTAAATTTTTGGAGGAGAGAACGGTTGAGGCAATTAATTGTAGAAGACAAATATTGGAATATATGAAGCAGATAAGTAGGTTGTAATAAAAATTCTGTGATGAAGAAACCAACTCAAGATAGGAGGAGATGCAGGATTGCATCGAGTAATTCGAAGAAGTGATCACAAAAAGATACCGAGCATGGTGGGTGAACGGTTAACGTTCTGGCCCTCGCATTCGGGAGGACGCGAATTCGAATCGCCGCCCGGGCATCCAGATTTGGGTTTTCCATGGTTTCCCCAAATCACTCCAGGCGAATGCCGGGTTGCTTCCTTCAAAAAGGCCATGGCCAAACTCCTTCCCGTTCCTTGTCCCCAGTCCCATCCCGCCTCTAATGAATGACCTTAGCCGTCGTCGAGGCGTAATTAAAAAAATAAAAATATTGTAGTTCTACTGGTCAACTTTACCTTCTTCTACAATGAACGTCTTACCCGCATCCAGGTCGATGTTTATCCCTCTACTGGAACGTCTGAGATGATGAGTCGGTATGGTTTTACGTTGCCTTCCCCTGTGGGACAGTGTCGTAAGGGTGTATATATATTTATACGAGGGGGTACCCAAAAATAACCAGAATAGCACTGCCGTGGGTGTTCATAGCGAAACTCATTGTCAGTTCAGTGCCGCCTGTCTTGTCGACCTGGCTTGTTCTGTTCATCTGCAGTGATTGTTTTGTCTAGCGCTGTTTTGTTAGTGTTTCGTTTTTGATGGTGGCAACTTTAAGTGAACAACGTGCAGCTGTTAAATTTTGTTTCCAACTCAATAAAAATGCTGCTGAAACTGTTTTAATGCTGAAAACAGCTTACAAAGATGACGCTATTGGAAAAAATCAAGTGTACGAGTGGTTCGCTCGGCTTAAAAATGGTGACATGTCCATTGATGAAAAATCTCGTTCCGGACTTCCATCAACTGTCCGAATCGACGAAAACGCAGAAAAAAATCGAGAGCTTGTACTCTGAGACAATTGATCAACTGTTAGAGATTAGTGGATTTTCTTGGAGATTGGTTGAGAATGTAAATGGTTGCTGCCAAGTTTGTTCCTCTGACTGACAATAAAAAGTCGAGTTGAAACATGTCGTGCATTGAAACAACAGCATGAAATTAATCCAGATTTTCTGTCAAAGGTGATTACTGGTGATGAGTCATGGTGCTATGGTTACAACTCAGAAACAAAGCAACAGTCAAACCAATGGATGACGTCATTGTCACCCCGTCATCAAGTCATATCAATAATCAAAACAATGCTCATTTGCTTTTTTTGATACCAAGAGCGTAGTTCATTCAGAGTTTGTTCCCCACATCAGACCGTCAATCAAACCTTTTATTTGGAAGTTTTAAGAAGATTACGCAACAGCGTTTGTCAAAAAGGACCGATTTGTGGAAGACGGGAAACTGGTTCTTCCACCACGGCAATGAACCTGCACACACAGCTGTCTCTTTTAAGCAGTTTTTGGGCTAAAAATGGCATGGTTC